>OZ018323.1:41621050-42833550 GCA_963969495.1 Ceratothoa steindachneri | reverse complement strand
GAATGATTCAAGACTCTAACATGGCAAAATATTCCACTGCTTCCGCTGCCCACTCTAATATCTCTTTTGTGTTCGTACAATCTCTTTTCTAGATTTCTCCCCGTTTTCCCTATATAAACTTTATGGCAATCGTTGCATGGTATTGCATATACTCTTATGTTATGATGTTCTTTGGGTTTCCTGGCCATCATCAATTGGTTTAAGGAATTATTATATTTAAAGGCTAGATTAATACCCGCTTTTCCAAATATGTCCTTTAAACTATTTAATTTATTATTAAATGGCAATGTTATACATTTGTTGAAGTCGTTAGTGCAGGAAGGCTTATTACCATAGAATGTTTTCCTAGCTGCAAAATGGGCAGACGATATGAACCAATCGGGGTAATACCAATTAGAAAAAATGGTCCTGATAATGACAATTTCTTCATCTCAATAGGAAGGATGACATATTTTGTATGCTCTAAGGAAAAGGTTAGAAATTACCGATTTTTTAACAGTATTATCGTAAATATCGGAAATATAAATCAGGACAATTCTGACAGAATATAGATTAATTGGCAATCGGAAAACGTTAATTACTCTTTAATCAGCTTTTAAATAGGATACTATAAATCAGTTATACAGAAGGTATATTTATATGTCAGAAAGTAAGTCGATTAACGAGAGATACGAGCAAGGGTCATTTTACCTTAATGAGGTCACTTCGAGGAATGGGAATCCTTCAGCGCGTCATCGCAGGGAAATGGAGACGGCCAATGGACGTGAATCTTGGCCGAATATTCTGACGGTGACAAGGATGAAGAGGGGGGGGGGGGGGGAGACCAAAAGACGAGTTCACGATCCACCTTTAAGATGGACGATGGCGCCTCTGCTCCTGAGAACTTCAACCTCCAATAATCGAGACTCTGACGCGGCTCGGCGCGAAATCTCACACGGAAAAATGGAGATCCTTGAGGGGAGGGGGTTTCCAGATGAGACGAAAGGAATTCTAATCCCGTCCAATCCTTCGGGGACGAAAACGATTCGAAGCTTGCTCTGAACAGAGTAAGCCCTCACAAAAGAGATGGATCTGCCTAATAAGATCCAACCTCGATGGTATAAGCGGATGCAAGGGTGTTGTAGAAACAGACACGCGATCGAAAAAGAGGGCGACGGGTTCTCAAACTCAATATACAGATTTTCGAAAAACCAGGGTATCTATATGACTTCCATTTGGGGTGATTTCTCCTCGTTGGCAGACTCAGACGACTGGTTGACCAATTCCGGCTGCCAGGTGGATTAGCCTTTGTCGCCTGACCCAAGTCTTAATGGCCTTTACGATGTGGGTGGGAAGCTTTCTATAGCAGTTTTCCAACTACGGAGAGTAGCGCTTCCACGGCGAGGTAAAAGCTTTTAACATGCCCAACTTAATTAACTGCACCTGTGAGGCAGATGACGGATATTCCAATTCTTTTTTCTGTTTTTTCTTATTGAGCTGAGAGATTACTCCAAGTGGACTTATACTTAGGAGAGAGAGAGAGAGAGGAAAGGATTTGATGGAAATTATGAAGGGGGTATTCTTCTTAGCGTCTTTTTCCCTTACCTGCCCCCCTTCCGAAGATGGCGTTTTCCCCGACAAGAAGGGGTAAGAAAAAGGGCATCTCGACCAAAACCCATCGGTATTAAAATTTTAGCCGACACTGTGGCCGTTAAGGTACAGGATTTGCTCCGTTTGAACCCAGACGACAGATAAAACTTACACATATATTTAGGTTAATGGGTAATTAATTACATAATTAAAATATATATATTTTCATGTAAATGCAACACCACAATTTAGAATAATGAATCAATTAAGCGGAGGGACAATCCAGGAAATAATAAAAAAAATCCATAATGACAACAGGTATATATATACAAGTAATACACTAAAATACGAGCGTACGCACACACGCACAAAAATAAATGTTACATGAGTGAGCAACGAGCTCGAATATATACATGAACTTATAGGATGTATGGAGTTCTACCTTGAGGGAGGCGGGTCCTCTACTGGATTCCTACTAAGACTGTCTACTACACAGTTTTCACTATCTTTTAAATACAAAATTCGCAATTGATATTCTATCAATAGAAGACTCCAGCGCATAAGCCTTCCGTTTTGGCTTTTACAATTTCTTAAGTACGCCAGAGGAACTCCTGACCTATCAGATACATTTCAAACTTCCAGACACCAAAAACTATTACTAGACCCTCAAGTTCTATTACTGCATAGTTTCTCTCGCGCATTAACGGCTTCTGGCATGCATAAGCGATAGGATAGCTATTTCCATCTTCTTGATACTGCAGCAACACGCAACCGATGCCATCGTTGCTGGAATCCATACGGATTCCAAACAATTTGTTCGGGTTCGGGAGCTGCAATATAGGGGCAGATATTAACCTATCCTTCATCTGCTGGAAGTGGTAAATTGTCTTGAGGCTCCAAACGAGGGAATCTGGAGAGTTTTTTTTCAAGAGATAGTTGAGGGAAGGAACGTTAAGGCGGCAAAGTTGGGGACGAAGCACCGGTAGAAGGAGGTTAAGCTCAAGAAAGAACGTAGCTACTTCTTAGTACGGGGAAGGGGCATATCTGAAATGACCCTGACCTTTTCTTGATGGGGCATTATTTGATATTCCCCAATGTGAAATCCAAGGTACTTGATAGTGTCATAAGCAAAATGACACTCGGAAGGACCCATGGTCAGACCATGCTCCTGGAGCCTATTACAGAGGGAACGAAGAGAGATTAAATGTTCATTCCATGTGCGTGTAGCTACATACACATTATCAAAATAGAATGATACATTGTTCAGACCATCTAAGATGTTGCGCATCATTCTGTTGTAATTACTAAAAGCAGTGACTAAACCCAATGGGAGACGCTTAAATTGCATAAGCCCTTTTTCTGTAGGCAAGGCAGTGTATTTTCGAACACTATCCTTGAGGGGAATTTGATAGTACGTCTTGGATAAATCTATCTTTGAAATAAATTGGCGTTCTTGAACAAGTGTAGGCTCTGGTCTATCAACGGGATCGGTTCGGCATCGAAAACCGTCACGGCGTTAAGTTTTCCAAGGTCTACACACATTCGAAAGGACTGGTCTGGCTTCCTAACCACAGCGATGGGGGAAAGTAATCTGACGAGATGGGGTCGATTATTTCTAATTTTAGTAAGTTTTCGACCTCCGCATTGAACACTGATAGCAAATGAATGGGAAAAGGGTACGGCTTGGATCGGATCGGTTCTTGTGTGGTCAATACTATGTCATGCTCCAATTGGTGGAGCAATCAGGCCTCTTGAAAATGACGGCAAGGTAGGCCTTTAACAACCGGGATAACTGGGCTTTCTGAATGGGCTCCCGGTGGGGAATGGGATCGATCTCATGGGGGGAGTCTTTATATGTTCCGGGGAGCAACGGGAGAGGGTAGTCATTGTCAGCTTCTATGCAAGTTGTCTGGACTAAGTTAAAAGGTTCGATAGTATAAGAGGCTGCCATCACAGCCTTTTCATCTAGGGCAAAAATATTGCTGATGCAGGCGCGGCGGTGGTAACGTTTGAGCATGTTAAGGTGAAACACTTTGTTGCCGGAGGGCATGTGGATGAGGTAATCCACGAGGTCAGGGGCTTTGAGGACTGAAAAGGGGCCTTTCCATTGGGAAAGAAGCTTATTTGTCTCCGTGGGCAGGAGAAGCAGGACATTGTCACCGGGCTTGAACCGTCTTTCTTTTGACTTAATGTCAAAATAGGTCCTGTCTTAGGAGCGGGGGATATATAGCAAGCGCTTTGAAGAATGGTTAGGAACGGAGGTGAAACAGAACAACAGTTCATCCTCAATGAGGTTGGAGACCTAGGTGGGAACACAAACGGATTCGCGCTCGTTGGTCCTCGACCTGTCCCACAATTTCTTTAGGGAAGGACACTTATTCGGGGCCTTTACAAAGGAATCGTTGTTTAGAGTCTCGTATAAGGGGGCAAAAGGGCTTCTAAAGTCACGGGGGGTGCCTCGTTCTTTATGGCTTAGGCCCTGATGATGGTGGGCTGAGCAACGGGACAAAGGGAGAGCTGCGGGCTCTGGCCGACTAATAAGGCGCAAGATTTAATAGGGGCTGCTACGATGTCAGCCCCACCGGTGAAATATTGGCCTTCGATGAAACAACGGACCACTGGGAAGCGGTTGGCTCGTCCCAAGTACTCCTGGACTACTGCAAATCTATCGTGGTCGGGGCAGCAACTTTTCCAATACGACCATACACGTGCATCCCGTATCTCTGACCAGGATTGAAACCCTGTAACCATTAACCAATCCGGTTTCAAATTCGAGCCCACCGTGGGAGCTCTTACTAATAAAAAAAAACCTTGAGGTCCCAGGGAGCTACTCGCTGGTAGGGAAGGAGGCGTTTCGGGGCGAGCAGAGGGAGGAGGAAGAGAGGCGCCTACTTGGTAGACTTAGGGGCTGGGAGCAGAACGGAATTGAGGATTTTGGGGACAGTTCGTCCTCACATGCCCGGGGGTTCCGAAAGAAAAACAGACGATGGGTCGTCTGGGGGATTCCGACGCAGGGGGATTAAAGACGGGTAGCTTAACATCCCTAGGTTCAGACGGGGGGATGATATTTCGGTTTGGAGGGACTTGGGATCTTTACGAATTTGGGAGTGTTCTTCGAGGGAAATCATATATATATGTATATATATATATATATATATATATATATATATATATATATATATATATAATATAATATATATATATATATATATATATATATATATATATATATATATATATATATACATATATATATATATATATATATATATATAGAGAGAGAGAGAGAGAGAGAGAGAGAGAGAGAAAAAAAAAAAATATGAGAGAGATAGAAAGTAAGAGAGTGTTAGTAAGAATCCGAGTACATCAAAAGACTTTGATATCGATACCGATAGTGTCATATTTAATGAAAACACAAAAAGATCTTGAGTTTAAGCCTACTACCAATTAGGCTCTTCTCCCCTCTCTTTCCTTGCAAGAGGATGACCAATTTTGACTCGTCAACCTGGGCCTGGAAGACCGGTACCCCCTTCTGGCCTGCCCCCCATTATTCCCATATGTTTTAAACTACCTGGCTTTTATCCTATAGTATTATGTAGCGCTCATATGGCAGAGCAGAATGAAACAATCAAAGATACCTCAAAAATGAGCACGTCGGAGTTTCATAAAGTCTTTTATAATGGGGCAGCTTTAACCAAGTAACATTTCCATGAATAGGAAATCCAAAAATAATAGAAAGAGCACTGTTCCCGAATTTTAACTATTTCTCTTTTGTATTATAATCTAAGTTAAATAGCTTAGTTATATTTCTCCAAATTAACGTTATTCTGTCAACCACTTGCTTATTTTTACCGCTAGCAAAATCCCTTTTTTTTCATTATATGAATAAATTTTAAACAAGTTAAAGAAAATAAAAAAAAACGAAATAGATGAATATAGTAAATTTTGGTTAATAAATATAAAATTCAAGTAAATATCTATAAATAGCGCTTTCCATTTTATCATTTCAATATATTTAATAGAAATCAGATTTGATTGATGAAAAACAAAGAACATTTACAGGGATATTCGCATAAATAAGAGAAACAGTGACATTTGGCAACAATAAAAAGCACACGAAGTAAATCATTCTTTCTTCTTGATTTTAATGAAAATGCAACATAAGAACATAATTTTACGGATGACAAAAGCCACAAGGGATAACCAAAGGTCATCTGCAACTGTCAAAACACTCCCACAAAATGCATACATAGGATTGTGACAGATCATGTATCTACAATATACAATTAAAGCCTCCACCGGAATGCGTCAAAACCAAAGCATCATCATCAAGGCTCTTCAATATTCAAATCACCCATAATATATAAAAAAAATGCATCCACATGAATGATTCCAGAATAACCCCTACACCCAAAAGAAGTTAACCTTCCCTCCCCATATAATCATCTAAACTGCGTTTGAAAACATCAAGTTTAGACTGTCTACTGTCTCAGGTGGCAAACTACTTCCAGTAATCTACCACTCTGTTGGTGAAAAAATATTTTCTAACTTCCAACCTACACCTCTGGTTTTTAATTTTTAAGTGGTAACCCCTATTCTTGTTACTCCCTTCCAAATCAAGTAACTTGCTAAAATCCAACTTATCCATCCCAGGCAGATTTTAAAAAGCTCAATCATATCTCCCGTCACACACCTTCTTTCAAATGAGAATATATTTAGTTCCCTCAGTGTATATGTATATTCAATAAGCTTCAAGGAAGGTATTATTTTTTTTGCTCTTTTTGTACTGAGTCTAGCAGGTTTATATTATGTCTAAAATGTCGTAACCATGCTTTTATACAGTACTCTAACTGGGGCCTGATATATGAGTTGTAGAGTTTAAGGATAACCTCTTTACTCTTGTAGCCTCATTCCTCTTAATGCCTCAATACGCTGCTTCAAAAACTCCAGTGACCTTTCTAGTACTACGCCTAAGGCCTCCTCATCCTCAATGCCTATCCATTTCATAGCTAATTCCCTATTATCCATTCTCATGGTAATAACTTTGCATTTTTCAATGGTAAAAGTCATCTGCCACTTCTAAACCCAAGCTAATAACTTATAATTATATATCAATTACAAGATTTGATAATAGTGTAATAATTGATAAGTTATGTTAATATAGGTTGAGAAAACAACTTTAATATTATGGGAGCTAATCAAATATATAAATTAAGTATAAATCCCTGTTATGTAAAGAGGGAGATGGACAGCCTTTAAGGATGAATTCTTTTGTCAAGAAAAGTCATCTGAAGACGATTAGAAAGTTCCCACCGAATAAAGAATATTGAATCCAACTATAAGATTCATTTTAAGTTTGTGGACTTAGGGTGTTCGCCTTTGCTAAACTAAATTGGACTATTACAATTATTCTGTGCATTTACTGAAACATTGAAATCTCTTTTGTGCTTCAAACGGGACATTTCCGATTGCTGAGTCAAAAATGAAGCACTTGCGATTTCTCTGGGCCTCAAAAGACATTTGAAAAATTTATGTGATTAAAAGCAACTTGTGTGATGTCTTTTCGCATAAAACGGGATATTTGGTATTTTTACATCATTCAAAATGAACATTTATCATTTCCACTTGCTTAAAATGGGGAAATTACGATTTAACTGATCCTCAAAAGTAAAATATGCTAAAACGAGACGTTGGCAGTTTGAGTGTTAATGAAATCTAGCATTTATAATTAAACTGGAGCATCTGACCTCACATGACCAGTTGGTAATTAGCAAAGTCGTTTTGTGGTGTGTGTATGACATAGTGTACATAGTGGTATGAAAGGCCTGTGAGTAGGGGGGAGGGAATTAAAGCTGATGATAGAGAGGGTATGCAAGATAGGTAAATTTCAAGAGATGAATTTAATATAAGTAACGCATTCAGCCAACTACACGATACAGCGAGGGCATCAGTTGCTGTGTTTTAAGACGATTTATTTTTATTCTATAAATGCTTGTTTTGCTTTATAGAGGGTGATCCAAATATCTTAATACAAACATGAAGAATTAATTCGAGATTTTTATAAGTGTATATTGTTTTTTGTTTCTATGCGGGCCTTTACATCAGCCTCTAGAACAGAGTAAGCAAGCAAGTGGGTGAAATGTTTAGCAAGATATCGATGGAGGCGATATCAAATGCATAGAATAATTAATATTTTTTTTTTTTTATATATTTTCAGTCAGAAGTTCAGGGGCTCAATTAAGATTGAATATTTAATGACTAAAATCTGCAAATTATCAATTGTATTCCAATAAGGTGGGGATGGTACGCATCATTGCCATTGCACGCATGACTGGAGGCTGTTCAAAACAGCCTCAGCCATTTAATTTGAAATTGATCCAAACGATTCAGGTTTCTTGTAGAGAGAAACGGCATCGTTTGCCTAGCAAATACCTTCAGTTCAATATCGTGTAGATTAAGTCGTTCCTTGCCTACTCTCGTAAATGTAACATGCCTAGAAAATATATCACGCCTATGTCTGTCTGTGAGCTCATCCATTGCAGAGACTGTAAAATGCTCCTGAAGTACAGTCCATTATATCTTGGCAACATATACAAAACAAGTTTATGTAAGACTAATTAATCAATTAGTATTACGAGGAAGACCTCTAAAAGGAAAGAGCAACCCATTACCGATCTTTTGAAGTGAGATTCTAGCCACCACACTCTTCAGGTAGACTGTGTCACGTCAGGTGGAGGAATAAAATCTTCACGCTCTTACACGCAATGTCAATCCATTGGTCAGTCCGAAAAACAAGAAGGTTTCTCTTTCATTTGACATTGGGCATGTTATTCAGTCATAAATCTAAGTTTAATTTGTTCTGATTCAATGCCTGGCAGAAGTTTCGTTCGTCGCAGAGCAGGCAAGGTAGTGTGATGGTCTGGGGCGTGATTTCTATGTAAGACTAATTAATCAATTAGTATTACGAGGAAGACCTCTAAAAGGAAAGAGCAACCCATAACCGATCTTTTAAAGTGAGATTCTAGCCACCACACTCTTCAGGTAGACTGTGTGACGTCAGGTGGAGGAATAAAATCTTCACGCTCTTACACGCAATGTCAATCCATTGGTCAGTCCAAAAAACAAGAAGGTTTCTCTTTCATTTGACATTGGGCATGTTATTCAGTCATAAATCTAAGTTTAATTTGTTCCGATTCAATGCCTGGCAGAAGTTTCGTTCGTCGCAGAGCAGGCAAGGTAGTGTGATGGTCTGGGGCGTGATTTCTGTGTGACGTCAGGTGGAGGAAGAAAGTCCTCACGGTCATACACTCAATGTCGATCCATTGGTCAGTCCGAAAAACAAGAAGGCTTGTCTTTCATTTGACATTGGGTATGTTATATAGCAAGCTAGGAAATAAAGCCAAGTCAGATTTAGTCATAAATCTAAGTTCGATTTGTTCCGATTCAATGCCTGGCAGGAGCTTCGTTCGTCGCAGGGCAGGCAAGGTAGTGTGATGGTCTGGGGCGTGATTTCTGTAAAAGGCAATGAGCCTCTTGTACGCTTACGTGATACAATGAATGCACAAGTGAACAAGGACCTGCAATAGCATGCTTTACCCAACTTGCTAGCTTCCGAACACCAATTTTTATTCAAGTAAATGCTCACTGCAACACCGTCAAGACGGTGAAACGAGGAATCCGAAAAGAGTTCGAAAACTCTGGGAAATTCTTCAAGATGAATCGAGTAAGATTATGGGGAAAGAATGTCAACAATTGGTTCGTTTATGTCACAGATGTCAACTCATCATCAAGAATAAAGGCTTCCACACTAACTAATAATTACTTATAACTTGTATAAATGTTTTTTCCTGATAAAGTACTCGTTATATTACAATACAAAATTGTTTCCGCTGTCTCTCGGTTAGTTTGGAGACTTGAATTATTATAGTATATTTCTTATCTGCTGATACGTTTTGTTTTATTTATTCAAATATGCATAACTTTTTCCCATAAGTAGTGAAACCTATAGGTTATTGTACACTAATTTTGGAAATCTAGGATTTTTTCTGGCAAAGTTTTGAGAATATGATGTGATAGGTAGTGAATTTGCTCGATGTCCGAAGCTTCGGAGATGAGTATTAATTGCTAAGTTTTATTGATATATTTGCTAATAAATCTTCAGACCATCAACTACCCAAATTATACCCCTTGCTTTAAACCCCCGCTTTATTTTCTCCTCGAAAGTAAATAAATTTAGAAATTACCACCTCGCAACATCTCTCTTATTCTCAAGAGCGGTTTTAAAAAATCTACTTTATCCTACGAATATAACGTCAGACAAAATCGACGCCCTCAACTTAGAATACAAGGTATTTTAGCGCAAATCGCCAGGAAACATCGTGGTTTCTCTTTTTCTAAATAAATATTCTATCTCTTTTGGGATTAAGAGATTTAAACAAACTCACAAACGCACCGCAACTTACTGATCAAAAAACTGCTCCTTACCCTCCTACAAGCCTCGCATCAACCCTCCAATGCCCACTCTCTCTCTCTCTCTTTGGTGACTTTTTTTAACTGTCGCAGCTTGACGATGTGGAAAGCGAACTTCATATGTTACATTATCTTAACTGAAAAGCTTGCCATATTTTATACGACAGAAACGTAGTTACCCGAGGGAAATATAATAAATTACTCCTGATCCTTTGCCCACGCGGGATATTCTTTTATCCAAGCAGCTGTTAGACGCACGGTACTTGGGGGTGGATTTTTTTTAATTACTGTCCCATTTCTTTTTCTTTCTCACTCAAATCGAATATCCAAGCAATTAAACTCTGCTTTCCATTAAAACTTTATCTTACAGGTGCAATCGACTATCACCTCGGAAGTCATCCCACCACGGACAGATTCTTCGGTGAGCTGAGAGTATTTTTTAACATGGCCCTCTCTGATGCCCCATTTCTCCTTCTCTTTCATTCAAATTGATTCTTAATCCTCGTTATACACTGCCTTTACCTATGCGGACCTTTACATGGTTCTTCGTTCTTTTTTTAATTAACTTCTCCTACTTCATCGACCATTCCCTTTGTCTCCTTCCAGTCGCCAGTAAAGCGCCTCGTGGTTCTGAACCATTGATTTGAATGCTTAAAACACAAGCCCACATGCGAGAGATGTCTTAGGGCTGCCGATGATCGAAGTTCAGAGAGAGAGAAATTACATTCGTAGCCTGGTTCTAACACCTCACTCATAAACTGCCCTCTAAAGTCCACCATTGAGGCTCCCACCCGCCTAACAGTTGTATAAAACACAAAAACTACATACCTTGTCCAAGCTTCTTACTAATCTCACTGTTCCTCTAATCCTAAGGCTCTTTCCCCCATCGTCCCTATTCAATTCTTCACCTTTTTCTCTGACACAATAGTCCATATACACTTTGCCATATCCTTCTTGCTTTTCCTCTCCCACACGAACTGTTTTCTCTCTCTCCAATGTGCCCTGATTCTTTTATTGCCATGTTTATTCTTGTCGAATAAGAACTGTTGTGTTCTAGTCTTATCCCTTAAAGGTTTTAACCGATAGGTTTTCTCTGTTCCTCTCTTCTACCTCAATGATATTTTTAATACCTCGAATTTGCATGGAATCATATCAGCTGCCTTAAACATGGCGTTATTTTCCTTATCCTAAGAAACCCAACCTGAACCCGAATGACCCCACAAGCTACAGACCAATGTCGCAACACTTATTCTTCTTAAAGGTTTTTGAAGGTGTACTGTAAGCCCTGATTACAGATCTCCTCTCCTTCCACAACCATTCATTTGCGGACGATACTGGTCATCTTTTCATTCCGTTAATTCTGGATCTCTCTTCATCATTTTACAATCTTGACCATCAATATTTATTTGCAACAACCCTGTGAGTTCTTGTGTGTCACTGTAACTCCATTTAACTGTTCCTTTCGTATATTTAATTTCATATTTACCCTATCCTTGTTAGAAATTATATATCTGGGCTGGCTGAGGTACAGTTTTTTGTTCTTCCACGGTCGATTCTTGGCCTGCTTCTCTGCTGCATCTGTCTTCTTTCCCTTGGTATTTGTAGGCGTCGTATTGGGATATTATTTCGTTTCTTTTTATGACATTCAAGTATATCTTTTTTTCTTAGACGTGTTTGCCTAGACTCTTAGAAACATAGTTTCCACTTATATGATCATAACTGAAAAACTGGTGGGCACTCCTGTGGATGTGGCTCCCTACAACCGTATTGTTTTCTATCATAACATCGTTGGCTTCCATGAAGTTTCTAATGAAAGAGTAAAAATTCTTGGCGCCACATTTTATAAACCATTCAAGTCTCAAATCTTATTTTGCTAACGTCAATAATTCCTCTCTCCGCATTTTCTTTAAATTCTATTGCATCCGTTCCCACTTTGGCCCCAACAGCTTTGAGCTTGCCTTTCATGCTTTTGGCCCATCCCGCCTGACTACTACAAATCCATTCTGGCTGAAACGAAGGCCTCCTCTTTTCGACTGCTCCAAGTGATGTCTCTCCGCATGAGAAAAATCATTAACTTCCACAGATTCCTACTCCATGGTCAGCACAATAAACTTACTCCAGCCCCTCTGAGAAATTCTCCGTCTGACAATTCATCTGTGCTCTCTTTAAATGTATAGGCACTGATAATGTGGAAGGAAGCGCATAGAAAAATGCCATCTTTCCTCTTCTTAGGTGTTTTTAAGCGTGCATTGAAATCACCCTTATTTAATAGATAAGTGCCCCTGAGAAGACAGATGGTTTGAAAAGTGCCATACAAAAATCGATATTCTTATATTTAAATGGAGGTGTAATTTAGTAATTAAGGGGTAATTTTGGACAGCCCTCGGCGAACATTCCCTTCACTCGTCATGATCTTCGAAAGGTCAGAAGAAGACCATTAAATTCCTTTCAGTTTTTAAAAAGGAATCTCAATTCATCTCCTTCCAGTTTGCCCACAAAATATGAGATTCAAATAAAGTTGAAATATATGTAAAGCTCTAATGTATTTTAATATTTTTTTCTAAATTTCATTTAATGATATACCCATATCATCTCTAGGACTTTCACGTTCTCCGTGAAAGTTTCACAAGATATTAAAAAGTACATTTGTTAAGATCAGGTTCTAAAACGGGTTAGGAAATCTTTGCCTCAAGCTTCGCATATTCATGTTGTAACTTTAATAGAAATATAGTATATAAAACCTACAATTATTTCCTCTCCGATATATGAAAAGTTTTTATAGGGTTATAGGGTTATATTTAATAATCATCAACTCTCAACTTAGATAATTATTAATATCTCTAAATGAAGTGATAATAAGTTAACTAAAGATTTGAAAAGAAAACGCAAATAATACCAGAAATGATTCTTTTTTTGCCTTTATGACTTAATGAAATGAAATATAATAATAGTAGAAAATTCCAGTCTCTATCCTCGCACCACCAATTGGTTTTTTTTTATAAATTATAGACACTCATAATATTTAAAGGGCCATGTCTATTTAGGGATACCTCACTCTGAGTTCAGCACCAATACAAAATAACCCTAAATTCACGTTAAACAGCTACTAGTTTCAACAAGAGAAACACCAGTGTCCAGGCTGGTAGATTCGGCACTATGGTCTAAATGCCTACGATATTCCTAGCCTCCTATATTTTCAGGCCATGAGGCATCTGTGTGGTGACTTTGGGGGCACAATTAAGAAAATGGACCTAAACTAATCGAGGGCTATAAAGGGGTAAATTATGAAGAGAAAAAAAAAATATAAATCATTACCATCATCATTATAATTTTATTTCCCAAAATGATGATAACATCGATTCCACGCCATACACTTCACAAAACTACACATCCACTTTAGTGTTATCGGCCATTCCTAGGGATAGGGGGCTATTTGTTGTTGTATCTCATCCAGTGTAGTTCAACCCGTAAACGAAAAGCCTCAGCGCGCACCCTCACAAAATCCCTACATGTACATCTATCATACCACAATATCATCTATTCATCTCTCGTTCAGATACTTCTCTCTCAGACACTCAATCCTATAATCAATCTTTTACGCGGTCTTCCAGCATCTCGCACACCATGAAAATCATTCTCGTCCATTCTTGTATTACTCACACCACATACAATTATCTACCCCCAGGTCTACCTTTTTACATCCATCATCCATCTCAAATTGCACTTCTCTTACGATCAATCTTTCGTTTTTTTATATCATAGCCCCTCCCTACCCTGCACTGCCAATGCCACCAGCTACTATTATAAAATCTCCCTACACCTTGGGGTTGGTGGTAGCGACCACGTCCCCGGACCGACCGTGGGTCGGAGACCCTCACACCTATTCCAGGCCCCATCCCAGCTCCCCGGGCCATCGCAGGAGCAGACCCGCTGCCTCGTGGAGTATCTCCCAGAGATCCACCGGGCCCAGGTCTGTGTGTATCTGTGGGCAGTCGAAGAGGTGTGTGGTATCTTGTATCTGCGTTAAGCATTTGGGGCAGTTTGGTGTTGTGTGGGTGGTGTGAGTTATTTTGTGCATGTATGACGTCAGGAGGGGTGTTTTATTGTTCGTATCTGTGCTAGTGGTTTTCTGATCTGCTTTGTGAGTTTTTGTTCTGAGTTGTGTATGGTTGGAGGTGGTGCACTTAAAATTTTATTGTGGGATTAGTGTGTCAAATATTTTTGTGTGATCTGAGAGTGGATTGTTTTCATGTTTTGCCTGATTGTGTCTTCTGATGTTTTGTTAGAGTCTGTGTCTAAGTTAGTAGTGTAGTTGTTGTTATCGAAAATAGTCTCTTTTTTGTGTCAAGGATTGGGAGGTTGTCTGGTGATGTGGTGGAGGGGATGATTTGGATGTTGTGTTTTCTGCCTGAGTTGTGATGCATGTAGTTTTAGGTGATTTTTGATTGGTAAGATGTTTGTCTCGTCGTGTAGGTGTTGAGTGTTTGTGTCAAGAGTGCATCCTGTGGCAGTGTGGAGGGCTGTATTTTGTATTTTCTGTAGTTTTTTGGTGTTGGTTTCTAAAATAATTGGAGACCAGATTGTGTTGGCGGATTCTAATGCTTGTCGTGTGATTGTCTTGTATGTGTTAATGAGCGTTTCCTTCGGTTTCCCCTAGTGTGTAGTTGTGAGTGCCTTGATGACGTTGAGTGTTTTCGTTGCTTTGACTATTGTGTTTTGTATGTGTTTTTATTATGTGAGTTGGGGGAAAAAAGTAAAGCCAAAGATCTTTAGTTCTTTTGTGGTGGGTAGTGGTATGTTTTCTATGTTTAAATTTAGGGTTGTGTTGTATCCTGCAGGGTATGGTGTGAAGAGAGTGGTCATTGTTTTGGAGCGTTTAGCTTTAGTAAGTTTTCTATTGTCCATGTGTGTATTTTGTTGAGGTAAGGTTGTATTTCTTGTGCAGCGGCTTCTGTTTTGTTGTGTGATGAGAGTATTGTGATGTCCATAGCATTCACTAATGCTGAGATCAGCGCTTAAACTTTCCTACTATTAAGAACGGTGTGGTCGCATTCTTCGACACCCATATCATTCAGGATTCACCTTAAATACTTAAGGCACCATTTCCTTTTCTCGAATTTAAAGAAAAAACCAACGAAAGCATCGCCAGCTGAAAGTGAGATCTGTAATGAAGGAGGTGAAAATGGATGATGTGAAAATGTGTGGAAGATATATAATCGTAGATCCTTCTGCAAACATAGATGTCGGTGGGATAAACGATCCTCCAGCTGTCAGCTGCAGCAAGGTTGGCTTTGCTTAACCTGACATCCTCTTGCAGGTGTGTAAAAGGATAGATAAGTAAAAGAAATATGGAGACAGTAAAAGAAGCAAAAAGTAGGAAGAATGCAACATGTTCAAAAGTACCGCCCCAAACAGAGCCATGAGAGGGAGAGGGTAAACACCTTCCCCTTCGTGGCCCTGACCAGGGAAGAATCGACAATGGCTGGTAGGCGACTAGCCTGCGAAATTAGGCGCTGGCCATGAAAATAGGTAGAAAAACGCTCGTAAAGAAAGTTGCATAAAAATGGTAAAATATTTAAGTCTGGAGGAATAAAGCCCAGGTAACCTCAAATTAGTTTGAAATTAGCGGGAACTCTGCGGCCTGGGGGAACGTGCCGTTCCGCCAGGTACCAGGCGTAACCGTCCAAACAGGAAACTCTCTTGCGTGGTACTTGAGGACTCTGCCATGGGCACCGATATCCCACAAAACCCTTTTTCGTCATCACTTTAGTCCGTACACGAGAAAAAGAGCAATGTGAGAACCTAAACTGCCAGGCCCCAAACATTACGAATATTTGTTGTCTGTTTATCTCTTAATTATTATTACTTTTGTCTTCTTTCTTGATTTTTATGAGCTGTGTTTTGAGCATCGTTTGTATTTCTTATTATACAACTGAATGATGAGGCGAGTCGCCATGAAACTAGTCGTTTCCGTTGATTCAATATTTGTTCTCTTGTCTTTTTTATCATTAATTTACTCTTTTGTACCTTTAATTTCCCCCCTCATAACTTGCCATTATCAAAGGCTTCAATCGACTTTTCAAAATCCCTCTAACTCTCAGCCACCAACACCGTGTCATTAACATATACGGATAAGACAGCACATACCCCTCGCCATTTCTCATCAAACTTGCATTCCTCTTCATTATTCTTACTCACATTTCGCAGCACTCCATTCTTAAATATAATGAACACCAATGACGACATCCCAGGCATTTGTTCTACCCCCTGACCTATATAAAAATAGCTACTCCTGCAGCCTCTCTCCCATGATGAGTAAAACCCTTTGAGTTGTAGTTAGCAATGGTGAGAGATGTTTAGTTTATAGGTCCCGTCTTTACAACGATATTTAACTTGATTTTGCTTCTTTTAGCAGTAGTAACCTGAAATTCAACTTTCAGTTCTAACTAAGATTTACTACTGCATATGGCAGCAATCGCATTGTCTAGCCAAATCCTGAATATTTCAGCCGCCTAAGCACGCTCGCAGTGGCTTAACTTTATTCGACTGGCTTTTTTTGAGGGGAAAGGAAACGGCTCGCAGGTCCTTTTCCCATCTGTCCCTCACCCACGATGAGGGGGAGGGGGAAAGAAGGGGGGAGGCCTGTGACCGACTTGCTCTTGGAGAAACTTCCCGCACTTCTGATCTTCAGCTCAAGGGAACCGAGGGCGAAATGCTTGGTAAGAAGTCCGGACCAAGTTTTCGTAGAATGTTTATAGAAGATGGAAATGGCGGAAAAGAAAAAAAAGTGATAAAGTTTATTTAGGAGGCAGGCTGAACAACCTTGGTAGTCATAGGTGAAAAAGGAATACCCATGCCCAAATTACATGGGGGACATGCTGATTAATGTGGATTCCCAACCACAATGCTACATTTACTTATCATTCATTCTCCCTATGTTACGCTGGTTAATAGCAATAGGAAGATCCCACTGCTCTCTAGATCCTATTTGTTTTTTTTATGTTTTTATTCTGTGTTTAATGGCATTAATGCCTTTGGATGCATTTTATATGCTTTTTCTATTGTGTATTTGCTTTATATTTCTTTCATGTAGATTTCTTCTTCGGTTTTTCGTTGTTTGTTTGCTAAGTTTCTGTTATGGTTGTCTTATTTCATGTATCTTATTCATGAAAAGTCTATATACGGTTCTCATAGTTCAGTTCTTATTGTTTGTTTGTCCTATTCGGTTCTCATTATCCAATGATTAGTCGTGTAGGATAATTTGTCTCTGTTCAGTAACTTTTGTCGTTTTTAGGTCACGAATAGGTAAAAGTAGGTTGTCATAATGTCATACGTGAACCATTGGATCCTAAGGAAAACATAATTTTGCCACCATTTCACATAAAATTAGGTTTAATGAAACAATTTGTGAAAGCCATAAAGCATGACCAGCCATCCTTTAAATTAAAGAAGGAATCTTTGTTGGGCATCAGATTTCACAACTTATAGTAGATAGTAAGTTTGAGGCAAAATTGATCAAGCCAGAATTTGAGGCCTGGCATAGATTCAAAGGTGTATGTAATGGTCTCCTTGGAAGACACAAATCAGAAAATTACCACATTCTTGTTCAGAGTTTAATTAGGTCTTATAATGAGTCGGATGTAGTATGTCACTAAAGGTGCATTTTTTTCTGTCCCATCTGTCTTTCTTTCCAGATAATCCAGCAGAGGTCATCGAGGAGCATGGTGAAATATTCCACCAAGATATTACTACTATAGAAAATCGTTATAAAGGAAAATGGAGTCCTGCAATGCTTGCTGACTTCTGCTGGACCCTTCACAGAGACAAACAAGATGTTATACATAAAAAGAAGCCTAAATATTCTAAAAAATATATGAATATTGTAATGATTTCAGCAATTTGGAAAAAATCATAAAAATCTTCATTATTTTTTTAAATATATTTTATTAATACCACACTCTGAAATGTATTAAAAGGACTTATTAATTTCTTTTAATGAATAAGCTTTTTGTTTCCAGTTATCTTTGTACTTTTTGTCAAATAAAATAAAATAATAACAAATATTTTATACCTCTATATACTGAATAATCTAATATAAATAAAAAATAAATGTGCAAATTACAAAAAACTAAGGTCATTTCAGGAAAATAGAGGTCATTTTCGTAATCTACGCAAAAAACTACAATAGAAAACTACTTTCTCATTTCTGTAGCAAAATCATTTTGGGGCAGTGTTATTATTTCTTTTCTTTCAACCGAAAGCCTTCTCTTTTATGCTTACTTCTATCTTTCCAACCTCTTTGAAGTTGCACACTCCTCGATCACCCTACCGAAGCATTCCTAGCTCTAAAAGCAGTCCCCAGTTGGCTCAGGATCATGGTGGACCCCTTTTTCCTGGCTCCTTAACATGGTCTTCTGTATGGGTTCACTATACCTTACTTTCCAGCTGTATCTAAATCTGTCGGTGATGGAGTTATGTTGTGCAAGTTGATAAAATGCAACCTGAAGGATTAATTTTCAGAGAGAATACGTGAGAAAAAAAAGTAATACCACTTTGAGGTATTAATTGGTTCCTGGGCACAGGAGCTCTCTCCAATCAGCTCAGGAAAGGCAATTCTCTCTTCTTTTTTGTAATATATCTTCAAGCGAATCTCTTTTTAAAAAATGCATAATGCAAAGATGTTCTTTCATTTGATGCAAATGAAAATAAGTCCTTTTAAAATCGAGTACTGTTTCAAGGCGTACGGAGCGTTGTGCAAAAAAATGGTAGTGTTCAGAAGATTGCTGTCAGAGGAGGGAAGGGAATTTCTTAGCCTAAAAGAGGCATACAAATGTGAATAGAATAGGGAAGAGATATTGCCAAATGAGAGTCATTGTATTTGGGTCAAGTATGTTAGATGGATGTGTGAAAATGGGGAAAATAAGTAATAGGTTTGGTATATGAGTAATTGTGTATATGTTCATTTTTAATGAGAAAGGTATTTAAAAACAAGTATTCAAGCACTTTCACCCTATTGGGGAAAGCTTTATTTCCCAGCATCTGAATTTTCGGTATATTATTTTACCTTTAATTATTACACTTTGGAGATTTGGCATTACTCTTTGGATTGCTTTACTTTTTACTCTCATTATCGCTTCCCTCACTTCGCCTATGATACATAGTTACCCATTTTCACCTGAGCACCCATCTATCGAAGCTCTGCTATAGGCGTATAATTCCAAATATTTGTATGGCTTTCTTTATTGATCTACCATAATTATGGGTTTAGCATTCGTTATAATTCAGTTGTAAGAAATTCAAAATTTAATTTCTTTATTTCGTGCCAAACAGCCAGTGGACTCTATCTGAAACAAATCCTTTGCTGTCGTTTCTTACGTTGTTCCAAGTAGTGGTAATTTCTTTCCTGAAATTTTGCCTCGACCGTGAATTTTTAATAAGAATTTACCACATTTAATGCAGAAAAAACGCATTTAGTAATTAGGTTTTAATGCTCTGTTTAATCATAATTGAGAGCGTTCAATTTTATAAGGTTTCCTTATGCCTTCTCGGAGGATTGAAGTGGTGAGAAATTCTGATAGGAAAAACTAGAATATTTGTAGTTTTATCCTTACCACTTATTAAAAATGCTTAGAATCACTTATTACGCTATTTAAATGTAAAGAGATTTGTGCATAAGGACTTGATGTGACTTAGAATACACACCATGTATCATGATGAGGGAATTAGCATGAATGAAGCAAGCGAATCATTTCCCCTTGGACTTTGAAAAAATGAATTCATATGGAATTTCCTACACCCTGACTCTTATACAAAGATCATGTGTTTACTGGTTTATAAATGGATGTTAAAAAACATTAGTTGAACATCGATTCCGAAAGCTTTAGATCTTTAATCAATCGCAATATTAATTGACCATTGATAAATATAAGAGTAAATGCACGGATTGAGGTCATACTAGGAACAAGATAAATAATTCGATTGCAAACAAGTTTGATTATGTCTTATATTTTTATAATGAAGGCCGACACTGATCGAGTCTTTCTACTCAACCTATAGCCACATCCTCTTGAATTATTTAAATAAACAGGTTTGGGAGAACTTGCTTAAATTAACGTGAGAGAGTTCATTCTAATAATTAACCACTATATAAGTTAAAATATATTTGCTACATCTTAAAAATAGTCTCAGCATGAAGTCCCTGTTTCAGTCTATGTCCGAGTTGTAGCTGTGAAATATGAAACCTGCCCTATCTTTATCATAGCCTTTCAAGCTTTTTAAAACTGAATTATTTCTCCCCTGTCATTCTTGTTTACAATAAATGTTAGGCAAGTTTATTTTTTATCTTTTCATGGGCTATAAGACAAAAATAATTAACAATTGACACGATATTGCACTCATCCGAAAAGTGTTACTTTACTTTTATGAGCCACTACTCACAGATCAACTAACATCTCTTTTTGCCAGAGGGTACATGCAAAGGTTTGAAAAGCTGGCGCTTAACACACTCAATATCCTGCCCCTATAGTTCAGATATTCCAATTACACTTTTGTAACCCTAGCTTTGAACTGCTGGCATTTAAATAGCCCAGGTGACACAACTGTTTGAGCCTCGTGGATAAAACTTTTGCAATTATGCAGCTGGAGACGTATTTCATCTTTTTATAACCATATAAAATGTGTTGACATACACTTCTCTCTTAGCCTCAAATGTATTTCGAAGCCAATTTTTAAAATTATATATGTAGTCCTCCGAACTATGGAGTGGCTCAACTCTTCCAGAACATTTTTCCCTTCTCACGCTTTTCAGACTAAAGAGCAAACAAGTCATAACTATTTTAGAAAACCAACCAACAAATTCATCCTAACCAAATCGTTGTCACACGTCAAAGAGCTCATAATCATCAAATAAAGCAATTGCAGCTAAGTAATCTAACAACCGAGGAAACCCCAAATTTCCTCACGACCTTTTATTGCATCTTCGAGAGAGCCGCAATTAAACCCGAATATTTATTTATTTATCTCTTCACCCCCACCACACCCCACCACATCCCTGGGGTCACAGATGATTTCCATTCTGCTCTTTATGTAGATTTTATTATCCTGTCAGTGGCCTCCCCCAAAATGAAATGGATGGATGACAATAATATTAATGATGATGATGATTCTGAAAATAATAATAGTGTTCTATCTTCCTTTCCACCTTTAGGCATCTTTTAATTTTTCTCTCTGGTGGTTCCCTGTGTCACGTGTTTCTCACATTGGCTGCGTTACTTTCGTTGTCATGATTACACGGCCCACGACGTATTAAAAGAGAAATGTTTTTATTCGGGACGCGAGAAATGTGACGGAAGTTAGGTGCTTTGTGAGGGACACATAATGAAATACAGATATATGTATATAACACACAAGGCGCCCTTACATTTGCGTATACACTAATAAAAGCGAATGTTGGGCCTGTAATAGCAAATTCCGTCTCTGCAGCACATAAGACGTCAAATGATATTAGGAAAGTCAAGAGAGATAAAGAGAGAAATACCGAAACTAATCCTAATTTGAAATAATTTTTTGCTTTCCACTCACATCATCTCCACATTACAGCATCCTAGTCCTCCCACCTCCAAGAACCTTGCAAATATATTCCTTTCACGCCAAATGCCAAAACTATTTACTTCATTTCCTCCATTCCCGCCTCTCAGGCAGCAAATTTGAATCTCAGTCACTTGTTCCATTAACACAAACGTAGTTTTCACGGTTCGAATAATTGTTTACTGAGATGGAATAAGGGAATGAGAGAAGGATCAGTAGAATGAAGAGAAATTTAAGAAACACTAGAGTATATAGATAAATATGAGACCTATAACTACGTGGGCACATAAAAAATATTCATGTGTATATTCGGTAACACTTTAAGGATGGTAAAGCGATCTGTGTACGTGAAGCCACGAAACTTCTATTGTAGTAAACTAAAAATATTGCTCTCAGAAGCTTTCTAATCTAAGCTAAATTAATTATTTACTATAGCTTAACGCCATGCTTCCCCAAGGACTAGCAATCTCTAGTCATGGTCACTCACGATGACATTCTAGCGGTACATTTATGATACTATTTGTCCCACCATCTATCATCCACCGATCTCAAGGGATTTCTTCTAAAGCCATATTTCGACAACTCACCTTCAAGATGTCTTGACTCATTTTCCAACGTCCATGACATTTTATCCAAACACGTCTCATAATCTGATCCCAAACGCACTGTTACATTTATTTAATACCATCAATACACCAATTTTGAATACTTTCACATCTGTATTGACTTCCACGCAAGGCAGATTCGTATATATTAGCATCCACCCTCTACTGTACGAAACAGCGCTAAATGTAATTCTATTTGAGTTCATCGTACAGCACAATGCTTTCCTCCTGCAGGACAAGCGGTGTCCAAGTGTTTGAGGTATACTCTCTTGTTCCGGATTTGTGGTGCTGTGGGCTTTTTTGGGGGGAAGAGGGTGGCCAATACTAATTATTTTTAAAATTGTTGATTGCCCCCCTGTGTCTCTGGGCAATCTCCCCCCCCCAGAGCACCCGAGCATGCATATTATTTTTATTCTTATTGATATGTTTATCTCAATTTTACGGCGGCCGTGTCAGTCGTCTCCAGAAGGGCTGTACATTTTACGCTAAAAGGAGAGAATTATTTCCTCCTAAACAAAGGTAGGGTTAACTCATGGTTATAAACTACAAATATTTCTGAAAATACGGTTGATCATGATTGTTAATTAGTAATTCACATTTATTTTTATTGTCGTTGTTGAACGAGAATGAGTAGAATCCGTAACAACTTTTCTAGGTAGTAGTTATTAATCTCTGTGCTTTGTGTTCAGTACCTGGTTAGGGAATTGAGTCATTGGACATTGGACATAATAAGTGAGAAATATAGTAGTAGAGGGTTTTAGTAGGAGAAATAGTGGGGAAATAGGGGAAAATATAATAGGAAAGCGAAAAACGAAAGGTAGAATGAAAGACAGATCCCTGGTGAAAGGGTATCACTGGCTTTCTTTGCGTTTTGGTTTTGTTTTTTGATAGCATATGACTATACTATCTGGTGAATGCGGTGGGCATTCGAGCCTTTGTATTAATACATGGTATCTTTACGTGGCTTTTGGAAGATTTTCATCTTCAATTCTGGGTGTTTCACACCTAGATTTGGATTTTTTGGTGTTGTTTATATGTTTTTAGCGATATTTTCGCGCAAAAATTGGGGAAGTGTTATTTAAAACCAAATTAAACAAGTGTTAATTCGGTGGCTAAACTCGTTTGGCTTTGTTCATGTTTTTTGTGTTATGACTGGGGGTTATTTAGTATTTAAGTGAACTTAGGGTCGACGTTAAAGTCATTCGGTAGTCTACTGCTTTTGAAACTAATTGGTCGTCTTAAGTTAGGTAAAATGTCGAAGTCGATGTGCTCCAGTACAAACTCGGGGGGGGGAGGTGCCGGTGCACCTTGTTCCAGATTTTGGTTGCTCTTAGGTGAAGCTCCACGTTTATGGGGGTCATCCCCAGTTCACCATGGAGTTCACTCTGCCTTCTCCCTTCTCTCCTTCGGGCTCCCGTAATGATATATACTGCCTTATTCTGGACCCTTTGCAGTTTAAGGACTTGGGTCTTGGAAACTACGTTTATAGGGATCGGGGGGTACAGGAGTTTTGAGCGAATGCACGCATTGTAGATCTTCAGTTTGTTGGAGGTACTCAGGTTTACGAATTTGAAAAATTCGCCCAAGTCCCTCCGTGCATTCTGTGTAGTTCTCGCTACATGGCTCCTATACCCACCGGTCGTAATTTGTAGTCCCATAACCGTGCCCTCCGTGCGGTATGGGATGCGTGCACCCCCCACACGGATGTCTGCCAGAGTCCTTCGGAATAATTGAATTACACGGAACTTTTGGGCATTGGTGGATATCTTCCATCTTCTCTCGAAAGAGTTGATGTTTTCGATTTTCACTGCCGTACTTCGTGCCATGAAATTCGCATTCCGATAAGGCCCCGTACATATCATCGTTATATCATCCGCAAATTGGACGTATAAGGAACCCTCAGTCAAGGGTTGGGGAAGGTCTATAGTGTAGATGTTATAGAGCAGGGGAGAGATGCACCCGCCTTGGGGCACCCCCGCCTCAAGTTCGAACTCAGGGCTGCTGTAATCTTTTATACTCAAAAACGCTCTCCTCTCCATCACATAGTCACAAAGAATCCTTTCAAGTATGGGATTGAGGCCTAGTTGAAGGATCTTATATTGTAGGCCTCTCCTCCATACCTTGTCAAAGGCCTTTTTGACATCGCGTAGCACCAGATTTGCATGGCGTTTCTCTGATTTTACTTTTGCCAACTTCTCGGTAATTACGGCTAGCGCCGTGTCTGTTCCTCGCTTCGCACGGAAGCCATGTTGTTGGATGTTATGAGAGTTATTTCTCTCGAGGAACATGTTTACCCTGTTGGCCAATATCTTCTCCAAGACTTTCGCTGAAAATTCTAGGAGAGATATGGGCCTGAAGTTAGCTGGACTGTCCGGTGGTTTACCGGCTTTTGGAATGAATATCATTTTCGCAACCTTCCAGTGGTCAGGGAAGTATCCCACGTTTAGGCATGCGTTCATGATATTCATGAGCCCCAGTAAGATATTGGGCGGGGCTCGAATAAAATTCTCCTTCGTCAGTCCTGTACGCCCCGGTGCTCGCTGTCGGAAGGATTTTAAGGTCATAGAGAGTTCCTCGGCAGTAATTCTACCGCCGAGTCCCTCCATTTCCCTGTTCTGTGATACGCAATGATGAGGATGCGTTCTGTGTATTTGGTCATTCAGGTCGTTAATAATTTCGTTTTCGAAGTCCAAATCGAAGTCATCATTCTCTTCCAGGGAAATCTTAAAGATAGATGCCCAAAAGAGTCTGAATTCCTCTTCGATTCTTTCCACGTCAGAAATTTCAGTGTCGTCACGTATAAGTTTAACAGTCCTTGGTGGTTGTCCGCCTTTTAGTCGTTTTACCGTCAACCATAAGTGTTTACCTTTTGTATAACACTCTCACACTCTAACACAATTAATTTTACTTGACAAAATGGATTCACTCCATTTAACGAGAAAATCATCTCACTTTCACCTGGGGATTGGTATTTTCTCTGCCCCGCACCTGATTCTCGTATATTGTTGAACCATGAATGGCTAATTTTAACAGTTCACGAATTGCCTACGGGGTTTTGTGAGCTTCGTGACCCTATCAGCCCATAGTCTCTTATTTTAGCTACTAAAACTTTCTTCGTCTTTATTAAAATCTTTTACTGACCGAATTTGCCCCTGTTTGATCAAATATTCACCTCATACAGTACTGAACGAAATTTGCAGGGCGATTGTGGACTCAATATCAAAAAATATAAAAAACAAACATAAAGATTAAAATTCTTTGTCCAGTCAACTCATGTCAACACAACTTCGAAGAGAGAGTGTTTTTTTCCTTCCAACAAAACCGTTTGTTGCCAAGAATTACCCGCAAGAAAAATAAATTAAATATGAAAGAACTTAGACTTTCTCTTTCATTTTCTCCTTGATTGTCTTACAAAGAAGGCGCATCAAACGTTAGCAAAAAATTCGAAAAACGCAGAGATACAGTTAAGGGCTAATTATTCTGTCAACACAAATACTACTTACGTTAAGAATCCTCTAATCCATTACAGTAAAATTGGAGTCGCTACAATTAAAAACGATCATCTAATTATGCATTTTGGAAAACTTTCTAAATACCCTTTGTATCCGGCTATACATGCTCTTCTGTGAGTATTTCGCCTTACATGGACATTCAACCATTTTACGGCTTTCTAACCAAATCTTTCTCTGAATATGTGATCGTTTTATCTTCTATATTTCCCTTAAAGCAAGTTTAGTCTTATCACAATATGCATTTATAGATTTTCACACATTTCACTCTGGATGAATAAATTTAGAAGACAGGTGCTATGTACCATTAACGGCTAATCGCACAATCCCGATGAGAAAGTTTCAGAATTGTACATAAATCATAATCAGAAACTTCCATTTCTCTATCTCACAAACCATCACTTTTGTGAGTATTTTTCTCCGCTACCCATACACAAGAGGCCTTTATAATGTATAAAATCCTTACCTTTCCAGCAGAGAGTTCCTTATTCTTCTCATATCGCAAACAAGATGGGCAGATTCTTCTCTACAAACAGGACACATTCTTAAGCGAAGCTTCAATACATCAAAATTAAATCTTCTTGCTCTTCATCGTTCGCAGGTAGCGAGTTACATATCTCTTCAATTGGATACGGGAATGCTCAGATAGTGCCCGAGGCATGGATGTGGGTACATCAATTAAAATAACTCTTCGGGGCATTAGCTAGGGTAGTCTTGTCATTTAAAATGACGTAGAGGAAGTCCTTTAAATCGAATGACTAGCACAAGAATCATCTTAGCAATCTACCACTTAGGTCTGTGGTAGTTAAGCAAACCGCCTGTTTCGATTTCAATGACCTTAATAGGTGTGTTGTGAGGATGGGATCAAAATATTTTGATGCAAGCAGAAAAATGAAACAACAGTTTCAAGCGCTTTCGTCTTTGCTAACAAACACCCAATATATAAAATCTAGCTTCAGGATTCTTTTTAAGTCCAATAAATATTTTTCTAACTTCTTTCTTAATATTGTTTATTTCTTTATTGTTATAAGACAAATATAACAAGGCAATTAATCATTTATCATAAACTTCTTATCTCTACTTTTTTCTGTTTTTGGCATCGAGTGTTTCTAGTCGTTTGCCAGTGGGTGAAACACGCGCCTAAATAAGTCTTAAAAGGACTGGTTGTGAAAAAGCATCGTGTGGAGAGTTGCGAACCAATTTTATCCTCGACGCAGCTCTAAAAACCTAAATTCAAATCAAGCTTAGAAGCTGTCTGGTCCCAGATTCGCCACACTACTGTACGTATAAGATTATAAACCGGCCGAGTTTGGCTCTCTCTTGCATTTTTACATCCACTCTCATACATTCTCTTCCTATTACTTCCCCTCTTACTGCGTCAAATCCTAATCGAGCTTCAACCGAAGCGCTCAATTCCCAATTAATCCCTCCAACACTATTTTGTCCCACTCTAAGCACATGTTACCCACTGTACTGGCAGTCTCTCAATTTCCTACACCGTATATTCTTAATCTCTCATCCTCCTTCACCTCTTCCAAATATAAATTCAGGCCCTTTTATTCCTGATACTCATCCTTTTACACAGTGTGAACCCTAATTAATCAATTCCCATTCTCTACATCTCAACCTCAACCCATTCTGCATCCATTAATCTCAACCTCACGTTATCACATACCATGTAAATACTTTGGGCCTGTCACTCTCTTACATCCTCTATTCTCAATATGACTATCTTACACACTCTTTATTCACAAGCCTGCCACTCTTACATCATCTAACCCCGAATTGAAACTCTCCTACGGGCCCCAACCCCTAGCTCACACGCTTCAGCCTCTCTACTCTACTTTACACCCAATATCATCCCATCTTAAACCTCTTATATTCAACTCAACCCATTGTACACACCTTACTCACAATGAACTTTTTCTCTTACACCCCTTATCCCTAATATTCACCCTTTCTCTCAGCCATATTCCCCACTACACTAAAGGTGAAACCGCGGTTGATGAAAAATTTAAATTACAATCTCTGTCGTCCGAAATTCATCAGGTGGGGGGGGGGGGGGGTCACTTCTCCTCCCTGCATATCCTCTCCAACTATTTAATTTTCATGTAATACTTTATTTACATGAATTCCTCGAAATCTTCTTGTTTGCGAATAGTTTTCGTGTGGGGAAATAGGGGAAAAAATTATAGGAAAGCGAAAATGAAAGGTAGAATGAAAGACAGATCCCTGGTGAAAGGGTATCACTGGCTTTCTTTGCGTTGTTTTTTTTTTGATAGTATATAAATACACCATCTGGTAAATGCACTAGGCATTCAAGCCTTTGTAGTAATATATAATATCTCTACGTGGCTTTTTGGAAGATTTTCATCTTCGATTCTGGGTGTTTCACACCTAGATTTGGATTTTTTGTGTTGTTTTTGTTTTAATTGTTTTTTGGTGATATTTCGCACAAAAATTTGGGGAAGTGTCTTTAGAACCAAATTTAGCAAGTGCTAATACGGTGGCTAAACTCGTTTGGATTTGTTCATGTTTTGTTGTGTTATGAATGGGGGTTATTTAGCTTTTTAAGTGAACTTTGGGTCGACGTTTATGTCATTCGGTAGTCTACTGCTTTTGAAACTAATTGGTCGTCTTAAGTTAGGTAAATTGTCAAAGTCGATGTGCTCGAGTACAAACTCGGGAGGGAGGTGCCGGTGCACCTTGTCCCAGATTTTGGTTGCTCTGAGGTAAAGCTTCACGTTTATGGGGGTCATCCCCAGTTCACCATGGAGATCACTCTGCCTTCTCCCTTCTCTCCTTCGGGCTCCCGTAATGATATATACTGCCTTATTCTGGACCCTTTGCAGTTTAAGGACTTGGGTCTTGGAAACTACGTTTATAGGGACCGGGGGGTACAGGAGTTTTGAGCAAATGCACGCATTATAGATTTTCAGTTTGTTGGAGGTACTCAGGTTTACGAATTTGAAAAATTCACCCAAGTCCCTCCGTGCATTCTGTGTAGTTTTTGCTACATGGCTCCTATACCCACCAGTCGTAATTTGTAGTCCCAGAACCGTGCGGTATGGGATTCGTGCACCCCACACACGGATGTCTGCCAGTGTCCTTCGGAATAATTGAATTACACAGAACTTTGGGGCATTGGTGGATATCTTCCATCTTCTCTCGAAAGAGTTGATGTTTTCGATTTCCCCTGCCGTACTTCGTGCCATGAAATTCGCATTCCGATAAGGCCCCGTAAATATCATTGTTATATCGTCCGAAAATTGGACGTATAAGGAACCCTCAGTCAAGGGTTGGGGAAGGTCTATGGTGTAAATGTTATAGAGCAGGGGAGAGATGCACCCGCCTTGCGGCACCCCCGCCTCGAGTTCGAACTCAGGGCCGCTATAATCTTTGATACTCAGAAACGCCCTCCTCTCCATCACGTAGTCACAAAGAATCCTCTCAAGTATGGGATTGAGGCCTAGTTGTAGGATCTTATTTTGTAGGCCTCTCCTCCATACTTTGCCAAAGGCCTTTTTGACATCGTGTAGCACCAGATTTGCATGGCGTTTTTCTGATTTTACTTTTGCCAACTTCTCGGTAATTACGGCTAGCGCCGTGTCTGTTCCTCGCTTCGCTCGGAAGCCATGTTGTTGGTTGTTATGAGAGTTTTTTCTCTCGAGGAATGTATTTACCCTGTTGGCCAATATCTTATCCAAGACTTTCCCTGAAAATTCTAGGAGAGATATGGGCCTGAAGTTAGCTGGACTGTCCGGTGGTTTACTGGCTTTTGGAATGAATATCATTTTCGCTACCTTCCAGTGGTCAGGGAAGTAACCCACGTTTAGGCATGCGTTCATGATATTTATGAGCCCCAATAAGATATTGGGTGGGGCTCGAATAAAATTCTCCTTCGTCAGTCCTGTACGCCCCGGTGCTCGCTGTCGAAAGGATTTGATTTTAAGGTCATAGAGAGTTCCTCGGCAGTAATTCTACCGCCGAGTCCCTCCATTTCCCTATTCTGTGATACGCAATGGTGAGGGTGCGTTCTGTGTATTTGGTCATTCAGGTCGTTAATAATTTCGTCTTCGAAGTCCAAATCGAAGTCATCATTCTCTTCCGGGGATATCTTAAATATAGATGCCCAAAAGAGTCTGAATTCCTCTTCGATTCTTTCCACGTCAGAAATTTCAGTGTCGTCACGTATAAGTTTGATAGTCTTTGCTGGCTGTCCGCCTTTTAGTCGTTTTACCGTCTGCCAGAATGTACGTGAGTCAGTTTCTACATTTAGTCCGTCAATTAAATTATTCCAGAGTACATTCTGTTGGTCCCTTATAAGAGTCATTAGTTCATCGCGTATGAGTCGTGTTTGTCAGTGTGTGTTGATGTTGGGGCCAGTGAGGTTCACTTCATTGATCCGTTCCTTATATTCCCTTGCGAGGGTTTTCATTCTAGGGGTCCATGAGGGGGCAGGGAGAGTTTTAAATTTAACTCGGGGGACGGCTTCCTTGTCGGCTTTTAATAGATTTTCATTTAATTTATCCAACTCCTCGTCAATTTCTTCAAGGGAGTCATTATTTAAGGGTTCTGGGTTATAACTTTCGAGGAGTTGATTATACTTATCCCAGTTGGCTCGAGCGTAGCTCTTCCGCTCTGGGATAGGGATTTGAATGGGGGAGGTTGAGACTTTAATAAGGATAGCCTGGTGGTCGCTGGGAATAGGGGGGCCCAGCTCAATGAAGTAATTATAAGGGAACATATTGCTGGTTAGCACAATATCTGGTTTGGTGGCTGACGTGTCAGTGATATATGTGGGGAAGTCTGGTCCAATTCTAGTCATAATGTGTCTATCAATAAGTGTCTCGAGATTCCTGCCTGCTGGGTTGGTCGACGTATAACTGGATTTTTTTTTTTTTTTTTTTAAGAGCTCATCTGGCGACTGCCTACTTGGGCATTAGTCGCCGTATTAAAACTGGCCTAGTTCTAGGCTACTTTAAAATGAAATTAAAGAGAGAAAAAAAAAAAAAAAAACACCCCAAAAGGGGGAAAGGAAGCAAGCTGGTGCGTCGGGGAGAGGTCCCCCCGGCGCAGGAGCGTGCAACTAAAGAAAAAAAAACAAACAAAAAACAAAAAATGCAAAAAAACAACAAAAAACAACAACAAAAAACAAAACAAACAAACCTTGCTTAAATAATAGGGAGAAGGCCGGCCTCCCCCAAGAAGTCAACAAGTCCACAAGTCAGTGTGCACGAATCTGTCCCGAGCACAAGGGACAGGCGGTAGCGACCCCGCCCATCCCGGTACTGGGACGACAGGTATCGTGCGCGAAGATCACCCAGACTGGGACATTCGACAAGAATGTGCCGAACAGTCTGGGGGACGACGCAGTCGTTGCAATAGGGCGCAGGCGAGCGCTCCATCAGATAGCGATGCGTCACACGAGTGTGTCCGATTCGGAGACGACAGAAAGCAACCTGAAGCCGCCGCGGCATTGGGGGATAGGTCCACGGGAACAGTCGCGGCGCAATGGCACGCAACTTTAAGTTCCCCTCGACCGTCTTCCATCTTCTTTGCCAAGCAGTCCGAAGAGCTGCCCGTATTCCTGCCATGTAGTCGGTGTGAGGAAGAGCGAAACGCTGGTCCGGTCGCAGAGTCCTCGCGGACTCTTTGGCGCCCTCATCGGCGCGCTCATTCCCCGCAATTCCTACATGTCCAGGAACCCAGCAGAAGATAATCTCGACATCTGCCCGGCTCGCCAAAACTGTGGCGTCACGGATATCGCGAACCAGGGGATGCGGAGATTCCAATGCCCCGAGAGCACTCAGGGCGCTTTGTGAGTCGCTATAGATCACAATCCGGTCTCCGAACCGGGCACGTCGCGTAATCTCCCGTACCGAGTGGTGTATTGCCACCAGCTCGGCCGTGAAGACAGACGCAGCGCCTGGTAGAGCCCCGCTGACTTCAAACAGAGGGGATACGGCGTGGAAGCCGACCCCCTCTTGGGACTTGGAGCCATCCGTATACACTGGCACGGTACCAGCGTGACACGATGTGTGCTCCAAAAAGGTCGAACGCAATACTCCCGGCGCAGTACAAGCTTTGGGAGCAGAGGCGTGGCGACAAATAGCCAAATGTGGTACCCTCCAGGGTGGCGTCCTGGGCAGAACCAGGGGCGCCACCGGCCCGAGAGCTATATCTACCTCTCGAAGGAGTTTCCTGGCCCTAAACCCAAAGGGCTTAGGGTATGACTGGCGTCTCTCGGCGGCATAGGCACCATCGAGATCAGCTGCGGATGCAGTGAGAGCTGTTGGCGACTGAGGGAGGCGCCGGGCTCGCGCATACAGGCGAGTGATGCACTGCACGCGGCGCAGAGTGAGTGGCATCTCCCCAGCATCGACCAACAGGCTCTCAATGGGGGAAGTGCGGAAGGCACCGGTCACAAGGCGAAGGCCGGTGTGGTGGATTGAATCCACCTTCCGCAATAAACGCTCGGCTGCGGATGCATAAAACTCGCATCCGTAGTCGAGCTTCGAGCGAACAAAGGATCGATAAAAAAGTAAGGCGGTAGCCCTATCAGCGCCCCAAGCGCTGAACGTCACGGAACGGAGAATGTCCATGGCGCGGGTACAAGAGACCCTAAGGCTGCGAATATGAGCCTCCCAGGTGAGGCGTCGGTCGAATACAAGACCAAGGAAACGGTGCGACTCAACCACATCCAGGCGTTCCCCATTAAGAAACAAATCTGGGTCAGGGTGAAGCCGTGGATGGCGGCAGAAGTGCACCACCTTAGTCTTGGCCGAAGAAAACCGAAACCTGTGCGCTTCGGCATAGCGAGAGACGCGGTTCAATGCCTGTTGGAGTCGACGCTCCAGAGTTGGCATCTGGGCCGCGCCAAAAGAGATCGAAAGGTCGTCCACGTAGAGCGTAGCGAGAACATCTTCTGGCAGCACCGAGGTGATGCCGTTGATGCTCAGGGCAAAGAGTGTGACACTGAGGACACTTCCCTGCGGGACACCCTCTTCCTGCTCCTTTGGGGCAGAGAGGGCTCCCCCCACCCGTACGCGGAATCGACGATCTCGCAAAAATTCAGATATAAACATTGGGAGGCGTCCCCTCGCCCCCATCGTGTGGAGAGTCTCCATGATACCGTATCGCCATGCGGTATCATAGTCCTTCTCCAGATCAAAAAACACCGTGGCGTAGTGCTGTCTACGAAGGAAAGCCTCGCAGACGGCATTTTCCAGTCGGAGCAGAGCATCCGACGTGGAGTGAAACTTACGGAAGCCGCACTGTGCAGAAGACAGATGGCCTCCGCTGTCCAGGAAATGGGCTAATCTAACATTTACCAATTTCTCCATCAACTTGCACACGCAAGAGGTTAGAGAGATTGGGCGGAAACCGGTCGGAGTAGAGTGATCTCTCCCCGGCTTGCGAAAGGCGAGCACAGTAGCGATTGGCCAGGAGTCTGGGAGAAGACCTTCCACCCAGATCCTGTTGAACAGATCTAACAGAAAGGCCATGCCTCGCTCACTCAGGTGTCGAAGCATGGCGTACGGGACATCGTCCGGACCATGGGCGGTGTCCGCGCACGAAGCGAGAGCGGAACGCAACTCACTCACAGTAAACTTGTCGTTGAAGGGTTCTCCGCCTCTGGAGGTAAAGTCCAGCCGGCGGCCTTCCGCGACATCACGACGTGCATTGAATGCTGGCGGAGCAGCATCACGGCTAGAGAATGCAGAGAAAGCGGTCGCTAAGGATTCCGCCACGGACGCGGGGTCCGAGATTGCGGTCCCATTCTCCTGGAGAACGGGAGGGGGGTCCTGCGAGAACTTGCCCCGAATCCTTTTGACTCGCCTCCACACCTCAGCTAAAGGGGTCTTCCCGTTAAGTGAAGACACGTATGCCTGCCAAGAAGAGCGGCGGGCGTGCTTTGAAATATACCGGAACCTAGCCCTAGCCCGACGAAATTCAGCGACAGTGAAATCGTTCGGGCGGCGCTTATAGCGCATGTAGGCATAACGCTTCTGTTTGAGGGCCGTCTCACACTCGGCCGACCACCATGGGAGTGGTCGGCGTGCAAAACAGCCAGACGTCCTAGGAATAGTAGTCAGGCCCACGGCGATAAGGTTGCCGGAGAAGAACTCAACGGCCTCATCTACCGACCTAAACTCCTCGACTGAGATAGAGAATTCAGTCATTTCCTGAAATGCAGGCCACCGCGCCCGTGCCAAGCACCACCGAGGTGGTCTCTCAGGCGGCAGTTGCCCTGAAAATGATATTCGAATGGGAAAGTGATCACTACCATGGAGGTCATCGACCACCCCCCAATCAAAATCAAGCTGTGCATTCGAAGAGCACAAAGATAGGTCAAGGCAAGAAAATGAAGCGGTTCTCGGACAGTGATGCGTAAACTCATCCACGTTTAGGACACCCATCTCAAGCTCTTCGATCAGATCGGCAAGGACTTGTCCCCTGGGATTTATGGTGTAATCTCCCCAGAGAGGATGCCTGCCGTTCAGATCTCCAAGCAAGAGATAGGGCCTCGGCAACCGTGCCACGACGCGGCGGAAGTCCCCCGCGTCGAAGTCAGCTGACGGTGGAATGTACGCAGAAATGATAGTATACCTCCTATCCAGGTGCAGCTGCACAGCCACTGCCTGTAAGGAGGTATCTAAAGAGAAAGGAAGAACGGAGACATCATGCCGGGTGTAAACCGCGCATCCCCCAGCCCGGCCGTCCCGCGGTGGTGGGGTTGCAAGACCCTTATACCCCGGGAGGGCAGGCAGTGGGCACGCGCATAGTATGGTCTCCTGCAAAAAAATAGCTAACGGGGAACGGGACGAGGCGAGCCTCCGCAGCTCCTCCCAGTTGGCCCGGAGTCCACGGCAATTCCATTGAAGGAATATGCCCTCCAGGCCTAGCTCGGAGGAGACGCGGGGGCCCTCCTCGAATTGAAGACCCTCACGGGAATGGCCGTACGCTTCCCGGGGGCAGAACCCCGGGCGCTGTTGGCCGGACAAAGCGCTGGAGGCGCTGTCGCCTTCGAGGACTTATTGGGGGAGGTTGACCTCGCCATGCGAGTCTTTTCCTCCCTCCGCCTCGAAACCTTAGGCGGGCGCTGCGGCTTCGGAGGCGGGGGGCCCTCTTTTCGAGGAACCACCGTCTCCGAGCCACTCGCTCCACCTCGTGGCATGGGCGAAGGAGCCGAAGCTCCTTTGTTGCTGTCCTCCTTTCGGGGGACAGCTTTATGGAACCCCCGAAGATGGCCTAGCGACCATCTTCAGGGGTGTTGCCTCCTGTGAGTCTAACGACTCGGTGGAGACGCGTGGCCGTTTCGCCTTACGGGAAACGGTCACGCTGGGGGAAGAGGGGGGAGCCCTGGTTTTAGCCGGGCTGGGTGTGAACCCTTTTTGCCGCCAGCTCTACCAGGGGAGCGCCCGGGTGTAGTAGAGCCCGCAGAAGGGCTCCGAATGGGCGCGGAAACAACCGTGCTCGTTGGCCTGGATAGGCCAGGAGCAGAGGGTGCCTTTCGAACTACTGAGGCATATGACGTCCCAGGCAGAGCTGGGCGCGCCAGGACCAAGTCCTTAGCCTCGCGGAATGAGAGTCTATCCTGGGCCTGAACGGCCAGGATTTCTTTCTCCAGGAGATATGCACCACATTGCTTCGAAGAAGCAGGGTGCGGCTCTCCGCAATTGACACACTTGGCCACACACGATTTGGACTTATCGTGTGCGACCTTGGAGCAATTTACACAGACTTCGGGTGACCCCGACTTTGCACGTCTACATGAGCGATTCGTATGGCCGAAGCGGTGACAGTAATAGCACCGCCGCGGCAGTGGCACGAATGCCTTCACGCGGTAGCGGTACCAACCGGCACGCACCGACTCAGGGAGCTTGTCACAGTCGAACGTGACGAAGAGTGTAGGGATGGGTCTCGAAGCCCTTCCCTGTTTTCTCATCACACGTTCGACCTTGACCGCCCCATGGTCGGCCAGCTCTAGGGTGATGTCCTCAATGGAGTAGTCAACGAGTTCCCTCGCATAAACTACTCCTTTCACAAAGTTCATGGTAGAGTGCGGCGTCACACTCACCGGGGTGCCATGAAGTGTCCGAAGAGCACTTATCTTGGCCGCCTCGGCGGGATTCGCCGCATTCGCCAGAAGGCTGCCGTCCGAGAAACGGGTCACCTTCTGCTCTCTACCAATTGCACTAGCTAATCCTCTCCTCTGATGGATCATGTTGCCCTTAGACAACATGGTGCCATCAGTGGAGCGAATAACGAGGAAGCGTTTGAAGCCAGCGGGCTCGAAAACGCCAGGTAACCTCTGAATGAGGGGCCCCGATGTCATCGAGGCTCCGCCCTGTGCATTCTTCGTCTTAGTCTTGGTCAGGAGCTCCGCACACGAGGGGGTAGAGGGGCCGGATTTGCCGATCTTGGCTTGGTCGCCTACCAAAGTGGCAGCAGACCCATCCGTCCCCGCAGACCCGTGGATGGAGAGGAGCTCAGAGTCTTTTTCGTCTTTCTTGTCTTTTTCTTCTTTTTAGGAGAGGAGGGCGGGGAATGAACCCGCTTCTCACCTCCGCCAGTAGAAGCCCCCAGGATAGATGGACCGGCCTCAGCCAGGTCCTTCTCTGAAATGGAGAAGGTCCCGGTGGGCGCAGGGGATTCATCCGGAGGAGATCCCTCCCCTTCTTGTCCTGCCTGAGAATCCACAGCCGTTTGATGAGGACCTTGCATAGGGGCGGATTCGGGTTCGGTGCTTGGCGCCAAGCCCGGATTCCCCCCAATGGAAGGCCCTACCGTCTGAGGCTGGTTTTCCTCAAGGACCATGTCTATCACAGGAGGGGCCTCCAGTTGGCCATCCCCTCCCAGGACATCGCAGGTCCCCTTGGCAGCGTCATAAGTCTTTAGTGGGGAGGCACAGGCCTTGACCCCGGCAAGGTTTAATATTTTTGCCAGCAGATCTTTTGAGGGAAGCGACCGAAGGGGCCTGGCTTCCCTCTCCCCCCTAAGGGGGTTTGCCCTACCGAGCCGCTTGTACGAGGGGCGGTCGGCAATGGGCTGCCTGCTGGCTTTCTTGGCAGTCCCCTTAGAAAGCATAGGAGGGACTGCCGCTGGAGATAGGGAGGTGCCCGAAAGCACCTCCAGAGAAGGGGGTGAGGGGGAGTCCCCTACACCCGTAGGCGTAGAAGAGGAGTAAGCCTCCTCTCCGGTTAAAGAGGTATGGAGGGTCCCCTGCGCAAGCACAGGAGGGGGGGACCTCCATCTTTTCTGTGGAGCTGCACGAGGGCGGCTCCGTTGTTGTTATAGGGGGAATTAAGGGGAGATGTTTTTTGTTTCATCATTGGGCATGGTGACCCTCTTTGTTTTACGGGACGCAATCGCTCACCACCTCTTGCAGTAGCCCGCACTGCAAGAGGTGCTTACAGGCCCGGCAGAGCCAGGCGCCGCCATTTGGGACCACCCCTCCCGCCTGGTGGCCTGGCAGTCCTTCGGCATGGCGGCTCCACCTTGAACACGGCGTAAAACGGATAGATTTTGAAGACGAGAGGAAAAGGGATGTGAGGAAGGTATGGGTGGGGATGAAGCAGGTTGTTAAAAGCCAACCACCCCAGACCGGAGCTCAGGGGTTAGGGGACATTGTCCCCTCCCCCCTCAGCCCCGATCCGGGACGATTGGCTGAGAAGAAGGTCAGCTTCTACCCTGTGAAATTAGAGGCTGACCAGAGAAAGTTGTGGGAGAGGTTGTATGAAAAGCGACGAGGTAGGATAGGAATACAGGCTATCTGAAGGAAGGAAGAGAGGCTAAGCTGGGGCCGGACGGGGCGCTGGATCCCGTCAGCACGGCGCCTAGGATGGCAAATCGCCGCACCCCTTACGGGGGACGTATAACTGGAGGCAGCGCTTCTTGCATTGAGGTCACCGGCAAAATGAACGGTTCTGCCGTGACCACATAACTGCAAGAAGTTTGGGAGGAGCAAATACCCTCTCCTTGGGGGTTGGTACCCCGTTGCCGGGACCAGGGGTCCCACTGCCATACGGACCTCCACAGCAAGGTAAGATTTGTCGAGTCCACTTATTGATCTGAAGTCAAGACCTCTTTTCACAGCTATGGCGCATCCGTCAAAACGTTCTCCGCTGTGATTTTTGGTCAAGACTTCGTAGGGAAAGATCTTTATTGGGTTAGCGTCGTCTATTCCATGTTCGGAAATAAATATAACGTCTGGGTCACATTGTCTTAATACGTTTCCGTATATTATTTTTTTGTTTGTCCATCCGTCAGAGTTCAAATGTAAAATTTTTAGAGTCGTCATTTTGTAGTTCACTTAAGGGTTTTTGAGTGTAATATGATGTTTTAGGAATTTATTCTCTTACAAGTTTAGGTCCTTGTGGAGTGTTTGGGGGCGTTATGGTTTTTCCTGTACGTTTTTTCCTGTATTCGCCGTCGGTAAAGGTTATAAAAGAGTCCGGAGAGCCTTGGAGTAAAGCCTCCTTGACCTGTTTTTCACTGAGCTCGTCCGAGGTGAATTCCCATTTGTATATTCCGGCTATTAAGCCTTCGGATACATCTAGGGCATCCATCTCCTTAGGAAAAGGGGACCTTTCGGCAGCGAATACCTTCAAGTTAATTTTTCTTGAATGGTATGCGTGCCTAGATTTCCTCTTGCAAGAAGAGGACGATCTCGGGCGTCTCTGGGGCTGCGAGGTTTTTCGTGAGCGGGGTGAACGTGCCCCTCCCTCGGCTCTCGCAACTCGTCTCCGTGCCTTCGTTATTCACCTTTGTGGGTGTGTTTGCGTGTGTGGTTTTGTTTTGCTGTGTTTCTTTAGGTTGTTTTTGTTCCGTGCGTGCCTTTGCAGCCTGGATCCTGGGGTCTCTGGAGGAAGCTGGGATGGTGGCATTGCTGGGGGTTGGGAGCTTCTGACAACTAGTCTCGCACTGGAGTTTGAGACTAATTTTCAGAATCTCTTCTGACCGCGGCTTCGAGGGGAACCACATCTTCTCCATTCCATTCTTAGTTAGCATCTTATTAAGCTCATTTTCAAAGCACCCCGGGGAGGAGAGAATCGCAATATGAGCATAATATATGCAACACATAGTTTTCGTAGAGTTTTCATTCTCGACGTAGAGAAATTTAGGATTCACTTTTGACTCCGCTACCGCAGCTTTTGCAACCTTGGCATAAGTGGTGTTGGCTTTTGTTTCCTCTTCCGTTTTTTTCTGTGTGGCTTTCTTTTTAAGGATCTGTTTCTTGATGGGGCAGGCCATGGAGAGTGTCTTATGTTCCCCCGCGCAGTTTAGACACTTCATGGTGGTGCTTTTACAGCTCCTCCAGAAGTGGTTGTCCGATGCGCAGATGGAACACAAGGTAGCATTCCCTTTGGGGCAGTTGGCTGTAGTGTGCTCCTCATACTTGTAGCATTTGAAGCACATTTGGAGGTCGATAAACTCCTCGCGTTCGACCTGCTCGGGGCAGATCCGAACGTTAAAGAGGAGCATACCGCACTCCGTAGCCTTAACCGCCATCGCCGAATCCGTAAACACGATCTTAAAAACGTGCGTGTAATCCTAAAAATTAAGGATTTCCCTATTTTGGCCCAGGGGTGGTTTTTTTCAACTTCAGCATGAATTTCTTCGATGCTGTAGCTACCGACCCAAGGATCGAGGCATCGAAGAATAATGCTGTGGTAAGTTTTAATCTGTGGAGGCGTGTGGGGTCTGAGGTTAATCTTTTTTAGGGATTCTGCCGCTTTTTGAGAGGTGAGGACTTCGCAGTCACTCTCCTTTTGGCAGATAGCCGAGTATCCATTATGCGTGTCGATAAGTCTAACTAGGGTTACCCCTAGTTCCCCGTGAGTGATGGCGAAGACATCTCCCCGATCTGGCTTGGGGCCATCGGAGAGAGTCCTCAGCGGTATCCGCCGAGTCTCCCTCATTTAAATTTCCATTTCCGCATAGGAACTGGAGAGATAAAAATATGCGAAGACTCGGAGTGTGTGGCTGTGTTCGTGTGTGTGTGTTTTGTGATATTTTTCACCAGTGAGAAAGAATAGGTCAAAAAAGGAGTAGTCCCTGTCCAAAACAAAACAACCCGATCAAAATGGCACTTTACCTTGGGTGCAGGCGCTTCTCGAAGGCCTGCAGGTCTCCGGTCTACCACAAAGGGAGTCCGGTGCGGAAAATGGAGGGGGAGGGCGGAAGCAAGCTCACCCTCGCTACCAACGCACGAAGCGAGTGGAAATTCACTTTTTACTCGTAAAAACGCAATGTCACTTTCGAACGTAGGCTGAAACAGTATTCCTGAACGAGCAATCACTAAACGCGCGTAAACAACAAATTTCACCAATAGTATGTGAAGTCAAACGTAAAGTTGGCTTTACCAGGTCACACGTGAGAAGAGCAAGACTTACTTAGGCAAGCAAAGCAGTCTATGATATTTCATCTCATTCTGGTTTAATTTTGGTTGACTTATTTGTATCATTGTGGTTTGGTTTGAACAAGTGGATGTGTGGTTCAACGGCATTGATAATAGAGTCTATCTACAGTTCTGTGCATGTAGATGGAAAAGATTTATATTTACTTAAAAGAATTGGGGGTAACCTCTCCGGGATATCTCTCTCATTTATGTAAATATGGTTGAAAAAGATGTGTATGATAGAGGAAAGTAAAGATGTGTGGAAGATGTGGCTGGAGGAGTAGTACAAAGAAGAAAACTACTTGGTGGGGAGAGATTCGGTGTCACAACTGAATTAGGCGTTGGAACAAGATATCAAATTGAATGAGTCTATGATGGCTATTTTTAATGGAGAAAATAATTAAATAAAAGTTCAAGGTTCACTCTACATACTTTTAATTCTAACTCTTTTCGCTCCAATAAAATAAGTAAGTAATAAAGGCAAAAGGAATGCTGCAGTAATTTGGAAGGCAGCTTAGAAAGCGCTCCTCTCCCTCCCAAGAAAACCGCACAAAGAAGATAGAGGGGAAAAATCTTCATCCAAGTCCAAACTCTCCCGACCTCATGAACATACAAGCTGCCCTTGTACATTCGTACCCGTCTACGTCTTGGCTTATGTATATTGGTACATGCCTACCGTTTGTGACTTTGTTGATTTACTTCTAATCTTTGCGTCTTTGTTCGTGTTCGTGCGTACATTTGTACCATCTCGCGGCTTTTTCCCACCTGTTCGAAAAATAAGACATTTCATACAAGCTATGAAATATATGAAATACTTCAGTTTTATTAATAAGTAAGTACATTTTAACAAGCAATATTTTAAGAAAACATTGAATACTTAAGTATTAATGATCGATATTTAAATATTACTTATAAATATAGGGGAAAAATAATATTATATTTCCACATTCACGCTGTACGAGGCCTTTCTCAATGTCTTGAAATCCCTGATGATCTTTGATGCTTATTGTTTGCCTTCCTACTTTAGAGCAACCAAGATCTTATTTGTTAGATAATAAAGAACGAATTTGTTATTCATTAAATTATTAGTTAACCAATTTTTCAGCAACTAATCAATTCAACTTAGTCAATCTTTAGTCATCAGTTGATCAAGTTGCTCTATTCATCGTCAGTTAATCAGTTACACTTTCTTATGAGGATGACTTTGATACCTGCTATATTGCCGTAAAAATCTTGAGCACAAGTTATCATATAGCATGAGTACAAAACTTAATTACAAATTTATAGTAAACTCTTCAGTCCAATCCTCGAATAGGATAAAACACGAGCGTAAAGCCTAAACTTGACGTTGGGGATAAAATTTGAACACACATTCTGAGCAAAGAAAACTTGATAAAAACACCATAAATCAAAAACACCAACTTGAAAGCAAATCTACTTATGACACAAACCTTGCTCACAAATCTTTGTAACAAAACTAGAGCACTAGCCATTAGCACATAGCTTAGGTAAAGAAATTTAGCAGAATAATAGCCCCGAACCTTTAAAAATCCTTACCAAATAATTAGAGACAAACCTCAACCACACACCATTAACCAAAACTTTATATATTGTAGCATCACAAAAAGCAAATTGTTCTGAGTTACATAACTAGTAACAGTTTTTAATTTAAATTAATAGAAATTCTTGCCTTATATAGGGAGCTTATTAGACATCATTTAACGGACGCAGTTCAATTTTGGCCTCCTTTTATACAAAAGAACATTGCAACCTCAGTCTGAGTTCAGCGCAGATCGACAAACTGAATTCCTGATCTTAGAAATAAATAGATTGAAAACGGACTGAGTGATCTTAATCTGCATTCACTGGAAAATCGCCATTTGCGTATGCAACTAATCAAATCTTTAAAATACAAAACTACTTTACTAATTTATATCATAAATTGCTTTTTGAGTTAGATAATCGAGTGACAACTTCAAAAAATGGATTAAATTGGTTAACATGTGGTTTACAGCAAGATAGTGAGGAATTTTTTATCGTATAATGTAGCGCAAATATGGAAGAGTTTACCCTCGCAAGTAATTAAAATACTTCAGTCAATATTTTTAAACATAATAATCGCTAAATATTTCGTCAACATATAAACATATTTAGTATCCTTCCAGCCTTTAATAGCAATCAGTTTCATACAAACTAGGGTTAGCTCTCTGAAACGCTCTAAAAACTACACGCCTCGCTAAATATTTCGTCAACGTATAAACATATTTAGTATCCTTCCAGCCTTTAATAGCAATCAGTTTCACACAAACTAGGGTTAGCTCTCTGAAACGCCCTAAAAACTAACCTCCCCTCCTACTTTATACCTTTTTAGGCAGAAGGTGAACCTACATTTTTTACACGCATAAATAATCATTTATAGCGATGTAGAGTTATGTGGTGTATCATCTGGTCAGGTCAAAGTTCATGCTTCGGAAGAAGTCTCCAAACACGATAACCTGCAAACCCTTTACATGCACACCTATCATCCACAATAGCATCCACTTTCTACTCAGTCAGCCATTTCTCCCTCAAGCATTTAATTACATAATTAAACCACCTTCAATGCGGTCTTCCAACCCTTTTCACACCCTGACACTCACTTTCATATAAGCTCCTTACAACTCTTTCTCTATCCATTCTTTTTATCTGTCCATACAACCTCATAACACCGTTAGTTCTTATTCACACCCTCCTTCACAACTTAAAAATATCTTACCCAATCGTTTCTCATTCTATCCACCTTTCACAGAAGAAGCATTCTCTTAATTTGTCCTTTGCAATGCTTTTACTGGAGACTTCTTTTCTCATTCTATACCTTATTCTTGCTTTCACACACCACTTATGTGAAGAGCCTACTCTCAGGCAGTTTCTTGGAGCATTCCACACAACAACCCTATGCATCCACTAGCACTATAAACTCCACAGTGCCTTTCCACACCTTCAAAGCTGTGTTGTTGCGATCTGCTTCATCTATTTAGCTATTATTTACAATGCATCGTAAAACGCCAAAATGTTTCGCATGTTCAGAGGTGACACCACAGAATCGGATATTACAATTTACTCAAATTTTATTCCCAAATACCATCATTACCTTACTCTTCTGTTCATCCGCTTTAATCCCCCTGTTCTCACATACCATGTCAAAAGCTACAACCAACATTTCCGACTCCACCTCACTCTCTGCTACCAGCACCGCGTCATCAGCATATACTGACAAATAGAACCATACCTCACCATTCTTCCTCAATCTCACCTACTTTCCCTCATACCCACTAGTACTTCTTTACTTATTTCATCCATAAACATGTTAATTAGCCGTAGCAACATCACACAACCTTGTCTTACACTCCCGCGTATGTCAAACGAATCAGATTTACTATAGTTCACCTTAACGCCTGTCTTACTTTCAAAGTAAAGAACTTTTGCACCATCCATTACTATTTTGTAGTTGCCTCAAGTGAACCATAAGGTCTTTTCTGGTCCCTAATTAGGTAAAACGTTGATCTCAAATCCATATTGTAAACCGTCAGCACAAAACCTGAGCAGAAACTTTAGCACCGGTACTAAACTTGTGCAGAAAACTTTTGCATAATTCTTTAGCACAAGCACAAGTGTTAGAGTAAAATCCTTAAGCAGAAAACAAGAGTATTAACTTTCTGCACCCAAAAGGACAAACTTTCAGCACATAAATAGCACAAATCTTTACTCCAAATTCTTAGTGCAAACTTCTAGCCAAAAACCTGATGATGAATCCTTAGCATAAACCTTCGGCGCAAATCCCTATTACAAACCTTCACCACAAACTTGAGCACAAATCGATACCAAAAGCCTTCAGCACAAGATTTAGCCCCAAATCCTTAGCACAAATTTCAAGCACAAATTGTGAGCTCAAATCTTAAACACAATCATAGGAATGCTCCTTGAGAAAAAAAATAAGCACAAATCATTAGCTCAGACTGGCATTACAAAGTAAGAACGAATGATTGAGTACAGTTCACGAGCACAAATTTTTAGTAAACCTCTCTCACCCAATCAATTCATAGCATTAAATATGAGCATATAAATTAAGCATAAACCTTCAGCACAAAACCTAAGTAAAACTTCTTAGCACAAACCTAAACAAAACTTTAGTATAAATTCATAGCACAAATCATCAGCATAGAGCTTAAGCGCCAATCCCTGGCAAAAAACGTAAACATAAATTCTTATCACAAACCTTAAACGCAATTAATTTACTAAAAAATTTAGCATAACTCCTAAGAACAAGCTTTGACAACATACATTGAGTACAAACCGTAAACACCGCTAACCTCGAACAAAACTCATTAGCACAGACATTCATCGCAAATTTGAGTACAACAACAACCATAACTCTTTAGCAGAAGCCTTCAACACAAATCCTGAGCAGAAACATTGAGCTCAACAGTTGAGAACAATGTATGAACATGAATCCATAACACAAACATTGAGCACAAGCCTGAAAGGAGTCAATTACAAAGAGCACCACGTATTTTGAGCACAAATGTTGTTATAACCTTTCCAATTTCCTTCTAAATCCAAGACACATCTGAATTATCCCCTCCAAAAAATCCTATCTCTTATCCATTCATATTAATCCACGTTTTAAAAATATTAAAAATCCTTCCAAGAAAAATGGAATGCGAACCGCTGCTGGAATTGAATGAGTGAGTAAATAATTAAAATATAAAGACTCGCTTCTACACCCTCAATTTGCCCATTCATAATAAATGCACATGAATGGAAATAGGAAATTTAATTGAAAAGTATCGCAGTCTATTTAAAAGCCTCAATTTCCATTATAAACTCGTATCTTATTCGATTGCGTTCGGTTTTTGAGTAGATCTTGGTTTGTTTACGGTTAGCGATCGTTTATTGATAGCCAGCCTTCAGGCATCATTACGGCGCGTCTTGAATATTTAAGACGTGGCTCTGATTTTGATTATTGGCCTTTATAAGGACCCAGAAAAGGGGGGAGAGTTGGGGGTAGATAAATGCATCACAAGTAGTCCCCTTTTAAAATACTCATGTTATTTACTTTCTCAGCATTTTTGCTTCCTCTAACTTCACCCCATACTGCTAAATTCTCGAAAGTTTAAGGTGTAGTAAAGATCCCACACGGCGTTGCCATTAGTAAAACTGATGTAGTTGATATTAGAAATAAGAGATGTCCTTCCAACCCCAACATCATCAAGAAGATCTTCATTTCAGAGGTTTGGCATTTTATGGAAAGATAGGTGCGTGTCCTTTCGTTACTGATCGATTTAAACATCTACACATTTTTGCATCAGCTAAACTCACCCCTCGGCCCTTCTTCCAAAATAAATTAATATAAACAACGATCTTTAAGGTTGGTTTAGCTTAGTTTTTTGGCTGCTGGCTATCGCTTTTGTGGAGTAAAGTCACGATAGCGATTTGGCCAGGGGTCGGGATTTTTTTTTTTTTTTTTTTTTTTTTTTTAAGAGCTCATCTGGCGACTGCCTACTTGGGCATTAGTCGCCGTATTAAAACTGGCCTAGTTCTAGGCTACTTTAAAATGAAATTAAAGAGAGAAAAAAAACAAAAAAACAACACCCCAAAAGGGGGAAAGGAAGCAAGCTGGTGCGTCGGGGAGAGGTCCCCCCGGCGCAGGAGCGTACCAGGGGTCGGGAAGGTGTAATTTAAATTTCGGTGTTTGATAGAGGTTTCTCCTTATGAGGACGGAACTCTTTGCCAGTATTTTTAAACAGTGACGTTTAACCTCTTCTCTCTTACCAGAGAGCTTGGGAAGGCTCTAATAGTGGACCTGATTAGTTTTAACTCTTAGTAATGAGGGGAAATAAATAATAAAATTACAATAATGATGATTGTAGCAAAATGTAGATTAAGATTCAAATAAATTAACTAATTTGTTATTTGAATTTTAATCCAGATTTAGCTATAATCAACCTTATTGAAATTTTATTATTTATTTCCCCTCATGGGATCAGAAATACAGAGCTAAGAGGTAAAGAACCCCAAAAGGTAACTAGAGCCATTGAAAGAGTAGAATGCCACAATTCCCTTTTTGCCTTTAAGTCTGGTTTGAAAACAAACCACTTCTCTCTATCCTTTCTTTAGCCGATATTCGGGCTAAAGAAACAGCGCCATTCAAAAATTATTATTTACTTCCGCTAAGAGATTCTATGGAGGCACAATTGCTTCAGAAATATTCATACCACTATCTAATACGATAATTTTTCGCCTAAGTTCATGAACAGTTTATTTGTAGAGTAACAATATTTAAAACTATTGGGACAAATGTATTAGTAGATATCGTAGAATAGAATCAAATTAACACTTTCTGCATTTCTCAGCCGAAGCCGATGATAGCTATGTGTGTTGGGGATTTATAATACAAGCAGAGTTCGAATTAACTAAATCTACGTTGGCCAAATAGTCGACTATCTTCGAGGTTCCGGGATAATAGAAAAACGGGGAAAAAATAACTTTAATAATATGCAAATTAATATTATTTTACAAGGTTAAAGGGGGGTTTAAAACCAGCTATATACACATTAGACGTACACAAGTCTGAGCGGCTAAAAGGGGGGATAAGACTTGGCGGGAACTGTCGCCGTATAAACAAACGAAAAATATTGACCGAAGTTCGCTCGAATGACCTTTGGCGTATACGAAGCAGACAAAAGAGGCGTAAACAGTGAAAGGGGAGGGGCGGAGTAGAGAGAACACTCGCACAGGAGAGTTGCGCGTTGATGTTAACTCATAGATTTGGTCCGAGGGAGTAATCCTTGCCTTGGCGCAAAGTTCAAATAATAATCTCTTGACAATGACTATTACGAGAGGAACTTGGATCTTGCTTTCAAAAACTCCTAACTTTTTAGTGAAGAAGAATAACACAGATTACATCTTCATGCTCATATATAAGCATGGTAGTTAGCATGCTTTTCGAGCAACATACATTACAAACACACAATTATAGTTAAGTTATAGACAAAATAATACTAGAAGACACAAATGGACTTAATATTTAAAGGATGGTAAAATCAAAAATGCAAAGATTCAGTGCCAAATCATAAAATTCTTATAATTAGGAACTGGATATTTATTATAGTGGGGGTTTTGAATCAGCAAATTAACAAACTTACACCGATACAATTTTGCAAGGACATGTACATATATATTTTCAATTTTTATAAAGAATGAAAGAACAGATAATGTGGCTGAGGGACAGAAAATATACGAGAGCTCATGATAACCCTTAAGCATGGGGGAGAGGTTAATAGGAGTATCGTACACTTATTAGAACAATTACAAGTACATTGCTGAAAAGATAGACAAAAATCATGATTACTGCAACTTCGGCCATTTTCCCAAAGAACAATATACAAATGTACAAAAGTATATGAAGCGTCATTAAGGCTGATAAACGTCTACGAAATGTCTTTTTTTAACATTTTTTGAATAAAATCATGTTTCTCAGTTCCCTAATGACTATAGCCCGCGAGTTCCATAAAGTAAGAGCAGCATAGTTTAGCAATCGCTGTGTCAACGAAACTCGCTGAAAACTTTGCGTCAGATTATGCATATTTCGAGTTTCATAATAATGTAAGGACTGCTAAAAGGCATCGCTGGCTTGCATTTTGTAAGCATGGATAGCCAACAAATATAAATGCAGATCCAAAACCTTTAGTATGTTGGTCTTATGAGATAGTGGGCCAATGTGGGCTGGATAATACTAGTTGGTTATAATACGTATAATTTTCTATTGTAAAAGGAACAAATGATGAAAATAAACATGATAAGTACCACCCCAAATAATATTAAAATAGAATAAATAAGGATAAACGAGACTATAATAAATATTAAGGAGTATAATTTCAGGAATGCACTATCGTAATTTATAAAATATCCCGATCCTTTTCAGTGTTTTAAATAGGTGAACGAAATATGTCTATCAAAGCTCAGGTGGTTATCGAAAAATTATTGGTTTATAAATAGATCGGAAAACATGCACCAAACTCGAAAAATCAAACTGGCTAACACCAACTTTATTGTCTAAGTTTTTATTACTGATTTAGGACAATTTTGATGGGATAAATCCCCAAACCTCATTGGTTTTTCTCAATCAGGCCAACCTTTTTATTTATCGCCACATGATGTTTTTTGCGGTGGTTTTTTACACGTATGGGTATTTTTTATTCATATGATACAATAGTCTCTTATTTCTTTAAATAAACGAATTGTGATGAGTTTACATGTTGCAATATTTGACTAACTGGTATATACTTTTGCGAGTGAATGAAATCTGTTCGGTCAGAAAACCTTACAAAAATAAGCCCAATATATTCTTCTACATATGCAACGAATAAACAGTTGTTTTTAACAGGAATTTTTTTTTAACTGTTCTTTGCGCAAATATTTCACCAGATGGAGGAAACGGATTTCATTTTCGGATTGAGGGGTGGAACCATGTCTTAAATTAGTTTAAAAAACAGACGACTTGCAAAGATTATTTTTTTGTAACCCAGTGTCATAATAGTTTTTATTAGGTTCATACAAGCTGGATAAAATTTTGTCTCACTCGTGTTTGCAAAACTTCTCCAATTTATCGATGTTTGGAAGGTCTCTTGCATGAATGTTTTCCTTCAGTTCAGTGTGGCCACTATGATGGCCATTCCATAACGCCAAATATTTCTTTCTTTAACCAGGAAGAATCCAATTTTGATGTTTGTTTGGAGTAATTTCCTTGGTGGAAGACCTTGCTCTAGTATTCTTTATTCATCGTTCTTTTGATTCGATGAAGTTTTCTAATACCAATTGCATAGAAACTGTCTCAAACATAATGCCCCCCAACCCCTGCTTTACTGTGGAAGCAGCGTTATTTTGGAAGACCACCCTGAAAACCTTTATGCCAAACCTACTTTATATTATTTGTACCGAACACCCGCGTCTTCGTTTCATCTTACCCTTTCAAATGGTTCGAAAATATTTAATTTTTCTCCAGGTGATCTTTAGTGTACTTCAGACGGGCTTTCAAATGAATGTTTTACAATATGGCTGTTTTCTCCCAACGAAGTTCATGTATTTTTGCTTTATGGCACATATTGGACACTGTGTTGAAACTAAAATCGACGTCTTCCTATCCTATTCGATCGCTCTTCTACTGTCTAGTCATCCTTGGGCTATTTTTAACATTTAAGGATCCCCTGAACTGTACAGAGTGAAATTTTTCGAGGACTACTCGAACGACGGAAATTTTCAGGTGTCTCCAGTTCCATAAACTTTCCTATTACTTACTGTACTTTATATTAAGCAACATTTCTTTATTCAGAAAATTTCTTGTAGCTCATCTTACATTTGAATTTCGTAATTATTCTCGATTATGATTTTTGGAAGACGGTTCACTACCTTTCTCCATGATGACCCCTTTTATGTAGAATTAAACTGTCGAGTTTGGAACGGCGAGTTAGAACCTACTTCAATATACTTGATGAGTCTGGATGCGGATTCTGGATAAACCACTCACTCTCTTTTTGGGTAGGAGTTAACTCAAAAGGTTGTTTACGGATTTTGATGAAGTTTGGCGAAGAGGAAGAAGGGGTGGAGAGTTTTTGTTCTTTGAGGGAGTCCATCTGAGGACTGACACCACTATACAACATTAAGAAATACAAAACAAAAGCCAAGCTACACGAAACAACAGTATAAATTTAAAAAAAGAAGCAAGATGAGGCGTCGGGGGAGGTCCACCTCCCCTCGAAGTCCGAGCGTGCGACTAACACCAGAGTCAAATAAAATGGAGAAGGCCTGCCTACTCCAAGAAGTCAAAAATCCGCAAGTCTATGCCCACTAAACCATTTCGAATACAAGGGACAAGCAGTAGCAACCCCGCTCCTCTTGTTACTAGGAGAATTAATGTGTGCGAGGATAACTATGCTGGCGTATTCAAAATGAATGTGCCGAAAAGTGTGGGGGACAACGTAGGCGTCGCACTAAGGGGCAGTGGAGCGCTCCACTAAATGGTGGTGCGTGCCGCGATTGCGCCTCATTCAAAGGCGAGAGAAATCGACCTGAATGTTTTAAGATATTGTGCGATTGCTAATTTAAGTTGCAATCGGCCGTCTCCCATCTTTTTTACCAGGGGCTCCAAGAGAGGATATAATTCCTGACATGTACATAGTCATTGTGAAGAAAAGTGGTATTTTTGTGTGTTCGCCCAGTCCTCGTGGATTCTTTGTCCCCTCATCGGAACCCAGCAGAAGATAATCTCACCATCTTGCCGGCTTCCTGTGCAGAACCAGAAGAGCCAAGGACCCGAGAGCTAGACCTAGCTGTCGAATGAGTTTCCTCGCCCTATACTAAAAGAACTGAGAGTGTGACTAGCTTCACTCGTTGGCTTGGGCACCGTTAAGATCGGCCGCTAGGGGAGCAAAAAGAGCTGTTGTGACTGTGAGGGACGCCGGGCCCGCGCGTTCAAGCGCATAATGTACTGTATACGGTGCAGAACAATTGTCATCTTCCTGGCATCGACAAGTAGGTTTTCAATTGAGGACGTGCAGAAGCACGCCCCCAATTGAGGCTTGGGTAGAAAATAAGACCAAAGAAATTGTGCAAATCCACCACCGCCAGGCGATTCCAGTTTAGATACAATTGCGTGTCTGCAGTGGAGCCTTGGATGACGGCAGAATTGAACCTCCTTAATCTAGGCCAAAGAAATTGAAACCTGCCCTCATCAACATAGCGAGAGATGCAGTTCAATGCTTTTTGGATTTGATGCTCCACATTTGGAATCTGGACCACACCAATGAGATCGAAAGGTCTACGTAGAGCGTAGCAAAAAGATTCTACGGTATAATGAGTTTTTAGCTATAACTGTACTCGAAGCTGCAGACAATGATCCAGATAAAAGTGTTGTAGCAACTGAGGTGAGTTTGTTTTCAGCTAAACTCCAGAAATATGTGAATTCGTTTTAACTTCGCAGTTTTAAATTACCTGATGTTGTCAAACCTTTCTTTTGGCGGCCAGGGATGACCTATCATCAGGAATGAGATCTGATGGTAGGCCAGAAGCATCGGCTGAACCTAATTATTGGTAGTTTGCTGAAACAGGAATTAATCTCTAGTGAATTATGCATGTCACAGTATTTATTGTGTAAAAAATATATAAACGCAACACCTAAAGACAGTAAACATACTTGAACACTATCAAAATCAACTTATAGCGGACTGGGAATTAAGCGTAAACAACAGGTTTGTTTTCTATTTTAGACCGAGTCACTATAACCAAAACCACCAGACAAAATAAGGTAATACTTCAGATTCGAGGCGCACGGTAGATGGCGCTGTTAGTCGGCTACAATTTTGGGCTAAAGCATATATCTTATGACGTCAGACGGTAGCGTCAGATGTGATAATCACTGCGTTATATTTTTTTGTTGTTTTGGGGATTTGTAACTTTTAGTCTATTATTTACTAAAAATCTGCGCTCTGCTTGTTTATAGTTTTTTTCTAAGTCAGGTAAGGTTTCTTGATGTCTTTTATTGTTTTTTGTCTTGTTTTCGTATTTTTTGTTTACTGCAAACGATAACAGCTTCTTACAGGCAACATCGTAGCTTATAAATAGGACCCGTTTTGCAAATGTTTTTCTTTCGTTATTGTGTTTTCGTGCTCTCAATGTGCTTCTTTGTTATTCGAATTTGACTTTACTTTGTATGATCGCGAAAAACTTTCAGATTATTTAGAGGCGCATAAACTAATCAAGAAACCTATAAAAGTAAGAATTGTTTGTTATTAGGTTAGGTTTTTCTGCCAGTAAAAAGCTGTTGAGGAGGAAAAAAACCCAGTAAATTCAAGGGGACTGCTCGTGGGGGAGATATCACTGCAGGGGGACCACCCTGCGATGATCCTGAGTATCAATAAATTGGGGGGGGTCTGGGGGGGCGCAGCCCCCAGTATATATTCATATACAAATAAAAATATTACGCCGATATTGTTCACAGCTGACGCTACCGTCTGACGTCATAAGAGATATGCTGTAGCCCCAAATTGTAGCCGACTAACAGCACCATCTACCGTGCGCCCCGAATCTGAAGTGTTACCATCAAAATAATTCACTTGATAACAGGGAAAATACAACTATTTCATTATTTTCTAGTCAGGTTTAATCCTAATGTGGCCTATTTTTATGCGGTGACAGTATTCAATTATTGTTTCCCTTTCTCATCATAATTTATGGTGTTTAGCGCAGGTCGACCCGCTTCGAGGCTACCATTTTTGGCCTAAACTTCTGCAACTTACCAGTATAATTTGCGTAGAGGAAGCGACTAATTCCTCCCTTCCCCTTTGTGCCCCACTTCCCTTTTCCCTCTTCGGACTAAAGGATATAAATGGGGCCGTAAGCCCAATAGAGGGGGCGGCACCCCGACTGGAGTCAGTTGATTCTGGCTTCAGTCATCATTAAGTCCGCCATGTTTTTACACTCTCTGAGGAGCTCAACCAGGTCCATACTCATCTATCACCCTTTACCACATCCGAGTCAGGTTCGCGGGGTCCTCATCGGCGGGGCGGGGGTTCACCCAAAACTAAGAAAGAAAGTTAAAAACTTAATAAAATAATGGGAAACACATCACACCTTATACTTACACACACAACTGATTCAACACCAGACACAATCGACCACCACACATTACTAAACCTAGCCTCCACTCACGATACACCAATCACACACATCATAAAATTACGCACAGGCCACAAGCTCGTCTTCCGCTCACAGAAGGCCGCGCTTACGTTTCACGAAAATGCCAGCACTACACTCAACACACACAACCTACAGACTAGACTCGCTGACGGTATCATAAAAAGATACCAGATACGAGTCACAAGGACCAACCCTCTGTGGCTGGCCTTTATCAACGAGGACCTCCGTCAGGAGTACGGGGAGGAGGTCGTCAAGGACCTTTACTTTAACAGGTCAAAGAACTGGGCAGAAATAACATTGTCCAGTGACAACACAAAAAACATGCTGCTAGACCAAGGTATCAAGGTCTGCGGCAACCTCACAAACCCTCAACACATAGAAGAGCAGCATAACATAAGACTCACACAATGCTACCGGTGCTACAAGACCGGACACAGCACCAGCACATGCTCTGCAGACATAATCTGCTCTAAGTGCAGTGCTAGTGGGGCATCACTACACGTCTTGCACCTCCACCACAGCCCGCTGCGCAAATTGTGGTGGCGACCACGTCGCCGTCAACCCCAGGTGCCCTTACCTAGGTAAGGCATGACATGACGCCGTGGAGGCCATCCGGCACCCACAACAAAACACGACACAACCATACACTCCGCCCCCACCCCCCCTCACTATGACATTCGCCGCTGCTGCCAACGCTACGCTGCCGGCTTCCCCTGCTCTACCCCAGACGCACCCCCCCCCCCTGCAGCAACCACACCCCACCCACACATCCCTTCACCCCCCCAGCTCATAACACTCAGAGACCCCCACTACTACCAACACCCACACACCACACTACCACCCTCACCCCACTTTACACGCCCACCCTCACACTAGTCTACACGCCCCCCATCACCCCACTCTACACCCCCACCCCCACCCAACCCCACCCCAGCGACAACACAAAAAACAAATTACACTTGGCCACCCTGCTCTCAGCGGTGGCAAAGGACATGTTGAGGAGCGACCCTCGACTATACGCGAAGATCCTCAACACGCTATTCGCCTCCAACCGCATAGAGCAAATCACCTTTCCTGAGAAGGTGTTCAATCTAAAAGACGAACACACAACTAGACCCGCACTTCTCCCCACCCCGACGGGTACACACCCCTGCCCGCAGGGAACCACCGCCCCCACTCTCACCACGCTCTCCCCGCCGCCTGTCCTGTCCCTTCACCTTCATTAGCCCCTGCTCCCGCCCTTATCCAAACAACCTATCCTCCTCGCACTTCTTCCACCCCCCTATCAAAACCCCACCTACCTCCCACTGCCCCCCCCCCCTCGCACCTATTTCCGCCTCCTCTCCCACAGCTCCCACTCTTACCCCAACCCCTTCGCAGTCCACTACAGCCCGTGCCAATCCCCAAAACCCCACCCCCAAGCCTTATCCGCGCACACAGGCACGGGACAAACACCCCCCCCCCTCTCCTGTCGTCTCCAGTCATCCTTCGCTCCCTACTGCTTCCCCTTCTCAATCTACCACTTCTCACTCTACTCCTTCTCACTCCACTCCTCCTCCGCCTTCCTCCCTTCACCTAAGACTCCTTCCCCTTCAACCCCCCCTCCTTCAACTCCTTCTCCTCCGACTCCTTCTCCTTCTTCCTCGACCTCTCCTTCGCCGTCCATACCTCCTCTCTCCCCCGACACCCCTCCTCTCATAATCTGTACCTCCCCAACCACTTCTAGCCCTTCATCCTCCAGCTCTACGCCACCCACCTCCGTCACGAACTTCCTACACCAAGACACCACCCCATCCAAAACCACCACCTCCACAGAACACACTCCTACACCCACTATGCCTCCCCCACCCAACAACATTGCCATGACTCACAAACGAACATCGACACGAGTCAAGGTACTCTCCCCTCATGCCTCCTGGGCAATAACCAAGGAGAAGGGGACGATTCCTGGCAAATCAGCTTCCCACGCACTAACACCAAGACAATAGGTCGTATTAGCCTAATACAACTAAACGTACGCAGTTGGCACGGTATTCGCCATACGGTCGCCAACTGGGTACTCAACACACAAAGACCCGACATCATACTCCTGAATTCCACCAGCTTACACCCTCCAAACAACAGACTCAGCATTGCAGGCTATCACACATACTTATCACCACAGGCACGGCACCTCGGATCTGCGATCCTAGTCAAGCGCAACATACACCACTCCCTCGTCAACACATGCGTCACCTCCTTTCTAGCGTGCAAAATTGACACAATCTCTGGCCCCATAATAGTGGCCACACACTGCAGACTACCACGAATACAGCTAAACTTAGAAGTCCCACTCCGAGCCCTATCAAACCACAACCTACCTATCTTCTTTGCGGGAGACCTCAACGCTTTCCACCCGACACTCCTTTCAAACAATAAAAACGATGTGGGTAGTTACTTGGCTGGTGCCTTGAGGCGTTACCACTGCGAACACATCGGCCCTGCCTTCCCCACGTCCTTCGGCCCGCGCGGAGGCACCACATCGCCGGATGTGGTCTTCCGTAACGACCATGCCACACGATTCGACCCTCACATTGCACCCGGTCCCCACGTACTATCAGACCACATACCAATATGCCCCCGAAGAAATCGCGCTCCACGCACAAAGAATACTTGAGAAGACAGATTACGAGGATAAATGGCTGATTGCCACGAATCCTCAGAAGACACAGATGACACTCTACGGCGCTAGAGATCACTTCATACATAACCTACAAATCTACTCACAAACACCAGACATGATCCACCAAAACCCAACAAGGCTCGCATACACTCAGTGCACCAAAATCCTGGGGGTAACATTCGACAAATCCCTCAGGTTCAACTTACACCAAAACATAATACAAGCAAGAGCCTCACGCACAAACGCATCGGTGGGTAGGTTCTACCCTGCGAGTAAAAAACTAAAACTACACCTATACAAAGCACTCGTGCGTCCCATTCTCACGTAAGCCCCACTGTCGCTCGTAGCTGCAAGCGACACTTGGAAGCGAAAGGCTAAGCGCATTCAGAACTCTGCTCTGAAGCGCGCTTGCCGTTCGCCGCTGTACTCGAGAATGGACGCACTACACAACAACAACAAACTAACTCCTCTCAACACTTACGCTCACACCAGACTTAAAAAACAACTCGAAAAACTCACCACAGACACACTTTACATCTCGCTACACGTGAGAAAGTACGCGATGGCGCCGCGATATCCCGCGGCCCACGAACACCTGCCGCCCGTACCGTTCTTCGCAAAAACCAATAGGCATCGTGAATAATGCGTTTCCGGATGAGCTGTCAGCCTTCCCCTCCTGACTTGCCCCCAACCCTCACCCAGTCAATACCACATAACCTACACCCTCACAACAACACCTCGCTTCGGTGTATAGCCACCGACCTATCTACTCTCGCTGTCCCTTTCTTAATTATTTTCTGCAACGCTCCTCTCTGACTACCTGACTGCCGTATCGCACACAGCGATCCCTCTCTGTTCTTTCTATACACCAAAGTCAAGCTTTAAGTTATTCGTCGAGTAGAGTACTGTATCTTTGTTTGTAAATTGTTCTTAATCAACTCCTCCCAGCAAAGGAGGAAAGGTTTTAGGCAAGGATTGCCAAAAACCGCCACTATAACACAAATCTCGCACTCGTCATTTGTGCAGTGAGGCCCTCCACCTCCCAGTGACACAGGCGAGGCCCAGAAGGGGGAAGTGCAGCAGTGCCCGCAGTGGGACATGGGTGTTCTAGCCACCCAGGACACCAAACGGATCCCCTCCGGTTGATTGCGGGGCAGAAAAAGCCAACCAGAGAAGCCGTGCTCGAGAAAATAGTCGGCAAAATAAAAATCGAGCTTACCCGTCTCCTCGAGACATCAAACGGGTGGGCTCTGGTGTGCTGGAAGAGCAAGGACGTGGAGGTCCCTGTTGCAAAAGATGAAAAAATTCCCCTAAGGGAAATTGGGCTTGAAGCGATTGTCCCCCACGAGTTACTCGTGAGTCGCACCATCATCCTGAGGAGAGTCGACCCCTTCTTTTTGGACAACTCCACCGAGGACATCAAGGCCGAGCTGTTATCCAAGCAGTCCTGGGCCGGCCCAGATCTCCAAAGTGGAAAAGATTGGGAAGTCACTCATCAAAATTATTTTTACAAGAAGAGAAATGGCACAAAAAGCAATGAGAGACGGACTTTTGGGGTTCTACCTAAGGGTAGCTTCCGAACAAATTGAGGCAGAAGACTATATCTTTCTGGAAAACTGCCAAAAAACTGCCTCGCCTTGGAAAGCCATGCGACAAGGGACTGTCCAAAAAAAGAACAGACCTGCGCGGCATGCTCTCGAACCGGCCACGGTTGGAGAGAATGTAAGGAAGAAAAAGAAAGATGTGCGAACTGCGAAGGGGAAGACAGGGCCCTGGCCATGAGATGTCCCCTACGCAAAGAAAAAATTCGAGAAAAGAGACGAAAGTCAAAAATGGAAAAGAAGGCAAAATCTAGCGCAGGGTCTTACGCCGCAGCAGCATCTGCTCATCCAACAACAGTGACTACAGAAAGAGCTTCTCTGAAACTCGTCATGCCGGTGGAGTGCAAGGAGATCATGACCATGGTCATTGTCGCCCACTTGGAGAATCTTGCACATCCAGGAAGCTTCTCGGAGGAGCTAAATAGTATGCTCCAACACAATGGAGTAAAAAAGAAGCTGTGGTTCCCCCCGAACCCAGCATCTCAGGATGTGCTCAACATCAAGTTTGTGGAAGACCCGGTGGTAACTCCAAAGGAAATGCCCAAACAAAATGAAGAGCAAAAACAACAACCAGAGAGCACAAAAGAAAAAGAAAACGTCAGCCAGGAAATGAAAAAAGAAAAAAGAGAAGACAATAAAGAAAGCCCAGCAACCGCCAGAAGCAGCCCGAAGAACAAACGCAAGAAAAAGAACACCAAAGCAGTAGCAAAGGCAGAAGAGGACGAACATACGGAAACCGACGAATGCTCGGAAGATGATGATAGGTATCCAGGGTGCCTCTCACCGAAAGAACCGAAGTCCTTGAAAAAGGACTTTTTTTCGACGGGGAGGAACTTAACCTAAAAATCTTCGGTAGCATCGGTCGGCGTCCTGAAAAGAATAACCAGGTGAAGTTGGTACAAGGTATTCGAAACGGGGATTTCAAGTGGACCTTTGAGGGGCCTTGGTCCCCAAAGGAAATCGAAGGTCTCATGTGTAGTGGAAGGATATACATACCAGACACAAACTTACACACAGTCAACGCGGCGACCTTCAAACGCATAAAGTGCGGGATGAAGACGTCGGAGATAAACTAAAAATTAAAAAGTGGTAAACAATAAAAAAGTGAATCTCGAAAGAATAAATATAAATACATAATTAATGATAAAATCAAAAGAGTGCATAAATATAGTTACATAAATAACTAATTTATATTAAATGTGAATTGAAAAAGTGCAAAAATATAATACATAAATAACTAAGTTATATTGTGAATAGCAAATAATAAAACAATGAATAAATGTGAATACATTAATAATAAGTAGCCAAATTAATTAGCAGTAATAAGTGAGCCTACGTTAATTATTAAGTAGCGAAAATTGAAAGTGTAGTGTCTAAGAACAAGTGTAATAAATAGCAAAAAACAAGAACGAGTGTAAAATAATAATATAGTAGATATGAGTACAGTTGTGTAATATTAATTAAGAACAAATGTAATATAAAGCGATAAGCAAAAATGAGTGTAAATCAATAATATAGTAGATATGAGTATATGAATAAATGGATAAATAAGTGAATATCAACCAAGCATTATAATAGCAAATGAAATTAGATTATATAAACAAAACCCTATTACTGGGTAAAAATTAAAATGTTAAAATCAATTTTTTCTGTGTAAAAAGCTGAGCTCCTGGGTAACATGCTCCAGGAGAACCCCTCGATATGTACCTATGCCTTCTACTAAATCCTTCTCCTTCTCAGCGATAATTTTTTCCCTTTTTTTTCAACACTTTTACTAATAACATTATATAAATTAATTTATAATAATGTCTTGTGCTTTTTTTCAAATAAATATACCATCATCAAGTTATTCGTCACACACCTACCTGAGACTGGAGAATCAAAACTCGACTAAAATACTGACATGCATACTATATGCGCATGTCAGAAATCTGACAAATTCAGGGACCTTTGCGAAAGAGCTAAATCAAATGCTGGCAAAAATAGAATGAGCGAGATGTGCTTCCCAGAGAACCCAGCATCTGAAGACGCTCTCCAATTACAAATGATGTCCAAGGAAACAGCTAATAAGAACCAAGAGACAGAGAAGCAGAGCAGTAAGGAGGTAAGACGGCCAGATCCCCGGATCAAGGCCAAAAAAGAGAGAGAGGCTGCCATCAAGACAGTCCAACCTAAAACACAAGGTGCGGAGAACACGAATGTGGCGGAGACATCCGATACCACGGACTCCTCGGACTCAGAGGGCTCCGTATGTGATGCAAAGCCCAAAAAGGTGGAAAAGGCGAAGAAGAAGAAGATTGACGCCGATAGGATTAACCTATATTTAAACTCCTCGGAGCAATTTCCCTTCCCGAAGGACGGGGACTTGAATAAAATCTACGTGGGAATTAAGAAAAAATTCTACAAATGGGACTTTGACGCTCAATGCGACGAATAAACGGTGGAGGAAGCTTTGCTTAACCAAAGTATTGCCTTCCATCGTGAAACCTTCGTGGAACTGTCCCCAACAGAATTTACAAAAAAAAGAAACGGGAAAAGGAAGTCAACCACCCGTAGACACTAAGACATCCACACAAGCCAGAACAGAGAATGGAAAACCAAAACAACAGGTTAAAGATCTCAACGCTCAACAGTAATGGATGGGAGGGAAAAGCCACGGCGTACGGCAACATATTCCGTGTGCTAGATCCCGACATCATACTGATTACGGAGCATGGTATCAATACGACCAATGAGCAGTTGAAGATACCAGGCTACAATGTGGTATCTAAAAACCATTCTCAGGAGAGGCACGACGGAGTTGCCATTGCCGTCAGAAGGAACCTGTCGTTCAAACGCCTTCCGAATATGGACGAATCCTTCGTGGTGGTAGAGCTGCATACATTAGTAGGCAAGCTCATAGTAGCGGCGGCATACCAACCCCCTCGATGCAAATACCTCCCTCTAACAAACTTCTACACCCTGTTTGGCCACGGCAGAATGGTGTTCCTTGGGGGAGACCTCAATGCCAGATGCCGAACTGCTGGCTACGGGAATACAAACGAAAGAGGTCACAGCTTGGAAATGATTATGAGAAGGAAAAACATTTAGCGTATAGGACCGGATTTTCCAACCTATTTCACCGTAAGGTCCGCAACGTAACCTGACATAATCATGACAAGTGATGGCCTGCCTTTCAATTACCGTAGTGAGCCGGGCCCGACAGTACCCAGCGAACACATATCGATCTTGACGACCATTTCTCTCGCACCAATTCAGCTCCCAATTCCTCTTCGGAAAAGCTACACTTCGGCCAACTGGGAACGCTACAAGGAAATCCTTGCCAGATATGAACCAGTGGGCCTCAACGGGGCGAGTCTGGAGAGGATCGACAAGGAGCTGGAAGCGATAACTGCTCGCATCATCGAAGCAGATCGCGAGAGTGTGCCAATGAAAAGGTACAAAACTCTCCCTCAACCCAGATGGACCGAAGAAATGAGAGAGATCGCTAGAGTGCACAGGGAGGTGTATGAGAAAACTAGGAGAGAGGGTGCTAATCTGGAAAGAACCACGCTGCTAAGACGCCTGAGTGAAGATCTTAAGCACGCCATCAACCAGCAACAGGCTGAAGTCTGGGACAACCTGATTGAAAAGGTTGACAGTGAGGTTCGACCCGATGTGTTCTGGCGACTTGTCAACAAGTTGAAAGGTCTTACAAGTAGAGAAAAGACCCGCATTAAGGAGGGCGATGACTACTTGAAAGACTCGGTGGTTTTGAAGGAAAGATTCCGCATGTTCTGGCAAAATATCTTCCGGATAACACCAGAGGAAAATGCGGAATTCGACCAGGAATTCGAAGGCCAACTGATTGAAGAACTGAATCAGAATGTGCATCGTACGCTACCACATGCCTATGTTGACGAATGGAGGAATTTGGTAGACCATGGCCGGCCAACTACACCTGAAGAGGTCATGGCAGTCATTAAAACCTTCGAACAGAAGGCACCAGCCTGGACGGGCATTACCAGAAATAACTTTGTACATGCCCCCCGGCAGATCATTTGGGGAATCACCATCATCTTTAATGCTTCCCTGAATACGGGCTACTTCCCAGACAGTTTAAAGATTGCTAAAATCATCTTTATACCCAAAGGGAGGAAGCCTGATCAACTGGTGGACTACAGGCCAATATCCCTCCTGGAGATTATAGGCAAAGTCTGCGAAAAGCTTCTGGCTAACAGGTTGCAAGATCAACTGACCGAGCTAGAAGCCCACAGCTCTCAGCAACACGAGTTCCGCAAGAGAAGGGGGACGGAAACAGCCCTTCCCCTTCTCACCGAAAAGCTTGCCCGATGTAAAGCTGAGAAGAAATACGTAGAAGTGGTGATGCGAGACGTGCAAAAGACCTTCGATAAGGTTTGGCTAAGAGGATTACAACACAAGATCTTAGGCCTCCAGCTGAACCCCACACTGGAAAGGGTCCTCTGCGATTACATCATGCGCAGAAAAGCCCGGATTTCGATCAAGGGCTACAGAGGACCCGAGTTTGAGCTTGAGGCGGGTGTTCCACAGGGTGGCTTTCTGAGTCCTCTGCTGTACCTTCTGTACACTCTAAACTTACCTGATCCGGTAGGGGAGGAAGCGATGTACCTGCAGTTTGAAGATAACATCACGCAAATCGCATCTAGCTATTACAAGCACGCAGGATTTCAAGCAAGGCAGACAGCCATCAAAATCGACAACATCAATCGATATGAACGAAAGTGGAAAATCAAGACCAACCTCCAAAAGTTCCAAATCCTACCAATTAACCGCCGAAAACGTGTGGATGTCAGAGTAAATGGAGATGTTTACCCATATGTTAACAAAGGAAAAGTCCTGGGTCTACAATTTACCTACAAAGGGTATAAAGGTCACATTAGGGACAGAATCTCCCTAGCCAAAAATACAGCTTGGCAAACTGTATAGGTTTAAAAACCTCAGCTCCAAGAACCCTAAAAAGCTGTACACTGCTCTGGTGCGCTCAACATTAGTGTACCCAGCAGTGGTCATGCAGGCTGTGAGTTCCACCTCTCTCAGACAGATGAAGAGAGTGCAGAACAAAGCAGCCCTGCTTATAGCTGGAGCAAAAAGGACGGACTATATTCAGCAGACAGTCCTGCACGCAAGAGCAGGACTAACCCCTCTGAATATAGAACTCCAAAGGCTAGGGAGAAAGACCTGGGACAAAATTGAAGAAGAGATACTCCTAAATATTAATCACAACCTAGACATACCGAGAGCAGTCAGAGGGCGTGTCAAAAGGAAATCCCTCTTCCCGAGTGGAAGGAACTGCTCTCGAGACCAACAAGTTGGTATATACACTTAACCGTAAGATTTAAGTACATCATAAATCATAATAATAAAGAGATCATAGCGAAGAGTAAAGGAGGCGTAGTGCCCATAACGAACCCAATCAAGACAACCAACAATTCAGATCAAAAAACCCAATAGAGGGGGCAGCACCCCGACTGGAGTCAGTTGATTCTGGCTTCAGTCATCATTAAGTCCACCATGTTTTTACACCCTCTGAGGAGACCAACCAGGTCCATACTCACCCATCACCCTTCACCACATCCGAGTCATGTTCACGTGGTCCTCATCAGCGGGGCGGGGGTACGCCCAAACCAAAAGTAAAAAACGTAAAGTAAAAAGTATTAGTATAAAATGGCAAACACCTCTTACCTTATACTAACACACACCACCGAATCAACACCCGCTACAATCGACCACCACACACTATTGAACCTAGCCTCCACTCACGAGACCCCGATTACCAACATTATTAAACTTCGCACAGGCCACAAGCTCGTCTTCCGTTGACAGAAGGACGCGCTAACCTTCCATGAGAAGAACACCACCATACTCAACACACACAACCTAAAAACAAGACTCGCTGACGGTATCCTAAAAAGATACCAGATTCGAATAACAAGGACCAACCCTTTGTGGTTGGCCTTCACTAATGAGGACCTCCACTCACATCTCAGTCAGGAGAACGGGGAGGAGATCGTCAAGGACCTGTACTTCAACAGGTCGAAGAACTGGGCAGTAATCACACTGTCTAGCGACAACACAAAGAACGTGCTGCTAGACCAAGGTATCAAGGTCTGCGGCACCCTCACAAACCCACAATACATCGAAGAACAACACAATATTAGACCCACACAATGCCACCGGTGCTACAAGACCGGACACAACCCTAGCACATGCTCTGCAGACCTAATGTGCTCAAAGTGCAGTGTAGTGGGGCACCACTACACGTCCTACACCTCCACCACAGCGCTCTGTGCAAACTGTGGCGGCGACCACGTCGCCATCAACCCCAGGTGCCCTTACCTAAGTAAGGCCCGACATGACGCCGTGGAGGCCATTCGGCACCCACAACTAAATACACACACAACCATACACTCCGCCCCCCCATTCCCTCACCAGAACATTCGCTGCTGCTGCCGGCGCTACGCCCCCTGCTCCCCCTGCCCTAACCCAGACGCACCCAACCCTCCCTGCAGAAACCACACCTCACCACACACCCCATCCCCCCCACCCGAGCTCACAACACTCAGAGAACCCCACTACTACCAACACCCATACACCACACAACAACCGCCACCCCACTCTACACGCCCCCCCCCCCCACTCTACACACCCACCCCTACCCCACACCACACAAGCGACACCACAAATAACAAATTACACCTGGCCACCCTGCTCTCAGCGGTGGCTAAAGACATGTCGAGGGGCGACCCTCGACTATACGCCAAGATTTTAAACACACTATTCGCCTCCAATGGCATAGAGCAGATCACCTTCCCTGAGAAGGTGTTCGCTCTAATAGACGAACACACATCCAGACCCGCACTCCTCCCCACTCCGTCGGGTACACACCCCTGCCCTTAGGGAACCACTGCCCCCCCTTCCCCTCTCATCACGCTCTCCGAGCCGCCTGTCCTGTCCCTGGACCTTCCTTAGCCACTGCTCCCGCCTCCCTCTCAACTACCTATCCTGCTCGCACCTCTTCCACCTCTCTATCAAAACCCCTTCTACCTTCCACTGCCACCCATCCCCTCCCACCCATCTCAGCCCCCTCTCCCACAGCCGCACCGTCACCCCAACCCCCACTCTCACACAGTCCACCACACCCCGTGCCAATAAAAAAAACACCCTAAAGCCCCATCCGCGCACACAGGCACGGGACAAACAACCCCCCCCCCTCTCACTCGTTCTCACTCCACTCCTCCTCCTTCCGCTCCTTCACCTCCGACTCCTTCCCCCTCAACCTCCCTTCCTTCCACTCCTTCTCCTCAGATTCCTGCCCCTTCCACCGACCCAACCTCCTCTCTCCCCCGACACCTCTCCTCTCATAATCTGTACCTATCCAACTATTTCTAGCCCTTTATCCTCCAGCTCTACGCCACTCACCTCCACCACAAACTCCCCCCACTAAGACACCACCCCCTCCAAAGCGACCACCTCGACATCCACAGAACACACTCCTCCATCCACTACAGCTCCCCCACCCAACAAGTCTGCCGTGACCCACACGAAACAAACATCTACACGAGTCAAGGTACTCGCCCCTCATGCCTCCTGGGCAATAACCAAGGAAAGGGGGACGATGCCAGGCAAGTCAGCCTCCCGCGCACTCCACCCACGACAATAGGCCGACTTAGCCTAATACAGCTAAACGCACGCAGATGGCACGGTATTCGCCATACGGTCGCCAACTGGGTACTCAACACACAAAGAACAGACATCATACTCCTGAACTCCACCAGCCTACATCCTCCTAACAACAGACTCCGCATTGCAGGCTACCATACCTACCTATCCCCACAGGCGCGGCACCTAGGATCTGCGATCCTAGTTAAGCGCAACATACACCACTCCCTCGTCAACACACATGACACCTCCTTTCTAGCCTGCAAAATGGACACAAGATCTGGTCCCATAATAGTGGCCAATCACTACAGACCACGAATACAGCTAAACTTAGAATTCCCACTCCGGGCCCTATCAAACCACAGCCTACCCATCTTGTTCGCGGGGGACCTCAACGCTTTCCACCCGACACTCCTTTCTAACAACCTATATGCCTTCTCATATCCACATCTCCCATACTTATCCCCACATCACCTCTTTATGACTACAAAAACACAAACTGGGCAGAATTCAGGAGTCATATATCCACAAACACGACACATAACCTCGACCTGGAGGACACCAATAAGGACTAATAGGCCACTATTGGTGTTCATCTTTAGACACCATCACCACCACATGTAACCTACACTCACCACATAAAAACTACACGTGCATAAAACACTTCACATTCTCAATACACACACAGAGACTTATCACACAGTACAATAACCACTACACCAGAGGCCCACTACAACACAACATTAACTAACTACGTGCCCGCATCCTTCAGTGCGTGCAGCTAGATAGGAACCGGTAGTGGCGGGAGGTCGTACGCATTGCGGACGACACCGGTTGCATGGACCCTTCCTTCTTCTGGCGGCACGTAAAAAGGATGCTGGGTACTGAACCATCCAAACCAATTACACTCAAAATAAACAACCACACACTCACAGACACTAACGACATCCTCGACGCATTCAGGTCCCCATGGGACACAGTACACACGCAAAACTCACCAAAACCACATGCGCAGGAGCACTTCCAGGAAATCCAGGAGTGGTGTCGAGCTCACGCTCACGAGCTAAGGCCTGCCCCCCTGATACGAATGGAGGGGCTTGATTAGACGTCCACACTAACCACTCCATCACCGTCGAGGAAACAACACACTACATAAAAACGACACCAAAAAGAGCCCACGGCCCCTCCGGTCTACCAGCCACACTCATATACAACCTCTTCGCAGACATATACCCTACACTCACACATCTATTCAATGCCTCACTAGCCTCAGGCCACTTTCCCAAAATATTCAAAGTCTCTTACAACATACTCCTACATAGCCAACACAAAGACCCCAAATACCCAAACAATTACAGGCCTATTGCTCTATTAGAGCACCTAGGCAAAATACCTATGGTCAACTGCTATCTACGGGAGTTCCTGGATGAGAGGGATTGGTTCTCCTCCCATCAATACTGGTTCAGGAGAGGCAGGTCCACTCAGGCGGCCGTGACCATCGTTCCCGACAGAATACAAAAGAAACGACAGATACACCAAAAGACTATCTCCGTCAGTAAGGACGTGGAGAAGGCCTTTGACAAGGTGTGGCACGAGGGACTCCGTTGGAAACTCGCCAACAACACGGAGTTACCTCTCTGCACCAAAAGGCTCCTCTTGCACTACCTCACTGGGCGGCGCTGCCACATCAGATACAACAACACCCTATCAAGACCCTTCACACCCCGCTCAGGCGTTCCCCAAGGAAGCGTACTGACACCCACACTCTACATTATGTTTACAAATGACACTCACGCCCACCAGAAATCTATGTTAACAGAAACATAGTGGCCTACGCCGATGACGAGACCATTCTCGTTAGCGGCCGAGCCCCTGAAGAAATCGCGCTCCACGCACGAAGAATACTAGACAAGAAGACAGATTACGAGGATAAATGCCTGATTGCCACGAATCCTCAGAAGACACAGATGACACTCTACGGCGCTAGAGATGACTTTATGCACAACCTACAAATCTACTCATACACACCAGACATGATCCACCAAAACCCAACAAGGCTCGCATACACTCAGCGCACCAAAATTCTGGGCGTAACTTTCGACAAATCCCTCAGGTTCAATTTCCCCTAGAACATAATACAAGCAAGAGCCTCACGCACAAACGCATCGGTGGGTAGGTTCTACCCTGCGAGTAAAAAACTAAAACTACACCTATACAAAGCACTCGTGCGTTCCATTCTCACGTACGCCCCGCTGTCACTCGTAGCTGAGAGTGACACGTGGAAGCGAAAGGCTCAGCGCATTCAGAACTCTGCTCTGAAGCGCGCTTGCCGTTCGCCGCTGTACTCGAGAATGGACGCACTACACAACAACAACAAACTAACTCCTCTCAACACTTACGCTCATACCAGACTCACAAAACAACTCGACAAACTCACAACAGACACACTTTACACCTCACTACACGTGAGAAGGTACGCGATGGCGCCGCGATATCCCGCGGTCCACGAACACCCGCCGCCCGTACCTTTCTTCGCATAAACCAATAGGCATCATGAATAACGCGTTTCCGGATGAGCAGTCAACCTCCCCCTCCTGACTTGCCCCCAACCCTCGCCCAGTCAATACCACATAACCTACACCCTCACAACAACACATCGCTTCGGTGTATAGCCACCGACCTATCTACTATCGCTGTCCTTTTCGTAAATGTTTTCCACAACGATCCTCTCTGACTACTTGACTGCCGTATCGCACACAGCGGTCCCTCTCTGTTCTTTCTATACACAAAAGTCAAGTTTTAAGTTATTCTGTTGCGAGAATTCTGCCTGATTGCTCCACTGATTCGTTGTCCTTCACTAACCTTGACGTCATTGATTTTTGGAGAACCCTACTGGACTCCGTGCAGCGAGGATTTTCTGCCATTAATTGCTGCCAGCTTGGTCACTACCCCTCTATCGGGTGCATCGAATTGTGCTTGTCCAGTTACGTTCGCAAGTGTTCTCCTTGGGGAGCCGTTCACACTGAGCACCTCCCCATCTCCTCTTTGGAAAATTCTGGCATCGCGAATTCCTTCTCTCAGATCGTTGGGCCTTCGAATCTTCGTGCCCCGTGGTCTCGTCGCTTAAGATCAAATCCCTATATACCTGGCGGACATAGAAAAGACTGCGCTGATAACACTGTTTGGCTTAGAGTACGTGAAGCTTCCATTTGGCCTCCGGAATGCAAGTTACACATTCCAACGACAAATGGATAACCTGTTTCGGTGATTAAGGTTCGTTTATGCATACATAGAGGACATCCTGATATTTTCGGATAAATCTTCAAAATTCTGGTCGAAAACGATCTGAGGATATCACATTTCGGTGGAAGAAAATTGCTCACCAGCCAAGAAAACGAATTAGATTGAAGTCATGCCTTACCAAAGGTCTACAAGGAACTACAACGGTATTTGGGTATGTTAGGATACTATCTAAGGAAGATTCTGAATAATGCCGCAATTGCAGCACCGTTGAACCAGCTTGCACACCTGCAACATAAGGCTTGTGAATACGTATGGAACGATGAGCCATGCGAGCATTTGAGAATACTAAATCAGCTTTAATCAACTCCTTCAAACTATGTCACCCACTACCCAATGATTCGCTATACCAACTAATAACAGATTGCTCCCACTACGCGGGAGGTGCTGCTCTGTACCAAATCGTAAACGGCTCGCAATGACCAGTGGTATTCTTTTTGAGCAAGCTATGCCGGACACAGCAAGCATACTCCAACTGCGACAGAGAGCTGCTAGCGGAATATCTTGTTGTTATACATTTCAAGTACATGAGTGAAGGTCGCCCTGTTATCTTGTCATAACTACAAGCTATTAGAATTGACTTTTTCTTCGCCATTAAATGCAAAAACGGACAGACAGCAACGCCAATGGCCGCCTATTTTGGAGTATATCAGCGACATCACTTATTGTGAGGTCAAGACAACGTAGTCGCTAACTGCCTATCGAGGAACGTCAATTTAGGCTCAAGTGGACTCATTTTACCTCCAAACTTTGGCGGCAGTAAAGCATGATGACGAGGAGATAAAAGACTTCTGCTTGCAATTAATATCCTTCCCTTTTCCCGGTGAAACTGAAGTATAGTATGAAGTAACATCAAGATACCCACGGCCGTTCGTCCCTATATCATGGGGGAGGACCATTTTTGGTCATTTGCATAATTTGTCATGCCCTGGAGTCAAGGCATAACTCCGTCTCATGAAATCTTAATATTTCTGGCCCAATATGGCAGAGATATTCGCTCCTGGATAAGAGAGTGCATCGCATATCAATCTTCTAAGATCAGTCGCCAAAAGAAATCCCCACCCCTGCCCATTGATATCCCATCTTCAAGGTTCGAAACAGGACATATTGATATAGTTGGACCACTTCCACGGTGTACATTGCCTGGAAAATCCTACCCATCACACAATCGGTATTTACTATTGTGGATCGACCGAGCTACAAGATGGATCGAAGCTCTTCGGTTTTCAGACATAAGTGCTGCAACGGTCGCGTTGTCTTTCCTAGAGGGGTGGATTTGCAGATTTGGAGTGCCGCTTTAAGTAATGATCGACAGAGGCTCCTCCCAATTCGAATCCAAGCTATTGCAAAAACTGTCTGCCCTCGTTGGTTTTGATTGTCTCCGCACCACAGCGGGATGGCGGAAAGGGCAGAAAGGACTTTGAAGTGTTGCATAATGGCCCGTAGACAAGGCTGGATGATGGCACTTCCAATTGTCCTTTTGAGCATTCACTCCTTGCCTAATGAGTCAGGATTTTAACCTTTCACGGCAGTTAGGGGAACTGGAATTTTGTGCCCGAGACCATAAGTTTCGTCGTCGTCATCGAAGATCGATTTAAAGTTTATTAAAGAATTCGCCTTAACGATGTCACAAATCGATTTCACACAGGCATCCCTGGGGCACTTGCACTCGGTTCCCTAGCCTTTCGACCCCATTGATCTTCGTAGGTGACTCATATGTGGGTCCGAATAGATTGGATTCGTAAACTACTGGAAGCGCCCTATGCTGGTCCTTTTCCAGTGATCAAGCAGGACGGAAAGGTTTAAAAATTGGAATTCCTTGATGGCAAGAGGGACACTGTATCAGTGGAAAGATTAAAACCAGCTATGCTTCCTCCCTCGTATAGTGATAACGTGCCAGGTAATCAAAGACACCAGGTGTCTCAGGTAGAGAACAGCAGGAGGACATCACCTCTTGGAGTGCATTTTTCACAGGACAATAATGCCAAAGGGAGTCAACGAGACACCTCTACTGGAACCCGAGAAAAAGATGGGAAGCCAGACGTCTCCACGCGCTCCGGGAGACGAGACACCTTTGGTAGAATTCCGTCATTCCTATAATTTTTAATCCTATTGTTTTGTTATATTGCAGCAGCGTAATATAGTGAAAGAAGAAAAGGCCTAAATATAAACATGCCTTATTACTATATAGCTTTTTTGTGTGTCGAAACTATGTATATATGTACTGTGGCATACTTATAGCTTTGTATAAAAGAGGATGAGACCCAATTGTAAGATATATATATATATATATTATGTATTATATGGCAGAACATGGCAAAATGAATAGGCCCGTTTAGTTGAGTACAGATGTATGTGCTTATGAATACCAATGCCCTGTATGAGTGGCAAAATGCTGTTAGATCTTTTGGCTAGCCTGAGGTACGTACTTAATATGTATCTATTTATGTACTTACAATGCGTTATTTCTCAGTTACTCTATTACTGCCAGGGAAGTCCCTGTAGGGCTCATCTTGTAAAATAGGTAGATCTGTAGAACTCAAATCGCATAATTTAATAGGCTCAGTGAAGAAATCGACAAATGGACACTCGGTGAACCTATCAAATCCTAAAAAGAGCTATTTGTTTTAAATTTCCTTAGAATCGGCTGAATTTTTACAATATTATTAATGAGATGTAGAGTCGCCCGCGACTAAAAAGTCATAACTTTCTGAGAGCTTATTAAGAAGCTAAACTAAATTATATTAAAATATATATATTTTTAAATTAAAATTACGGGCTTTAACTTTTTGTAACACCGCATTTATGGAATTGGAAATTTGGAAAGGTGAAAAAGCCTAGGATTCCCTATAATAGTAGAACTTACCATACAATACTCTAGCTTAGCTAGCATAGTATAGCCTAGCCTTAGACACTATAGCTTATCTTGCCATAGTATGACTTAGCCTAGACTAATCTAGCCTAGCCTAGCAGAGAATAATAATAATAAATTTCTTATAATGCGCTCTTCAAGGCCAGAGGCCTTCACAGAGCGCACGTTCGGCTGTGGGCTAAGATCAGGTGGGTGAGTGGGCAATCCTGAACAGATGCTTTTCAGGAGTCGCTTGAAAGGGGTAAGTGAGGCAGCAGATCTAATTTCGGCTGGAAGAGCATTCCAAAGCTTGGGAGCACAGACTGAGAAGGAGCGGTTGACCATTGAGCAGAGGGCCGAACAAGGAGTATTCAGGAGAGGAGCATGAGATGACCGAAGGGCCCGAAAGTCGAGACGTTGGAAAAGGGCAGAGGAAAGGTAGGTTGGGGCCTTTTGGTGAAGGACCTTGAAAGTGAAGAGAAGGATCTTGAAATGAGAACGATATCTGACAGGTAACCAGTGCAGTTCCTGAAGCAGGGGCTTAGAAGGGGAGAAGCGAGAGCCACGGAGGAGTAGTCGGGTAGCGTAGTTTAGGACTAGATGAAGGGGATGTAAAGAGGAAGATGGTTTATTTACAAGAACAGAGTTACACTAATCAAGGCGGGAGGTTATGAAGGCGTGTACAGCAGTCTCAAGACTTTGTCGATCGAAGTGAGAGCGAAGGCGGGAGAAGTTACGGAGGAAACAAAGGGAAGATTTACTAATATTGTGGATGTCGGGCTTGAAGAAGAGATGCTAATCAAACACAACGCCCAAATTTCTAACAGAGTCAGAGAAAGCGACAGAGTTTCCCCCCAGAGGAAGGGAGGGGAAAAGGGATTTAACTTTATATACTAGAGCGGGGGTACCAACCAGAAGAACTTCAGTTTTGGAGTGGTTAAGTTTGAGGAAGTTAGCCGATAGCCAGTCCGAGATAGAATAATAGGCAGATAGGAGGTCACAGATTGAGTGGGCAATGGTCGAGGGGAAAGAGGAAATAAAGATTTGAGTATTATCGGCATAAAGATGGAAGGATAGACCGAGATTACGTATAAGAGAGCTAAGGGGGAATAAGTAGATACGAAAGAGGAGATGGCCGAGGGCAGAGCCTTGAGGGACACCAAAGCGAATGGGAGTGGGGCCAGAGGAGACATCATCAATCACTACAGATTGGGTGCGAGACGAAAGGTAAGAGTCTGTGATAGAACGAGTTGAATCTGTGTTAAATTCAACTCCTATCCCATATTAGTTAAAACCTCGAGGAGGCCCACGTGCATCTTCGATTCGAGGCTTGGAGTCTTATCAACAGCTACCGGACGTCAATGTTTAAACAAGGAGGTTATCGTCCCCCCCGTTCGCCCCCATACGCCGACCTCGCCAGATCGAGTTAGGCTTATGGACAGATAAGGCATTTTTCTCCGGCCCAGCTGTGCGTTCCCTCGAAGCTTCCACCCCATTCTCCCCCACGCCAAGGAGATGTCCTGGCTATTTATATGGAAACTTTACCACTAAGATCAGATTGGAGATCCAGATTTTCGTCGCGAAACATCACCACGACCCTCTCTCCCTTTGTGCGCCAAGGGACCTCGACCTCGAGATTCACCATCACTTGTCCAGAAGGAGGACAATATTCCTTGAGTGCCAAAGGTTCGAGCCTTTAGTGACGCCAAGTCCCCAAGGCATCCCCCCCCCCCCTGTTGTTCAAGGAGAACAACATTAGAACAGCCATTGTTCGTTTTGAGCCCTTCGCCAAGAAACGGTTCTCACCCCCCCTGTTGTTCAAGGAGAACAACATTAGAACAGCCATTGTTCTTGAGCCCGTAGACAAGAGACGGTTCTCATCCCCCCCTTTGTTCAGAAGAGAACAACCTAGAACAGCCATTGTTCGTTTTGAGCCCTTCGCCAAGAAACGGTTCTCATCCCCCCCTGTTGTTCAAGGAGAACAACATTAGAACAGCCATTGTTCGTTTTGAGCCCTTCGCCAAGAAACGGTTCTCACCCCCCTGTTGTTCAAAGGAGAACAACATTAGAACAGCCATTGTTCTTGAGCCCGTAGACAAGAGACGGTTCTCATCCCCCCCTTTGTTCAGAAGAGAACAACCTAGAACAGCCATTGTTCGTCAAGCCGTTCGTCGAGTAACGGTTCTCCTTTCCAAGACGCCACGTCAGTATCCTTTTATCCCCCCCCTTCGGCTGGAACTCGCCAGCGGACCGAATATTCCTTCAAGTACCTTCCACTGCACCCTAATGAAGTTACGTGAGCCAAGCGTCACCTTTTGAGTACTGATCCCTTATTTGTCAATTCTATCCTGTGCTTTAAATGGTTTATCGAACCATCCCATCTCTTTAACTCCATATTTGTTTTACCTTTTTTGATCCCTTAAATCCTTGGATTAGCCCGAGTCTCCACGACCCTTTCCATTCTGTTTGTCAATATTTTCCGTTTTTGTGTTTGCTGATAGTTATTATTAATAAAACTCTATTTTATTAATGATAGCAATATTATTATCCTTGAGCTCAGTTCCACTTCTTAAGCATTTTGAAGATACATAATACCGGCCGCCAGACAGTAAAACGCACTCTAAAGATAATTAAGGAAGTTCCCTCAACGAATAGTGTAATATATGGTATCGTCGGGAGTCATTCTACGACAGAGCCAAACCAATCGAGAGCAGCGCCAGAAATGCAAGGAAAGAGTGGAGGCGATCAAGCAAGACGGAATGGTCAATAGTATCAAAGGCAGAGGAGAGGTCAAGTAAAATGAGGATGAAGGCACAACCCTGGTCAGCAGCTCTACATAAGCAATCAGTAACATTGAGTAGAGCGGTTTCGGTAGAGTGCCCAGGTTTAAAACCTGATTGATATGTCTCATCAATATTACAGGCAACGTTGTGGGAATTAATGCGCGAAACAACTACTCGCTCAAGGAACTTAGAGAGTAAGGGAAGGTGCGAGATTGGGCGAGGGCTAGCTGGGTTTGAAGTGTTAAGCTTCGGCTTTTTAAGGATCGGACGGAATTGGGCACATTTGAAGGAAGGAGGGACAACACCAGTAGCAAGGGAGGTATTGAAGAGGTGGAGGAGCATTGGGAGTATTACAGGCAATATTTTGATTAATAGCTTGGAAGAGGGGGGGAACGAGTCACAAGGTAAACCAGGTTTTTGCAGAGCTTGAGAGTAAGGCAGGCAACTCAGAAGCGGTCACAGCAGGAAAGACGTTGAGCGGCTGGACGGGGAAGATCAGGGAGAATGTGAAAGGCCTGGTTAGGCAGTTGTGGGAGGGATGCATGGCACGAAGGTTGATGACCTTATCAGCCAAGAATTTCCGAAGGGTGGTGGGGCTGATAGTGTGATGAGATAAGAGAAGAGAGCAGGCGGAAAACGGCACGGGGGTCATTCTTATTATCGGTTAGCAATTTACGCGAATGGACTTCACGAGCAGATTTCAGTTTAGCCAAGTAGAGAGATGTCGCAAGACGGTGAATGAGCGAAAGAGCAGTTGTAGCTTGCCCACGGGAGCGAGCTATACGAAGAGCTCTTTCATGGGCACGTAAAGACTGCCTCGAGCGTAGGAGTTCCAGCGAGTACCATGGGGAGCGGTGACCGGCGAGAGGACGAAGGAGTGATAATGGAGGAGTAGGAATTAAGGCAAGTTAGGAGCGATTGCTCCAAGGATGAGAGGATTTAGTCAGGAGAGGCGAGAGCGTCGGGAGCGGGTAAATTAGAGGCAACATTATTAAGTAGGGATTGGATGTCAATGTAGGCTAGCCATCGATAAGGTTTTGAGATGAGAGAAGGCCAAGAGGGCATGAAGTGGGGGTTGAGACGTTGAAGTTAATAAGGTAATGGTCAGAGATGGCATAGACAGGATAGAAGTGGTCAAGTTGGAAATTTGACAGTCGGAAATTACAAAGTCTAAAATGTTACCATGGGAGGGTGTTGGGAAAGAAATGTGTTGAGTAAGGGAGAAAAGATTAAGGATCTCAAGTAAGGCAGGTAGATTAGGGTTAGTGACTGGGAAGTGGAAGTCCCCTATGTTGATAAGATGACCCGATGGGGAGAGACTAGCGAGAAGGTTACTAAATTCGTCAAGAAAAAGATCAAGGGAGAAGCTGGTGGGGGGGCGGTAGAGCACAATATTTGTTAGAGAAGGAACAGAATTAGAGACAGAAATGAGGGCCTCAAAAGAAAGAAGAGGGGTGGATGGAAGGGTATTCAGAGAGAGCGAGAGAGAGAGGCACTATGAATTAGAGCAACCCCTCCGCACGTTTGCTCCGGAGGTTATGGGAGTAGACGTAGCCATCAGGGGTCGCAAGCGACAAGCAGCCATCACTTTGATCAAGCCAAGTTTCACTAAGACCAAGGAGGGAGATACGCCAATTAGTCAGGAGATCGTGAATGAACTCCACTTTATTAGCGACGCTTCTAACATTGAGTAGATACGCATTATAAACTGAGAGTTGATAGGTTGAAGGGGGAAGGGAGGGAGAGAGACGGGGGAGGGGGAGGGCGGAGTAGACGGTTCAATGAAAAATAACTTTTTTAAGACCGAAGATAAACGTAAACCCCTTTTTATAGGACGAAATTGATTTCGAGCGATTCTTAGTGCTTTAATTCTAGAGCCAACCGAGGGTGATACATTAAACCCTCTATTAAAGAAAAAGTGTGGCTTTGTCCATCATTAAGGGAGGAGAAATATAAGTAGGATAAAATGGATAAAATTTAATGTGGATACAATAACAAAATAAAATTGGAGAAGTAACAGCGAAAATATAAATGAGCAGGGAAGAAGAAGAAAAAAAGGGAGTCCCAGAAAAGCAAAAAATTCAATAAAAACAACCACTAAAAAAAAAAAGAATACCGAGAATGGTAAAGTACAAAGCACGTGTCAAGGCAAATATAAATCAGCGCGAAAATTAGGGAAGGGGAAAAGAAATGAGGCTGAGGAATTAGTAGGAATGAAACAAGTGACCGCGTGGGTCAGAAAGCAAAATAATCTAGAAGAATTTAAGCTGGCGGAAAAAGTGAGGCAGGAAAAGCAAGGGAAAGAAAGCTAGATAAAAATGGAGAGGTGTCAATAATAGGGATAAGGAGGTAAAAAGAGCACGGAATAAAATAATACGAAGAAAAACACGGGGCAAAAGATAAATACAAAGTAATAAAAACACTACCGAGAATATAAAAGTACAAAGCACGTGATAGGGCACATTAGAAAATAATGGAATTATAGACTGAAACTAAAACACGGAGACCGGCAGAAAAAAATGAGTGAATAATAAGGAAAGTAATGGAAATGGCCACAAGGAGAAAAAAAAGGATTACTCACAAACACGTAGCTACACCAAACAGTAAGACAGGCACTAATAATTCAGGAAATAATAATACAATCACGCAGACAAGGCTATGGCAGCACCACAAGGGGTTAACAAACTGAACAGTGAGACAAAGCAACAAATAAACACCAAAGCGAAGCGTAAAGTGGCTAAACAACGGAGACCAGAAAGAGCAAACGATACGCGCCTAGTCTAACATAGCCTCGTACAGCCTCGCATATATAGGATAGTAAACTCATTATAGTATAGCCTAGCATATAATAGTATATTATAGCATATCCTAACCTATTATAGTTTTGAATAGTTTAACATACTATAGTCTATCCTATCCTCGTATAGCCTAGGCTAGCCTAGCCTTGCAAAGCCTAGCATAGTATAGCCTATCTGCCATAGCCTACCTTACCCTAATCTAGATTAGCATAATATACTATAAGCATAGTATCACCTAGGCTAGCCTAGTATAAACTAGTCTAGAATAGAAAAGCCTAGCTTAGCATAGTATATCATATTATTTTATAGCATGGTATATCTTGGCATAGCACACCCAACCATTATCTAGCTTAGCTTATGCTAGCTTAGAATGGTACACTATAATCTAGCCTAGCGTAATATAGTCCAGGATAGCCTTGCATAGCATAGCATACCCTTGTATAGCCCAGTCAAGTATATCATAGCATAGAATGCTATAGAATAGCACAATATAACATAGAGTAGACTAGTATACCCTAGTCTAGCCTAGTATAGACTTGAATACATAGCCTAGCATAGTATATATAGCCTAACCTAGCTTAACTAAGCCTAGTGTAGTAGAACTCAGCCTAGCTTATTATTATATTCTACCTGAGCCTATGCCAGTGTATCCTAGCCCAGCCTACCTTATCAAAATATAGCCTAGGCAGGCATCGTATAATTTAGCCTAGCCTGCCTATCAGAGTATAACCTAGCATAACTTAGCGCAGCCTAAAATTGTATATTAAAACTTAGTCTAGTCTATCTTAACTTACCCTAGTCTAGTATAGCCTATCTTAGTATAGTGTCGCATAGCTTAGTTCACTGGACACTAGCCTAGTATAGTTTATCCTATCCTAGCCTAGTCAGAATATTCTATCCTAGACTATCATAGCCTAATATAATAGTATATCATGGTCTAGCTTACTTTACCCTACCCTATCTTAGTTACTACAGTATATTCTAGAATTGCCTAGCCTAGAATAGGCTAGTAGATCTTAGCCTAGGCTTGCATAGCATGCATAACATAGCTTCTCCTACCCTCGCAATGCCTCGCTTATCCTAACCTGGTATAGCGAAGCTTAGCCTAGGTAGCATAGCTTAGTATACCATAGCCTTACCTAGATAACGTAGCGTTTACTAGCCTAGTGTAGCCTTTCATGCCCTGCATAGCATAGTATAGCTTAGCCTAGCCTAGTATGACCTAGCCTAGCCTTAACTATCTTAGACAGGTATGGAATATACTATCCTATCATACTCTAGTCAATCATAGCTTATTATTGTCTACCTATCATACTATATGCTATTCTATCCTAGCATATTTCAGCCTAAATACGCAAAGTATATCTTACCTTGTACATTATATCTTAGCATAAATTAGCATAGTATCCCCAAGCCTATAATGGCCTCGCATAGTATAGCCTATTCTAGGCTTGCCTAGCAGAATATAGAATATTATAACCTAGTCGAGTCTAGCAGAGTATCGGCCGAAACGTTATGATGTTATTGCCAAAAGGAAATAATTTGCGGGCTAATATTTGCAGGACTTTGGCAATTATATGATTCGAAAGATAATGTAATAGAACATAAGGGTTTCACATTTAATTAGAATCAGCCGGATAGTTAAAAGGAGCTACAAGGATAAGAAGTACCCTAGAAGACTGTAGAAGAATAGCCTAATGCTCCCAAATTTCCCAACCTTCCTTCCCGGAGGGCCGCGATATCAAACTATCCCCTTCCGGCTCGATGTCTGGTGGCCTCCCGCCGGAAGAAACCGCAGGCCATTTCAGCTAGATGGGAGCCCATCTTGGCTTCCGGTGGTTTCCGGAAGTTTACAAACGACGAAATGGGGGAGATAATCAAGCAGCTCATACCCTAAGAAGGGCGCTTGACATCAAATCTACTTCTGGAGCGATGCGAACCTCTCCTGTCTAGGAAGGAGGTTTCTTCTATCAGAGACCACACTATCCAGTCAAAACTGATTGCTCGATAAATAATTTTAAAATTAGAGGCCGTAACACTAATGAATATAGCCTCCGAATATTAGAATCTCTTCTTATAAAAATCAAATCCCCCACCTTCTACCACGATAATTCTTCTGTCGCCCTTTTAATTACTTAATTATATATTCCTGGTGTATTTACCAACCTATTTCCCTACACCAAACAACCACCTAACATAAATCCTAGGTTTCCTTTATCTTTCTCATTACTTAATTTATCATTCTGGGCTCTATCTCCAACTCCGTATGGTAGGTAAGCACTTCATTCTTAATTTGTTTAGTTAATATTTTTAACACTTTAATTTTTTTTTTACCTCATACCTTTCATTGACTTCCACCATCTTAAACTATTTAAATTGTTACCCCTTTGATTCATACTAGTATTCATTTTAGATTATACATTCAGTATATAAATTTTTGGTCATTGTACTCACTGTTTTCTTAGTTTACTTAAATTGAGTTATTGATTATATTTTTAATTGCCTGCTTGCCTTTTTAGTTGTTTTTATCAACTTTTTGTTTTTCTTATTATATATATATATATATATATATATATATATATATATATATATATATATTTATATATATATATATATATATATATATTTATATATATATATATATTATATATATATATATATATATATATATATATATATATATATATATATATATATATATATATATATATATATATATATATATATATATATACAGATAAGGTTGTTTGATAAATAAATTAATACGTAAAGCTCGCATATCTCACTTGGCTTGTAAGTAACTGTTCACTATGTAAATCCCTATACACTTTTAATGTTGGTAAGCTTCGTGGTGAAGCTGGGGAATGTGAAAGGGAAGGGTTACCTTGGAACCTGATGTTCGGGTGGCGCTGGTGAGTGAAGGTGGTGAGATACGGGGTGGAGACAATGAGGTGGGTTGTTCAGGTACCGACCTGATCCCACAATTCCGTCACGATTCTGCTGGAAGAAGGCGGTGACGGGTGCTTCTTGTTAAAGAGGGCCCCAGGCTCGTGAACTCAGAGTAATCTTGGTTGCCTCTTTGAGGGGGGCGAAGTGACCTATCAATGCGTAGGGTCGCGGAGAAAAGGCGGGATGTAGTTTACTCCCTTAGGAAACCAGAGTGAGGCTGTTTGTAGCTTCCGCTCTGAAAACGTGAGTACGAGCCTGGGTCCGCACTGACTTCCAGACCAACGGGCTAAGGAGCCTCCCTAACTGGGGCCGATCTCCTCTCTGAAGACTTGGTGCTTCGACAATTTACCACAACACCGAGATAGAGGGCAATTCCTGCCTTGCCAGACGCTGTGCAAGCTCTATTACCGAGGGATAAAAAAATCCATCTTTTATACCCGAAACTCAGGAGAGGTTCGCATCGCTCCAGAAGTAGATTTGATGTCAAGCGCCCTTCTTAGGGTATGAGCTGCTTGATTATCTCCCCCATTTCGTCGTTTGTAAACTTCCGGAAACCACCGGAAGCCAAGATGGGCTCCCATCTAGCTGAAATGGCCTGCGGTTTCTTCCGGCGGGAGGCCACCAGACATCGAGCCGGAAGGGGATAGTTTGATATCGCGGCCCTCCGGGAAGGAAGGTTGGGAAATTTGGGAGCATTAGGCTATTCTTCTACAGTCTTCTAGGGTACTTCTTATCCTTGTAGCTCCTTTTAACTATCCGGCTGATTCTAATTAAATGTGAAACCCTTATGTTCTATTACATTATCTTTCGAATCATATAATTGCCAAAGTCCTGCAAATATTAGCCCGCAAATTATTTCCTTTTGGCAATAACATCATAACGTTTCGGCCGATACTCTGCTAGACTCGACTAGGTTATAATATTCTATATTCTGCTAGGCAAGCCTAGAATAGGCTATACTATGCGAGGCCATTATAGGCTTGGGGTTACTATGCTAATTTATGCTAAGATATAATGTACAAGGTAAGATATACTTTGCGTATTTAGGCTAAAATATGCTAGGATAGAATAGCATATAGTATGATAGGTAGACAATAATAAGCTATGATTGACTAGGGTATGATAGGATAGTATATTCCATACCTGTCTAAGATAGTTAAGGCTAGGCTAGGTCATACTAGGCTAGGCTAAGCTATACTAGGCGATGCAGAGCATGAAAGGCTATACTAGGCTAGTAAACGCTACGTTATGCTAGGTAAGGCTATGGTATACTAAGCTATGCTACACTAGGCTAAGCTTCGCTATACCAGGTCAGGATAAGCGAGGCTTTGCTAGGGTAGGAGAAGCTATGTTATGCATGTTTTGCAAGCCTAGGCTAAGATCTACTAGCATATTCTAGGCTAGGCAATTCTAGAATATACTGTAGTAACTAAGATAGGGTAGGGTAAAATAAGCTAGACCATGATATACTATTATATTAGGCTATGATAGTCTAGGATAGAATATTCTAACTAGGCTAGGATAGGATAAACTATACTAGGCTAGTGTCCAGTGAACTAAGCTATGCGATACTATACTAAGATAGGCTATACTAGACTAGGGTAAGTTAAGATAGACTAGACTAAGTTTTAATATACAATTTTAGGCTGCGCTAAGCTATGCTAGGTTATACTCAGATAGGCAGGCTAGACTAAATTATACTATGCCTGCCTAGGCTATATTTTGATAAGGTAGGCTGGGCTAGGATACACTGGCATAGGCTCAGGTAGAATATAATAATAAGCTAGGCTGAGTTCTACTACACTAGGCTTAGTTAAGCTAGGTTAGGCTATATATACTATGCTAGGCTATGTATTCAAGTCTATACTAGGCTAGACTAGGGTATACTAGTCTACTCTATGTTATATTGTGCTATTCTATAGCATTCTATGCTATGATATACTTGACTGGGCTATACAAGGGTATGCTATGCTATGCAAGGCTATCCTGGACTATATTACGCTAGGCTAGATTATAGTGTACCATTCTAAGCTAGCATAAGCTAAGCTAGATAATGGTTGGGTGTGCTATGCCAAGATATACCATGCTATAAAATAATATGATATACTATGCTAAGCTAGGCTTTTCTATTCTAGACTAGTTTATACTAGGCTAGCCTAGGTGATACTATGCTTATAGTATATTATGCTAATCTAGATTAGGGTAAGGTAGGCTATGGCAGATAGGCTATACTATGCTAGGCTTTGCAAGGCTAGGCTAGCCTAGGCTATACGAGGATAGGATAGACTATAGTATGTTAAACTATTCAAAACTATAATAGGTTAGGATATGCTATAATATACTATTATATGCTAGGCTATACTATAATGAGTTTACTATCCTATATATGCGAGGCTGTACGAGGCTATGTTAGACTAGGCGCGTATCGTTTGCTCTTTCTGGTCTCCGTTGTTTAGCCACTTTACGCTTCGCTTTGGTGTTTATTTGTTGCTTTGTCTCGCTGTTCAGTTTGTTAACCCCTTGTGGTGCTGCCATAGCCTTGTCTGCGTGATTGTATTATTATTTCCTGAATTATTAGTGCCTGTCTTACTGTTTGGTGTAGCTACGTGTTTGTGAGTAATCCTTTTTTTTCTCCTTGTGGCCATTTCCATTACTTTCCTTATTATTCACTCATTTTTTTCTGCCGGTCTCCGTGTTTTAGTTTCAGTCTATAATTCCATTATTTTCTTATGTGCCCTATCACGTGCTTTGTACTTTTATATTCTCGGTAGTGTTTTTATTACTTTGTATTTATCTTCTGCCCCGTGTTTTTCTTCGTATTATTTTATTCCGTGCTCTTTTTACTTCCTTATCCCTATTATTGACACCTCTCCATTTTTATCTAGCTTTCTTTCCCTTGCTTTTCCTGCCTCACTTTTTCCGCCAGCTTAAATTCTTCTAGATTATTTTGCTTTCTGACCCACGCGGTCACTTGTTTCATTCCTACTAATTCCTCAGCCTCATTTCTTTTCCCCTTCCCTAATTTTCGCGCTGATTTATATTTGCCTTGACACGTGCTTTGTACTTCACCATTCTCGGTATTTTTTTTTTTTTAGTGGTTGTTTTTATTGAATTTTTTGCTTTTCTGTGACTCCCTTTTTTTCTTCTTCTTCCCTGCTCATTTATATTTTCGCTGTTACTTCTCCAATTTTATTTTGTTATTGTATCCACATTAAATTTTATCCATTTTATCCTACTTATATTTCTCCTCCCTTAATGATGGACAAAGCCACACTTTTTCTTTAATAGAGGGTTTAATGTATCACCCTCGGTTGGCTCTAGAATTAAAGCACTAAGAATCGCTCGAAATCAATTTCGTCCTATAAAAAGGGGTTTACGTTTATCTTCGGTCTTAAAAAAGTTATTTTTCATTGAACCGTCTACTCCGCCCTCCCCCTCCCCCGTCTCTCTCCCTCCCTTCCCCCTTCAACCTATCAACTCTCAGTTTATAATGCGTATCTACTCAATGTTAGAAGCGTCGCTAATAAAGTGGAGTTCATTCACGATCTCCTGACTAATTGGCGTATCTCCCTCCTTGGTCTTAGTGAAACTTGGCTTGATCAAAGTGATGGCTGCTTGTCGCTTGCGACCCCTGATGGCTACGACTACTCCCATAACCTCCGGAGCAAACGTGCGGAGGGGTTGCTCTCATTCATAGTGCCTCTCTCTCTCGCTCACTCTGAATACCCTTCCATCCACCCCTCTTCTTTCTTTTGAGGCCCTCATTTCTGTCTCTAATTCTGTTCCTTCTCTAACAAATATTGTGCTCTACCGCCCCCCCCACCAGCTTCTCCCTTGATCTTTTTCTTGACGAATTTAGTAACCTTCTCGCTAGTTTCTCCCCATCGGGTCATCTTATCAACATAGGGGACTTCCACTTCCCAGTCACTAACCCTAATCTACCTGCCTTACTTGAGATCCTTAACCTTTTCTCCCTTACTCAACACATTTCTTTCCCAACACCCTCCCATGGTAACATTTTAGACTTTGTAATTTCCGACTGTCAAATTTCCAACTTGACCACTTCTATCCTGTCTATGCCATCTCTGACCATTACCTTATTAACTTCAACGTCTCAACCCCCACTTCATGCCCTCTTGGCCTTCTCTCATCTCAAAACCTTATCGATGGCTAGCCTACATTGACATCCAATCCCTACTTAATAATGTTGCCTCTAATTTACCCGCTCCCGACGCTCTCGCCTCTCCTGACTAAATCCTCTCATCCTTGGAGCAATCGCTCCTAACTTGCCTTAATTCCTACTCCTCCATTATCACTCCTTCGTCCTCTCGCCGGTCACCGCTCCCCATGGTACTCGCTGGAACTCCTACGCTCGAGGCAGTCTTTACGTGCCCATGAAAGAGCTCTTCGTATAGCTCGCTCCCGTGGGCAAGCTACAACTGCTCTTTCGCTCATTCACCGTCTTGCGACATCTCTCTACTTGGCTAAATTGAAATCTGCTCGTGAAGTCCATTCGCGTAAATTGCTAACCGATAATAAGAATGACCCCCGTGCCGTTTTCCGCCTGCTCTCTTCTCTTATCTCATCACACTATCAGCCCCACCACCCTTCGGAAATTCTTGGCTGATAAGGTCATCAACCTTCGTGCCGTGCATCACTCCCACAACTGCCTAACCAGGCCTTTCACATTCTCCCTGATCTTTCCCGCCCAGCCGCTCAACGTCTTTCCTGCTGTGACTGCTTCTGAGTTGCCTGCCTTACTCTCAAGCTCTAAAAAATCTGGTTTACCTTGTGACTCGTACCCCCCCTCTTCCAAGCTATTAATCAAAATATTGCCTGTAATACTCCCAATGCTCCTCCACCTCTTCAATACCTCCCTTGCTACTGGTGTTGTCCCTCCTTCCTTCAAATGTGCCCAATTCCGTCCGATCCTTAAAAAGCCAAAGCTTAACACTTCAAACCCAGTTAGCCATCGCCCAATCTCGCACCTCCCCTTACTCTCTAAGGTCCTTGAGCGAGTAGTTGTTTCGCGCATTAATTCCCACAACGTTGCCTGTAATATTGATGAGACATATCAATCAGGTTTTAAACCTGGGCACTCTACCGAAACCGCTCTCCTCAATGTTACTGATTGCTTATGTAGAGCTGCTGACCAGGGTTGTGCCTTCATCCTCATTTTACTTGACCTCTCCTCTGCCTTTGATACTATTGACCATTCCGTCTTGCTTGATCGCCTCCACTCTTTCCTTGCATTTCTGGCGCTGCTCTCGATTGGTTCGGCTCTTACCTTTCGTCTCGCACCCAATCTGTAGTGATTGATGATGTCTCCTCTGGCCCCACTCCCATTCGCTTTGGTGTCCCTCAAGGCTCTGCCCTCGGCCATCTCCTCTTTCGTATCTACTTATTCCCCCTTAGCTCTCTCATACGTAATCTCGTTCTATCCTTCCATCTTTATGCCGATGATACTCAAATCTTTATTTCCTCTTCCTCCTCGACCATTGCCCCTTCAATCTGTGACCTCCTATCTGCCTATTATTTTATCTCGGACTGGCTATCGGCTAACTTCCTCAAACTTAACCACTCCAAAACTGAAGTTCTTCTGGTTGGTACCCCCGCTCTAGTATATAAAGTTGAATCCATTTTCCCCTCCCTTCCTCTGGGTGGAAACTCTGTCGCTTTCTCTGACTCTGTTAGAAATTTGGGCGTTGTGTTTGATTAGCATCTCTTCTTCAAGCCCGACATCCACAATATTAGTAAATCTTCCCTTTGTTTCCTCCGTAACTTCTCCCGCCTTCGCTCTCACTTCGATCGACAAAGTCTTGAGACTGCTGTCCACGCCTTTATTACCTCCCGCCTTGATTAGTGTAACTCTGTTCTTGTAAATAAACCATCTTCCTCTTTAAATCCCCTTCATCTAGTCCAAAACTACGCTGCCCGACTACTCCTCCGTGGCTCTCGCTTCTCCCCTTCTAAGCCACTGCTTCAGGAACTGCACTGGTTACCTGTCAGATATCGTTCTCATTTCAAGATCCTTCTCTTCACTTTCAAGGTCCTTCACCAAAAGGCCCCAACCTACCTTTCCTCTGCCCTTTTCCAACGTCTCGACTTTCGGGCCCTTCGGTCATCTCATGCTCCTCTCCTGAATACTCCTTGTTCGGCCTTCTGCTCAATGGTCAACCGCTCCTTCTCAGTCTGTGCTCCCAAGCTTTGGAATGCTCTTCCAGCCGAAATTAGATCTGCTGCCTCACTTACCCCTTTCAAGCGACTCCTGAAAAAGCATCTGTTCGGGATTGCCCACTCACCCACCTGATCTTAGCCCACAGCCGAACGTGCGCTCTGTGAAGGCCTCTGGCCTTGAAGAGCGCATTATAAGAAATTTATTATTATTATTCTCTGCTAGGCTAGGCTAGATTAGTCTAGGCTGAGTCATACTATGGCAAGATAAGCTATAATGTCTAAGGCTAGGCTATACTATGCTAGCTAAGCTAGGCTAGATTAGTCTTGGCTGAGTCATACTATGGCAAGATAAGCTATAATGTCTAAGGCTAGGCTATACTATGCTAGCTAAGCTAGAGTATTGTATGGTAAGTTCTACTATTATAGAGAATCCTAGGCTTTTTCACCTTTCCAAATTTCCAATTCCATAAATGCGGTGTTACAAAAAGTTAAAGCCCGTAATTTTAATTTAAAAATATATAGATTTTAATATAATTTAGTTTAGCTTCTTAATAAGCTCTCAGAAAGTTATGACTTTTTAGTCGCGGGCGACTCTACATCTCATTAATAATATTGTAAAAATTCAGCCGATTCTAAGGAAATTTAAAACAAATAGCTCTTTTTAGGCTTTGATAGGTTTACCGAGTGTCCATTTGTCGATTTCTTCACTGAGCCTATTAAATTATGCGATTTGAGTTCTACAGATCTACCTATTTTACAAGATGAGCCCTACAGGGACTTCCCTGGCAGTAATAGAGTAACTGAGAAATAACGCATTGTAAGTACATAAATAGATACATATTAAGTATGTACCTTAGGCTAGCCAAAAGATCTAACAGCATTTTGCCATTTTGGTATTCATAAGCACATACATCTGTACTCAACTTAACGGGCCTATTCATTATGCCATGTTCTGCCATATAATACATAATATATATATAATATATCTTACAATTGGGTCTCATCCTCTTTTATACAAAGCTATAAGTATGCCACAGTACATATATACATAGTTTCGACGCACAAAAAAGCTATATAGTAATAAGGCATGTTTATATTTAGGCCTCTTCTTCTTTCACTATATTACGCTGCTGCAATATAACAAAACAATAGGATTAAAAATTATAGGAATGACGGAATTCTACCAAAGGTGTCTCGTCTCCCGGAGCGCGTGGAGATGTCTGGCTTCCCATCTTTTTCTCGGGTTCCAGTAGAGGTGTCTCGTTGACTCCCTTTGGCATTATTGTCCTGTGAAAAATGCACTCCAAGAGGTGATGTCCTCCTGCTGTTCTCTACCTGAGACACCTGGTGTCTTTGATTACCTGGCACGTTATCACTATACGAGGGAGGAAGCATAGCTGGTTTTAATCTTTCCACTGATACAGTGTCCCTCTTGCCATCAAGGAATTCCAATTTTTAAACCTTTCCGTCCTGCTTGATCCCTGGAAAAAGACCAGCATAGGGCGCTTCCAGTAGTTTACGAATTCAATCTATTCGGACCCACATATGAGTCGCCTACGAAGATCAATGGGGTCGAAAGGCTAGGGAACCGAGTGCAAGTGCCCGAGGGATGCCTGTGTGAAATCGATTTGTGACATCGTTGAGGCGAATTCTTCAATAAACTTTAAATCGGTCTTCGATGACGACGACGAAACTTATGGTATCGGGCACAAAAGTCCAGTTCCCCTAACTGCCGTGAAAGGTTAAGATCCTGACTCATTAGGCAAGGAGTGAATGCTCAAAAGGACAATTGGAAGTGCCATCATCCAGCCTTGTCTACGGGCCATTATGCAACACTTCAAAGTCCTTTCTGCCCTTTCCGCCATCCCGCTGTGGTGCGGAGACAATCAAAACCAACGAGGGCAGACAGTTTTTGCAATAGCTTGGATTCGAATTGGGAGGAGCCTCTGTCGATCATTACTTAAAGCGGCACTCCAAATCTGCAAATCCACCCCTCTAGGAAAGCCAACGCGACCGTTGCAGCACTTATCTCAGAAAACCGAAGAGCTTCGATCCATCTTGTAGCTCGGTCGATCCACAATAGTAAATACCGATTGTGCGATGGGTAGGATTTTCCAGGCAATGTACACCGTGGAAGTGGTCCAACCTTATCAATATGTACTGTTTTGAACCTTGAAGATGGGATATCAATGGGCAGGGGTGGGGATTTCTTTTGGCGACTGATCTTAGAAGATTGATATGCGATGCACTCTCTTATCCAGGAGCGAATATCTCTGCCATATTGGGCCAGAAATATTAAGATTTCATGAGACGGAGTTATGCCTTGACTCCAGGGCATGACAAATTATGCAAATGACCAAAAATGGTCCTCCCCCATGATATAGGGACGAACGGCCGTGGGTATCTTGATGTTACTTCATACTATACTTCAGTTTCACCGGGAAAAGGGAAGGATATTAATTGCAAGCAGAAGTCTTTTATCTCCTCGTCATCATGCTTTACTGCCGCCAAAGTTTGGAGGTAAAATGAGTCCACTTGAGCCTAAATTGACGTTCCTCGATAGGCAGTTAGCGACTACGTTGTCTTGACCTCACAATAAGTGATGTCGCTGATATACTCCAAAATAGGAGGCCATTAGCGTTGCTGTCTGTCCGTTTTTGCATTTAATGGCGAAGAAAAAGTCAATTCTAATAGCTTGTAGTTGATGACAAGATAACAGGGCGACCTTCACTCATGTACTTGAAATGTATAACAACAAGATATTCCGCTAGCAGCTCTCTGTCACAGTTGGAGTATGCTTGCTGTGTCCGGCATAGCTTGCTCAAAAAGAATACCACTGGTCATTGCGAGCCGTTTACAATTTGGTACAGAGCAGCACCTCCCGCGTATTGGGAGCAATCTGTTATTAGTTGGTATAGCGAATCATTGGGTAGTGGGTGACATAGTTTGAAGGAGTTGATTAAAGCTGATTTAGTATTCTCAAATGCTCGCATGGCTCATCGTTCCATACGTATTCACAAGCCTTATGTTGCAGGTGTGCAAGCTGGTTCAACGGTGCTGCAATTGCGGCATTATTCAGAATCTTCCTTAGATAGTATCCTAACATACCCAAATACCGTTGTAGTTCCTTGTAGACCTTTGGTAAGGCATGACTTCAATCTAATTCGTTTTCTTGGCTGGTGAGCAATTTTCTTCCACCGAAATGTGATATCCTCAGATCGTTTTCGACCAGAATTTTGAAGATTTATCCGAAAATATCAGGATGTCCTCTATGTATGCATAAACGAACCTTAATCACCGAAACAGGTTATCCGTTTGTCGTTGGAATGTGTAACTTGCATTCCGGAGGCCAAATGGAAGCTTCAACGTACTCTAAGCCAAACAGTGTTATCAGCGCAGTCTTTTCTATGTCCGCCAGGTTTAGAGGGATTTGATCTTAAGCGACGATCCACGGGGCACGAAGATTCGAAGGCCCAACGATCTTAGAGAAGGAATTCGCGATGCCAGAATTTTCCAAAGAGGAGATGGGGAGGTGCTCAGTGTGAACGGCTCCCCAAGGAGAACACTTGCGAACGTAACTGGACAAGCACAATTCGATGCACCCGATAGAGGGGTAGTGACCAAGCTGGCAGCAATTAATGGCAGAAAATCCTCGCTGCACGGAGTCCAGTAGGGTTCTCCAAAAATCAATGACGTCAAGGTTAGTGAAGGACAACGAATCAGTCGAGCAATCAGCAGAATTCTCGCAACAGAATAACTTAAAACTTGACTTTTGTGTATAGAAAGAACAGAGAAGGACCGCTGTGTGCGATACGGCAGTCAGGTAGTCAGAGAGGATCGTTGTGGAAAACATTTACGAAAAGGACAGCGAGAGTAGATAGGTCGGTGGCTATACACCGAAGCGATGTGTTGTTGTGAGGGTGTAGGTTATGTGGTATTGACTGGGCGAGGGTTGGGGGCAAGTCAGGAGGGGGAGGCTGACTGCTCATCCGGAAACGCGTTATTCATGATGCCTCTTGGTTTATGCGAAGAACGGTACGGGCGGCGGGTGTTCGTGGGCCGCGGGATATCGCGGCGCCATCGCGTACCTTCTCACGTGTAGTGAGGTGTAAAGTGTGTCTGTTGTGAGTTTGTTGAGTTGTTTTGTGAGTCTGGTATGAGAGTAAGTGTTGAGAGGAGCTAGTTTGTTGTTGTTGTGTAGTACGTCCCTTCTCGAGTACAGCGGCGAATGGCAAGCGCGCTTTAGAGCAGAGTTCTGAATGCGCTGAGCCTTTCGCTTCCACGTGTCACTCGCAGCTACGAGTGACAGCGGGGCGTACGTGAGAATGGGACGCACGAGTGCTTTGTATAGGTGTAGTTTTAGTTTTTTACTCGCAGGGTAGAACCTACCCATCAATGCGTTTGTGCGTGAGGCTCTTGCTTGTATTATGTTCTAGGGGAAATTGAACCTGAGGGATTTGTCGAAAGTTACGCCCAGAATTTTAGTGCGCTGAGTGTATGCGAGCCTTGTTGGGTTTTGGTGGATCATGTCTGGTGTGTATGAGTAGATTTGTAGGTTGTGCATAAAGTCATTTCTAGCGCCGTAGAGTGTCATCTGTGTCTTCTGAGGATTCGTGGCAATCAGCCATTTATCCTCGTAATCTGTCTTCTTGTCTAGTATTCTTTGTGCGTGGAGCGCGATTTCTTCAGGGGCTCGGCCGCTAACGAGAATGGTCTCGTCATCGGCGTAGGCCACTATGTATGTGTGAACACAGATTTCTGGTGGGCGTGAGTGTCATTTGTAAACATAATGTAGAGTGTGGGTGTCAGTACGCTTCCTTGGGGAACGCCTGAGCGTGGTGTGAAGGGTCTTGATAGGTTGTTGTTGTATCTGATGTGGCAGCGCCGCCCAGTGAGGTAGTGCAAGAGGAGCCTTTTGGTGCAGAGAGGTAACTCCGTGTTGTTGGCGAGTTTCCAACGGAGTCCCTCGTGCCACACCTTGTCAAAGGCCTTCTCCACGTCCTTACTGACGGAGATAGTCTTTTGGTGTATCTGTCGTTTCTTTTGTATTCTGTCGGGAACGATGGTCACGGCCGCCTGAGTGGACCTGCCTCTCCTGAACCAGTATCGATGGGGGGAGAACCAGTCCCTCTCATCCAGGAACTCCCGTAGACGGCAGTTGACCATAGGTATTTTGCCTAGGTGCTCTAATAGAGCAATAGGCCTGTAATTGTTTGGGTATTTGGGGTCTTTGTGTTGACTATGTAGGAGTATGTTGTAAGAGACTTTGAATATTTTGGGAAAGTGGCCTGAGGCTAGTGAGGCATTGAATAGATGTGTGAGTGTAGGGTATATGTCTGCGAAGAGGTTGTATATGAGTGTGGCTGGTTGTCCGGAGGGGCCGGGGGCTCTTTTTGGTGTCGTTTTTATGTAGTGTTTTGTTTCCTCGACGTTGATTGTAGTGGTTAGTGTGGACGTGTAATCAAGCACCTCCATTCGTATCAGGGGGGCAGGCCTTAGCTCGTGAGCGTGAGCTCGACACCACTCCTGGATTTCCTGGAAGTGCTCCTGCGCATGTGGTTTTGGTAGGTTTTGCGTGTGTACTGTGTCCCATGGGGACCTGAATGCGTCGAGGATGTCGTTAGTGTCTGTGAGTGTGTGGTTGTTTATTTTGAGTGTAATTGGTTTGGATGGTTCAGTACCCAGCATCATTTTTACGTGCCGCCAGAAGAAGGAAGGTTCCATGCAACGGGTGTCATCCGCAATGCGGACGACCTCCCGCCACTGCCGGTTCCTATCTAGCTGCACGCACTGAAGGATGCGGGCGCGTAGTTAGTTTATGTTGTGTTGTCGTGGGCCTCTGGTGTAGTGGTTATTGTACTGTGTGATAAGTCTCTGTGTGTGTATTGAGAATGTGAAGTGTTTTATGCACGTGTAGTTTTTATGTGGTGAGTTTAGGTTACATGTGGTGGTGATGGTGTCTAAAGATGAACACCAATAGTGGCCTATTAGTCCTGTATTGGTGTCCTTCAGGTCGAGGTTATGTGTCGTGTTTGTGGATATATGACTCCTGAATTCTGCCCAGTTTGTGTTTTTGTAGTCATATAGAGATGATGTGGGGATGAGTATGGGAGATGTGGATATGAGAAGGCATATAGGTTGTTAGAAAGGAGTGTCGGGTGTAAAGCGTTGAGGTCCCCCGCGAACAAGATGGGTAGGCTGTGGTTTGATAGGGCCCGGAGTGGGAATTCTAAGTTTAGCTGTATTCGTGGTGGTCTGTAGCGATTGGCCACTATTATGGGACCAGATCTTGTGTCCATTTTGCAGGCTAGAAAGGAGGTGTCATGTGTGTTGACGAGGGAGTGGTGTATGTTGCGCTTAACTAGGATCGCAGATACTAGGTGCCGCGCCTGTGGGGATAGGTAGGTATGGTAGCCTGCAATGCTGAGTCCGTTGTTGGGAGGGTGTAGGCTGGTGGAGTTCAGGAGTATGATGTCTGGTCTTTGTGTGTTGAGTACCCAGTTGGCGACCGTATGGCGAATACCGTGCCATCTGCGTACGTTTAGCTGTATTAGGCTAAGTCGGCCTATGGCGTGGGCGGAGTGCGCGGGAGGCTGACTTGCCTGGCATCGTCCCCCTTTCCTTGGTTATTGCCCAGGAGGCATGAGGGGCGAGTACCTTGACTCGTGTAGATGTTTGTTTCGTGTGGGTCACGGCAGACTTGTTGGGTGGGGGAGCCCCCTCTATTGGGTTTTGGCTATTTAACAGTTACGTCCGACATCTCACAGAGACGGAAGTGTCTCCTTCTGTGGTCTTGGACGGTGGCCGCAGAGTAGGTTGTTATGCCTCCCCGCGTTTGTAACTGAATCCCAAGCCAGGTTGCTTCTTCCTCTGGGTTCCGCAGTGGGGTAAGCCTCAGACCTCCTTTCCCCAGAGTTTCCAATTATGCGTTTCTAAGTAGAACGGCATAGTTGCAACGAAGCTATATGTGTAGAGTCACGTTCACGGAACCAGACATCACGGCGGAGCAGGGATAGGGGGGAGGGGTTAGCACGTCATATCAGAATGACGCGCCTGGGAAATAAAGGAATTTTTATTCAAGAGGGGGGGGGGGCAGGGGGGGAGACTGAAGGTCCTATTTAGGTCCGGGGGGTATCTTGTAGGTTGATGAAATCGTATCGTCCTCGGTAACGGTGGTGAACGGGAGTGGTCTGGAGGTGACCTCCCTCGACTTTTCCTCCTTTGCAGGCTAAGACTTCTCTTAGGTCGTAGAGTTCACGAGGAGATTCAGATGATCTCTGTGTGACGAAGTTGAAGTTGAAGTTGATATAAGAAGAATGAAATGTGTAGTAGGTATATAAAGATAAAAAGTGAATGAGATTTGCCCTGGTGTAGAGGGCTCCTCACAGGTTTTTCTAGTATTTGATTCTTTTATTTCTTCCCTTTATTTGTTGTTATTATTTGTATTTAGCAATTTATATATATATATATTTTTTTTTAATTATATTTTTATTTTTTATTAGTTTTTTTCTAATCATTATTTAACTAAACTAAACTAAAATTAGGTAAATAAATATTTTTAATCTTTCCTCCATCGTGGCTTTCAAGCCTTTCAAGTTTCTTGCTTGCTATACGTTTCTTGTTTTATATTTCTATTTTAGAGTTAATATATTTCTTGCCGGGGTTTTTAGGTTTAAATTTTTGGTTGTCTTGATTGGGTTTGTTATGAGCACTACGCCCCCTTTACTCTTCGCTATGATCTCTTTATTATTAGGATTTATGTTGTACTTAAATCTTACGGTTAAGTATATATACCAACTTGTGGGTCTCGGGAGCAGTTCCTTCCACTCGGGAAGAGGGATTTCCTTTTGACACGCCCTCTGACTGCTCTCGGTATGTCTAGGTTGTGATTAATATTTAGGAGTATCTCTTCTTCAATTTTGTCCCAGGTCTTTCTCCCTAGCCTTTGGAGTTCTATATTCAGAGGGGTTAGTCCTGCTCTTGCGTGCAGGACTGTCTGCTGAATATAGTCCGTCCTTTTTGCTCCAGCTATAAGCAGGGCTGCTTTGTTCTGCACTCTCTGCATCTGTCTGAGAGAGGTGGAACTCACAGCCTGCATGACCACTGCTGGGTACACTAATGTTGAGTGCACCAGAGCAGTGTACAGCTTTTTAAGGTTCTTGGAGCTGAGGTTTTTAAACCTATACAGTTTGCCAAGCTGTATTTTGGCTAGGGAGATTCTGTCCCTAATGTGACCTTTATACCCTTTGTATCTAAATTGTAGACCCAGGACTTTTCCTTTGTTAACATATGGGTAAACATCTCCATTTACTCTGACATCCACACGTTTTCGGTGGTTAATTGGTAGGATTTGGAACTTTTGGAGGTTGGTCTTGATTTTCCACTTTCGATCATATCGATTGATGTTGTCGATTTTGATGGCTGTCTGCCTTGCTTGAAATCCTGCGTGCTTGTAATAGCTAGATGCGATTTGCGTGATGTTATCTGCAAACTGCAGGTACATCGCTTCCTCCCCTACCGGATCAGGTAAGTCCAGAGTGTACAGAAGGTACAGAAGAGGACTCAGAAAGCCACCCTGTGGAACACCCGCCTCAAGCTCAAACTCGGGTCCTCTGTAGCCCTCGATCGAAATCCGGGCTTTTCTGCGCATGATGTAATCGGGGAGGACCCTTTCCAGGGTGGGGTTCAGCTGGAGGCCTAAGATCTTGTGTTGTAATCCTCTTAGCCAAACCTTATCGAAGGCCTTTTGCACGTCTCGCATCACCACGTCTACGCATTTCTTCTCAGCTTTACATCGGGCAAGCTTTTCGGTGAGAAGGGCAAGGGCTGTGTCCGTCCTCCTTCTCTTGCGGAACCCGTGTTGCTGAGAGCTGTGAGCTTCTAGCTCGGTCTGTTGATCTTGCAACCTGTTAGCCAGAAGCTTTTCGCAGACTTTGCCTATAATCTCCAGGAGGGATATTGGCCTGTAGTCCACCAGTTGATCAGGCTTCCTCCCTTTGGGTATAAAGATGATTTTAGCAATCTTTAAACCGTCTGGGAAGTAGCCCGTATTCAGGGAAGCATTAAAGATGTTGGTGATTCCCCGAATGATCTGCCGGGGGGCATGTACCAAGTTATTTCTGGTAATGCCCGTCCAGCCTGGTGCCTTCTGTTTGAAGGTTTTAATGACTGCCATGACCTCTTCAGGTGTAGTTGGCCGGCCATGGTCTACCAAATTCCTTCCTTCGTCAACATAGGCATCTGGTAGCGTACGATGCACATTCTGATTCAGTTCTTCAATCAGTTGGCCTTCGAATTTCTGGTCGAATTCCGCATTTTCTTCTGGTGTTATCCGGAAGATATTTTGCTAGAACATGCGGAATCTTTCCTCCAAAACCACCGAGTCTTTCAAGTAGTCATCGCCCTCCTTAATGCGGGTCTTTTCTCTAATTGTAAGACCTTTCAACTTGTTCACAAGTCGCCAGAACACATCGGGTCGAACTTCACTGTAAACCTTTTCAATAAGGTTGTCCAAGACTTCAGCCTGTTGCTGGTTGATGGCCTGCTTAAGATCTTCACTCAGGCGTCTTAGCAGCGTGGTTCTTTCCAGATAAGCACCCTCTCTCCTAGTTTCCTCATACACCTCTCTGTGCACTCTAGCGATCTCTCTCATTTCCTCGGTCCATCTGGGTGAAGGGAGAGTTTTGTACCTTTTCATTGGCACACTCTCGCGATCTGCTTCGATGATGCGAGCAGTTATCGCTTCCAGCTCCTCGTCGATCCTCTCCAGACTCGCCCCGTTGAGGCCCACTGGTTCTTTTCTGGCAAGGATTTCCTTGTAGCGTTCCCAGTTGGCCGAAGCGTAGCTTTTCCGAAGAGGAATTGGGAGCTGAATTGGTGCGAGAGAAATGGTCGTCAAGATCGATATGTGGTCGCTGGGTACTGTCGGGCCCGGCTCACTACGGTAATTGAAAGGCAGGCCATCACTTGTCATGATTATGTCAGGTTTCGTTGCGGACCTTACGGTGAAATAGGTTGGAAAATCCGGTCCTATACGCTGAATGTTTTTCCTTCTCATAATCATTTCCAAGCTGTGACCTCTTTCGTTTGTATTCCCGTAGCCAGCAGTTCGGCATCTGGCATTGAGGTCTCCCCCAAGGAAAACCATTCTGCCGTGGCCAAACAGGGTGTAGAAGTTTGTTAGAGGGAGGTATTTGCATCGAGGGGGTTGGTATGCCGCCGCTACTATGAGCTTGCCTACTAATGTATGCAGCTCTACCGCTACGAAGGATTCGTCCATATTCGGAAGGCGTTTGAACGACAGGTTCCTTCTGACGGCAATGGCAACTCCGTCGTACTACTCCTGAGAATGGTTTTTAGATATCACTCTGTAGCCTGGTATCTTCAACTGCTTATTGGTCGTATTAATACCATGCTCCGTAATCAGTATGATGTCGGGATCAAGCACATGGAATATGTTGCCGTACGCCGTGGCTTTCCCCTCCCATCCATTACTGTTGAGCGTTAAGATCTTTAACCTGTTGTTTTGGTTTTCCATTCTCTGTTCTGGCTTGTGTGGATGTCTTAGTGTTTACGGGTGGTTGACTTCCTTTTCCCGTTTCTCTTTTTTGTAAATTCTGTTGGGGACAGTTCCACGAAGGTTTCACGATGGAAGGCAATACTTTGGTTAAGCAAAGCTTCCTCCACCGTTTATTCGTCGCATTGAGCGTCAAAGTCCCATTTGTAGAATTTTTTCTTAATTCCCACGTAGATTTTATTCAAGTCCCCGTCCTTCGGGAAGGGAAATTGCTCCGAGGAGTTTAAATATAGGTTAATCCTATCGGCGTCAATCTTCTTCTTCTTCGCCTTTTTCACCTTTTTGGGCTTTGCATCACATACGGAGCCCTCTGAGTCCGAGGAGTCCGTGGTATCGGATGTCTCCGCCACATTCGTGTTCTCCGCACCTTGTGTTTTAGGTTGGACTGTCTTGATGGCAGCCTCTCTCTCTTTTTTAGCCTTGATCCGGGGATCTGGCCGTCTTACCTCCTTACTGCTCTGCTTCTCTGTCTCTTGGTTCTTATTAGCTGTTTCCTTGGGGACCATTTGTAATTGGAGAGCGTCTTCAGATGGTGGGTTCTCTGGGAAGCACATCTCGCTCATTCCATTTTTTGCCAGCATTTGATTTAGCTCTTTCGCAAAGGTCCCTGAATTTGTCAGATTTCTGACATGCGCATATAGTATGCATGTCAGTATTTTAGTCGAGTTTTGATTCTCCAGTCTCAGGTAGGTGTGTGACGAATAACTTGATGATGGTATATTTATTTGAAAAAAAAGCACAAGACATTATTATAAATTAATTTATATAATGTTATTAGTAAAAGTGTTGAAAAAAAAGGAAAAAATTATCGCTGAGAAGGAGAAGGTTTTAGTAGAAGGCATAGGTACATATCGAGGGGTTTTCCTGGAGCATGTTACCCAGGAGCTCAGCTTTTTACACAGAAAAAATTGATTTTAACATTTTAATTTTTACCCAGTAATAGGGTTTTGTTTATATAATCTAATTTTATTTTATATTATAATGCTTGGTTGATATTCACTTATTTATCCATTTATTCATATACTCATATCTACTATATTATTGATTTACACTCATTTTTGCTTATCACTTTATATTACATTTGTTCTTAATTAATATTACACAACTGTACTCATATCTACTATATTATTATTTTACACTCGTTCTTGTTTTTTGCTATTTATTACACTTGTTCTTAGACACTACACTTTCAATTTTCGCTACTTAATAATTAACGTACGCTCACTTATTACTGCTAATTAATTTTGCTACTTATTATTAATGTATTCACATTTATTCATTGTTTTATTATTTGCTATTCACAATATAACTTAGTTATTTATGTATTATATTTTTGCACTTTTTCAATTCACATTTAATATAAATTAGTTATTTATGTAACTATATTTATGCACTCTTTTGATTTTATCATTATTCATATAACTGTAAATTAATTATGTATTTATATTTATTCTTTCGAGATTCACTTTTTTATTGTTTACCACTTTTTAATTTTTAGTTTATCTCCGACGTCTTCATCCCGCACTTTATGCGTTTGAAGGTCGCCGCGTTGACTGTGTGTAAGTTTGTGTCTGGTATGTATATCCTTCTACTACACATGAGACCTTCGATTTCCTTTGGGGACCAAGGCCCCTCAAAGGTCCACTTGAAATCCCCGTTTCGGATACCTTGTACCAACTTCACCTGGTTATTCTTTTCAGGACGCCGACCGATGCTACCGAAGATTTTTAGGTTGAGTTCCTCCCCGTCGAAAAAAGTCCTTTTTCAAGGACTTCGGTTCTTTCGGTGAGAGGCACCCTGGATACCTATCATCATCTTCCGAGCATTCGTCGGTTTCCGTATGTTCATCCTCTTCTGCTTTTGCTACTGCTTTGGTGTTCTTTTTCTTGCGTTTGTTCTTCGGGCTGCTTCTGGCGGTTGCTGGGCTTTCTTTATTGTCTTCTCTTTTTTCTTTTTTCATTTCCTGGCTGACGTTTTCTTTTTCTTTTGTGCTCTCTGGTTGTTGTTTTTGCTCTTCATTTTGTTTGGGCATTTCCTTTGGAGTTATCACCGGGTCTTCCACAAACTTGATGTTGAGCACATCCTGAGATGCTGGGTTCGGGGGAACCACAGCTTCTTTTTTACTCCATTGTGTTGGAGCATACTATTTAGCTCCTCCGAGAAGCTTCCTGGGTGTGCAAGATTCGCCAAGTGGGCGACAATGACCATGGTCATGATCTCTTTGCACTCCACCGGCATGACGAGTTTCGGAGAAGCTCTTTCTGTAGTCACTGTTGTTGGATGAGCAGATGCTGCTGCGGCGTAAGACCCTGCGCTAGATTTTGCCTCCTTTTCCATTTTTGACTTTCGTCTCTTTTCTCGAATTTTTTCTTTGCGTAGGGGACATCTCATGGCCAGGGCCCTGTCTTCCCCTTCGCAGTTCGCACATCTTTCTTTTTCTTCCTTACATTCTCTCCAACCGTGGCCGGTTCGAGAGCATGCCGCGCAGGTCTGTTCTTTTTTTGGACAGTCCCTTGTCGCATGGCTTTCCAAGGCGAGGCAGTTTTTTGGCAGTTTTCCAGAAAGATATAGTCTTTTGCCTCAATTTGTTCGGAAGCTACCCTTAGGTAGAACCCCAAAAGTCCGCCCCTCATTGCTTTTTGTGCCATTTCTCTTCTTGTAAAAATAATTTTGATGAGTGACTTCCCAATCTTTTACACTTTGGAGATCTGGGCCCAGGACTGCTTGGATAACAGCTCGGCCTTGATATCCTCGGTGGAGTTGTCCAAAAAGAAGGGGTCGACTCTCCTCAGGATGATGGTGGGACTCACGAGTAACTCGTGGGGGACAATCGCATCAAGCCCAATTTCCCTTAGGGGATTTTTTGCATCTTTTGAAACAGGAAACTCCACGTCCTTGCTCTTCCAGCACACCAGAGCCCACCCTTTTGATGTCTCGAGGAGACGGGTAAGCTCGATTTTTATTTTGCCGACTATTTTCTCGAGCACGGCTTCTCTGGTTGGCTATTTCTGCCCCACAATCAACTGGAGGGGGGTCCGTTTGGTGTCCTGGGGGGCTAGAACACCAAGGTCCCCCTGCGGGCACTGCTGCCCTTCCCCCTTCTGGGCCTCGCCTGTGTCACTGGGAGGTGGAAGGCCTCACTGCACAAATGACGAGTGCGAGATTTGTGTTATAGTGGCGGTTTTTGGCAATCCTTTCCTAAAACTTTTCCTCCTTTGCTGGGAGGAGTTGATTAAGAACAATTCACAAACAAAGATACAGTACCCTACTCGACGAATAACTTAAAGCTTAACTTTAGTGTATAGAAAGAACAGAGAGGGACCGCTGTAATACGGCAGTCAGGTAGTCAGAGAGGAGCGTTGCAGAAAATAATTAAGAAAGGGACAGCGAGAGTAGATAGGTCGGTGGCTATACACCGAAGCGAGGTGTTGTTGTGAGGGTGTAGGTTATGTGGTATTGACTGGGTGAGGGTTGGGGGCAAGTCAGGAGGGGGAGGCTGACAACTCATCCGGAAACGCATTATTCACGATGCCTATTGGTTTATGCGAAGAACGGTACGGGCGGCAAGTGTTCGTGGGCCGCGGGATATCGCGGCGCAATCGCGTACCTTCTCACGTGTAGCGAGGTGTAAAGTGTGTTTGTGGTGAGTTTTCCGAGTTGTTTTTTAAGTCTGGTGTGAGCGTAAGTGTTGAGAGGAGTTAGTTTGTTGTTGTTGTGTAGTGCGTCCATTCTCGAGTACAGCGGCGAACGGCAAGCGCGCTTCAGAGCAGAGTTCTGAATGCGCTTAGCCTTTTGCTTCCAAGTGTCGCTTGCAGCTACGAGCGACAGTGGGGCTTACGTGAGAATGGGACGCACGAGTGCTTTATATAAGTGTAGTTTTAGTTTTTACTCGCTGGGTAGAACCTACCCAGCGATGCGTTTGTACGTGAGGCTGTTGCTTGTATTATGTTTTAGGGTAAGTTGAACCTGAGGGATTTGTCGAATGTTACCCTTAGGATTTTGGTGCACTGAGTGTATGCGAGCCTTGTTGGGTTTTGGTGGATCATGTCTGGTGTTTGTGAGTAGATTTTTAGGTTATGTATGAAGTGATCTCTAGCGCCGTAGAGTGTCATCTGTGTCTTCTGAGGATTCGTGGCAATCAGCCATTTATCCTCGTAATCTGTCTTCTCATCAAGTATTCTTTGTGCGTGGAGCGCGATTTCTTCGGGGGCATATTGGTATGTGGTCTGATAGTACGTGGGGACCGGGTGCAATGTGAGGGTAGAATCGTGTGGCATGGTTGTTACGGAAGACCACATCCGGGGATGTGGTGCCTCCGCGCGGGCCGAAGAACGTGGGGAAGGCAGAGCCGATGTGTTGGCAGCGGTAACGCCGCAAGGCACCAGCCAAGTAACTACCCACATCGTTTGTATTGTTTGAAAGGAGTGTCGGGTGGAAAGCGTTGAGGTCTCCCGCAAAGAAGATAGGTAGGTTGTGGTTTGATAGGGCCCGGAGTGGGACTTCTAAGTTTAGCTGTATTCGTGGTAGTCTGCAGTGTGTGGCCACTATTATGGGGCCAGAGATTGTGTCAATTTTGCACGCTAGAAAGGAGGTGACGCATGTGTTGACGAGGGAGTGGTGTATGTTGCGCTTGACTAGGATCGCAGATCCGAGGTGCCACGCCTGTGGTGATAAGTATGTGTGATAGCCTGCAATGCTGAGTCTGTTGTTGGGAGGATGTAAGCTGGTGGAATTCAGGAGTATGATGTCGGGTCTTTGTGTGTTGAGTACCCAGTTGGCGACCGTATGGCGAATACCGTGCCAACTGCGTTCGTTTAGTTGTATTAGGCTAATACGACCTATTGTCTTGGTGTTAGTGCGTGGGAGGCTGATTTGCCAGGAATCGTCCCCTTCTCCTTGGTTATTGCCCAGGAGGCATGAGGGGCAAGTACCTTGGCTCGTGTCGATGTTCGTTTGTGAGTCACGGCAATGTTGTTGGGTGGGGAGCCATAGTGGGTGTAGGAGTGTGTTCTGTGGAGGTGGTGGTTTTGGATGGGGTGGTGTCTTGGTGTAGGAAGTTCGTGACGGAGGTGGGTGGCGTAGAGCTGGAGGATGAAGGGCTAGAAGTGGTTGGGGAGGTACAGATTATGAGAGCAGGGGTGTCGGGGGAGAGAGGAGGTATGTACGGCGAAGGAGAGGTTGAGGAAGAAGGAGAAGGAGTCGGAGGAGAAGGAGTTGAAGGAGGGGGGGTCGAAGGGGAAGGAGTCTTAGGTGAAGGGAGGAAGGCGGAGGAGGAGTGGAGTGAGAAGGAGTAGAGTGATAAGTTGTAGATTGAGAAGGGGAAGCAGTAGGGAGGATAAGGATGACTGGAGACGACAGGAGAGGGGGGGGGGTGTTTGTCCCGTGCCTGTGTGCGCGGATAAGGCTTGGGGGTGGGGTTTTTGGGATTGGCACGGGCTGTAGTGGACTGCGAGAGGGTTGGGGTAAGAGTGGGAGCTGTGGGAGAGGAGGCGGAGATGGGTGCGAGGGGGGTGGAGGGTGGCAGTGGGAGGTAGGTGGGGTTTTGATAGGGGGGTGGAAGAAGTGCGAGGAGGATAGGTTGTTTGGATGGGGGCGGGAGCAGGGGCTAATGAAGGTGAAGGGACAGGACAGGCGGCGGGGAGAGCGTGGTGAGAGTGGGGGCGGTGGTTCCCTGCGAGCAGGGGTGTGTACCCGTCGGGGTGGGGAGAAGTGCGGGTCTAGTTGTGTGTTCGTCTATTAGAGCGAACACCTTCTCAGGAAAGGTGATTTGCTCTATGCCGTTGGAGGCGAATAGCGTGTTGAGGATCTTCGCGTATAGTCGAGGGTCGCCCCTCGACATGTCCTTTGCCACCGCTGAGAGCAGGGTGGCCAAGTGTAATTTGGTTTTTGTGTTGTCGCTTGGGTGGGGTTGGGTGGGGGTGGGGGTGTAGAGTGGGGTGAGGGTGGGCGTGTAGAGTAGTGTGGGGATGGGCGTGTAAAGTGGGGTGAGGATGGTAGTGTGGTGTGTGGGTGTTGGTAGTAGTGGGGGTCTCTGAGTGTTATGAGCTGGGGGGGTGAAGGGATGTGTGGGTGGGGTGTGGTTGCTGCAGGGGGGAAGTGCGTCTAGGGGAGAGCAGGGGGAGCCGGCAGCGTAGCGTTGGTAGCAGCGGCGAATGTCATGGTGAGGGGGGGGGGGCGGAGTGTATGGTTGTGTCGTGTTCTGTTGTGGGTGCCGGATGGCCTCCACGGCGTCATGTCATGCCTTACCTAGGTAAGGCACCTGGGGTTGACGGCGACGTGGTCGCCACCACAATTTGCGCAGCGGGCTGTGGTGGCGGTGCAAGACGTGTAGTGATGCCCCACCAGCACTGCACTTAGAGCAGATTATGTCTGCAGAGCAGGTGCTGGTGCTGTGTCTGGTCTTGTAGCACCGGTAGCATTGTGTGGGTCTTATGTTATGCTGCTCTTCTATGTGTTGAGGGTTTGTGAGGTTGCCGCAGACCTTGATACCTTGGTCTAGCAGCATGTTTTTTGTGTTGTCACTGGACAATGTTATTTCTGCCCAGTTCTTTGACCTGTTAAAGTAAAGGTCCTTGACGACCTCCTCCCCGTACTCCTGACGGAGGTCCTCGTTGATAAAGGCCAGCCACAGAGGGTTGGTCCTTGTGACTCGTATCTGGTATCTTTTTATGATACCGTCAGCGAGTCTAGTCTGTAGGTTGTGTGTGTTGAGTGTAGTGCTGGCATTTTCGTGAAACGTAAGCGCGGCCTCCTGTGAGTGGAAGACGAGCTTGTGGCCTGTGCGTAATTTTATGATGTTTGTGATTGGTGTATCGTGAGTGGAGGCTAGGTTTAGTAATGTGTGGTGGTCGATTGTGTCTGGTGTTGAATCAGTTGTGTGTGTAAGTATAAGGTGTGATGTGTTTCCCATTATTTTATTAAGTTTTTAACTTTCTTTCTTAGTTTTGGGTGAACCCCCGCCCCGCCGATGAGGACCCCGCGAACATGACTAGGATGTGGTAAAGGGTGATAGATGAGTATGGACCTGGTTGAGCTCCTCAGAGAGTGTAAAAACATGGCGGACTTAATGATGACTGAAGCCAGAATCAACTGACTCCAGTCGGGGTGCCGCCCCCTCTATTGGGCTTACGGCCCCATTTATATCCTTTAGTCCGAAGAGGGAAAAGGGAAGTGGGGCACAAAGGGGGGGGAGGAATTAGTCGCTTCCTCTACGCAAATTATACTGGTAAGTTGCAGAAGTTTAGGCCAAAAATGGTAGCCTCGAAGCGGGTCGACCTGCGCTAAACACCATAAATTATGATAAGAAAGGGAAACAATAATTGAATACTGTCACCGCATAAAAATAGGCCACATTAGGATTAAACCTGACTAGAAAATAATGAAATAGTTGTATTTTCCCTGTTATCAAGTGAATTATTTTGACCCCCCCCAATTTATTGATACTCCGGATCATCGCAGGGTGGTCCCCCTGCAGTGATATCTCCCCCACGAGCAGTCCCCTTGAATTTACTGGGTTTTTTTCCTCCTCAACAGCTTTTTACTGGCAGAAAAACCTAACCTAATAACAAACAATTCTTACTTCTATAGGTTTCTTGATTAGTTTATGCGCCTCTAAATAATCTAAAAGTTTTTCGCGATCATACAAAGTAAAGTCGAATTCAAATAACAAAGAAGCACATGGAGAGCACGAAAACACAATAACGAAAGAAAAACATTTGCAAAACGGGTCCTATTTATAAGCTACGATGTTGCCAGTAAGAAGCTGTTATCGTTTGCAGTAAACAAAAAATACGAAAACAAGACAAAAAACAATAAAAGACATCAAGAAACCTTACCTGACTAAGAAAAAAACTACAAACGAGCAGAGCGCAGATATTTAGTAAATAATAGACTAAAAGTTACAAATCCCCAAAACAACAAAAAAATATAACGCAGTGATTATCACATCTGACGCTACCGTCTGACGTCATAAGAGATATGCTGTAGCCCAAAATTGTAGCCGACTAACAGCGCCATCTACCATGCGCCTCGAATCTGAAGTATTACCTTATTTTGATCTGGTGGTTTTGGTTATAGTGACTCGGTCTAAAAAAGAAAACAAACCTGTTGTTTACGCTTAATTCCCAGTACGCTATAAGTTGATTTTGATAGTGTTCGAGTATGTTTACTGTCTTTAGGTGTTGCGTTTATATATTTTTTACACAATAAATACTGTGACATGAATAATTCACTAGAGATTAATTCTTGTTTCGGCAAACTACCAATAATTAGGTTCAGCCGATGCTTCTGGCCTACCATCAGATCTCATTCCTGATGATAGGTCATCCCTGGCCACCAAAAGAAAGGTTTGACAACATCAGATAATTTAGAACTGCGAAGTTAAAACGAATTCACATATTTCTGGAGTTTAGCTGAAAACAAACTCACCTCAGTTGCTACAACACTTTTATCTGGATCATTGTCTGCAGCTTCGAGTACAGTTATAGCTAAAAACTCATTATGCCGTAGAATCTTTTTGCTACGCTCTACGTAGACCTTTCGATCTCATTGGTGTGGTCCAGATTCCAAATGTGGAGCATCAAATCCAAAAAGCATTGAACTGCATCTCTCGCTATGTTGATGAGGGCAGGTTTCAATTTCTTTGGCCTAGATTAAGGAGGTTCAATTTTGCCGTCATCCAAGGCTCCACTGCAGACACGCAATTGTATCTAAACTGGAATCGCCTGGCGGTGGGGGATTTGCACAATTTCTTTTGTCTTATTTTTTACCGAAGCCTTAATTGGGGCCGTGCTTCTGCACGTCCTCAATTGAAAACCTACTTGTCGATGCCAGGAAGATGACAATTGTTCTGCACCGTATACAGTACATTATGCGCTTGAACGCGCGGGCCCGGCGTCCCTCACAGTCACAACGGCTCTTTTTGCTCCCCTAGCGGCCGATCTTAACGGTGCCCAAGCCAACGAGTGAAGCTAGTCACACTCTCAGTTCTTTTAGTATAGGGCGAGGAAACTCATTCGACAGCTAGGTCTAGCTCTCGGGTCCTTGGCTCTTCTGGTTCTGCACAGGAAGCCGGCAAGATGGTGAGATTATCTTCTGCTGGGTTCCGATAAGGGGACAAAGAATCCACGAGGACTGGGCGAACACACAAAAATACCACTTTTCTTCACAATGACTATGTACATGTCAGGAATCATATCCTCTCTCGGAGCCCCTGGTAAAAAAGATGGGAGACGGCCGATTGCAACTTAAATTAGCAATCGCACCGCCACTGTTCCCTTGGCACTACACGCCCAATATCTTAAAACATTCAGGTCGATTTCTCTCGCCTTTGAATGAGGCGCAATCGCGGCACGCACCACCATTTAGTGGAGAGCGCTCCACTGCCCCTTAGTGCGACGCCTACGTTGTCCCCCACACTTTTCGGCACATTAATTTTGAATACGCCAGCATAGTTATCTTCGCACACATTAATTCTCCTAGTAACAAGAGGAGCGGGGTTGCTACTGCTTGTCCCTTGTATTCGAAATGGTTTAATGGGCATAGACTTGCGGATTTTTGACTTCTTGGAGGAGGCAGGCCTTCTCCATTTTATTTGACTCTGGTGTTAGTTGCACGATCGGACTCGAGGGGAGTTGGACCTCCCCCGAAGCCTGATCGTGCTTCTTTTTTTCAATTTATACTGTTGTTTCGTTTTTCGTTTGGTTTAGCTTTGCTTTTCTTTTGTATTTCTTAATGTTGTATAGTGGTGTCAGTCATCAGTTGGGCTCCTTTAAAGAAATTCTACTCTCCACCCCCTTCTTCCTTTTGGCCAAACTTCATCGAAATCCGTAAACAACCTTTTGAGTTAACTCCTACCCAAACAGAGAGTGAGTGGTTTATCCAGAATCCGCATCCAGACTAATCAAGGATATTCAAGTAGGTTCTAACTCGCCGTTCCAAACTCGACAGTTTTATTCTACATAAAAGGGGTCATCATGGAGAAAGGTAGTGAACCGTCTTCCAAAAATCATAATCGAGAATACTTACGAAATTCAAATGTAAAATGAGCTACAAGAAATTTTCTGAATAAAGAAATGTTGCTAAATATAAAGTACAGTAAGTAATAGGAAAATTTATGGAACTGGAGACACCTGAAAATTTCCGTCGTTCGAGTAGTCCTCGAAAAATTTCACTCTGTACAGTTCAGGGGATCCTTAAATGTTAAAAATAGCCCAAGGATGACTAGACAGTAGAAGAAAGATCGAATAGGATAGGGAGACTTCGATTTTAGTTTGAACACAGTGTCCAATATATGCCATAAAGCAAAAAGGCATGAACTTCATTGGGGGAAAACAGCCATATTGTAAAACATTCATTTGAAAGCCCGTCTGAAGTACACTAAAGATCACCTGGATAAAAATTAAATATTTTCGAACCATGTGATATGGTCATATAAAAAGAATACGGAGGTGTTCAGTACAAATAATATAAAGTAGGTTTGGCATAAAGGTTTTCAGGGTGGTCTTACAAAATAACGCTGCTTCCACAGTAAAGCAGGGGTTGGGGGGTATTATGTTTGAGACAGTTTCTATGCAATTGGTATGAGAAAACTTCATCGAATCAAAAGAACGATGAATAAAGAATACTACAGCAAGGTCTTCCACCAAGGCAACGACTCCAAACAAACATCAAAATTAGATTCTTCCTGGTTAAAGGAAGAAATATTTGGCGTCATGGAATGGCCATCATAGTGGCCACACTGAACTGAAGGAAAACATTCATGCAAGAGACCTTCCAAACATCGATAAATTGGAGAAGTTTTGCAAACACGAGTGAGACAAAATTTTGTCCAGCTTGTATGAACCTAACAAAAACTATTATGACACTGGGTTACAAAAAAATAATCTTTACAAGTCGTCTGTTTTTTCAACTAATTTAAGACATGGTTGCACCCCTCAATCCGAAAATGAAATCCGTTTTCTCCATCTGGTGAAATATTTGCGCAAAGAACATTTAAAAAAAAATTCCTGTTAAAAACAACTGTTTATTCGTCGCATATGTAGCAGAATACATCGGGCTTATTTTTGTAAGGTTTTCTGACCGAACAGATTTCATTCACTCGCAAAAGTATATACCAGTTAGTCAAATATTGCAGCATGTAAACTCATCACAATTCGTTTATTTAAAGAAATAAGAGACTTTTGTATCATATGAATAAAAAATACCCATACATGTAAAAAACCACCGCAAAAAACATCATGTGGCGATAAATAAAAAGGTTGGCCTGATTGAGAAAAACCAATGAGGTTTGGGGATTTATCCCATCAAAATTGTCCTAAATCAGTAATAAAAACTTAGACAATAAAGTTGGTGTTAGCCAGTTTGATTTTTCGAGTTTGGTGGACATTGGACATTGGACAAAATAAGAGATGAAATATAGGTAGAATTAGAGAGAGAATAGTAAGAGAGTAAAGTGGTTAAAGGGTGAGTTTAAAGAATAGATGGTGTGTAGGAGAAAGAATAAAAAGATCCCTGGTGAAAGGGTAGCTCTGTCAATGTAGATTTTTGTGTGTTCTTTGTGGTTGTTTTAATATATTTTTGATAAACTATGAATTACAAATCCATAGTTTATATAATTAAATTAAACATGTTTAATTCAATTATGATTACGATCCTACTGATCGGTTGATTGCTTAAGGCATTCAAGCCTTTATTTTTGGCGGGGGTTTTATTCCCGCTATGACTTTAGTAAAAGTTTTGAAAAGTTTTGATTTATTAATTAATATGATTTTTGAAAAACGTGAAAGTGAAATTATTTTATTTTTGCGTTTTGCAAGTGGTTTTTTGATTTGATTTGAATACTCTAAAGGAACCTGCGAATTACTTTGTATTTTGTCAGTTCTGTCAGGTGTATTTTGGGATCACGTCATTGTCTGTCTGTAGCTTGCTACTTTTAAAAGGTCTTTTTTGTCGGTCTGCTTCGATTTCTAAGTGTGTACGAGAGAATTCAGGGGTCAAGCGGGCGCCAATGGCCTGCCATATCCTCTTAGCTCTCTCGTGGAGCGCCACATTGATCGGAGTTAATCCAACCGAGTCGTGGAGCTCCCTTTGTCGTTTATGTTCTCTTCTTCGGGTATTTGTAATGAGTAGAACCGCTTTGTTCTGAATGACTTGTAGTTTCGCAATGTGGGTCATGGCACTCGCGTTCAGCGGCACCGGGGGGTACAAGAGTCTCGAGCGAATGCACGCATTGAATATCTTGAGTTTATTTGAGCGAGTTAGGTCCATGAACCTATAAAACTCCCTCAAATCTCTCTTGCTATTCGCGACTGTCCGCTCGATATGACACTTGTATCCCCCTGTGGTGATTTTGAGCCCCAGGACCGTCCCTTCCGAGCAGTAGGGGATTCTCTCCCCCTCTACCCGTATATCATTGAAGGTCTTGCGAAACATGGGAATTATTTTGAATTTTTGGGCATTGGTCGAAATCTTCCATTTCCTCTCGAAAGAGTTGATGTTGGAAATCTCCCTAGCCGTATTTCTCGCCATAAATTCCCTGTGAACGTAGGCGGCTGTACAAATTTGCGATATATCGTCAGCGAACTGAACGTATATCGTACCTTCGGAAAGAGGTTGTGGTAGGTCACGTGTATATATGTTGTATAAAAGGGGGGAGAGACACCCCCCTTGTGGGACCCCAGATTCGAGCTCGAACTCGGGGCCTTTGTGCTCTTTGATCTGTATATACGCTCTCCTCTCCATTATATAATCGCATAGAATCCCTTCAAGAATGGGGTCGAGGCCTATTTGCAGGATCTTAAATTGCAGGCCTCTCTTCCAAACCTTGTCAAATGCTTTTCTGACATCGCGGAGCACCAGGTCGGCATGCCTTTTACTTGCCTTGATCTTTGCAAGTTTTTCCGTAATAACGGCTAGTGCCGTGTCAGTCCCTCTTTTCTTTCTGAAGCCGTGCTGTTGCTCGTTATGCAGGTTGGCTTCATCAAGAAAAGAGTTGACCCTATTTGCCAATATCTTCTCGAAGACTTTGCCAGCAAATTCTAAGAGAGATATCGGTCGGAAGTTTGCAGGGCAGTCCGGGGGCTTTCCCGATTTGGGAAGGAAGATCATCTTGGCCACTTTCCACTGGTCGGGAAAATAGCCTGTGTTCAGAGCGGCATTCATGATGTTAAGTAGCCCACTCAGAACATTAGGCGGGGCCTTAATGAAATTCTCCCTGGTCAGCCCCGTGGTACCTGGTGCTCTTTGACGAAAGGATTTTAGTGCGATGGAGAGCTCTTGGGCAGTTATTTTACTCCCATAGCCCTCCATCGCTCTTTCCTGCGACACACAGTGATGAGGGGAGGTCTTATGTATTTGTGTGTTTAACTGTTGGATAATGTTATTTTCGAAATCGAGGTCATAATTGTCGTTTTCTTTGGGGGTAATTTTAAAGATTGAGGACCAGAAGGTCCTAAAAATTTCCTCAATCTCTGTATTCTCGTCAATTTCTTTCTCGTCATGCTTGAGTACAATTTTCTTTTGAGGAGGTTGTCCTTTTAAACGTCTGTATGTCTGCCAAAAGGTCCGTGAGTCTCTCTCTATGTCAAGTCCCTCAATTAGTCTGTTCCATACCTGTATTTGTTTGTCTGTAATGAGTGTCTGAAGTTCGTCTTTTATCTGTCTTATGCGTCTATGGGTATTGTGGTTGGGGCCTGTCAGCGCTATTACATTGGACAGGTCTCTATACTCTTGGGCCAGGGCTTTCATGGGGGGGGTCCAAATAGAAGCTGGAAGGGTTTTATATTTAATGCGGGGAATGCTATTTTTATCTGCTTTTATAAGGAGGTCGGTGATTTTATCCAACTCTTCATCTATTTCTTCTAAATTAGCGTCAATTAAAGGGTCTGGGGTATAATTTAGAAGATAATTTTTGTAGCTTTCCCAGTCCGCCTGCTTATAGCTTTTGCGTTCCGGGATTGCAATTTGAATGGGGTTTACGCTAATTGTGATTTTAATTGCCTGGTGGTCACTTGGAATAATGGGGCCTGGTTCAATGTAATAGTTATATGGAAACCTGATACTGGATAAAACAATATCAGGCTTCGTTGCTGCATAACCTGTAATGTATGTCGGGAATTCTGGTCCGATTCTAGTCCCGTATTTTCTGTCAAGTAGGACTTCAATGTTTCTACCTGCATTGTTGTAGGAGGTATACCCTGACGCTGCACACCTTGCGTTCAGATCTCCAGCAAAGATTGCATTTTTCTTATGGCTGAAGACCTGTAGAAGGTTGTGCAGGGGTACATAGCCACGTCTTGGGGGTTGGTACCCCGTGGCCACGACTAGACCCCCCAGGGTAGTGCCTACCTCAATGGCAAGGTAAGATTCATCTAAGTCGAGTATTCTTTTGTATTTTAAACCTTTTTTGACGGCTATTGCGCAGCCGTCATACCGTTCCTGGCTGTGATTTTTGCTGATGACGTCGTTTTGAAAATTTTTTATTTCTTTATGTTCGGTCATTCCGTGTTCATTAATCAGTATAATGTCGGGGTCACTTTGTCGCAGAATGTTACCATAGATGGAACCTTTTCCGTCCCATCCATTGACATTCATTTGTATTACTGTTAGTCTGTTGGTCATTTTGAGTAATGTAGGTTCTTTTAGTGTGTGGAGTAAAAGTAGACGCTTATTCGCGATCTACTTTAGCCCCATGTGGTGTATTGGGCGGGGTGCGCTCCCTGCCGTTTCTTTTCTTTCTAAATTCAGTGTCGGCAATTGTGTAAAAACAGTCCGTGGCCAGCTTAACTTTATTTTGAGAGAGAGCTTCCTCAACCTGTCGCTCCGGTACCTCATCGGAGCATTCCCATTTGTATCGTCCGGTCCTAAGACCTTCCGACACTTCACGGAAGTCCAATTCAGTTGGGAATGGGGCAGATTCAGGGGCGTACAATTTAAGGTTAAAGCCTCTTGAGTGGTACTTTAGCTGGTGCTCCCTTCCTCGTGATGAGGAGGTAGACCGTAGGCCGCGAGTTTTTGAGATCTTTCTCGACCTAGGGGACCTGATCTCCTTGGGTCGGACTGCCTCTTTTGTTGGTGTGGATGTGGGGAAGAGTGTTTTTGTTTTTTGTGGTGTGGATTTTTTGGGGGTGAGTGGCGCCTGTTTTTGTGTTTGTGTTTCCTTGGGTTTGTTAAGGCGGGGGTCCCGTGAGATAGCTGTGTTTTGGGTCTGAATTTTCTGGCACTTCTCTTGGCATTGAGGAGCAACGGTTATTCTCATAACCTCCTCTGAAGGGGGATTATCGGGGAACCACATCTCGCTAAGTCCGTTCTTCACGAGCATACGGTTAACTTCTGTGGCAAAGGTACCAGGACGTGTTATGTTTTGTATGTGTGCATAATATATGCAGCACATAATTTTCGTGGAGTGTTCATTCTCGATGTGTAAGTATTGTTTTTGGTTATGGTTATTAGACTCGGCGATGGCGGCTTTCGCTACTTTAGCGTAGGTGGAGTTAGCTTTCTTCTCTTCCGATTCACGTTGGATTTTGCTTTGATTGCTCATTTCCTGTTTTTTAATCGGACATGCCATAGACATGGTCCGGTGAGGGCCTGAGAAATTGAGACATTTAATGGTATTGTTCTTACAGTCGCGCCAAAAATGGTCACGACCGGCGCAGATGGAGCACAACTTAAGGTCTTTGTTTTCAGGGCAGTTGGACGTGGTGTGTTTGTTGTATTTGTAGCACCTGAAGCACATTTGCAAATCAACAAACTCCTCACGTTCCATCTGCTCTGGGCAAATTCTCACGTTGAAGAGAAGTAATCCGTTATCCTTAGCCTTCTGGGCCATAGCCGTGTCTTCGAATACCACTTTAAATACATGTATATAGGTTTTGAATTTAAAGACTTCCGCTACCTTTGCCCATTCGTGGTTGTTCTCGAGTTCCCGTTTAATTTCGTCGGCTGAGTGGCTCCCAACCCAGGGGTCAAGGCGCCTGCAGATCAAACTGCGGTGGGTCCTAATTTGTGGTGGTGTCTGTGGTCTAAGGTTGATTGTTTTAAGGCATTCAACGGCTTTCCCGGAAGTCAAGGCTTCACAATCAGCCTCCCTTGCGCAGATAGCCGAGTAACCATTATTCAAGTCCACTAGTCTTACCAGAGCGATTCGCAGGGATCCGTATACCGTTTCAAAAACCTTTTCTCGGTCAGGTTTCGGGCCCTCCGGGAGGACCCGAAGAGTTATTCGTAGGGTTTCTCTCATGTTATGTACATCCTATGATGCGTTACAGTTTTTTATGTTTGTAATGTTCACTGTGTTTACTTTTGTTTTTAGACGGAAAGAGGTGAGAAAGAAAAAGAGGGTTCAATGTCCAAATAAATTTTTTTACTTTACCTCAAAAATGACTTTTTCTAGGCAAGCGGGTGGGCCAGGCGAGGCTTCGATCTCCGTTTCCACAAAGGATCGAAGAATTGTTCCGTTCCGTATTTCGTCCACTTGTTTACGAAGTATCGTGCTACTTTCAACAAGTAGGGTCACTCTATTCACTTTTCTCGCTAAAAATTCACTTTTACTGAAAATCCGTACAATTTGCTGTCAAAGCGGGAAGGGTCTGCTCAAGCAAGCAAGGCAGGCTTTTCGAGTTTGGTGCACGTTTTCCGATCTATTTATAAACTAATAATTTTTCGATAACCACCTGAGGTTTGATAGACATATTTCGTTCACCTATTCAAAACACTCGAAAAGGATCGGGATATTTTATAAATTACGATAGTGCTTTCCTGAAATTATACTCCTTAATATTTATTAGAATCTCGTTTATCCTTATTTAATCTATTTTAATATTATTTGGGGTGGTACTTATCATGTTTATTTTCATCAGTTGTTCCTTTTACAATAGAAAATTATACGTATTATAACCAACTAGTATTATCCAGCCCACATTGGCCCACTATTTCATAAGACCAACATACTAAAGGTTTTAGATCTGCATTTATATTTGTTGGCTATCCATGCTTACAAAATGCAAGCCAGCGATGCCTTTTAGCAGTCCTTACATTATTATGAAACTCGAAATATGCATAATCTGACGCAAAGTTTTCAGCGAGTGTCGTTGACAAGCGATTGCTAAACTATGCTGCTCTTACTTTATGGAACTCGCGGGCCATAGTCATTAGGAAACTGAGAACCTTGAGTTTATTAAAAAAAATGTTAAGAAAAGACATTTCATAGACTTTTATTAGTCTTAATGACGTTTCATATACTTTCTGTACATTTTTATATTGTTCTTTGGGCAAATAGCCGAAGTTGCAGTAATCATGATGTTTGTTTATCTGTTCAGCAATGTACTTGTTATTGTTCTAATAAGTGTACGATACTCCTATTAACCTCTCCACAATGCTTAGTGGTTATCATTAGCTCTCGTATATCTTCTGTCCCTCAGCCACATTATATGTTCTTTCATTCTTTATAAAAATAGAAAATATATATGTACATGTCCTTGCAAAATTGTATCAGTGTAAGTTTGTTAATTTGCTGATTCAAAACCTCCACTATAATGAATATCGACTTCTTAATTATAAGAATTTTATGATTTGGCACTGAATCGTTGCAGTTGCGATTTTACCATCCTTTAAATATTAAGTCCATTTGTGTCTTCTACTATTATTTTGTCTATAACTTAACTATAATTGTGTGTTTGTAATGTATGTTGCTCGAAAGCATGTTTTTATGAATTTAGAATCATAATAATGACGTGCTTTAGTGGCGAAATTTACAAAAAAGATCGGAAAGAGTGCACTAAACCCCCCAAATCCTAATCCTTTGCTGAGTTTCATTAAGCAAAAAGTAATAATTGGTTATTAGTTGTAAAATTTCTTGGGCATGAATACTTTTTGATTGATAATTTTCGTAAAAGGTATTATTCCTTCATTTGCCTACCAAAATTGTTGAAACTTTGTGTTTTTGTCTACTGTCAACGATCATTAAAAGAGAGAGAGAGAGAAATATACGCGCTGCCACACACTTCAATGGAGAGAAAGACAACAGACACCTGGTCAACCCTCTTTGTCTGCGCTAATGGAAGTAAAAAATCATGGGACGCCATGGTGACCTGAAAAGCCGCCATCGCAGAAAGCCGCGACAAGTTTGAGAGCCCAAACGGTCCCATCTGGAGTCGAACAAAGTTTTTCCTCACCAAATTAGGAACCTTCTCGCGATCGTGCTAAAAGGGCAAGACTACTCTCGCTTGCGGATGCGTCGGACCCTGGAACCCCCTCCCCTTCGGAAGGAGAGAGGAAATCACCATTTGACCCCACTAAAAATTATCCGGCGCCGGAGTTGGAAGGCAGTATCCAGCGTCTGCCAACCCCATCAGTATCCTCTACTCCCTCCCCCCTCCGTCAATACCCACTATTCGCGTCCTGTTGATTCTGCACAATTCTCGCAGAACCCCTCAAGCTCCGAGTATGCTTCAGGTGAGTCTACCTCGAACTCGTTTCCTCCCGCTCCTCGAACGCAACGCGCCCAGTCTCGATTGGTGTATAACTCGAAAGCAAGATCCAAGTTCCTCCCGTAATAGTCATTGTCAAGAGATTATTATTTGAACTTTGCGCCAAGGCAAGGATTACTCTCTCGGACCAAATCTCCGAGTTAACATCAACGCGCAACTCTCCTGTGTAAGTGTTCTCTCTACTCCCTCCACCCCCCGTCCCTCCGTTTAAGCTTGTTTCGTCTGCTTCGTATACGCCAAAGGTCATTCGAGCGAACCACGGTCAATATTTTTCGTTTGTTTATACGGCAACAGTTCCCGCCTAAGTCTCCCCCTCCCCCTTTTAGCCTCTCAGACTTGTGTACGTCTAATGTGTATATAGCTTGTTTTAAACCCCCCTTTAACCTTTTAAAATAATATTCATTTTCATGTTATTAAAGTTATTTTTTTCCCCCGTTTTTCTATTATCCCGGAACCTCCAAGATAGTCGACTATTCGGCCAACGTAGATTTAGTAAATTCGAAATCTGCTTGTATTATAAATCCCCAACACACATAGCTATCTATCATCGGCTTCGGCTGAGAAATGGAGAAAGTGTTAACTTGATTATATTCTACGATATCTTCTAATACATTTGTCCCAATAGTTTTAAATTTTGTTACTCTACAATAAACAGTTCATGAACTTAGGTGAAAAATTATAGTATTAGATAGTGGTGTTAATATTTCTGAAGCAATTGTGCCTCCGTCGGATCTCTTAGCGGAAGTAAATAATAATTTTTGAATGGCGCTGTTTCTTTAGCCCGAATATCGGGTAAAGAAAATATAGAGAAAAGTGGTTATTTTTCAAACCAGGCTTAAAGGCAAAAAGGGAATTGTGGCATTCTACTCTTTCAATGGCTCTAGTAACCTGTTGGGGTTCTTGACTTCTTAGCTCTGTATTTCTGATCCCATGAGGGAAAATAAATAATAAAATTTCAATAAGGTTGATTATAGCTAAATCTGGATTCAAATTCAAATAACAAATTAGTTAATTTATTTGAATCTTAATCTACATTTTGCTACAATCATCATTATTGTAATTTTATTATTTATTTCCCCTCATTACTGAGAGTTAAAACTAATCAGGTCCACTATTAGAGCCTTCCCAAGCTCTCTGGTAAGAAAGAAGAGGTTAAACGTCACTGTTTAAAAATACTGGCAAAGTGTACCGTCCTCATAAGGAAAAACCTCTATCCAACACCGAAATTTAAATTACACCTTCCCGACCCCTATGGCCGAATTGAAATCGTGACTTTACTCTACAAAAGCGATAGCCAGCAGCCAAAAAACTAAGCTAAACAAACCTTAAAGATCGTTGTTTATATTAATTTATTGGGGAAGAATGACCGAGGGGTGAGTTTAGCTGATGCAAAAATGTGTAGATGTTTAAATTGATCAGTAACGAAAGGACATGCACCTATCTTTCCATAAAAGGCCAAACCTCTGAAATGAAGATCTTCTTGATGATGTTGGGGTTGGAAGGGCATCTCTTATTTCTAATATCAACTACATCAGTTTTACTAATGGCAACGCCGTGTGGGATCTTTACTAAACCTTAAACTTTCGAGAATTTAGGAGTATGGGGTGAAGTTAGAGGAAGCGAAAATGCTTAGAAAGTAAATAACATGAGTATTTTAAAAGGGGATTACTTGTGATGCATTTCTCTACCCCCAACTCTCCCCCCTTTTCTGGGTCCTTATAAAGGCCAATAATCAAAATCAGAGCCACGTCTTAAATATTCAAGACGCGCCGTAATGATGCCTGAAGGCTGGCTATCAATAAACGATCGCTAACCGTAAACAAACCAAGATCTACTCAAAAACCGAACGCAATCGAATAAGATACGAGTTTATAATGGAAATTGAGGCTTTTAAATAGACTGCGATACTTTTCAATTAAATTTCCTATTTCCATTCATGTGCATTTATTATGAATGGGCAAATTGAGGGTGTAGAAGCGAGTCTTTATATTTTAATTATTTACTCACTCATTCGATTCCAGCAGCGGTTCGTATTCCATTTTTCTTGGAAGGATTTTTAATATTTTTAAAACGTGGATTAATATGAATGGATAAGAGATAGGATTTTTTGGAGGGGATAATTCAGATGTGTCTTGGATTTAGAAGGAAATTGGAAAGGTTATAACAACATTTGTGCTCAAAATACGTGGTGCTCTTTGTAATTGACTCCTTTCAGGCTTGTGCTGAAAGTTTGTGTTATGGATTCATGTTCATACATTGTTCTCAACTGTTGAGCTCAATGTTTCTGCTCAGGATTTGTGTTGAAGGCTTCTGCTAAAGAGTTATGGTTGTTGTTGTACTCAAATTTGCGATGAATGTCTGTGCTAATGAGTTTTGTTCGAGGTTAGCGGTGTTTACGGTTTGTGCTCAATGTATGTTGTCAAAGCTTGTTCTTAGGAGTTATGCTAAATTTTTTAGTAAATTAATTGCGTTTAAGGTTTGTGATAAGAATTTATGTTTACGTTCAGTAATCTACTATGCTAAAGTTTTGTGCTAAATGTTTTTTGCCAGGGATTGGCGCTTAAGCTCTATGCTGATGATTTGTGCTATGGATTTATACTAAAGTTTTGTTTAGGTTTGTGCTAAGAAGTTTTACTTAGGTTTTGTGCTGAAGGTTTATGCTTAATTTATATGCTCATATTTAATGCTATGAATTGATTGGGTGAGAGAGGTTTACTAAAAATTTGTGCTCGTGAACTGTACTCAATCATTCGTTCTTAATTTTGTAATGCCATTCTGAGCTAATGATTTGTGCTTATTTTTTTCTCAAGGAGCATTCCTATGATTGTGTTTAAGATTTGAGCTCACAATTTGTGCTCAAGTTTGTGGTGAAGGTTTGTAATAGGGATTTGCGCCGAAGGTTTATGCTAAGGATTCATCATCAGGTTTTTGGCTAGAAGTTTGCACTAAGATTTTGGAGTAAAGATTTGTGCTATTTATGTGCTGAAAGTTTGTCCTTTTGGGTGCAGAAAGTTAATACTCTTGTTTTCTGCTTAAGGATTTTACTCTAACACTTGTGCTTGTGCTAAAGAATTATGCAAAAGTTTTCTGCACAAGTTTAGTACCGGTGCTAAAGTTTCTGCTCAGGTTTTGTGCTGACGGTTTACAATATGGATTTGAGATCAACGTTTTACCTAATTAGGGACCAGAAAAGACCTTATGGTTCACTTGAGGCAACTACAAAATAGTAATGGATGGTGCAAAAGTTCTTTATTTTGAAAGTAAGACAGTCGTTAAGGTGAACTATAGTAAATCTGATTCGTTTGACATACGCGGGAGTGTAAGACAAGGTTGAGTGATGTTGCTACGGCTAATTAACATGTTTATGGATGAAAAAGGTAAAGAAGTACTAGTGGGTATGAGGGAAAGTAGGTGAGATTGAGGAAGAATGGTGAGGTATGGTTCTATTTGTCAGTATATGCTGATGACGCGGTGCTGGTAGCAGAGAGTGAGGTGGAGTCGGAAATGTTGGTTGTAGCTTTTGACATGGTATGTGAGAACAGGGGGATTAAAGCGGATGAACAGAAGAGTAAGGTAATGATGTTATTTGGGAATAAAATTTGAGTGAATTGTAATATCCGATTCTGTGGTGTTACCTCTGAACATGCGAAACATTTTGGCGTTTTACGATGCATTGTAAATAATAGCTAAATAGATAAAGCAGATCGCAACAACACAGCTTTGAAGGTGTGTAAAGGCACTGTGGAGTTTATAGTGCTAGTGGATGCATAGGGTTGTTGTGTGGAATGCTCCAAGAAACTGCCTTAGAGTAGGCTCTTCACATAAGTGGTGTGTGAAAGCAAGAATAAGGTATAGAATGAAAAAAGAAGTCTCCAGTAAAAGCATTGCAAATGACAAATTAAGAGAATGCTTCTTCTGTGAAAGGTGGATAGAATGAGAAACGATTGGGTAAGATATTTTTAAGTTGTGAAGGAGGGTGTGAATAAGAACTAACGGTGTTATGAGGTTGTATGGACAGATAAAAAGAATGGATAGAGAAAGAGTTGTAAGGAGCTTATATGAAAGTGAGTGTCAGGGTGTGAAAAGGGTTGGAAGACCGCATTGAAGGTGGTTTAATTATGTAATTAAATGCTTGAGGGAGAAATGGCTGACTGAGTAGAAAGTGGATGCTATTGTGGATGATAGGTGTGCATGTAAAGGGTTTGCAGGTTATCGTGTTTGGAGACTTCTTCCGAAGCATGAACCTTGACCTGACCACCCCGTAAGGGGCGCGGCGATTTGCCATCCTGGCCGCCGTGCTGACGGGATCCAGCGCCCCGTCCGGCCCCAGCTTAGCCTCTCTTCCTTCCTTCAGATAGTCTGTATTCCTATCCTACCTCGTCGCTTTTCATACAACCTCTCCCACAACTTTCTCTGGTCAGCCTCTAATTTCACAGGGTAGAAGCTGACCTTCTTCTCAGCCAATCGTCCCGGATCGGGGCTGAGGGGGGAGGGGACAATGTCCCCTAACCCCTGAGCTCCGGTCTGGGGTGGTTGGCTTTTAACAACCTGCTTCATCCCCACCCATACCTTCCTCACATCCCTTTTCCTCTCGTCTTCAAAATCTATCCGTTTTACGCCGTGTTCAAGGTGGAGCCGCCATGCCGAAGGACTGCCAGGCCACCAGGCGGGAGGGGTGGTCCCAAATGGCGGCGCCTGGCTCTGCCGGGCCTGTAAGCACCTCTTGCAGTGCGGGCTACTGCAAGAGGTGGTGAGCGATTGCGTCCCGTAAAACAAAGAGGGTCACCATGCCCAATGATGAAAAAAAAAAACATCTCCCCTTAATTCCCCCTATAACAACAACGGAGCCGCCCTCGTGCAGCTCCACAGAAAAGATGGAGGTCCCCCCCCTGTGCTTGCGCAGGGGACCCTCCATACCTCTTTAACCGGAGAGGAGGCTTACTCCTCTCCTACGCCTACGGGTGTAGGGGACTCCCCCTCACCCCCTTCTCTGGAGGTGCTTTCGGGCACCTCCCTATCTCCAGCGGCAGTCCCTCCTATGCTTTCTAAGGGGACTGCCAAGAAAGCCAGCAGGCCACCCTTAGCCAGCCGCTCCACATCAAAGCGGCTCGGTAGGGCAAACCCCCTTAGGGGGGAGAGGGAAGCCAGGCCCCTTCAGTCGCTTCCCTCAAAAGACCTGCTGGCAAAAATATTAAACCTTGCCGGGGTCAAGGCCTGTGCCTCCCCACTAAAGACTTATGACGCTGCCAAGGGGACCTGCGATGTCCTGGGAGGGAATGGCCAATTGGAGGCCCCTCCTGTGATAGACATGGTCCTTGAGGAAAACCAGCCTCAGAAGGTAGGGCCTTCCATGGGGGGGAATCCGGGCTTGGCGCCAAGCACCGAACCTGAATCCGCCCCTATGCAAGGTCCTCATCAAACGGCTGTGGATTCTCAGGCAGGACAAGGAGGGGAGGGATCTCCTCCGGATGAATCCCCTGCGCCCACCGGGACCTTCTCCATTTCAGAGAAGGACCTGGCTGAGGCCGGTCCATCTGGCCTGGGGGCTTCTACCGGCGGGGGTGAAAAGCGGGTTCATTCCCCGCCCTCCTCTCCTAAAAAGAAGAAAAAGACAAGAAAGACGAAAAAGACTCGGGGCTCCTCTCCATCCGCGGGGGCTGCGGGGACGGATGGGTCTGCTGCCACTTTGGTAGGCGACCAAGCCAAGATCGGCACATCCGGCCCCTCTACCCCCTCGTGTGCGGAGCCCCTGACTAAGACCAAGAGTGCACAGGGCGGAGCCTCGATGACATCGGGGCCCCTCATTCAGAGGTTACCTGGCGTTTTCGAGCCCGCTGGCTTCAAACGCTTCCTCGTTATTCGCTCCACTGATGGCACCATGTTGTCCAAGGGCAACATGATCCATCAGAGGAGAGGATTAGCTAGTGCAATTGGTAGAGAGCCGAAGGTAACCCGTTTCTCGGACGGGAGCTTTCTGGCGAATGCGGCGAATCCCGCCGAGGCGGCCAAGATAAGTGCTCTTCGGACACTTCATGGCACCCCGGTGAGTGTGACGCCGCACTCTACCATGAACTTTGTAAAAGGAGTAGTTTATGCGAGGGAACTCGTTGACTACTCCATAGAAGACATCACCCTAGAGCTGGCCGACCATGGGGCGGTCAAGGTCGAACGTGTGATGAGAAAACAGGGAGGGGCCTCGAGACCCACCCCTACACTCTTCGTCACGTTCGACTGTGACAAGCTCCCTGAGTCGGTGCGTGCCGGTTGGTACCGCTACCGCGTGAAGGCATTCGTGCCACTGCCGCGGCGGTGCTATTACTGTCACCGCTTCGGCCACACGAATCGATCATGTAGACGTGCAAAATCGGGGTCACCTGAAGTCTGTGTAAATTGCTCCAAGGTCGCACACGATAAGTCCAAATCGTGTGTGGCCAAGTGTGTCGATTGCGGAGAGCCGCACCCTGCTTCTTCGAAGCAATGTGGTGCATATCTCCTTGAGAAAGAAATCCTGGCCATTCAGGCCCAGGATCGACTCTCATTCCGCGAGGCTAAGGACTTGGTCCTGGCGTGCCCGGCTCTGCCTGGGACGTCATATGCCTCAATAGTTAGAAAAGCACCCTCTGCTCCTGGATCATCCAGGCCAACGAGCACGGTTGTTTCCGCGCCCATTCGGAGCCCTTCTGCGGGCTCTACTACACCCGGGCGCTCCCCTGGTGGAGCTGGCGGCAAAAAGGGTTCACACCCAGCCCCGGCTAATACCAGGGCTCCCCCCTCTTCCCCCAGCGTGACCGTTTCCCGTAAGGCGAAACGGCCACGCGCCTCCACAGAGTCGTTAGACTCACAGGAGGCAACACCCCTGAAGATGGTCGCTAGGCCATCTTCCGGGGTTCCTAAAGCTGTTCCCCGAAAGGAGGACAGCAACAAAGGAGCTTCGGCTCCTTCGCCCACGCCCCGAGGTGGAGCGGGTGGCTCAGAGACGGTGGTTCCTCGAAAAGAGGGCCCCCCGCCTCCCAGGCCGCAACGCCCGCCTAAGGTTTCGAGGCGGAGGGAGGAAAAGACTCGCATGGCGAGCCCAACCTCCCCCAATAAGTCCTCGAAGGCGACAGCGCCTTCAGCGCTTTGTCCGGCCAACAGCGCCCGGGGTTCTGCCCCCGGGAAGCGTACGGCCATTCCCGTGAGGGTCTTCAATTCGAGGAGGGCCCCCGCGTCTCCTCCGAGCTAGGCCTGGAGGGCATATTCCTTCAATGGAATTGCCGTGGACTCCGGACCAACTGGGAGGAGCTGCGGAGGCTCGTCTCGTCCCGTTCCCCGTTAGCTATTTTTTTGCAGGAGACCATGCTAGGCGCGTGCCCGCTGCCTGCCCTCCCGGGGTATAAGGGTCTTGCGACCCCACCACCGCGGGATGGCCGGGCTGGGGGATGCGCGGTTTACACCCGGCATGATGTCTCCGTTCTTCCTTTCTCTTTAGATACCTCCTTTCAGGCAGTGGCTGTGCAGCTGCACCTGGATAGGAGGTATACTATCATTTCTGCGTACATTCCACCTTCAGCTGACTTCGACGCGGGGGACTTCCGCCGCGTCGTGGCACGGTTGCCGAGGCCCTATCTCTTGCTTGGAGATCTGAACGGCAGGCATCCTCTCTGGGGAGATTACTCCATAAATCCCAGGGGACAAGTCCTTGCTGATCTGATCGAAGAGCTTGAGATGGGTGTCCTAAACGTGGATGAGTTTACGCATCACTGTCCGAGAACCGCTTCATTTTCTTGCCTTGACCTATCTTTGTGCTCTTCAGATGCACAGCCTGATTTTGATTGGGGGGTGGTCGATGACCTCCATGGTAGTGATCACTTTCCCATTCAAATATCATTTTCAGGGCAACTGCCGCCTGAGAGACCACCTCGGTGGTGCTTGGCGCGGGCGCGGTGGCCTGCATTTCAGGAAATGACTGAATTCTCTATCTCAGTCGAGGAGTTTAGGTCGGTAGATGAGGCCGTTGAGTTCTTCTCCGGCAACCTCATCGCCGTAGGCCTGACTACTATTCCTAGGACGTCTGGCCGTTTTGCACGCCGACCACTTCCATGGTGGTCGGCCGAGTGTGAGACGGCCCTCAAACAGAAGCGTTATGCCTACATGCGCTATAAGCGCCGCCCGAACGATTTCACTGTCGCTGAATTTCGTCGGGCTAGGGCTAGGTTCCGGTATATTTCGAAGCACGCCCGCCGCTCTTCTTGGCGGGCATACGTGTCTTCACTTAACGGGAAGACCCCTTTAGCTGAGGTGTGGAAGCGAGTCAAAAGGATTCGGGGCAAGTTCTCGCAGGACCCCCCTCCCGTTCTCCAGGAGAATGGGACCGCAATCTCGGACCCCGCGTCCGTGGCGGAATCCTTAGCGACCGCTTTTTCCGCATTCTCTAGCCGTGATGCTGCTCCGCCAGCATTCAATGCACGTCGTGATGTCGCGGAAGGCCGCCGGCTGGACTTTACCTACTGTGAGTGAGTTGCGTTCCGCTCTCGCTTCGTGCGCGGACACCGCCCATGGTCCGGACGATGTCCCGTACGCCATGCTTCGACACCTGGGTGAGCGAGGCATGGCCTTTCTGTTAGATTTGTTCAACAGGATCTGGGTGGAAGGTCTTCTCCCAGACTCCTGGCGAATCGCTACTGTGCTCGCCTTTCGCAGGCCGGGGAGAGATCACTCTACTCCGACCGGTTTCCGCCCAATCTCTCTAACCTCTTGCGTGTGCAAGTTGATGGAGAAATTGGTAAATGTTAGATTAGCCTATTTCCTGGACAGCGGAGGCCATCTGTCTTCTGCACAGTGCGGCTTCCGTAAGTTCCACTCCACGTCGGATGCTCTGCTCCGACTGGAAAGTGCCGTCTGCGAGGCTTTCCTTCGTAGACAGCACTACGCCACGGTGTTTTTTGATCTGGAGAAGGCCTATGATACCGCATGGCGATACGGTATCATGGAGACTCTCCACACGATGGGGGCGAGGGGACGCCTCCCAATTTTTATATCTGAATTTTTGCGAGATCGTCGATTCCGCGTACGGGTGGGGGGAGCCCTCTCCGGCCCAAAGGAGCAGGAAGAGGGTGTCCCGCAGGGAAGTGTCCTCAGTGTCACACTCTTTGCCCTGAGCATCAACGGCATCACCTCGGTGCTGCCGGAAGATGTTCTCGCTACGCTCTACGTGGACGACCTTTCGATCTCTTTTGGCGCGGCCCAGATGCCAACTCTGGAGCGTCGACTCCAACAGGCATTGAACCGCGTCTCTCACTATGCCGAAGCGCACAGGTTTCGGTTTTCTTTGGCCAAGACTAAGGTGGTGCATTTCTGCCGCCATCCACGGCTTCACCCCAACCCAGATTTGTTTCTTAATGGGGTGCGCCTGGATGTGGTTGAGTCGCACCGTTTCCTTGGTCTTGTATTCGACCGACGCCTCACCTGGGAGGCTCATATTCGCAGCCTTAGGGTCTCTTGTACCCACGCCATGGACATTCTCCGTTCCGTGACGTTCAGCGCTTGGGGCGCTGATAGGGCTACCGCCTTACTTTTTTATCGATCCTTTGTTCGCTCGAAGCTCGACTACGGATGCGAGTTTTATGCATCCGCAGCCGAGCGTTTATTGCGGAAGGTGGATTCGATCCACCACACCGGCCTTCGCCTTGCGACCGGTGCCTTCCGCACTTCCCCCATTGAGAGCCTGTTGGTCGATGCTGGGGAGATGCCACTCGCTCTGCGCCGCGTGCAGTGCATCACTCGCCTGTACGCGCGAGCCCGGCGCCTCCCTCAGTCGCCAACAGCTCTCACTGCATCCGCAGCTGATCTCGATGGTGCCTATGCCGCCGAGAGACGCCAGTCATACCCTAAGCCCTTTGGGTTTAGGGCCAGGAAACTCCTTCGAGAAGTAGATATAGTTCTCGGGCCGGTGGCGCCCCTCGTTCTGCCCAGGACGCCACCCTGGAGGGTACCACATTTGGCTATTTGTCGCCACGCCTCTGCTCCCAAAGCTTGTACTGCGCCGGGAGTATTGCGTTCGACCTTTTTGGAGCACACATCGTGTCACGCTGGTACCGTGCCAGTGTATACGGATGGCTCCAAGTCCCAAGAGGGGGTCGGCTTCCACGCCGTATCCCCTCTGTTTGAAGTCAGCGGGGCTCTACCAGGCGCTGCGTCTGTCTTCACGGCCGAGCTGGTGGCAATACACCACTCGGTACGGGAGATTACGCGACGTGCCCGGTTCGGAGACCGGATTGTGATCTATAGCGACTCACAAAGCGCCCTGAGTGCTCTCGGGGCATTGGAATCTCCGCATCCCCTGGTTCGCGATATCCGTGACGCCACGGTTTTGGCGAGCCGGGCAGATGTCGTGATTATCTTCTGCTGGGTTCCTGGACATGTAGGAATTGCGGGGAATGAGCGCGCCGATGAGGGCGCCAAAGAGTCCGCGAGGACTCTGCGACCGGACCAGCGTTTCGCTCTTCCTCACACCGACTACATGGCAGGAATACGGGCAGCTCTTCGGACTGCTTGGCAAAGAAGATGGGAGACGGTCGAAGGGAACTTAAAGTTGCGTGCCATTGCGCCGTGACTGTTCCCATGGACCTATCCCCCAATGCCGCGGCGGCTTCAGGTTGCTTTCTGTCGTCTCCGAATCGGACACACTCGTGTGACGCATCGCTATCTGATGGAGCGCTCGCCTGCGCCCTATTGCAACGACTGCGTCGTCCCCCAGACTGTTCGGCACATTCTTGTCGAATGTCCCAGTCTGGGTGATCTTCGCGCACGACACCTGTCCCGGTACCGGGATGGGCGGGGTCGCTACCGCCTGTCCCTTGTTCTCGGGATGAGTGCGTGTACTTTGACTGGTGGACTTATTGACTTTTGGGGGGAGGCCGGCCTTCTCCCTTTTATTTAACGCGATTTAATTGTTGTTGTTTTTTTGTAATTGTTTTGTTATTGCTTTGTTATTGTTATTGTTATTCCTTTTTATTGTTTTCTGTTTAATTTTTTAAAGTAGCCTAAATTAGGCTGTTTGTTTACGGCAACTTATGCCTTAGTCGGCAGTCGCCAGATAGCCCCTTAATTAAAAAAAAAAAAAAATTGACCTGACCAGATGATACACCACATAACTCTACATCGCTATAAATGATTATTTATGCGTGTAAAAAATGTAGGTTCACCTTCTGCCTAAAAAGGTATAAAGTAGGAGGGGTGGTTAGTTTTTAGGGCGTTTCAGAGAGCTAACCCTAGTTTGTGTGAAACTGATTGCTATTAAAGGCTGGAAGGATACTAAATATGTTTATACGTTGACGAAATATTTAGCGAGGCGTGGTTAGTTTTTAGAGCGTTTCAGAGAGCTAACCCTATTTTGTGTGAAACTGATTGCTCTTAAAGGCTGGAAGGATACTAAATATGTTTATATGTTGACGAAATATTTAGCGATTATTATGTTTAAAAATATTGACTGAAGTATTTTCAATTACTTGCGAGGGTAAGCTCTTCCATATTTGAGCTACATTATACGATAAAAAATTCCTGAATATCTTGCTGTAAACCACATGTTAACCAATTTAATCCATTTTTTGAAGTTGTCACTCGATTATCTAACTCAAAAAGCAATTCATGATATAAATTAGGAAAGCAGTTTTGTATTTTAAAGATTTGATTAGTTGCATACGCAAATCGCGATTTTCCAGTGAATGCAGATTAAGATCGCTCAGTCCGTTTTCAATCCATTTATTTCTAAGATCGGTAATTCAGTTTGTCGATCTGCGTTGAACTCAGACTGAGGTTGCAATGTTCTTTTGTATAAAAGGAGGCCAAAATTGAACTGCGTCCGTTAAATGATGTCTAATAAGCTCCCTATATAAGGCAAGAATTTTTATTAATTTAAATTAAAAACAGTTACTAGTTATGTAACTCAGAACAATTTGCTGTTTGTGATGCTACAATATATAAAGTTTTGGTTAATGGTGTGTGGTTGAGGTTTGTCTCTAATTATTTGGTAAGGATTTTTAAAGGTTCGGGGCTATTATTCTGCTAAATTTCTTTACCTAAGCTATGTGCTAATGGCTAGTGCTCTAGTTTTGTTACAAAGATTTGTGAGCAAGGTTTGTGTCATAAGTAGATTTGCTTTCAAGTTGGTGTTTTTGATTTATGGTGTTTTTATCAAGTTTTCTTGGCGCAGAATGTGTGTTCAAATTTTATCCCCAACGTCAAGTTTAGGTTTTACGCTCGTATTTTATCCTATTCGAGGATTGGACTGAAGAGTTTACTATAAATTTGTAATTAAATTTTGTACTCATGCTATATGATAACTTGTGCTCAAGATTTTTACGGCAATATAGCAGGTATCAAAGTCATCCTCATAAGAAAGTGTAACTGATTAACTGACGATAAATAGAGCAACTTGATCAACTGATGACTAAAGATTGACTAAGTTGAATTGATTAGTTGCTGAATAATTGGTTAACTAATAATTTAATGAATAACAAATTCGTTCTTTATTATCTAACAAATAAGATCTTGGTTGCTCTAAAGTAGGAAGGCAAACAATAAGCATCAAAGATCATCAGGGATTTCAAGACATTGAGAAAGGCCTCGTACAGCGTGAATGTGGAAATATAATATTATTTTTCCCCTATATTTATAAGTAATATTTAAATATTGATCATTAATACTTAAGTATTCAATATTTTCTTAAAATATTGCTTGTTAGAATGTACTTACTTATTAATAAAACTGAAGTATTTCATATATTTCATAGCTTATATGAAATGTCTTATTTTTCGAACAGGTGCGAAAAAGCCGCGAGATGGTACAAATGTACGCACGAACACGAACAAAGACGCAAAGATTAGAAGTAAATCAACAAAGTCGCAAACGGTAGGCATGTACCAACATACATAAGCCAAGACGCAGACGGATACGAATGTACAAGGGCAGCTTGTATGTTCATGAGGTCGGGAGAGTTTGGACTTGGATGAAGATTTTTCCCCTCTATGTTCTTTGTGCGGGATTCTTGGGAGGGAGAGGAGCGCTTTCTAAGCTGCCTTCCAAATTACTGCAGCATTCCTTTTGCCTTTATTACTTACTTATTTTATTGGAGCGAAAAGAGTTAGAATTAAAAGTATGTAGAGTGAACCTTGAACTTTTATTTAATTATTTTCTCCATTAAAAATAGCCATCATAGACTCATTCAATTTGATATCTTGTTCCAACGCCTAATTCAGTTGTGCGACCGAACCTCTCCCCACCAAGTAGTTTTCTTCTTTGTACTACTCCTCTAGCCACATTTTCCACACATGTTTACTTTCCTTTATCATACACATCTTTTTCAACAATATTTACATAAATGAGAGAGATATCCCGGAGAGGTTACCCCCAATTCTTTTAAGTAAATATAAATCTTTTCCATCTACATGCACAGAACTATAGATAGACTCTATTATCAATGCCGTTGACCAACATATTCACCGGTTCAAACCAAACCACAATGATAAAAAAAGGTCAACCAAAATTAAACCCGAATTTGATGAAATAACATAATTAATTTCTGACTGGAAGATTACTTCGTATTAATACCTTTTAGTTCCACATTTTCCTCCGAGTTCACGAAAACTATTCGCAAACCAAAAGATTTCTAGGACTTCATGTAGATGAAGTATTACATGAATGTTTAATAGTTGGAGAGGATATGCAGGGAGGATAAGTTACCCTCCCCCCACACCTGCTGAATTTCAGACGACAGGGGTTGTAATTTAAATTTCTCATCAACCGCGGATTCACCTTTAGTGTAGTGGGAATATGGCTGAGAGAAGGGGTTAATATTAGGGATAAGGGGTGTAAGAGAAAAAGTTCATTGTGAGTAAGGTGTGTACAATGGGTTGAGTTGAATATAAGAGGTTTAAGATGGGATGATATTGGGTGTAAAGTAGAGTAGAGAGGCTGAAGAGTGTGAGCTAGGGGTTGGGGCCTGTAGTAGAGTTTCAATTCGGGGTTAGATGATGTAAGAGTGACAGGGTTGGAAATAAAGAATGTGTAAGATAGTCATATTGAGAATAGAGGATGTAAGAGAGTGACAGGCCCAAAGTATTTACATGGTATGTGATAACGTGAGGTTGAGATTAATGGATGAAGAATGGGTTGAGGTTGAGATGTAGAGAATGGGAATTGATTAATTAGGGTTCACACTGTGTAAAAGGAGAAGTATCGGGAATAAAAGAGCCTGAGTATATATTTGGAGGAGGTAAAGGAGGATGAAAGATTAGGAATATATGGTGTAGGAAATTGAGAGACTGCCAGTACAGTGGGTAACATGTGCTTAGAGTGGGACAAAATAGTGTTGGAGGGATTAATTGGGAATTGAGCGCTTCGGTGGAAGCGTGATTAGGATTTGACGCAGTAAGAGGGGAAGTAATAGAAAGAGAATGTATAAGAGTGGATGTAGAAGTGAAAGAGAGAGCCAAACTCGGCTGGTTTATAATCTTATACGTACAGTAGTGTGGCGTATGTGGGACCAGACAGCTTCTAAGCTTGATTTGAATTTAGGTTTTTAGAGCTGCTGTACATATATATGGCCGAGTGGTGGAGGGCAACTATCAGTTTTCACAGCGTCGAGGAGTAAATGGGTTCGCAACTCTCCACACGATGTTTTTTCACAACCAGTCCTTTTAAGACTTATTTAGGCGCGTGTTTCACCCACTGGCAAACGATTAGAAACACTCGATGCCAAAAACACAAAAAAGTAGAGATAAGAAGTTTATGATAAATGATTAATTGCCTTGTTATATTTGTCTCATAACAATAAAGAAATAAATAATATTAAGAAAGAAGTGAGAAAAAAATTTATTGGACTTAAAAAGAATCCTGAAGCTAGATTTTATATATTGGGTGTTTGTTAGCAAAGACGAAAGCGCTTGAAACTGTTGTTTCATTTTTCTGCTTGCATCAAAATATTTTGATCCCATCCTCACAACACACCTATTAAGGTCATTGAAATCGAAACAGGCGGTTTGCTTAACTACCACAGACCTAATTGGTAGATTGCTAAGATTGTTCTTGTGCTAGTCATTCGATTCACAGGACTCCCTCAAGGTCATTTTAAATGACAAGACTACCCTAGCAAATGCCCCGAAAAGGTAACAAGGAGTAACAAGGAAAGTAAGTACCCTAAGAGACCTTACGGTCCATTCAAAGAGGGTACCTTTGGACTAGCAATTGAGCGGGCACATGGCTGCTCAATTGTTTTGCGTCCATAAACGGCCACTTTTCAAGACTTTGTCTAGTCTTGACTTGAACTGGTCAACAGATTCACTGTTGACAACTTCCACTGGAAGTGCGTTCCACTTACCGCAGATACTGTAGGTGAAAAAGTTTCCACACAGATTGCGGTTGTAACGCTTCAGTTCAAGTTTGAAGCCGTGATTGCGCGTTCTGTTCTCACTCAGTGTGAAAATATCCCGGTAGTCAACATTGTCGAACCCTCGAAGTATTTTGAAGACTTCGATGAGCTGACCACGCAGTCTACGGGTTTCCAGCGAGAACATATCTAACTCCCTTAGTCTATCCTCATAACTTTTATGTCGGATAGAGGGAATCAGCTTGGTTGCCCTGGCTTGTACGCGTTCCAATCTCGCGATGTCCTTTCGCAATGAAGGACTCCAAAATTGTACGGCATACTCCAGGTGCGGTCGGACAAGTGAGTTGTACAGGCACAGTACAATCTCCTGGTTCCGATAACCAAACTGGCGCTTAATATACCCACATCCATGCCTCGGGCACTATCTGAGCATTCCCGTATCCAATTGAAGAGATATGTAACTCGCTACCTGCGAACGATGAAGAGCAAGAAGATTTAATTTTGATGTATTGAAGCTTCGCTTAAGAATGTGTCCTGTTTGTAGAGAAGAATCTGCCCATATTGTTTGCGATATGAGAAGAATAAGGAACTCTCTGCTGGAAAGGTAAGGATTTTATACATTATAAAGGCCTCTTGTGTATGGGTAGCGGAGAAAAATACTCACAAAAGTGATGGTTTGTTAGATAGAGAAATGGAAGTTTCTGATTATGATTTATGTACAATTCTGAAACTTTCTCATCGGGATTGTGCGATTAGCCGTTAATGGTACATAGCACCTGTCTTCTAAATTTATTCGTCCAGAGTGAAATGTGTGAAAATCTATAAATGCATATTGTGATAAGACTAAACTTGATTTAAGGGAAATATAGAAGATAAAACGATCACATATTCAGAGAAAGATTTGGTTAGAAAGCCGTAAAATGGTTGAATGTCCATGTAAGGCGAAATGCTCACAGAAGGGCATGTATAGCCGGATACAAAGGGTATTCAGAAAGTTTTCGGAAAGGCATAATTAGATGATCGTTTTTAATTGTAGCGACTCCGATTTTACTGTAATGGATTAGAGGATTCTTAACGTAAGTAGTATTTGTGTTGACAGAATAATTAGCCCTTAACTGTATCTCTGCGTTTTTCGAATTTTTGCTAACGTTTGATGCGCCTTCTTTGTAAGACAATCAAGGAGAAAAGGAAGGAGAAAGTCTAAGTTCTTTCATATTTAATTTATTTTTCTTGCGGATAATTCTTGGCAACAAACGGTTTTGTTGGAAGGAAACAAACACTCTCTCTTCGAAGTTGTGTTGACATGAGTTGACTGGACAAAGAATTTTAATCTTTATGTTTGTTTTTTATATTTTTTGATATTGAGTCCACAATCGCCCAGCAAATTTCGTTCAGTACTGTATGAGGTGAATATTTGATCAAACAGGGGCAAATTCGGTCGGTAAAAGATTTTAATAAAGACGAAGAAAGTTTTAGTAGCTAAAATAAGAGACTATGGGCTGATAGGGTCACGAAACCCACAAAACCCCGTAGGCAATTCGTGAACTGTTAAAATTTGCCATTCATGGTTCAACAATATACGAGAATCAGGTGCGGGGCAGAGAAAATACCAATCCCCAGGTGAAAGTGAGATGATTTGCTCGTTAAATGGAGTGAATCCCTTTTGTCAAGTAAAATTAATTGTGTTAGAGTGTGAGAGTGTTATACAAAAGGTAAACATTTATGGTTGACTCAATTCCCTAACCAGGTTCTGAACACAAAGCACAGAGATTAATAATTACTACTTAGAAAAGTTGTTACAGATTCTACTCATTCTCGTTCAACAACGACAATAAAAATAAATGCCAATTACTAATTAACAATCATGATTAACCGTATTTTCAGAAATATTTGTAGTTTATAACCATGAGTTAACCCAACCTTTGTTTAGGAGGAAATAATTCTCTCCTTTTAGCGTAAAATGTAGAGCCCTTCTGGAGACGACTGACAAGGCCACGGCAAAATTGAGATAAACATATCAATAAAAATAAAAATAATATGCAAGCTCAGGTGCTCGTACACAGATCGCTTTACCATCCTTAGAGTGTTACCGAATATACACATGAATATTTTTTATGTGCCCACGTAGGTATAGATCTCATATTTATCTATATACTCCAGTGTTTCTTAAATTTCTCTTCATTCTACTGATCCTTCTCTCATTCCCTTATTCCGTCTCAGTAAACAATTATTCGAACCGTGAAATTTGAAGCGTGAAAACCACGTTTGTGTTAATGGAACAAGTGACTGAGATTCAAATTTGCTGCCTGAGAGGCGGGAATGGAGATGAAGTGAATAGTTTTGGCATTTGGCGTGAAAGGAATAGATTTACAAGGTTCTTGGAGGTGGGAGGACAGGATGCTGTAATGTGGAGATGATTTGAGTGGAAAGCAAAAAATTATATCAAATTAGGATTATTTTCGGTATTTCTCTCTTTATCTCTCTTGACTTTCCGTATATCATTTGACGTCTTATGTGCTGCAGAGACGGAATTTGCTATTACAGGCCCAACATTCGCTTTTATTAGTGTATACGCAAATGTAAGGGCGCCTTGTGTGTTATATACATATATCTGTATTTCATTATGTGTCCCTCACAAAGCACCTAACTTCCGTCACATTTCTCGCGTCCCGAATAAAAACATTTCTCTTTTAATACGTCGTGGGCCGTGTAATCATGACAACGAAAGTAACGCAGCCAATGTGAGAAACACGTGACACAGGGAACCACCAGAGAGAAAAATTGAAAGAGGCCTAAAGGTGGAAAGGAAGATAGAAAACTATTATTATTTTCAGAATCATCATCATCATTAATATTATTGTCATCCATCCATTTTATTTTGGGGGAGGCCACTGACAGGATAATAAAATCCACATAAAGAGCAGAATGAGAATCGTCTGTAGCGCCAGGGAGCATTGGCCCCACCTAATGGGATGTGGTGGGGTGAAGAGATAAATAAATAAATACTCGGGTTTAATTGCGGCTCTCTCGAAGATGCAATAAAAGGTCGTGAGGAAATTTGGGGTTTCTTCGGTTGTTCGATTACTTAGCTGCAATTGCTTTAGCTGATAATTATGAGCTCTTTAACGTGTGACAACGATTTGGTTAGGATGAATTTGTTGGTTGGTTTTATAAAATAGTTATGACTTGCTTGCTCTTTAGTCTGAAAAACGTGAGAAGGGGAAAATGTTCTGAAAGAGTTGAGCCACTCCACAGTTCGAAGGACTGCATATATAATTTTAAAATTGGCTTCGAAATACATTTGAGGCTAAGAGAGAAGTGTATGTTAACACATTTTTATATGGTTATAAAAAGATGGAATACGTCTCCAGCTGCATAATTACAAATGTTTTATCAACGTAGCTCAAAAAGTTGAGTCACCTGGGCTTTTTAAATGCCAGCAGTTCAAAGCTATGGTTACAAAAGTTTAATTGGCATATCTGAACCACAGGGGCGGGATATTGAGTGTGTCAAGCGCCAGCTTTTCAAACCTTTGCATGTACCCTCTGGCAAAGAGAGATGTTAGTTGATCTGTGAGTAGTGGCTCATAAAAGTAAAGTAACACTTTTCGGATGAGTGCAATATCATGTCAATTGCTAATTATTTTTGTCTTATAGCCCATGAAAAGATAAAGAATAAACTTGCCTAACATTTATTGTAAACAAGAATGACAGGGAAGAAATAATTCAGTTTTAAAAAGCTTGAAAGGCTATGATAAAGATAGGGCAGGTTTCATATTTCACAGCTACAACTCGGACATAGACTGAAACAGGGACTTCATGCTGAGACTATTTTTAAGATGTAGCAAATATATTTTAACTTATATAGTGGTTAATTATTAGAATGAACTCTCTCACGTTAATTTAAGCAAGTTCTCCCAAACCTGTTTATTTAAATAATTCAAGAGGATGTGGCTATAGGTTGAGTAGAAAGACTCGATCAGTGTCGGCCTTCATTATAAAAATATAAGACATAATCAAACTTGTTTGCAATCGAATTATTTATCTTGTTCCTAGTATGACCTCAATCCGTGCATTTACTCTTATATTTATCAATGGTCAATTAATATTGCGATTGATTAAAGATCTAAAGCTTTCGGAATCTATGTTCAACTAATGTTTTTTAACATCCATTTATAAACCAGTAAACACATGATCTTTGTATAAGAGTCAGGGTGTAGGAAATTCCATATGAATTCATTTTTTCAAAGTCCAAGGGGAAATGATTCGCTTGCTTCATTCATGCTATTTCCCTCATCATGATACATGGTGTGTATTCTAAGTCACATCAAGTCCTTATGCACAAATCTCTTTACATTTAAATAGCGTAATAAGTGATTCTAAGCATTTTTAATAAGTGGTAAGGATAAAACTACAAATATTCTAGTTTTTCCTATCAGAATTTCTCACCACTTCAATCCTCCGAGAAGGCATAAGGAAACCTTATAAAATTGAACGCTCTCAATTATGTTTAAACAGAGCATTAAAACCTAATTACTAAATGCGTTTTTTCTGCATTAAATGTGGTAAATTCTTATTAAAAATTCACGGTCGAGGCAAAATTTCAGGAAAGAAATTACCACTACTTGGAACAACGTAAGAAACGACAGCAAAGGATTTGTTTCAGATAGAGTCCACTGGCTGTTTGGCACGAAATAAAGAAATTAAATTTTGAATTTCTTACAACTGAATTATAACGAATGCTAAACCCATAATTATGGTAGATCAATAAAGAAAGCCATACAAATATTTGGAATTATACGCCTATAGCAGAGCTTCGATAGATGGGTGCTCAGGTGAAAATGGGTAACGGTAGCTATGTAGCATAGGCGAAGTGAGGGAAACGATAATGAGAGTAAAAAGTAAAGCAATCCAAAGAGTAATGCCAAATCTCCAAAGTGTAATAATTAAAGGTAAAATAATATACCGAAAATTCAGATGCTGGGAAATAAAGCTTTCCCCAATAGGGTGAAAGTGCTTGAATACTTGTTTTTAAATACCTTTCTCATTAAAAATGAACATATACACAATTACTCATATACCAAACCCATTACTTATTTTCCCCATTTTCACACATCCATCTAACATACTTGACCCAAATACAATGACTCTCATTTGGCAATATCTCTTCCCTATTCTATTCACATTTGTATGCCTCTTTTAGGCTAAGAAATTCCCTTCCCTCCTCTGACAGCAATCTTCTGAACACTACCATTTTTTTGCACAACGCTCCGTACGCCTTGAAACAGTACTCGATTTTAAAAGGACTTATTTTCATTTGCATCAAATGAAAGAACATCTTTGCATTATGCATTTTTTAAAAAGAGATTCGCTTGAAGATATATTACAAAAAAGAAGAGAGAATTGCCTTTCCTGAGCTGATTGGAGAGAGCTCCTGTGCCCAGGAACCAATTAATACCTCAAAGTGGTATTACTTTTTTTTCTCACGTATTCTCTCTGAAAATTAATCCTTCAGGTTGCATTTTATCAACTTGCACAACATAACTCCATCACCGACAGATTTAGATACAGCTGGAAAGTAAGGTATAGTGAACCCATACAGAAGACCATGTTAAGGAGCCAGGAAAAAGGGGTCCACCATGATCCTGAGCCAACTGGGGACTGCTTTTAGAGCTAGGAATGCTTCGGTAGGGTGATCGAGGAGTGTGCAACTTCAAAGAGGTTGGAAAGATAGAAGTAAGCATAAAAGAGAAGGCTTTCGGTTGAAAGAAAAGAAATAATAACACTGCCCCAAAATGATTTTGCTACAGAAATGAGAAAGTAGTTTTCTATTGTAGTTTTTTGCGTAGATTACGAAAATGACCTTTATTTTCCTGAAATGACCTTAGTTTTTTGTAATTTGCACATTTATTTTTTATTTATATTAGATTATTCAGTATATAGAGGTATAAAATATTTGTTATTATTTAATTTTATTTGACAAAAAGTACAAAGATAACTGGAAACAAAAAGCTTATTCATTAAAAGAAATTAATAAGTACTTTTAATACATTTCAGAGTGTGGTATTAATAAAATATATTTAAAAAAATAATGAAGATTTTTAAGATTTTTTCCAAATTGCTGAAATCATTACAATATTCATATATTTTTTAGAATATTTAGGCTTCTTTTTATGTATAACATCTTGTTTGTCTCTGTGAAGGGTCCAGCAGAAGTCAGCAAGCATTGCAGGACTCCATTTTCCTTTATAACGATTTTCTATAGTAGTAATATCTTGGTGGAATATTTCACCATGCTCCTCGATGACCTCTGCTGGATTATCTGGAAAGAAAGACTGATGGGAATGAAAAAAATGCACCTTTAGTGACATACTACATCCGACTCATTATAAGACCTAATTAAACTCTGAACAAGAATGTGGTAATTTTCTGATTTGTGTCTTCCAAGGAGACCATTACATACACCTTTGAATCTATGCCAGGCCTCAAATTCTGGCTTGATCAATTTTGCCTCAAACTCACTATCTACTATAAGTTGTGAAATCTGATGCCCAACAAAGATTCCTTCTTTAATTTAAAGGATGGCTGGTCATGCTTTATGGCTTTCACAAATTGTTTCATTAAACCTAATTTTATGTGAAATTGTGGCAAAATTATGTTTTCCTTAGGATCCAATGGTTCACGTATGACATTATGACAACCTACTTTTACCTATTCGTGACCTAAAAACGACAAAAGTTACTGAACAGAGACAAATTATCCTACAGGACTAATCCTTTGATAATGAGAACCGAATTAGGACAAACAAACAATAAGAACTGAACTATGAGAACCGTATATACACTATTCATGAATAAGATACATGAAATAAGACAACCATAACAGAAACCTAGCAAACAAACAACGAAAAACCGAAGAAGAAATCTACATGAAAGAAATATAAAGCAAAGACACAATAGACAAAGCATATAAAATGCATCCAAAGGCATTAATGCCATTAAACACAGAATAAAAACATAAAAAAAACAAATAGGATCTAGAGAGCAGTCGGATCTTCCTATTCCTATTAACCAGCGTAACATAGGGAGAATGAATGATATGTAAATGTAGCATTGTGGTTGGGAATCCACATTAATCAGCATGTCCCCCATGTAATTTGGGCATGGGTATTCCTTTTTCACCTATGACTAACAAGGTTGTTCAGCCCGCCTCCTAAATAAACTTTATCACTTTTTTTTCTTTTCCGCCATTTCCATCTTCTATAAACATTCTACGAAAACTTGGTCCGGACTTCTTACCAAGCATTTCGCCCTCGGTTCCCTTGAGCTGAAGATCAGAAGTGCGGGAAGTTTCTCCAAGAGCAAGTCGGCCACAGGCCTCCTCCCTTCTTTCCCCCTCCCCCTCATCGTGGGTGAGGGACAGATGGGAAAAGGACCTGCGAGCCGTTTCCTTTCCCCTCAAAAAAAGCCAGTCGAATAAAGTTAAGCCACTGCGAGCGTGCTTAGGCGGATGAAATATTCAGGATTTGGCTAGACAATACGATTGCTGCCATATGCAGTAGTAAATCTTAGTTAGAACTGAAAATAGAATTTCAGGTTACTACTGCCCTAAAGAAGCAAAATCAAGTTAAATATCGTTGTAAAGACGGAACCTATAAACTAAACATCTCTCACCATTGCTAACTACAACTCAAAGGGTTTTACTCACCATGGGAGAGAGGCTGCAGGAGTAGCTATTTTTATATAGGTCAGGGGGTAGAACAAATGCCTGGGATGTCGTCATTGGTGTTCATTATATTTAAGAATGGAGTGCTGCGAAATGTGAGTAAGAATAATGTAGAGGAATGCAAGTTTGATGAGAAATGGCGAGGGGTATGTGCTGTCTTATCCGTATATGTTAATGACACGGTGTTGGTGGCTGAGAGTTAGAGGGATTTTGAAAAGTCGATTGAAGCCTTTGATAATGGCAAGTTATGAGGGGGGAAATTAAAGGTACAAAAGAGTAAATTAATGATAAAAAAGACAAGAGAACAAATATTGAATCAACGGACACGACTAGTTTCATGGCGACTCGCCTCATCATTCAGTTGTATAATAAGAAATACAAACGATGCTCAAAACACAGCTCATAAAAATCAAGAAAGAAGACAAAAGTAATAATAATTAAGAGATAAACAGACAACAAATATTCGTAATGTTTGGGGCCTGGCAGTTTAGGTTCTCACATTGCTCTTTTTCTCGTGTACGGACTAAAGTGATGACGAAAAAGGGTTTTGTGGGATATCGGTGCCCATGGCAGAGTCCTCAAGTACCACGCAAGGGGGTTTCCTGTTTGGACGGTTACGCCTGGTACCTGGCGGAACGGCACGTTCCCCCAGGCCACAGAGTTCCCGCTAATTTCAAACTAATTTGAGGTTACCTGGGCTTTATTCCTCCAGACTTAAATATTTTACCATTTTTATGCTACTTTCTTTACGAGCGTTTTTCTACCTATTTTCATGGCCGGCGCCTAATTTCGCAGGCTAGTCGCCTACCAGCTATTGTCGATTCTTCCCTGGTCAGGGACATGAAGGGGAAGGTGTTTACCCTCTCCCTCTCATGGCTCTGTTTGGGGCGGTACTTTTGAACATGTTGCATTCTTCCTACTTTTTGCTTCTTTTACTGCCTCCATATTTCTTTTACTTATCTATCCTTTTACACACCTGCAAGAGGATGTCAGGTTAAGCAAAGCCAACCTTGCTGCAGCTGACAGCTGGAGGATCGTTTATCCCACCGACATCTATGTTTGCAGAAGGATCTACGATTATATATCTTCCACACATTTTCACATCATCCATTTTCACCTCCTTCATTACAGATCTCACTTTCAGCTGGCGATGCTCTCGTTGGTTTTTTCTTTAAATTCTAGAAAAGAAATGGTGCCTTAAGTATCTAAGGTGAATCCTGAATGATATGGGTGTCGAAGAATGCGACCACACCGTTCTTAATAGTAGGAAAGTTTAAGCGCTGATCTCAGCATTAGTGAATGCTATGGACATCACCATACTCTCATCACACAACAAAACAGAAGCCGCTGCACAAGAAATACAACCTTACCTCAACAAAATACACACATGGACAATAGAAAACTTACTAAAGCTAAACGCTCCAAAACAATGACCACTCTCTTCACACCATACCCTACAGAATACAACACAACCCTAAATCTAAACATAGAAAACATACAACTACCCACCACAAAAGAACCAAAGATCCTTGGCCTTACTTTTACCCCCCAACTCACATAATAAAAACACATACAAAACACAATAGTCAAAGCAACGAAATCACTCAAAGTCATCAAGGCACTCACAACTACACACTAGAGGAAACCGAAGGAAACGCTCATTAACACATACAAGATAATCACAAGACCAGCATTAGAATACGCCAACACAATCTGGTCTCCAATTATTTCAGAAACCAACACCAAAAAACTACAGACAATACAAATCACAGCACTCCGCACTATTGACACAAACACTCAACACCTACACGACGAGACAAACATCTTACCAATCAAAAATCACCTAAAACTACATGCATCCCAACTCAGGCAGAAAACACAACATCCAAATCATCCCCTCCAACAAATCACCAGACAACCTCCCAATCACCGACACAAAAAACCAGACCATTTTTGGTAACAGCAACAACTACACCAGCAACTTAGACACATACCCTAACACAACAACAGAAAACACAATCAAGCAAAACATGAAAACAATCCACTCTCAGATCCCACAACAATACTTGACACACAAAATCCACAACAAAATATTAAGTGCACAACCTTCAACCATACACAACTAAGAACAAACACTCACAAAACAGATTAGAAGAACACTATCACAGATACGAACAAAGAATCACCAATCTTGACATCATTCATACACAAAATATCTCCCACCACCCATACAACACCAAACTGCCCCAAATGCTTAACACAGATACACGATACCACACACCTATTCAACTACCCACAGATACACACAGACCTGGGCCCGGTGGATCTCTGGGAGATATCACACGAGGCAGCGGGTCTGCTCCTGCGATGGCCTGGGGGGCTGGGATGGGGCCTGGAATAGGTGTGAGGGTCCCCGACCCACTGTTGGTCCAAGGACGCGTCGCTACCACCAACCCCAAGGTGTAGGGAGATTTTATAATAGTAGCTGGTGGCATTGGTAGTGCAGGTTGGGAGGGGCTATGATATAAAAAACGAAAGATTGATCGTAAGAGAAGTGCAATTTGAGATGGATGATGGATGTAAAAAGGTAGACCTGGGGGTAGATAATTGTATGTGGTGTGAGTAATACAAGAATGGACGAGAATGATTTTCATGGTGTGCGAGATGTTGGAAGACTGCGTAAAAGATTGATTATAGTATTGAGTGTTTGAGAGAGAAGTATCTGAGCGAGAGATGAAAAGATTATATTGTGGTATGATAGATGTACATGTAGGGATTTTGTGAGGGTGCGCGCTTGGGCTTTTCGTTTACGGGTTGAACTACACTGGATGAGATACAACAGCAAATAGCCCCCTATCCCTAGGAATGGCCGATAACACTAAAGTGGATGTGTAGTTTTGTGAAGTGTATGGCGTGGAATCGATGTTATCATCATTTTGGGAAATAAAATTATAATGATGATGGTAATGATTTATATTTTTTTTTTCTCTTCATAATTTACCCCTTTATAGCCCTCGATTAGTTTAGGTCCATTTTCTTAATTGTGCCCCCAAAGTCACCACACAGATGCCTCATGGCCTGAAAATATAGGAGGCTAGGAATATCGTAGGCATTTAGACCATAGTGCCGAATCTACCAGCCTGGACACTGGTGTTTCTCTTGTTGAAACTAGTAGCTGTTTAACGTGAATTTAGGGTTATTTTGTATTGGTGCTGAACTCAGAGTGAGGTATCCCTAAATAGACATGGCCCTTTAAATATTATGAGTGTCTATAATTTATGAAAAAAAAACAATTGGGGGTGCGAGGATAGAGACTGGAATTTTCTACTATTATTATATTTCATTTCATTAAGTCATAAAGGCAAAAAAAGAATCATTTCTGGTATTATTTGCGTTTTCTTTTCAAATCTTTAGTTAACTTATTATCACTTCATTTAGAGATATTAATAATTATCTAAGTTGAGAGTTGATGATTATTAAATATAACCCTATAACCCTATAAAACTTTTCATATATCGGAGAGGAAATAATTGTAGGTTTTATATACTATATTTCTATTAAAGTTACAACATGAATATGCGAAGCTTGAGGCAAAGATTTCCTAACCCGTTTTAGAACCTGATCTTAACAAATGTACTTTTTAATATCTTGTGAAACTTTCACGGAGAACGTGAAAGTCCTAGAGATGACATGGGTATATCATTAAATGAAATTTCGAAAAAAAAATATCAAAATACATTAGAGCTTTACATATATTTCAACTTTATTTGAATCTCATAATTTGTGAACAAACTGGAAGGAGATGAATTGAGATTCCTTTTTAAAAATTGAAAGGAATTTAATGGTCTTTCTTCTGACCTTTCGAAGATCATGACGAGTAAAGGGAATGTTCTGCCGAGGGCTGTCCAAAATTACCCCTTAATTACTAAATTACACCTCCATTTAAATATAAGAATATCGATTTTTGTATGGCACTTTTCAAACCATCTGTCTTCTCAGGGGCACTTATCTATTAACTAAGCGTGATTTCAATGCACGCTTAAAAACACCTAAGAAGAGGAAAGATGGCATTTTTCTATGCGCTTCCTTTCACATTATCAGTGCCTATACATTTAAAGAGAGCACAAATGAATTTTCAGACGGAGAATTTCTCAGAGGGGCTGGAGTAAGTTTATTGTGCTGACCATGGAGTAGGAATCTGTGGAAGTTAATGATTTTTCTCATGCGGAGAGAAATCACTTGGAGCAGTCGAAAAGAGGATGCCTTCGTTCCAGCCAGAATGGAGTTGTAGTATTCAGGCGGGATGTGCCAAAAGCATGAAAGGCAAGCTCAAAGCTGTTGGGGCCAAAGTGGGAACGGATGCAATAGAATTTAAAGAAAATGCGGAGAGAGGAATTATTGACGTTAGCAAAATAAGATTTGAGACTTGAATGGTTTATAAAATGTGGCGCCAAGAATTTTTACTCTTTCATTAGAAACTTCATGGAAGCCAACGATGTTATGATAGAAAACAATACGGTTGTAGGGAGCCACATCCACAGGAGTGCCCACTAGTTTTTCAGTTATGATCATATAAGTGGAAACTATGTTTCTAAGAGTCTAGGCAAACACGTCTAAGAAAAAAAGAGATATACTTGAATGTCATAAAAAGAAACGAAATAATATCCCAATACGACGCCTACAAATACCAAGGGGAAGAAGACAGATGCAGCAGAGAAGCAGGCCAAGAATCGACCGTGGAAGAACAACAAACTGTACCTCAGCCAGCCCAGATATATAATTTCTAACAAGGATAGGGTAAATATGAAATTAAATATACGAAAGGAACAGTTAAATGGAGTTACAGTGACACACAAGAATTCATAGGGTTGTTGCAAATAAATATTGATGGTCAAGATTGTAAAATGATGAAGAGAGATCCAGAATTAACGGAATGAAAAGATGACCAGTATCGTCTGCAAATGAATGGTTGTGGAAGGAGAGGAGATCTATAATCAGGGCTTACAGTACACCTTCAAAAACCTTTAAGAAGAATAAGTGTTGCGACATTGGTCTGTAGCTTGTGGGGTCATTCGGGTTCAGGTTGGGTTTCTTAGGATAAGGAAAATAACGCCATGTTTAAGGCAGCTGATATGATTCCATGCGAATTCGAGGTATTAAAAATATCATTGAAGTAAAATAGAGGAACAAAGAAAACCTATCGGTAAAAACCTTTAAGGAGTAAGACTAGAACACAACAGTTCTTATTCGACAAGAATAAACATGGCAATAAAAGAATCAGGGCACACTGGAGAGAGAGAAAACAGTTCGTGTGGGAGAGGAAAAGCAAGAAAGATATGGCAAAGTGTATATGGCCTATTGTGTCAGATAAAAAGGTAAAGAATTGAATAGGGACGATAGGGGAAAGAGCCTTGGGATTAGAGGGACAGTGAGATTAGTAAGAAGCTTGGACAAGGTATGTAGTTTTTGTGTTTTATACAACTGTTAGGCGGGTGGGAGCCTCAATGGTGGACTTTAGAGGGCAGTTTATGAGTGAGGTGTTAGAACCAGGCTACGAATGTAATTTCTCTCTCTCTGAACTTCGATCATCGGCAGCCCGAAGACATCTCTCGAATCTGGGCTTGTGTTTTAAGCATTCAAATCAATGGTTCAGAACCACGAGGCGCTTTACTGGCGACTGGAAGGAGACAAAGGGAATGGTCGATGAAGTAGGAGAAGTTAATTAAAAAAGAACGAAGAACCATGTAAAGGCTAGCATAAGTGATGACCGTGTATAACGAGGATGAAGAATCAATTTAAATGAAAGAGAAGGAGAAATGAAGAATCAGAGAAGGCCATGTTAAAAAATACTCTCAGCTCACCGAAGAATCTGTCCGTGGTGGGATGACTTCCGAGGTGATAGTCGATTGCACCTGTAAGATAAAGTTTTAATGGAAAGCAGAGTTTAATTGCGTGGATATTCGATTTGAATGAGAAAGAAAAAGAAATGGGACAGTAATAAAAAAAAATTCTACCCCCACGTACCATGCGTCTAACAGCTGATGGATAAAAGAATACCCCGCGTGGGCAAAGGATCAGGAGTAATTTATTATATTTCCCTCGGGTAACTACGTTTCTGTCGTATAAAATATGGCAAGCTTTTTAGTTAAGATAATGTAACATATGAAGTTCGCTTTCCACATCGTCAAGCTGCGACAGTTAAAAAAAGTCACAAAAGAGAGAGAGAAAGAAAGAGAGAGAGAGAAAGATAGAGAGAGAGCGATCGAGAGAGAGAGAGAGAGTAACAAGGAGTGACAAGGAAAGTAAGTACTCTAGGAGACCTTACGGGACATATTCAAAGAGGGTACCTTTGGACTATCAATCGAGCTGGCACATGACTGCTCAATTGTTTTGCGTCCCTAAACGGCCACTTTTCATAACTTTGTCTAGACTTGACTTGAACTGGTCAACAGATTCACTGTTGACAACTTCCACTGGGAGTGCGTTCCACTTACCGCAGATACTGTAGGTGAAAAAATTTCCACACATATAGCGGTTGTAACGCTTCAGTTCAAGTTTAGAGCCGTGATTGCGCGTTCTGTTCTCACTCAGAGTGAAAATATCCCGTTAGTCAACATTGTCGAACCCTCGAAGCATTTTGAAAACTTCGATGAGCTGACCACGCAGTCTACGGGTTTCCAGCAAAAACAGATCTAATTCCCCTAGTCTATCCTCATAACTTTTATGTCGAATAGAGGGAATCAGTTTGGTTGCCCTAGCTTGTACGCGTTCCAACCTTGCGATGTCCTTTCGAAAAGAAGGACTCCAAAATTGTATTGCATACTCCAGGTGCAGGCGAACGAGGGAGTTGTACAGACAAAGTACTATCTCCTTGTTACGGTATCCAAACTGGCGCTTTATGTAGCCTAACATCTTTTAGGCTTTCTTCTCTGACTCGATGCACTGTTTCGAGAACTTGAGGTCGCTAGTGATAGTAACACCCAAGTCCTTCTCAGTGTCACTCGATTCAAGAGCAGTACCCTTAAAGATATACTGAGATTGCGGGTTTCTGTGGCCGATATGCATCACTTTGCATTTGTTCACGTCAAAAGGCATTTGCCACGTGTCCGACCACTCCCCAATCTTCACAAGATCTTCATGCAGGTGGGCAGTATTTCCATCCTTTGCAACGTTCATACCAAGCTTGGTATCGTCGGCAAATTTGGAAATCTTGGCAACCATGTCACCGTCCATGTCATTGACGTAGATGATGAATAGTAGTGGGCCCAGCACAGAACCTTGAGGCACCCCACTAGTAACGGGCACTCATTCAGAAGCCTGTCTATTTACCACCACCCGTTGCGGTCTGCCACTTAGCCAGTTCTCGATCCAGCCGGCTATTTTTCCGTCTATGCCCAGCGCTCGCACTTTCCGGAGAAGGTGGCGGTGTGGTACCTTATCAAAAACTTTCTGAAAGTCTAAGTCAACCACATCCACCGCCTTGTCCCGATCGTGCTCACTGAAGACGAAGTAGAAGAATTCCACAAGGTTCGTCAGGCATGACCGTTGCCTTCGAAAGCCGTGCTGGGAACTCCTCAGTAGCAGGTTTGACTCTAAATACGACGTCATTTTGTCCACCATCATGCTTTCCATGAGTTTACAGACTATCGAAGTCAGTCGGATAGGTCAGGAGTTTGACGGATGGCAGTTGGCTCCTTTCTTGAAGATCGGAATCACCTCCGCCTTACGCCAGTCTCTAGGAACGCATCCGGTCCGGATTGACATGTTAAAGATAGCGCACAGATGTCGTGATACTTTATCGCACACTTCCCTCAACACCTTGGGTAGAAACCCGTCCGGTCCAGGGGACTTATTCGTCTTTAGGTCATCGATCTTTTTCTTTATTTCTCCTTCGGTAAAGTCCATTGCCATTGTAGGGTTGATGCGTCGCTTGTAAGAGGGTAAGGAGCAGTTTTTTGATCAGTAAGTTGCGGTGCGGTTGTGAGTTTGTTAGAAATCTCCTCATCCCAAAAGAGATAGAATATTTATTTAGAAAAAGAGAAACCACGATGTTTCCTGGCGATTTGCGCTAAAATACCTTGTATTCTAAGTTGAGGGCGTCGATTTTGTCTGACGTTATATTCGAAGGATAAAGTAGATTTTTTAAAACCGCTCTTGAATAAGAGAGATGTTGCGAGGTGGTAATTTCTAAATTTATTTACTTTCGAGGAGAAAATAAAGCGGGGATTTGAAGCAAGGGGTATAATTTGGGTATTTGATGGTCTGAAGATTTATTAGCAAATATATCAATAAAACTTAGCAATTAATACTCATCTCCAAAGCTTAGGACTCTGAGCAAATTCACTACCTATAACATCATCTTCTCAAACCTTTGCCAGAGAAAATTTTAGATTTCCAAAATTAGAGTAAAATAACCTATAGGTTTCACTACTTATGGGAAAAGGTTATGCATATTTAAATTGATAAAACAAAACGTATCAGCAGATAAGAAATATACTATAAAAAATCAAGTGTCCAAACTAACCGAGAGACACGGGAAACAAATTTGTATTGTAATATAACGAGTACTTTATCAGGAAAAAAACATTTCTACAAGTTATAAGTAATAATTAATTAGTGTGGGAGCCTTTATTCTCGATGATGAGTTGACAATCTGTGACATAAACGAACCAATTGTTGACATTCTTCCGCCATAAACTTTCTCAATTCATCTTGAAGAATTTTCCAGAGTTTTCGAACTGTTTTCGGATTCTTCGTTTTAGACATCTCTCTAAGTGTCTTACAAACATTTAAATGGGATTTAGGTCCGGAGTCAGTACAGGCCTCTTAACAGTGATCTGCTCGTCGTACAGAAAGGTCTTCACCGTCTTGACTGTGTGGAAGTGAGCATTTACTTGGATAAAATTGGTGTTCGGAAGCTCGCAAGTTGGGTAAAGCATGCTATTGCAGGTCCTTGTTCACTTGTGCATTCATTGTATCACGTAAACGTACAAGAGGCTCATTGCCTTTTACAGAAATCACGCCTCAGACCATCACACTACCTTGCCTGCCCTGCGACGAACGAAGCTCCTGCCAGGCATTGAATCGGAACAAATTGAACTTAGATTTATGTCTAAATCTGACTTGGCTTTATTTCCTAGCTCGCTATATAACATGCCCAATGTCAAATGAAAAAGAAGCCTTTTTGTTTTTCGGACTGACCAATGGATCGACATTGAGTGTATGAGCGTGAGGATTTTCTTCCTCCACCTGACGTCACACAGAAATCACGTCTCAGACCATCACACTACCTTGCCTGCTCTGCAACGAACGAAGCTCCTGCCAGGCATTGAATCGGAACAAATTAAACTTAGATTTATGACTAAATAACATGCCCAATGTCAAATGAGAGAGAAACCTTCTTGTTTTTCAGACTGACTAATGGATCGACATTGAGTGTATGAGCGTGAGGATTTTATTCCTCCACCTGACGTCACACAGTCTACCTGAAGAGTGTGATGGCTAGAATCTCACTTCAAAAGATCGGTAATGGGTTGCTCTTTCCTTTTAGAGGTCTTCCTCGTATTACCAAGTGATTAATTAGTCTTACATAAATTGTTTTGTATATCTTGCCAAGATATAATGGACTGTACTTCAGGAGCATTTTACAGTCTCTGCAATGGATGAGCTCACAGACAGACATAGGCGTGATATATTTTCTAGGCATGTTACATTTACGAGAGTAGGCAAGGAACGACTTAATCTACACGATATTGAACTGAAGTTATTTGCTAGGCAAACGATGCCGTTTCTCTCTACAAGGAACCTGAATCGTTTGGATCAATTTTAAATTAAATTGCTGAGGCTGTTTTGAACAGCCTCCAGTCATGCGTGCAATGGCAATGATGCGTACCATCCCCACCTTATTGGAATAAGATTGATAATTTGCAGATTTTAGTAATTAAATATTCAATCTTAATTCAGTCCCTGAACTTCTGACTGAAAATATATGCAAATATAAAAATATTAATTACTCTATGGGTGAAAGAGCCAACGAGCGGAGACAATATCCTCGAATTGGTTTTCACCTCTGAGGATGACATCGTTAAGGACCTCTCTGTTGGCGAAGAGGTTGGTGGCAGTGACCACCGACTAATTAGATTTTTAGTCAAAGTCACGAAGGCAGGGCATGCAACTAGTAAATCGAGGATACTCGATTTGAAAAGAGCAGACTTTGCTGGTCTTTGTGCTGGACTGACTGACGCGAGGCTAGAAGTGTGCGATGTTGTTGAAGACTCGTGGAACAGTTTCAAAAATAAGTTCATGAGTCTTCAATCACGTTTCATCCCTCTGAAATGTCCCCGTCGGTCTTCTGTTCAACCAAAGTGGTTTAATCGAGAAATCGGGCAACTGCTTAGGGAGAAGAGAACTGTGTACCGGCAATCAAAGACCTTGGGCGTCTTTGACGAATACCGGAGGCTAGCCAGGAGAGAAAAGTCCAGCATAAGGGTGGCTAAGCGGTCTGAGGAACTCCGGGTGGCGAGACTCTGTAAAGAGAATCCCAAGGAGTTTTTTGGATATGTAAACAGCCGTAAACCAATCCGTCGAACGATTGGCCCTTTGAGAAATAAGGAGGGGGCATTAAAGCACTTAGATGAAGAAAATGCTAACCTTCTCAACGACTACTTCTCTTCAGTGTTTACTAAAGAGTGTGGTCCCATCCTCCAGCCAATGAATTCCTACTCGGGGATAAAGTTGGAGGATATGGACTTTACCGAAGGGGAAATAAAAAAAGAAGATCACTGACCTAATGATGAACAAGTCACCTGGCCCGGAAGGGTTTCTACCTAAACTGTTGAAAGAAGTGCGCGATCAAGTGTCACGACACCTGAGCGCAATCTTCAACATATCAATCCGGACCGAATGCGTTCCTAGAGACTGGCGTGAAGCAGAGGTGACTCCTATCTTCAAGAAAGGAGACCGAAGCCAACCTTCAAACTACCGACCTATCAGTATGACTTCGATAGTCGGTAAACTCATGGAAAGCATGATGATGGACAAAATGACGTCGTATTTAGAGTCAAACTTGCTACTAAGGAGTTCCCAGCACGGCTTCCGAAGGCAACGGTCATGCCTGACGAACCTTGTGGAATTCTTCCACTTCGTGTTCAGTGAGCACGATCGGGACAAGGCGGTGGATGTGGTTTACTTAGACTTTCAGAAAGCCTTTAATAAGGTACCACACCGCCGCCTCCTCCAAAAAGTGCGAGCGCTGGGCATAGACGGAAAAGTAGCCGGCTGGATCGAGAACTGGCTAAGTGGCAGACGACAACGGGTGGTGGTGAATGGACAGGCTTCTCAGTGGGTGCACATTACTAGCGGGGTGCCTCAAGGTTCTGTCCATTACCACTACTATTCATCATCTACGTCAACGACATGGACGGTGACATGGTTGCCAAGATTTCCAAATTTGCCGACGATACCAAGCTTGGTATGAACGTTGCAAAGAATGGAAATACTGCCTACCTGCAGGAAGATCTTAGGAAGTTAGGGGACTGGTCGGACACGTGGCAAATGCCTTTTGACGTGAACAAATGCAAAGTGATGCATATCGGCCACAGAAACCCCCAATCTCAGTATATCCTTAAGGGCACTGCTCTTGAATCGAGTGACACTGAGAATGACTTGGGTGTAACTATCACTAGCGACCTCAAGTTCTCGAAACAGTGCATCGAGGCAGAGAAGAAAGCCCAAAGGATGTTAGGCTACATAAAGCGCCAGTTTAAATACCGTAACAAGGAGATAGTACTTTGTCTGTACAACTCCCTCGTTCGGCCACACCTGGAGTATCTCGTACAATTTTGGAGTCCTTCGTTTCGAAAGGATATCGCAAGGTTGGAACGCGTACAGCCAGGGCAACCAAGCTGATCGCTTCTATCCGACATAAAAAATATGAGGATAGACTAAGGAAATTAAATCTGTTCTCGCTGGAAACCCGTAGACTGCGTGGTCAGCTCATCGAAGTTTTCAAAATACTTTGAGGGTTCGACAATGTTGACTACCGGGATATTTTCACACTGAGTGAGAACAGAACGCGCAATCACGGCTCTAAACTTGAACTGAAGCGTTACAACCGCAATCTGTGTGGAAATTTTTTCACCTACAGTATCTGCGGTATGTGGAACGCACCTCCAGTGGAAGTTGTCACAGTGAATCTGTTGACCAGTTCAAGTCAAGTCTAGACAAAGTTATGAAAAGTGGCCGATTAGGGACGCAAAACAATTGAGCAGCCATATGCCCGCTCGATTGCTAGTCGAAAAGTACCTTCATTGAATGGACCATAAGTTCACCTAGGGTACTCTCTTTCCTTGTAACTCCTTGTAACTCTATCGATATCTTGCTAAACATTTCACCCACTTGCTTGCTTACTCTATTCTAGAGGCTGATGTAAAGGCTCGCATAGAAACCAAAAACAATATCAACTTAAAAAAATCTCGAATTAATTCTTCATGTTTGTATTAAGATATTTGGATCACCCTCTATAAAGCAAAACAAGCATTTATAGAATAAAAATAAATCGTCTTAAAACACAACAACTGATGCCCTCGCTTTATAGTGTAGTTGGCTGAATGCGTTAATTATATTAAATTCATCTTTTGAAATTCACCTAGCTTGCCTACCCTCTCTATCATTGCCTTTAATTCTCCTCCCATCCTACTCACACGCCTTTCATACCATTATGTACACTATGTCATACATACACCACAAAACGACTTTGCTAATTTCCAACTGGTCATGTGCCATCAGATGCTTCAGTTTAATCATAAATGCTAGATTTCATTAACACTCAAACTGCCAACGTCTCGTTTTAGCATATTTTACTTTTGAGGATCAGTTAAATCGTAATTCCCCCATTTTCGGCAAGAAGAAATTATAAATGTTCATTTTGAATGATATAAAAATACCAAATATCCCGTTTTATGCGAAAAGACATCACAAAAGTTGATTTTGAAACATAAAATTCTCAAATGTCTTTTGAGGCCCAGAGAAATCGCAATTGCTTCATTTTTGACTCAGAAATCGGAAATGTCCTTTTTGAAGCACGAAAGAGATTTCAATGTTTCAGTAAATGCACAGAATAATTGTAATAGTCCAATTTAGTTTAGCAAAGGCGAACACCCTAAGTCCACAAACTTAAAATGAATCTTATAGTTGGATTCAATATTCTTTATTCGGTGGGAACTTTCTAATCGTCTTCAGATGACTTTTCTTTACAAAAGAATTCATCCTTAAAGGCTGGCAATCTCCCTCTTTACATAACAGGGATTTATACTTAATTTATATATTTGATTAGCTCCCATTATATTAAAGTTGTTTTCTCAACCTATATTAACATAACTTATCAATTATTACACTATTATCAAAACTTGTAATTGCTATATAACTATAAGTTATTAGCTTGGGTTCAGAAGTGGCAGGCGACTTTTACCCTTAAAAAATGCAAATTTATTACCATGAGAATGGATAATAGGGAATTAGCTATGAAATGGATAGGCATTGAGGATGAGAAGGCCTTAGGCGTAGTACTAGAAAGGTCACTGAATTTGAAGCAGCTTATTGAGGCAAAAAATAGAGCAAATAGGGTGCTAGGATGCATTAAGAGGAATGTTGGCTACAAGAGTAAAGAGGTTATTCATAAACTCTACAACTCATATATCAGGCCCCAGTTAGAGTACTGTATAAAAGCATGGTTACCACATTTTAGACATGATATTAACCTGCTAGACTCAGTACAAAAAGAGCAACAAAAATAATACCTTCTTTGAAGCATCTTGAATATACATATAGACTGAGGGAACTAAATATATTCTCATTTGAAAGAAGGTGTGTGACGGGAGATATGATTGAGCTTTTTAAAATCTGCCTGGGATGGATAAGTTGGATTTTAGCAAGTTACTTGATTTGGAAGGGAGTAACAAGAATAGGGGTTACCACTTAAAAATTAAAAACCAGAGGTGTAGGTTAGAAGTTAGAAAATATTTTTTCACCAACAGAGTAGTAGATTACTGGAAATAGTTTGCCACCTGAGACAGTAGACAGTCTAAACTTGATGTTTTTAAACGCAGATTAGATGATTATATGGAGAGGGAGGGTTAACTTCTTTTGGGTGTAGGGGTTATTCTGGACTCATTCATGTAGATGCATTTTTTTATATATTATGGGTAATTTGGATTTTGAAGAGCCTTGATTATGATGCTTTGGTTTTGATGCATTCTGGTGGATGGCTTTAATTGTATATTATAGATACATGATCTGGCACAATCCTATGTATGCATTTTGTGGGAGGGTTTTGACAGTTGCGGTTGACCTTTTATAAGCCCTTGTGGCTTTTGTCATCCATGAAATTATGTTGCATTTTCATTAAGAAAAGAAGAAAGAATGATTTACTTCGTGTGCTTTTATTGTTGCCAAATGTCACTGTTTCTCTTATTTAGGCAAATATCCCTGTAAATGTTCTTTGTTTTTCATCAATCAAATCCGATTTATATTAAATATATTGAAATGATAAAATGGAAAGCGCTATTTATAGATATTTACATGAATTTTATATTTATTAACCAAAATTTACTATATTCAACTATTTCGGGGTTTTTTTTCTTTAGCTTATTTAAAATTTATTCATATCATGGAAAAAAATGATTTTGTTAGTGGTAAAAATAAGCAAGTGGTTGACAGAATAACGATAATTTGGAGAAATATAACTAAGCTGTTTAACTTAGATTATAATACAAAAGAGAAATAGTTACAATTCGGGAACAGTACTTTTTCTATTATTTTTGGATTTCCTATTCATGGAAATGTTACTTAGTTAAAGCTGCCCCATTATAAAAGACTTTATGAAACTCCGACGTGCTCATTTTTGAGGTATCTTTGATTGTCTCATTCTGCCCTGCCATATGAGCGCTACATAACACTATAGGATAAAAGCCAGGTAGTTTAAAACATATGGGAATAATTGGGGGCAGGCCAGAAGGGGGTACCGGTCTTCCAGGCCCAGGTTGACGAGTCAAAATTGGTCATCCTCTTGCAAGGAAAGAGAGGGGACAAGAGCCTAATTGGTAGTAGGCTTTATCTCAAGATCTTTTTGAGTTTTCATTAAATATAACACTATCGGTATAGATATCAAAGTCTTTTGATGTACTCCGATTCTTACTAACACTCTCTTACTTTCTATCTCTCTCATATTTTTTTTTCTCTTTCTTTCCTTATCTCCCTTACTCTCTCTGTTACTCTATAACAATTTTTCTGTTCCTTCTCTCTCTCTCTCTCTCTCTCTCTCTCTCTCTCTCTCTCTCTCTCTTTCTCGCTCTCTCTCTCTCTCTAGATATATATATATATATATATATATATATATATATATATATATATATATATATATATATATATATATATATATATATATATATATATATGATTTCACCCGGAGAACACTCCCAAATTAGTAAAGATCCTAGGCCCCTCCAAACCGAAATATCATCCCCCCCGTCTGAACCTAGGAATGTTAAGCTACCCGTCTTTAATCCCCCTGCGTCGGAATCCCCCAGACGACCCATCGTCTGTTTTTTCTTGCGGAACCCCCGGGCATGTGAGGACGAACTGTCCCCCAAATCCTCAATTCCGTTCTGCTCCCAGCCCCTAAGTCTACCAAGTAGGCGCCTCTCTTCCTCCTCCCTCTGCTCGCCCCGAAACGCCTCCTTCCCTACCAGCGAGTAGCTCCCTGGGACCTCAAGGGTTTCTTTTTATTAGTAAGAGCTCCCACGGTGGGCTCGAATTTGAAACCGGATTGGTTAATGGTTACAGGGTTTCAATCCTGGTCAGAGATACGGGATGCACGTGTATGGTCGTATCGGAAAAGTTGCTGCCCCGACCACGATAGATTTGCAGTAGTCCAGGAGTACTTGGGACGAGCCAACCGCTTCCCAGTGGTCCGTTGTTTCATCGAAGGCCAATATTTCACCGGTGGGGCTGACATCGTAGCAGCCCCTATTAAATCTTGCGCCTTATTAGTCGGCCAGAGCCCGCAGCTCTTCCTTAGTCCCGTTGCTCAGCCCGCCATCACTAGGGCCTAAGCCATAAAGAACGAGGCACCCCCCGTGACTTTAGAAGCCCTTTCCACCCCCAATACGAGACTCTAAACAACGATTCCTTTGTAAAGGCTCCAAATAAGTGTCCTTTCCTAAAGAAATTGTGGGACAGGTCGAGGACCAACGAGCGCGAATCCGTTCGTGTTCCCACCTAGGTCTCCAACCTCATTGAGGATGAACTGTTGTTCCGTTTCACCTCCGTTCCTAACCATTTTCCTAAGCGCTTGCTATATATCTCCCGCTCCTAAGACAGGACCTATTTTGACATTAAGTCAAAAGAAAGACGGTTCAAGCCCAGTGACAAGGTCCTGCTTCTCCTGCCCACGGAGACAAATAAGCTTCTTTCACAATGGAAAGGCCCCTTTCCAGTCCTCGAAGCCCCTGACCCCGTGGATTACCTTATCCACATGCCCTTCGGCAATAAAGTGTTGCACCTAAACATGCTCAAACGTTTCCACTGCCGCGCCTGCATCAGCAATATTTTTGCCCTGGACGAAGAGGCTGTGATGGCAGCCTCTTACACTATCGAACCTTTTAGCTTAGTCCACACAATTTGCATAGAAGCTGACAATGACTACCCACTCCCGTTGCTTCCCAGAACATATAAATACTTCCCCCAGGAGATCGATTCCATTCCCCACCTGGAGCCCATTCAGATAGCCCAGTTATTCCGGTTGTTAAAGGCTTACCCGGACGTCATTTCCGAGAGGCCTGGTTGCTCCACCAATTGGAGCATGACATAGTATTGACCACACAAGAACCGATCTGATCCAAGCCGTACCATTTTCCCATTCATTTGCTATCACCGTTCAATGCGGAGGTCAAAAACTTACTAAAATTATAAATAATTGAACCCTCCTCGTCAGATTACTTTTCCCCATTGCTATGGTTAGGAAGCCAGACCAGTGCTTTCGAATGTGTGTAGACTTTGGAAAACTTAACGCCGTGATGGTTTTCGATGCCGAACCGATCCCGTTGATAGACCAGAGCCTACATTTGTTCGAGAACGCCAATTTATTTCAGAGATAGATTTATGCAAGACGTACTATCAAATTCCCCTCAAGGATAGTGTTCGAAAATACACTGTCTTGCCTACAGAAAAAGGGCTTATGCAACTTAAGCGTCTCCTATTGGGTTTAGTCACTGCTTTTAGTAATTACAACAGAATGATGCGCAACATCTTAGATGGTCTGAACAATGTATCATTCTATTTTGATAATGTGTATGTAGCTACACGCACATGGGATGAACATTTAACTCCCTTCGTTCCTTCTTTAATAGGCTCCGGGAGCATGGTCCTTCCGAGTGTCATTTTGCTTACGAGACTATCAAGTACCTTGGATTTCACATTGGGGAATATCAAATAACGCCGCATCAAGAAAAGGTCGGGCCATTTCAGATATGCCCCTTCACCGTACTAAGAAGCAGCTACGTTCCTTTTTTGGTTCAACCTCCTTCTACAGCGCTTCGTCCCCAACTTTGCCGCCTTAGCGTCCCTCCCCTGAACTCTCTCTTGAAGAAAAACTCCCCAGATTCCCTCGTTTGGAGCCTCAAGACAATTTCACACTTCCAGCAGATAAAGGATAGGTTAATATCTGCCCCCATATTACAGCTCCCAAACCCGAACAAATTGTTTGGAATCCGTATGGATGCCAGTAACGATGGCATCGGTTGCGTGTTGCTGCAGTACCAAGAAGATTGGAATAGCTATCCTATCGCTTATGCATGCCGGAAGCTGTTAACGCGCGAAAGAAACTATGCAGTAATAGAACTTGAGGGTCTAGTAATAGTTTTTGGTGTCCGAAAGTTTAAAATGTATCTGATAGGTCATGAGTTCCTCTGGCGTACTTAAGAAATTGTCAAAGCCAAAACAGCAGGATTATGCGCTGGAGTCTGCTATTTATGGAATATCAATTGCAAATTTTGTATTTAAAAGGTAGTGAAAACTGTGTAGTAGACAGTCTTAGTAGGAACCCAGAAGAGGACCCGCCTCCCTCAAGGTAGAACTCCATACATCCTATAAGTTCATCTATATATTCGAGCTCGCTGCTCGGTTATGTAAAATTTATTTTTGTGCGTGTGTGCGTACGCTCGTATTTTAGTGTATTAATTGTATATACCCGTTGTCATTATTGATTTTTTATTATTATTTCCTGGATTGTCCCTCCGCTTAATTGATTCCTTATTCTAAATTGTGGTGTTGCTTTTACATGAAACTATATATATTTTAATTATGTAATTAATTACCCATTAACCTAAATATATGTGTAAGTTTTATCTGTCTTCGGGGTTCAAACGGAGCAAATCCTGTACCTTGACGGCCGCAGTGTCGGCTAAAATTTTAATACCGATGGGTTTTGGTCGATATGCCCTTTTTCTTACCCCTTCGTGTCGGGAAAAACGCCATCTTTGGAAGGGGGGCAGGTAAGGAAAAAAGACGCTAAGAAGAATACCTTCTTCATAATTTCCATCAAATCCTTTCCTCTCTCTCTCTCTCTCCTAAGTATAAGTCCACTTGGAGTAATCTCTAAGCTCAATAAGAAAAAACAGAAAAAAGAATTCGAATATACGTCATCCGCCTCACACATGCAGTTAATTAAGTTGGGCATGTTAAAAGCTTTTACCTCCCCGAGGAAGCGCTAATCTCCGTAGTTGGGAAACTGCTAGCAGAAAGCTTCCCACCCACATCGTAAAGGCCATTAAGACTTGGGTCAGGCGACAAAGGCTAATCCATCTGGCAGCCGGAAGTGGTTAACCAGGCGTCTGTGTCTGCCAACGAGGAGAAATCCCCCCAAATAGAGGTCATATAGATACCCTGGTTTTTCGAATATCTGCATATTGAGTTTGAGAACCCGTCACCCTCTTTTCCGGTCGTGTGTCTGTTTCTCCAAGTCCCTTGTATTCGCTTATACCATCGAGGTTGGATCTCATTAGGCAGATCCATCTCTTTTGTGAAGGCTTGCTCTGTTCAGAGCAAGCCTCGAATCGTTTTCGCCCCCGAAGGATTGGACGGGATTTGAATTCCTTTCGTCTCATCTGGAACCCCCCTTCCCTCAAGGATCTCCATTTTTTCGTGTGAGATTTCGCGCCGAGCCGCGTCAGAGTCTCGATTTTTGGAGGTTGCACTTCTCAGGAGCAGAGGTGCCATCGTCCGTCTTAAAGTAGGATCGTGATCTCGTCTTCTGGTCTCTCCTCCCCCCCCCCTCTTCATCCTTGTCACCGGCAGGATATTCGGCCGAGAGTCACGTCGATTGGCCGTCTCCATTTCCCTGCACAACGCGCTGAAGAATTCCCCTTCCTCGAAGTGACCTCAATAGGGTAAAACGACCCTTGATTGTATCTCCCGTTAATCGACCCACTTACCGACATATAAATATACCCTCTGTATAACTGATTTATATTATCCTATTTAAAAGCTGATTAACGAGTAATTAACGTTACCTGATTGCCAATTAATCTATATTCTGTCAGAATTGTCCTGATTTATATTTCCGATATTTCCCGTATGTATATATATGTTAACTAGTGACTTATTAAAATTACATTTTTGGTTTTCACTCATTAAATATACCTTTGAACTAGAACTTGGTAAACTCATTAAACGATATCGACCCCTGTAGTAAATCACACTCTTAAAGCTCGTCATCAACGGATTACTCTTATAAAGTGAACGTACTTGTACGTATCGAAGGACGCGTACGTACATTAGAGAATATATGTAAATATAACTGTATATACACATATTCTTGGGGCTTATATATATATATATATATATATATATATATATATATATATCAGTAAATAAGACAGTGTTATTGGTGAAAATTTATTGATTTCACTATTGGGTCATGTTAGTTGAGCCATGGCAATTATGTGTGAAAAATAATATAGCCTAAATGTCCACCAAGGCTTCGGCGGTACACCTTCACTCGATGGTCAAGATATTTGATGTCGTCTCTGCATAGTTGCTTCTCAATCTCACTAATATGCCTTATTATCTCATCCTTTAGCTGTTGAATTGTTGTTTGCTTGTTGGCATATACCTTACTTTTGAGATGACCGCAAAGTAAGAAATCTAAAGGCGCCAAGTCACACGATAATTGACCTCCATGTTTCAAGAGATGATGCAACCTGCGAACTTCTCATTCAATAAAGCCATTGTGGCATTGGCTGTGCGACATGTGGCGCCGTCTTTTTGAAACCACAATCTACGACATCCATAAAATTCAATTCAGGTCATAAAAAGTTGGTTATCATGACACGGTATCGTTCGCTTGTCACCGTAACAGAATTCCCGGAATCATTTTCAAAGAAATACGGACCACTGATTCCGCTAGAAAAAAAATGCACACCAAACAGTCACCTGTTGTGGATGCAGTGGCTTTTCAACAATCTTCCTGGGATTTTCATCAGCCAAATGCGACAATTCTGCTTATTAACGAATCCACCAAGATGAAAATGGGCTTCATCACTAAAGATGATTTTTTGCGAAAAATCATCATCGGCTTTTTTTTGCTCGTGAACCCAATTGATGAATGTACGGCGCTTCAAATGGTCAGCAGTATTCAGTTCTTGTGTCAATTGAATTTTGTAAGCGTGTAGAGACAAATCTTTTGTCAAAATTCGAAGTAACGTTGTTGTGGAGAGGTTCAATTTCTGCGCGCGATGACGAATAGAGGTGTCTGGATCTTTAGCCACATTCTCGCGCACTGCAGCAATGTTTTTAGCTGAACGGCGTAAACGAGCACGCACTGGCATTTTCATATTTGCCACCCACCCCGTTTGTTTGAATTTACGAAAAATTTTCCCAATTGCACTCTCGGTTGATCGATAATGCTGACCAAAAAAATCGCCATGTGCCCGAAATGCGTTTCTGTTTGAACGTCCATTTTCGTCATAGGCTTCGATAACTTTAACACGTTGTTCGATTGTTGATCTTTCACATGGATGAAATTACTAAAGACTAGAGTTGTTAAATCTCAAAGAAAAATAAAAAAATCTTGAGATGCTTAAACTTAACTCACATTTAAAATCTGTCCAAGTTATTGGAACACCCGTTATATATATATATATATATATATATATATATATATATATATATATATATATATATATATATTTTTCTTATTTGTACGCTGGATTTGCATTTTTTTAACATTTCTAATAACACTAAGTAAAAAAAGTATTGTTATATTTATATTCATGTTTTCATTTTGTTTATTTACAGGATGGTGCAGAGGAGAAAAGAGAGCTAAGAATTTCGCAATCCCAAGAATTTGGAGGGAATCAACTGATCCCTCAAGCATTTGTTTCTTCTGTATGGTGAATGAACCCTTCCAAACGTCGAGTAGGAAAAAATCGCCCGGTATCATGTATCCAGACCTTCAGTCATCTATTGCAGCAAGGCCACACAGTTCTGAACTCCCCGTACCCACTCCTCCAAAAAGAGAGCAGCAGTTTTTAGAAAGCAGTTCAGAAAAGGATGACGTCATTTTTCCAGATTACAGAGGTACAACTGAGGAGAGAAACCCAAACTACCCCAAACAAACTTATCTCAACGGCCTTGTCAGTAATCTTGCTCTTACAAAATTCAATGCCGAGTTTTTAACTTCGAGACTCAAGCAGTGGGATTTATTAGCTGACAGTGTGCAAATATCAGGTCAGAAAAAACGTCACCATTGTTTTTCAAGCTTTTTTACACGTCAATGTGAGCTTTGATTTTGTCACAATGTGACCAGTCTGTTTGAGGCAATCGGAATCGCCTTTGACCCCAACGAGTGGCGCCTCTTTATTGACAGCTCGTCCTGGAGCCTCAAAGGAGTGCTGCTTCATAACGCGAACATGTATTCATCTCTTCTCCCTGCTTACTCAGTCCAGCTCAAAGAGGAATACAGCATTGATAAGATCTTATTAGATGAATTGACATATGAAGAGTACAGTTGGGAGGTTATCGGAGACTTCAAAATAGTGGCCTTCTAAATGGGTCTCCAAGGCGGCTTTACCAAGTTTCCTTGTTATCTTTGCCTTTGGGACAGAGGAACACCGTGGCATACTACCATAAGCGGGATTGGCCATAACGGACGGAGTTTATTGTGGGGAGAAACAACGTCAAATGGGAGCCTTTGTTGGATCACCCAAAAGTACTGTTTTCTCCTATGCAGTTAAAATTCGGCCTTATGAAACAATTTATCAGATCCCTAGATAGAGAGATCATGGAGTGAAAGGAGTTTCCCGAGAAGCTCACTACGACGGAAAAAGCACCCTGAGGCAGCTTTATTGCACTGGTTCTGGGTTTCTTAGGTAATCACAAAGCCGAAAACTATGTAGAGTTTGTTGAGAACTTGGTGAGAAACTACGGCAAGATGGGTTGCAGGATGTCCCTGAAAGTCCATATTTTGAGGCTCATCTTGATAGAGTTAAGGTGAACATGGGAGCGTACTCCGAGGAGCATGGCGAGCACTCTCACCAGGATCTACTGGACTTTGAACGCCTCAATCAAGGATCGTATAATAAAAATCTAATGGGAGACTATATTTGGGGGCTGATTCGTGTAAGTAATTTACAGTATAAGCGTAAATCACAGAAAAATACTCATTTATAATATTTTAATTGTCTCATTTATGTAATTATAGAATAAATTAATGCTATTTTTGTATCATGTCGTTTTGTTTCTACTTTAAGCAAATGAAACTTAAAATTCTCTACTTCCTTTCAGAGTGAATAGGTAAATTTCATATAACTATCATTATCCTGGACACAAAAGCAAAGTTTTAAGTAAATTGAAGTGTTTTTTCATGTATTCTAGACACAAGCAAATAGAAAATTACAGTTGCTACCTAAAGACAAAAATCGTGTTACACAGTGTTAATAATATCCTTTAAAATGAATTTTGTGACATAGGGACTACAATACTCTCGAAATTCATTTTGAAGGATGTTGTTAATCCCTTAAAGCTAACGCCTCCAGATTAATGTCAGTTGCCTGTTATTATATATTCCAGTATTTCAGTTTTTTTTGTCAATTTCTCTTAGTTTAGGGCTGAAGATGATATGGGAAGCTACATATCGAAACGAGTCCCGTTCTAGCAAACGTTATGCTCCCAAACAGTGGTTTCTTTGTACTCGTGTATATATATATATATATATATATATATATATATATATATATATATATATATATATATATATATAAGTGGCAAACGAATTGATGGACGCAAACTTTAGTGCTAAAGAAAGAATATAAAATACAAACTTAAATGTATACATAAAAAGTTAACACATGTGATAAAATTGTGAAACATGAATATTAAATTTGAGACTAATTGATTACATTAGAAATATGGACAAAAAACAAAGTAATCAAAGAGGAAATTTCTAAAAAATAGGAAAGAAAATAATTGACAGTCGATTTTATTCTTGCACTCACTCTAAAAAAAAAGCCAATGTGAAATTTAACAAATTAGCATGTTTTTTTTAGAGCCACATTGTGACAGATGGTTTCGAATTGGGGATGGATCAGGTTTTGAAACGTATAGTCCAGTTCTTTCAGATCTAACCATATGCTGCATGAAGCGGGAGTAAAGCGTACGCCTTGTTGCCCCCACATAGGATACAGTGCTACTTCACGTACAACGTAAAACGCATATCATTTTAGATTGCATATTGGTGGGTGGTTGATTTTTGAACTTAAATAATGATCCCAGTCTGAAGTCATTAATGACAACAATAGAGGGTAATAATTGAGGATAGGCTGAATTTAACAGTTTTAACAACTCTTTTTTTAAGTTTTTTGGATTGGTAATCAAAGTATGGTAAGGGAAGGAAGATCTTTAATTTATTGACAGTTTGTAGTGGAGGCAGAGTCGAGTATTTTTTATTGAGAAAGAGACTAATTTGTGTCAGAAATAGTGATTTGGGATAGCCATTGAAGGTAAAGAGTTTTGTTTGTAAGAATTTGAATTTTAAATGTATGGCTGGAAAAGTTGAAGACAAGTTATATGCTCTATGGAAGAGAGTAAGAATGGCATTAATTTTGAATTCAAAATCACAAACGCTAAAACACACAAATATTAATTTTTCCTGTGAGCTCGAAAAAAATAATAGCATATCGTTTCTTGGCGTGAAGATTGCCCGAATAGAAAATCAATTCAAGTCAAATGTTCATCAAAAACCCACTTTTTCCAACCTTGGTTTAAGTTTTTTTAGCTTTTGTGATTTTAAATTCAAAATTAATACCATTCTTACTCTCCTCTCGAAGCTTTACCTGCTAGAGTTAATTTATATTACAAAACTTCAACCCAGTCTAAATGATCACTCATTATCTGTCCCATTAAATATAGGTTTTTCATTAAAAAACATGCTAATTAGTTAAATTTCACATTTTTTTTAAAGGGGTGCAGGAATAAAATCCACTGTCAATTATTTTCTTCCCTATTTTTTAGAAATTCCCTCGTTGGTTTACTTTGTTTTTTCCTCCATATTTCTAATTAATCAATTAGTCTCAAATTTAATATTCATGTTTCACAATTATATTAAATGTGTTGACTTTTTATCTATACATTTAAGTTTGTATTTTGTATTCTTTCTTTATTACTGATGATGGGATTAGCTATAATCCTGAAACGTTTGAAATAAATGTACGCTTGGTGTTCGACTGAGGCTGGCATAACAAACTCCATGCCGAAACTGGTCTCGAGATAATAAATACTACGCTCCTCCACAGTGGTTTTATTTACACACACACACACACACACACATATATATATATATATATATATATATATATATATATATATATATATATATATATATATATATATATATATATATATATATATATATATATAAAATTTGTATATATATATATATAAATTAATTACTGTGAGAAATAATCTTTCATTTTCTGAGGTTGCATCTCCATGTGATTTTGACAAATGCGACAAAATCTGGGTTGAGCGGATACTGTCAGTTGCTTCTAATCCACTGGGAGGAAAAGGATGGCGGTCATCTCCTGATTTATACGACCACCATTACTTGTGGCTTAGTCGTAATAAGCCATTACGAGCCGCCTTTACCTTTTACTCCAATTAACATGTCTTTCCCTCTCTCTAGATCTAAGAGAAAATTACCTGTTGCAGTTAAAATAATGAACTTTAATTACACATGTTATAAGAGGGTATATATATATATATATATATATATATATATATATATATATATATATATATATATATATAGGTCATTCCATATGAAATCAACCAATTTTGGGGGAAATTTTAAGTCACCATCAGGTTGAATTCGATGAGAGAAAAACAATGAGACACTTCCCAGCCCTCAATTTTGAATAGCTCAAAAGTTATAATCTGTCAAAGTTGAGAAAAATTGTCAAATTTCTTGATACCAGCATTGATAAAAAAATTATTTCTCCCTTATTATAGCACATAAAACAATGAATTATGTATTTTTTAAAGCTTAAGGGTTGCTCTAAACATTTTTAACAGCAAAATTAATTTTTGCTAAAAAAGTTTTTTTGACCTTTAAAAAAATTATTTCTCCCTTATTATAGCACATAAAACAATGAATTATGTATTTTTTTTTAAGCTTAAGGGTTGCTCTAAATATTTTTAACAACAAAATTGAATTTTTGGTAAAAAAAATTTGTTTTACCTCAAAGGTCAAATTTTGACCTTTAAAAGAATATATTGGTATCAATAAATTTTTGTGTAATTTTTTTTAGAAATATATATGCCCTTAGACTACAATATAAGATAAATTTCATTCTGAGTTTTTCCTTATATCAGGAGTTATGATCAATTTTGTAACCATTGGTATGCCAATTGTTACCTATTTTTATGTTATAAATTTTACCTATTAGGTGTTACTTTATAAACTATGAAAGCTAATTTAAATTTTTTTCTTTTTTTTCAGAAAGTTTAATATTTAGATAAAAAAGTAATTAATAATTTGCATTACCAATTATTTGTATTTTAACAAATTATTATGGATGAGAAGAGAAAGCATTTTTTAAATACTATTAAGTATTGCTGCGATCCTTACAATGGTCACAAAAAATTAATAAAGAAAAATCTGAGACTAATTTCAGAAGACTTAATAAGAGAATATCCAAAATTAAAAAATTTTAAGGACCAAAAAATCTGTGATAACTGCAGAAAAAAGATAGCTGATGATGATAGTTCTTCAACTCAAAATACGAATCCAAGCCTTTCAGAAGAAAGAATGGAAATTGAGCCAATTACTGAACAGGAAGAATCACAAGAAGCATTAACTGAATTAAATAAATCATTAATAGCTATTGGAGAGTCACCAGTCGAGAAATTTAAAATGGATGTAGTAAAAAAATATAGTTCAGATAAAATGAATAAAATTCAAAAATCCATTTCAATTAAACTCAGAACTGTAGGCTCTGCAACAAAATATCCATTACCCTTGGATCAAGACCCAGAGTCTTCTAGAACAGAATCAAGTAAAGATGGTGAAGAAATGATAAATCAACTGAAGGAGAAATTTTAAACTACTAGTAAAAGGTCTGAGCAGCTGCAAATCTTAACTGTTTTGCCAAAAAGCTGGAGCTATCCAAAATTAAATCTGAATTTAATGTTACTAATTACATGGCCAGACAAGCTAAAAAACTAGCAATGGAAGAAGGAATAATGTCATTACCAAGCAAAAGAAAAGGTACATTTCCATCAGAAACAATTAAAGTAGTAGAAGACTTTTATAAAAATGAAGAAGTAAGCAGAATTATGCCAAGGAAAAAAGATTTCAAGAGTGTTAGAAAAGATGGACAGAAAACTTAATTTTGGGAAATTTAAAAGAAATTTATCATTTATTTAAAACAAAATACCCAGACACTAAGATTGGCTTTTCAAAATTTGCTGAGCTGAGACCCAACGAGTGTGTATTAGCTGGTGGTGCAGGAACTCACAGTGTGTGTGTTTGCACACATCATCTAAATGTTAAACTGATGATTATTGGTACAAGGCTACCACAGTTGACAAAAGACAGTGACCTGCATTTAGATGATTACAAAACATGTCTATCATTCATTACATGTGACCCTCCAACTTATGAGTGCTATTTTGATGAATGCTCAGAATGTCTTTCTAAAATAGACGAACTAAAACTATATGTTACTAAAATTTTGGATGACAATATGATTGATGAGGTAAATTACAAGCAGTGGCTCTCAACTGATCGCTCAACTTTAGAGCTTGTTTCAAGAACAACTGAAGAATTTATAGACACTTTTACCTTAAGTCTTCTTAATTTAAAAAAACATGATTTTATTAGCAAAAAAGCAGGCACAATTTTGTTCAACTAAAAAAGAAGAACTAAAAGACGGTGAAATCTTAGTAGTATGCGATTTTGCTGAAAATTACTCATTCCTTCTTCAGGATGCAGCACAAGGGTACCACTGGAATAACTCCCAAGCTACATTACATCCCTTTCTTTCCTACTACAAAGAAGCTGGGGAAACACAACACATAAGTTTTGTTGTGATTTCAAACTGCTTGAAGCATGACACTGTTGCAGTCCATTTATTTAAAAAAAACTTATTGAATTTTTTAAAAAAGAACTCAAATTACCAATAACAAAAATTATATATTTTTCTGATGGAGCTGCGTCACAATATAAAATTTTTAAAAACTTTATTAATTTATGTCACCATAAATCAGATTTTGGATTGGAAGCAAAATGGCATTTCTTTGCTACATCTCATGGAAAAGGACCATGCGATGGTGTAGGGGGCACAGTAAAAAGACTAGCAGCAAAAGCTAGCCTGCAAAGAGCATATAATGATCAGATAATGACTCCTCAACAGCTCTTTGATTTTGCTGAAAGACACATTAAGGGAATCAAATTTTCATATGTCCCAAATAGTGAATACATTGAAGAAAAAAATTATTTGCAAGAAAGATTTGACCAGGCCTCTGCAATAATTGGTACCCAAAAATTACACAGTTTTGAGCCAGTTAATGAAAATGAACTAAGAGTGAAAACAATATCATCTGCATCAGAATTCAAGAAAGTGAAAATATCCTATACAGAGGCAATATTATTGGAGGATGTAAAAGGATTTGTCACTGCTAAGTATGATGACAAATGGTACTTAAGGTGTGTATTGGATACCAATGTTGAGAAAATGACTGTTAAAATAACATTCCTAGAACCAGAAGGACCATCAAATTCATTTAAATATCCAAGAAAACCAGATGTATTAGTATTGCCATTAGATGACATATTGAGCATTGTTGAGCCTGTAACAGCAACAGGAAGAACTTACAAACTATCTAAAAATGAACAATTAAAATCAACAGAAATAATGCAGAAAAAAATTGATTCCTAAATTATTATAAAAAGAATAAATTCATTTTGGGAGGTTCGGTGGGAGCTGTGGCTTTTTTGCTGAGCTATCAGGAGTGGCCCCTTAGGCGATGGGGATACCAGCAGTTATGCAGGTATCTTAACTGTTGGTAGTGGCTCTGCTACCATTGACCATAGCAAATTATAAATTAAATACATAGGTAGGTAGCTTTAAAAATATTTATAATTTTAAATAAAAAATTACTGAAAGTTCATTTTTTCTTGTAGGTAGGATTTAACACATATCTATAGAATTAATGATTCTAATACACGAGTATATATTAAAAGCATTCAAATATAATACTTAGGCATCTAATAATTGATAACTAACTCTGAATATGACGTAACTCTGTTAATATAACAAAGATGCATATAAAAAAAATTTATTTGTGAAGATAGCAAAAAATGGCCATACCAGTGGTTACAAAATTGATCATAACTCCTGATATAATGAAAAACCCAGAAAGAAATTTATCTTATATTGTAGTCTAAAGGCATATATATTTAAAAAAAAAATTACACAAAAATTTATTGATACCAATATATTCTTTTAAAGGTCAAAATTTGACCTTTAAGGTAAAACAAATTTTTTTTACCAAAAATTCAATTTTGTTGTTAAAAATATTTAGAGCAACCCTTAAGCTTAAAAAAAAATACATAATTCATTGTTTTATGTGCTATAATAAGGGAGAAATAATTTTTTTATCAATGCTGGTATCAAGAAATTTGACAATTTTTCTCAACTTTGACAGATTATAACTTTTGAGCTATTCAAAATTGAGGGCTGGGAAGTGTCTCATTGTTTTTCTCTCATCAAAATCAACTTGTATCCTAATTTTCATCAAAATCGGTGATGGTGACTAAATGTCCCTTGTTGAATTCGGATGGAATGACCCATATATATATATATATATATATATATATATATATATATATATATATATATATATATATATATATATATATATATATATATATATATATATATATATATATATATATATATATATATATATATATATATATATATATATATATATATATATATATATATATATATATATATATATATATATATATATATATATATATATATATATATATATATATATATCATGAACCATGCTAATGCTTGGTAGGAAACATTAGGATATCTCGGTTCTCTTTGAATCAATTTTGCTGAAACATTTCGCAGATGGTTCGTGGATTATGTCAACACTAATGCTATGTTTTTATGGTGCGTTACCTTATTCAATTTTTGTTCTAGATTCGTTGTTTTGGGGGTGAACCACGCTAATAGCCTTTGAATGAAAAAAGGCCCTCTAGAAGTAATTTGGAGAAAACGAAGGATAAGTATACACATTAAGCATAGTTTGCGTAAACCACAATTCTATTACATGATTGATGGACACAATAAATTATTTGCCCACATGAACGCCATTTCGACAATTGACTTAAAAAACCGTATCTACCCTGGAATCCGTCAATTTCTTAATCGTCCAAAGCTGGACTGTCTCTGCTGCAGCTCTGATGTTCGCCCATAAGAATTCTTTAGACGAAAATTGACGTCAATTGGCATAAACATCTTGTTTAATGATGGACTACAAACGTCGATTGAGCTGAGATCTGGAGAGTTTGGAGGCCACACTATCAACTTGTCACCTTGTATGCCGTAAGAGTTAAGAACGCTTGAGTGACCCTCGCAGAATGGAATGGAGCGTTATCATGCATAAAAACGAGAGTCCTTAGAAGTGAGAACGGTATGAAATTTTGCCAGGGATCCAAGAGCTTCAAAATATTGCAGTAGGTTGTTGCGCTCAATTTAACTCTATCATGCAACCTGACAGTAAGAACAAGTCGATGTCAAATTATACTTGCTCACATCACTCCTCCTCCCTGTTTTTATCCTCGGGAAACTTTGGTGGTGTTCATCTCAGGAATAGACCTAACCATTTTCAACAACCATCAGGTCCATAAAGGGTCTATGGACGCCTCAAAGTCTTGTGACGGAGCGTTAAGGGAAGCAGTTACAGGAGACCTTGTACAGAAGCCAAGGTCCCTAGAATACGGTTCCTTGGTGGTCTTTAGTACATAAGGACGACCTGCGGCGGTTAAAATGATTGCTTGTTTGTCCGAGTTTCCCAAGTAACTCGCGGCCAATATTCCTCAAGTCCACATTTGTCACAGTCTTGGAAGTCTCACAAACGGCTACTTCCTTAATGAAATGTTGCTTCAGATACTCTGTAACCCTGTATACGTGGCGAGGTAACTTCTCAACAATGACAGGAACAATATGACCTTCAGCACTTTCCTTCATGATAAAAAGCTTTTCTCCATCTCTAGTATTAAGTTCTATTAGCGTGGTTCATCAAAAAACGACGAATCTTAAATAAAATTAGAAGGACGTAACAAATCACAATGAAAACATAACATTACGGTTATCATATTGGGAGACTAGCAGGGAAAAGTTTCATAAAAATTTATTCAAAGAGAACCAACCAACCAATCAAAATCCTATTCTTCTTCAAGCCTATCCCATAATACCTTCTTCACTTTGATATTTGACCTGAACTTAATCGGTAAGCATTATATTTTTAAAATTTACTTTTGTTTTGTTTTTTCGTTCTATTAGTATTTTCATATGATCGATACTCTTGTCTTTTAAACCTCTGAATTATCTATTAATATTTTCGTTGATCTGCATGGTCTTAACGTGATTATTTTAAATACTACGCGGTTAAATTTGTATTAGTCTTATTTTGACGGTGTTTAGAAACTTTGGGGGGTATTATATATTGTTACATTACCTTATGGATCTTTTACTTTTGCATAATTTTCAAATATTTTATTTAAATAAGATCTTAATATGTCATTTCAATAATTTTTTTTGGGGGTTTATATTTTTACTTTCCTTCTATATATATATATATATATATATATATATATATATATATATATATATATATATATATATATATATATATTAAGAAAAATTATTGCAGTAACACTTATTTTGAGTGTGACCTTCTCGTGTATGTGAGAAGAGCTCCTTCCGAGGAGCTTATATGCATTTCTCTTATATTTTCTGTCCAGTGTCAGTTGAAAAAGGGTGTGAGATACACCGAAACTGTTCTGAATTAAATTGTCTTCGAAGAATGTGGTTTAATTCCTCATATATATATATATATATATATATATATATATATATATAATAAAAATTAATGCAATATCGCAAGAAAAGATGAGGAATTAAACTACATTCTCTGAAGACAATTTAATTCAGAACAGTTTCGGTGTATCTCACATCCTTTTTGGTGATGGCTAAATTGTCGTAGATGATGTTGATAACACTTCCATGTGATATTCCAAGGTCTCGCTCGATTTCTTCGACCTTCACTGGCCGATTTATGAGGATCATCCTCTCCACACGGGCCACATTGTCCTCATTGGTCACGTCTGACGGGCATCTTGGACGGGATCATCTTCAAGGGACTCACGATCATGGCGGAACTCCCTATTCCAGCGAGCAATGGTTGCATAGGAAGGGGCGGTGTCGGTGTACACTGCAACCATGCGTTCATGGATCTCTTTTGCATTCTTGCCTTCCTTGGTCAAAAATTTTATCACTGCGCGGTGCTCCTTCTTCGCCATTGTTGAAAAATTTGTGACTGACGATCTGCGATCAGCTACTGCTTCTTAAATAGACGAGGCAGGAGAGTGCGGCTGCAGGTCCTGACTTTTCATAACTTGTCCTAACACCCCCACAATCAGCCATCCCCCTTCCTCTATTTTGCCCTACCGATTCGCAAAACGTATTGACCGCCCCTCGTATATATATATATATATATATATATATATATATATATATATATATATATATATATATATATATATATATATATATATATATATATAGAGAGAGAGAGAGAGAGAGAGAGAGAGAGAGAGAGAGAGAGAGAAAGAGAGAAAGAGAGAGAGAGAGAGATAGATAGATATATAAAAGGATAGTTCTCTATTGGAAATCGTTTCGTGTAACATAACCTTTCGATCTTTGAAGTTTTGATGTTCAAATAGAAATGTTGGAAAGTAACATGAAAAGATGTTATGTAAACCTAAATATGGTTTCAAAGGATAATTAACCTCGACCAATTTGGGTCCTTGTGAAAGCGATACTCAAACATTCAAATAATGAAATTAATTATTTACGATTATGACATCGAATTTTAGCTTCGCTGAATTATTTAAGAGTTAGCGATATTAAAAGGAGACAAAATTCAGACAGTAATTAAAAAGAAGTGCGATGATGAGAATGATGCTATGATAACCTTTTCACTAAAGCATGTTTTGATAGGAGTTGCCTTTCCCCGACCCATTACTGTGGATAAGTAAAGGAGAATGTGTGAAAATGAATACAAGTAATGGTTGTATGGAACAGGGTGATGAATGTATCCATCAAAGTTTCGAGATTATTATGTTGTCATCATTTCCGTCAACCGTAACCGCTTTTACACGAAGCGGTGTCGGCGCTCTTCAACGCCATTAAACCTACCTACACTTCAACCCTTTTTATACCGTAGGATATATAAGACCACCCATCATGCTCTTTTACCCAGTTGGGCCAACTGGTGCTGTAGCATCTCCTCCAGTCAGACTTCTTCCCGGGATAGAAGTCTCCTAGTCCCACTTTTCACCCCGCAATTCAATGCATTTCTATCAGATACAATATCACCCCCCGCCCTCCTGAGTTAGGCTTTCTTCTCTCAAACACCCATTCACTTTATCAACCGAAATTTTACTCGTTCATCTAACGATTCTGACACCCACTCTCGTAAGGTTTCCCTTCAAGAGTTTATCTCAATCCCTACCGCCATTTGAACATTTTCAGTCACAACCTCATTCACACACTTCTTCACACTATAAACATCTCTTACGTATTCCATCTTCTCTATTCCCTATCCACTTTCCGCACATCAAGATTCTCTTTCAATTTGTCCATTTGCACTGCTCTCACCTTCGATCTTTCCTTCTTCTTCCATACCATAGTCTCACGCCTATGAACCAGCGTGTGTACCACCATACTCTTTTGCAGCTTTCCGAAAAAATTAAACAATTAACATTCATTCTCTCTCCATTTGCTCTATAGGCATTCCTTCTTTGGTTGAAATTTGGCTTAATCTGTACTACTATCATTTACAATGTGTCCTAGGTTCTTAAAACTCCGAACTTGTTCAGGTTTGACACTAATGACCTGGATCACACCCATTCTGTCGCCTCAGTTATTATTTTAATCTGCATTAAATTTAGCCCTTAGACTCAGGCAGAATAGGAAAAAGATTCGATTAACATTTCTAAATCGGTCTCACTCCTCAACATCAGGTCATCAACACATATTAACATATAGCACATCCCTCAACTTTCCTTATCACCTTCACTCCTTTTCTGAATTATATAGGTACTTACATAATGCCTCTGACTAATGACATGATGAAATATTTCGGTATGAATCAGTCAGCTCTAGAAATATAGAGGTGAGGTTTAAATTTGTTAGATTGAAAATGTGCGTGGTTGTACTGTATGGAGGTCAATAAATGGGAATTCAGCAATGATTTGGGACGTGAGATTAATGGAATTGGAAAACGTTGTAGGTGTTATGAATGGGCGAATGAGAGAAAAGAAGAGAAATATGAAACTGTAGCAATTTGTGAAAATGAACATGGTAAATAAATAATTTCTGTGTGGCAAACACGTTCTTTCAGCACAAGGATGAGCATAAATATTATACAGATGGTTTGGGGGGAAACGAGAAGAATTGAAGAGTATAAAACTCAATGTTAAGACAATTTTTATTTCCTTGTCCACGGAAAGACGACGTAGTTCATCAAATCTTATTTAACCATTTAATTTAACTAGTACCAGAGGTAACGAAGGTAAATCTAAGGTCCACTCTTGTCTTCGTAATTTACCCTCTGGAATGAGAAGATATCTTTTCAAGACTTTACTAAAACTGTTCGGCTAACTCTTCCCTTGATTTATCTTCTCTTTTTTTCCATCTATTTCTCATTTCACATAGTACGTTTGTTCCGCCCTTTGAACAAACGCATCTGAACTAACAAAGTTGAAAATATTTATTTTGGGGTCATTATTTTTATATAATCAACCGATAATTTGAGTTTGATTTTCGGATGAAAATCCTCGTTAATTCGACTTTTTCATACTTCGACTCTGAAATTCGTCAAATCGTTCCTTGTCTTTATCACCTATTTTCATTTTCTTTCGATTATTTCTAAACTTTTCGGTCCAAATGGCCTTCGGAAATATCCCTTCCTTCCAAGATTTAGATCTCTCTGTCAAAAATTCAATCAAAAGCCTCGCTATTGTCAAAAGAAAAATAATGCTTTGCCTGAAAAAAACTCAACATGGAATTATCATGTGTTGATCCCTGAGTAGTACTTGTAAAGTAAATTAAATCCCACAGGATATCTAAAGTAATTACGTCTGTAAATCAAATATATGAAATAAATCCTTCAAGTATTTTAGAACTACATATGACCGCGATTATAATCCTTCCCTAGAAACCGTGGTCAATTTTCAGATCCACTTTGAATCTTAAGCTCTCTCCTCAAACTGTCCCAACTCTTCCCTTGATCTTACCTCGGATCTCAAAGCAATATTGTCTTGGAAAACATTTTGAACCGGCACAATTTTCACAATATTGTTTGTTCCCAGAATAATAATTCTGATTCCGCTAAATTTATCTACCTTAAAGTCTATTTGCAACAATACAGTATTATTATCGTAAAACACATTTGCACTACCAATGAAAATAATAAGTTTGCTCTTCAACTTTTAAACGGTGAGTTTCTAAACAAAAATGCCCTTGTCGGTCAGTGTCTCACTAAGATTCTTTTTGCCCCATCTTTTCAGGAATCTAACTTGTCTAAGTTAGCCCTTGGGCTGCATGAAACCAACCCGCTCCCTCTTATCAGAAATTAAGAATTTCGAGGTGAACCTCTTTCAATAAATAACTGACGCTAACAAATATTTTTCTCGGCAAATAAATTATAAAATACCTACTAATTTTAAGTGAGAACTCAAGGTATCAACTAGAAGTGATTATCCTTCACTTTCTGAAATATTTGATAAATATACTTCTACCATTCGGTAATTAGAGAAAGTAGAACTGGTTAGAATATGCAAAATAATCTCCCTTTTAAAATTCTTTCCTATCAAATGACTAACGGCAACTATCTCAAAGTCATATTTCTCAAATAATTCTCAAACACAAACAACAAACAACTCAAATTCAACAAGAGGGCTCTGCTCGAGGAGCAATTGAATGGGGGCCATCCTTGCGGTTCGTAAGATTCGAAATGGAGAAAGGAGGTAGGATTCAACTGAAATTGACTGAAATGACTTCCAATCGAAACCCGAGAAAGGTGCGTCCCTTTAAACTAATGTTTCCCACTCTATTTTAGCAAGTCAGATCTCTACTTGGATGCATGGATTGAATACGTATTTAGTCTGGAATCTCTTATTTAAAAAGTCAATACGGGATCGCTGGACAATTTCAGACTTCCATAAAAAAAAAATGGAAATTTTCTTATAGAACTCTTGTTGCATGACGAAATTTTGTCGGCGGTTCGTTCAAATTATTCAGTAGCATTAGGCGCCTTAAATAGAGTCAAAGCTTGGTTATTTCAGAAAGGGCTTATGGATGCCTATAACGAAGTCTTTGAAAGTAAACTGGAGGATAAAATAATTTAACCTAAAAGTGTATCCTCTGAGAATTATATATATATATATATATATATATATATTTATATACAGGGTCACCCCCCCAAAACAGGCCCCTAAATTTCGATAGGCCTCATTTCTTAATTTTCTGCAAGGATTGAATAAAACTTTGGTGATAACTAGTTTATTGTGTTAAAAAACATCATATCAAAACATGAGAGTCTTTGGACTTTTCTTCTTTATTCTAGAGCACTTGTACGAGATGACCTACATTTAGCTCTGGGCATTTCTTGAAGCGCCGCACAAAGTTGCCCATGACGTCCTTACAAACCGACCGACTAATGAATCTGATCTCCTCCCTGAATTCTTCCTTGAGTTCCGTGATGGTCCTGGGTTTTTCTGCGCACACTCTGCATTTAAGGTAGCGCCAGAAAATAAACCATGGGGGCTAAGGTCTGGGCTGTGAGGTACCCACTCATAATCAGTCTTGAGAGGTTTAAGGTGTGAGAGCTTGCTCCATATTCCTGGAACCAGAACTTCCCCATAGGCGACGGGAATAGGGTATGCAACTCCCTCTTGAAGGTCTCAATGACGTCAACATAACGCTCCTTGGTGACTGTCACAGACGCGCCAGATTCCTGGCTGAGATTAAAGTCAATAACGTGCTTTAGGTTAGTGTAGCGGCTTGGTGGCTACATCCTTTGTTCTGGAGGTCCCCCAGAAGACATTTTCTTCGAGTTTTCCTTTCCTTCAAGATGAAAGTGAGCATCTGAGGCACAAAGGAGGTTAAGGAAAGTTGGAGTCTCCTGAATCTTCTCCAGTACCTTGACTGCCATCGCCTTTCTCTGCTCCTTATCTGAGGCTGTAAGGGTCTGCTTCGTCTATATTATGTATGGGTAGGCCTTTACACCCATTACTAGCACTCTCCTGCAAGTCTCACGGGATATACCAAGGGACTGACTTCGCTTGCGCACAGAGCGTTTTGGACTCTGCTGAACTGACTCTCTCACGCCCTCGATCAGCTCAGCTGTACGCTTCCTTGGGCTTCTTGAATGGCTTGGACGGTTTTCACTGGCTGCATTGAGTTTCTTCACTGTCCTATTCCTGAATTATGCTCTTGGAGGGGGCTTTTTCACATTCGAACTGATGCACGAAAGTTTCCTGCACTTTCTTGAACTAGCCTATCTTGTAGTAATGTTTGACACAGTATATTCTTTGCTGGAGCTCCCACTGAGATCAAGTTGCTTTCATAGGCGTTGCTTCTGTCATGTCCTGCAAAGTAATGGTGATTAGTGAATGCATGAAGGATATATAACAAAAAGTGTGTGCAGACCCGTTTTTTAGGGGTGACCCTGTATGTATAAATATATATAAATAATATGAAAACCCATATGATAGTTTTAAACATTATAATTACCAGACGTTTCAGTGATTAACAACGACCATCTTCAGCGAATAAGCATTTTATAAGAATACATGGAATTTGATGGTAATACTTTCAACATTTTTGTATTCCTATTAGACGGCAAACTCTGAAGCATCCATCACCTTTACTGCTCATCGATTGGTAATGAAGGAAGTGGTCCACGTAATCCGAAGGAATCGTCACCGAAACTGCATTCGTAGACTTCAACTGTCATCGCGAATAACTTTCTACAGTCATATGGTCACCGAACTACCGCAAAGAGGGCACACCAGCCCCACTATTCACATCTCGTATACGTAATCCTCCTAATTGAGGGAGGCCTTTCAAAAAGTGATTTTTTCGCATGCTAGTAAATTTGAAATAACTTCCCCCCCCCTTCCCTTGCCCCGTTAGATCTTTTTCGTGAACGTGGACTCTACACATAACCTTCGTTACAACTATGTCTTTCATTTGATAAACCATATTATAGCCTTTTAGTAAAGGAGATTTGAGTCTTAACCCACTGCTAAACCCGATGTTAAGAGGCCTATGGAATGGGACTGAATTATAACCTATGGGGAGGGTATTTTACCCTACTCTGCGGGTCCTGACAGGTTTAGGGAGAGAGAGACAAACAACCGTCTCTATACATGTTGGAAATAATTCTAAATGACCAAAACCCGCCAAAGGAGAGGTACTCCTGTGTGAATCTCTTTGATATTGTCTTCATCCCTTATTAAGTCTGTAATGTTTTTACACACTGAGTAGCCCATCTATGTCCGTACCCAAGTTCACCCATCACACACGGAGTCTCGTTCACAGAGCGGTCAGGGACAGGATGAGCATTTTTCTCTTAAAAAAAAGTAAAAAGCTCTTATCACAGTGCATACCTGAATACGCTAAGGAAATAGAAACAAACCTATACGCCTTCTACACATATTAAAACCATGCGCACTATAAGCAGAAAGTCATTTTAAACCTTGAAACTCATTCGATACACACATTACAATCATCCTAAACGCACGCACAGGTCAAACCCTCATATTTAGAACCACACAGGATGCACAAAAATGTCATCTTCTCGCAAAAGACTCACTAGCTGAGCAACAACGCCACACAAAACAACCCAAAGCTGTCACAACCCATCATGGCTGCTATTCTCTTCCAAAGGCCTCCTCACATACCTCAGGCACGTCGAGGAGGCCATCCAAGATGTCTACGTTAAACGAACCAAACAATGGGCGGTTATTGCACTCTCTGAAAAACAGCACAAAATCAAGCTGCTGGACCGAGCATCAAGGTCTGAGGTACAATCACACAACTCCAAAACATCGACCACGAACAATATATTAATCCACACCAGTGTCTTCGCTGTTATATAACTGCACACGTAACAGACACATGGAGAGCAGACCACGTCTGCTCCAGATCCAGGGTAGTGGGACACCGCTACACTGACTGTAAGAGTACCACTCCCCTATGCATTAGCTCTGGCCATGTGACATTGAGCATAAGATTCCCTTACTTATCTAAGGCCCACGCGGACGCCGTTGCAGAGCAAGGGAGACCCCGATACCCTACACCACAACCCACCACAAACTAATTCCGCCCCTCCCCTTTAACCTTATAAAAACTTTCAACATTTCTGCCGACGCCATTGGGTCCACTTAACCCTACACCTACACCTTTACATCGCTCGCACCGACAACGTCTCCGATATCAATACCACCGCCCAACCTACTATCAAAAAACACCAGAACCGACCCCAAAACACAAATGGCCGCTGTGCTCTCCACGAAGGCAAAGGACTTGTCGAGAAGAGACCAGCGTCTATAAGCCAACGTCTCAAACGCATTATATGCTGCTAATGGACTCGGGTCACTCACTTTTCAATAGAAGGTGTTCGCCCTCATACACAAACACAATAAGAAGAGACTTGCACTCCTCTCAACACCAGCGAGCGTGAACTCACACCTACCCATTTTCCTCTCCAGACCTTCCACCTACACCACTCATCCTGCCCATATCCATCTCTCCCCCTTTTCTAGGTCCTAGTCTCGGTTCTAGCACCACGATGCCCCTCTGACTCCACATCTCCATCTACTGTCCGCCTCGGGCCTTCGACTTTACCCATTCCTTCTCTTACTATCACCACCCCTCTTTCAATTGCTCCTTTCTTGCACTGTCGTCACCCACTCCCTACTGCCACCATCCTCTTTACTTTGACTTCACTCCTCCTTCTCTTTCTCCACCCCTCCTCCCACTGTTCCTACCTCTGATCCTACTTTCGCACCCTCCAAAGCTACTACCACCACTCACGCCCAAGATCATACTAAACCCACACAGCTATCACCAAAAAGCTTCACACACACTTCGCTCACTATCATAGGTAGGCTTAGGATCGTTCAAATAAACGGTACACATTTGGTAGGGTATTCGCCATACAGTATACAAGGGATGTTCAATAAACAGAGACCTGACACCTTACTTCTGAAATCTACCAGTCTACACCCTCTCAAAAAGGACAGACTTCGCATTGCCGGTTAGTAAACATACTTTAGTCCACTGGCGCCGCATCAGTTAAGCGCTCTATTCACCACACCCTCATAAACACACAAGATGATTCATTTTTACACAGCAAGGTAAACACGAGCACTCACCCTATCTTAATGGCTCCATACTAAAGCCCACCTCGACAAGAACTACAAATACACATCCTGCCATGGGCTCTATTAAAGCACAACCATCTACTCTTATTTAGAGCGATCTGAGTGCACACCACAAAACACTACATCGGCATACCCTTTCACACATTCTTCGGGCATTGCAGAGAGACTACGTCCCCTCGCATAGTTTCCAGAAATGACTATGCTGCACGCTTCCAAACCCACATAGTCCCATGACCAAATCCATATATGCGTTATAATATCATCTTCCCTTATCTTGATACCTACACCGTCCTCTATGATTACACTAACACAAACTAGGAGGAATTTAAGACCTACAGTAATTACGAACACGCCACCCAACCTCAACCTTCAGAATACTAACTCTACACATAGAGACAACCTCTATATTGTACTCACGTACACCATAAACACTGCGCGCAACATATGCACACATACCAGAAAAAACATACACACGCATGAAACACTTCACATATTCCCTCCACACAGAGATTCTCTACACTATACACCACCACTACAACAAGGGCTCAAGACAACACAAGTGTCCTCATCCTGCAATGCCTGCAACTAGATCGAATTCGCCAGTGGCTCGAGGTGACCAGCATGCGGACGACGCTCGCTGCATTGTCCTCTCCTTCTTCTACCGGCGCGAAAGAGGATTTTGGCCAAGGACTCATCAAAAGACATTACCCTCCAAAACAACAACTACACATTCACTGACACTAGTTACATCTTCCACGCATTTAAGACCTACTTGAATATGGTGCACACACAACGCATCCAAAACACAAGCACAAGAGGACCTCCAGGAAATCCACGAATCGTGTCGCCTCCATGATGCTGAGATTGTGCCCACTACCTTCCCTGATACAAATGGAGGTACTCGATAACACTACTACACTAACCCCTCATATTACCGTCGAGGAAGCAAAACACTATATAAAATCAACACCAAAACGCGCCCTCAACCCCGCCGTCCTTCCAGCCACGATAATTCACCACCTCTCAGAAACCATCTTCCTTACACTCATACCTATATTTAACGCTTCGCTTGCTTCTACTTGCTTCCGACAATCAGGTTCTATTCCACCAACCTTCCGCTACAAATTCATATATATATATATATATAAAACATTAGCTAGACCACTCTATACATAGTCTCCAATCACACTCGTACCTGCGAGTCACATAAGACAGAGGGAAACAGAGCTCATTCAGAACTCTGTTCTGACAAGCCCATGTCTTTCTCATTTGTACACACAATTAGGCACAGAACCTGTAAAAAACGAACTAATACCATTCACCACATACACCCACACCTGTTTCCCATAACAATTGGAGCAAGAAAATACCCTGCGATGGAATCAAGACAACCGCAGCTGTCGATCACCCTCGGCCAGTAGCTATCTACACATAAGATAACAGCAACATGAACACCGCCTTTTCATAAATACAGCGACTGTCCTCCCACCCACCATTCTCCCACCGCCCTAATCGAACCAAATACCATTACCTATACACACAATAACATCACGCATCAGTGTCTAGCCACCGACCTTTAAACTCCTCCCATCCCTTCTAATTCTTTTCTGAACATTTTACTCTTCTACCATACATTCTACTTTGGTCTTCCAAAAGAATCCCTATTCCGTTTTTTCTATCCACATTCATTTCTATATAGATCCCTCGTAGAGATGTAATAAAATCAGGCGCTCAAATACCACCAAGTTACGGCCAGTTTTTAATTGCAGCCTCGAAACAAATCAGTTCCCTTCCCTTTAATACGGCTAGCTACCATAAAGTCGACTTGTTAACCTCACTATTTAAACTTATCTGCGAATTTTGTTCTCACCAATTTGTCGTTCTTTCTGACATAAAAAATTCCTTCAAATTAGATTGAAGTTGATGGAAAATAAATAACGGTTTTGCTTTTTCTGGGTGAAGTATGGCAAACTAGCTGCCTTCAACTATTGTTTTCTTGTTTACGAGCTTAGTTCTTCTCCCTTTATTCTCAACTACATAATTAATCACCATGTCAATTCCTTTACTTCTGAAGTTTATATTTAAACATTGAAGAAATAATTTACATTAACACTTTATCAGCTACAAGCTCAAATCCTGACTTCCTCAGAAAATTTGATTAAAAACAAAATGAGCGACTGGGGCAGAAAGGGTTCGAACTGAAATCATCGAATTCGAATTATCCGTCTCAAGCAACTTTTCAAATATGTGAACAAGTCGGGGGCTCACAATATGATATTGAACGTATCTAGGTTATCATAATGAGTTATAGAGAAACAGGCTATCACTCATCCCTCGCGATTTTGACCTGGAGTCAAGACTAAAAGGAAAATACTTTCGCAGATTTCGAAAGTATTTAATTTGTTATTGTTAATTCAGGATTCGGCGAAACCAATATAATGGTATAGAAGTCTCGTCTTTTCGAAATGGTAAACTTGGGGGATGTAAAAATTACGCTCTTTGCTTTGGATGGCGACAGTAAAGCGGATCTGAATATATTTTCGGATGAAAGTAAGGATTGTAAGGTTTTGCCATCTATGATTTACACCTTAACAAACTTCACCTTATCTTTTCAAAATTTAGTTTCTCCAATTTCAATAGTAAGCTCCTGTCTCTAGAGTTAATGGGCATTAATTCTTGCATTCCAAACTCGTCTCCACTATCCTGAATCTTTCACCCATTCATTCTAATCCATTGTGATCCTAGTTAATAGTCAGATTGTCATGTCCTGGCTTCTTCGACAACATAAATAAATTAAAAATAAAAAACAGTTTTTGTCAAAAATCGGCTTCAAGATATCAAATTAAAGAAAGAAGAGATTGACACCAAATATTAAATTAGTTTTTTTACAAATATGTCCCTTACTCTTATAATCTCGCAGATTTAATAACCCGTAGCATCTCCCTTAAGGAATTTAATTCTAAATTTAATCTATGGCTTCATGTAACTTCCTGGTTGACTTGGGAGAGAGAAGATTCCTCTTTCCGTAGAATTAAGAGAATTCCCACATTCTTCGTCGAACGTCATCTTTGAAGATTGGCTATCTTCATCAGAAGGTTGGTTCGAATCGTGCCCCACCTGCCTCAATCGGATAGTGCCCCACTTCCTCATCGGATCATTCCCCCACTCGCCTCATCACAAGAAGGACCTTCCTCTAAGTCATCGACCCGTAAGACTGAAACCCCCTCCATTATTAGTATTATCAATTTCCCCCTTTTGATCTGAGCCTAGTCACATTAATCTATTAATTCCATTTGAGAATCCTTTCTCATAATTATTATCAAAAGACCTTTTCAATTTAAATAATTTCCCCTTGCCTATTATTATTCTTATTTATGCACTCTGTTTGATTATTAAGGATTCGAAACCCAACTCCTCAAGTGTGACCTTCTAGTCGGTCGTTAATCCCTGCGAACAGTCCTTCAACGGTTCGCGTTGCAGTAGGTGATTAAGTCACCTCCTCCACATAATATAGGAGTAGTGTGTGGTATAGAGTGGTTGTACCACGACGAATAAGAAATGGGTATCTATTTCGAGGAACTATTTTTTGGAAAGTTTTAAAAGTCAGCTTGAGAAAAAGCATAGTACAGATGAAGGCTCTCCCCACCAACCTCTCCCACGTAAATCTGCGAGCAGGAAAAAGCGGAAAAGATACCAGAATTTGCTAAGAAATAGTGCATAATATTGTCAGATAATTTCTACTCTTACTCGCCGAAATCAGTTTCATGGCCCTGTCTTGCACCCTTCCCTGCCCGCCGATGTTGAGCAAATATGAGCCGCGTACGCCAAATGACATTACATCAGTGAGTTATATATGTAACTGATGGGCAATTTCCGTTTTTTGAATACCAAACTGTATGTAAATGCATCCTATCAGTCACTGAACCTCTTATCTGCCTCACCGTAGCTGTCAATCATCGCAACTAATTCTTTCTCGACTTCAATGACCTCTAGTCATTGTCAACTAGGTGTTATCATACTCGGTATATATAATCTTGCATTTCCTTAAGTTGAAAGGCATCTGCCACATATCTGACCACTCTCCTATCCGGTGGAGTTCAATACTTAATCCCTCGACCCTTTCAGATGACGCTACTCCTCCCCCCCCTTTTTTGTTGCCTGAAAGCTTGCCTATTTATCTAAATAGTCCTTTGTCTATATCGTTAATATACAGGGATGATGAATACCAGAGAAACCTAACAGGAAGCCTTGGACGACCCCGTTCGTCACCGACAAACAGCGAGAGGCCTAACCGTTGATTACCTCGCTTAGCCGCCTGCCAGACGCCTAATTTTTACGAAGGATGGGGTATCCTGTCGTACACTTTTGAAAGGATGGGGATGGCTGTAAAGGTAATTGGGGTCAGGAAGATGTGACGGTGAATTTAGATCCAAAACAGAAGCAGACAACAGGACAAAAAAAACGTGCAAGGAAATAATCCCACTTTAGTGAAATAGAGACCAATAATGTACAGATACTTAACAATTTATACTAAATTCATACTAGACAATGAATATGTAGCCCTCTCCCCCCTTAAAATAAAGTACTACATAGAAAAATACATTACTGTTGAAGATTATGCACGGCTGTATTGTGTTATTGAAATAAACAATAAATATATATCACTAATAAAACCACTACAGAACACCACTAGGGAAAAAATTAGTAGTACGTGCATATGCAGTAGACCAAAATCCTCCGAAGACTAAAAAAGTGCTAGTAGAAATAAATTGTCTGCCTAAGTAAGTCTTTAATAATGACATACAAAATTGGTGTCATGCAAAGGAAACAGACGATCTGAACGCTCGATTGGGAGAGACACAAACCTTAGACCACCCGAACAGAGGCACCGAGATTTGTGACCGCACTTGTCATTAGACACTTCTACAGAATTTCTGAACCAGCAACCACCTCCAAGTGTTCCCTGTGAACCCCCGAGGTTCTATTGTCCATCGTCCGAAGGAGTGCGTTTTTACGACACTAAATTATAACTTTTAAAACAAATATATATCGGTTACTTCCTTCCCTTATTGTTACACAGTTCGCGTATGTGTGTATTTTTTAGTGTGTAAGTTCTGTGTCATGCTGGTGATATGTGTAGAGGCGGATGCGTATATGGTTGGGTGTCGGAAAGCATACACGTAACCGGTGGTCGTTACTTCGTGGAAGTGTGAAGAAGAAAGGCAGAAATAAGAGAAGGTAAGGTGGAGGACATATTTTGGTGTTGCGATATGTATGTGTGTGTGGAAATGTGCATGGATTGGACGGATGAAGGTCTGATGGCGTATCTACAACACTGAAATAACTGCCTTGGTGTTCAATGGGTCTCAACTTTCCTACAGATAAGTGAACACTTCGGGTTCAAGAAACTCGCCTTCTCAAAAATAGACCTCCGTTCAAATTTCGCAAAGAATATATATATATATATATATATATATATATATATATATATATATATATATATATATATATATATATATCAAGTGTGTTATTATTACTTGGATTGAAAACGAACTTTACAAAGACAAAAATTATGAATTTCACATAAAAATTAGAATGACAATTTCTGGCAAATCTTTTTTGTGCAAAGGAGAGGGATGGTGTAACCTGAGGGATAGGTACGCCTTCCCGCTCTACTGCCCAGAGGAGGATCTGCGGTTATATACGAGGGGCGGTCAATAAGTTTTGCAATTCGGATATAAGGAAACGAAATATGAGGAAAAGTGTTTTATTATTTTTCAATATAACTACCCTCGACTTCAATGCATTTGCGCCACTTGTCCCTGAGGCTTCGAATTCCCGACAACCATAAATCTGCCGACTGCTGTTTAATTCACTCCTGGACGGCGAGCTGGACATCTTCATCGTCCCCAAACCGGCGTCCACGCAATGCAGCCTTGAGCTGGCGGAATAAAAAGTAGTCGCTAGGGGCCAAATCCCGACTGTAGGGGGGGGGGTGTTTGAGCTCCTCGAAAAAGCACTCGCGCAGGGCAGCTTGTGCAACGCTGGCCTTGTGGACTTTGGCGACGTTGGGGCGTGAGGTTTCTAGGGACCCAACGGGCACAGACCTTGGTCATGGCCAAATTGTCGTGGATGATGCTAATAACACTTCCATGTGATATTCCAAGTTCTCGCTCGATTTCTTCGACCTTAACCCGTCGATTTTCGAGGATCATCGTCTCCACACGGGCCACATTGTTCTCGTTGGTCACGTCTGATGGGCGTCCTGTACGGGGGTCATCTTCAAGGGACTCACGACCATGGCGGAACTCTCTATTCCAGCGAGCAATAGTTGCATAGGAAGGGGCGGTGTCGGTGTACACTGCAACCATGCGTTCATGGATCTCTTTTGCATTTTTGCCTTCCTTGGTCAAATATTTGATCACTGCGCTGTGCTCAAACTTCTCCATTGTTGAAAACTTTGTGACTGACGATCTGCGATCAGCTACTGCTTCTTAAATAGACGAGGCAGGAGCGTGTGGCTGCAGGACCTGACTTGTCATAACTTGTCCTAACACCCCCACAAACAGCCATCCCTATTCCTCTGTTTTGCCCTATCGATTCGCAAAACTTATTGACCACCCCTGTATCTTCTGCACATTCTTACTAACTTCCAAGCGAAGATGGCGTCGTTGCTATTGCTTTTTAAATTTGAGTTTAAAAATGGCGAGGCCGTAGGCTCGAGGAGCAGGTCTACCTTGGAGGGGGATGTGCAGTCGGAGTGGTAGTCCTGTGTTTTGTCCCCTCCAGGAGGTGGGTAATCCTGCCCCGACGACCAGGAACTGGGCACTCGTTCTGCTCAGAGGGAGGCTGGAGGTGTGCATGAGAATCCATTTGGCAGGTTGCGGGGCAGAAGCGTGATATTCATGTCTAAAGAGAGGAGGGAGGAAGGGGCAGCGGTGTCGAGAGTGTTTGTGTGCAGGATCATTGGCTTCTGTCCCATTTGAGTGCCAAGATCTTTTGTTCCCGCTTTATCATCGAATCGATCGGGTTCTCTGCCAGAGATGTCAAACGCATTAACCACTAATCTAGGGAGAGCTAGAGAGATTGTAGAAGGACAAATTAGAGTAATTTTGGAGGACAGAAATTAGAGCAGTTTTGAAGGACAAAAACTTAGAGAAGTTTTAGAGAATGATAAAATTAGGCTGGGGAGCGGTCGGTAAACTAAGCTCCATCTTTAGAAGCGACGGCATACCTCTATTTTTATTTTAAAACGCAAAGCAATTAATCAATACATCTCAACAAATGCACGAATATAATCACGAAGAATGTAGTAGATAGACTAAAATTTATGAAGTAGAAATATGTGGAAAACATTACTAGAAATGTGAGAAGATAAGAATAAGACATCCAAAACTGAACATCTTTTTACATAAATAAACCCAGAGGACGACGTTGCAGAATGCTGGAGGATGAAATTCGTTCAATGGCCTAGGTAAGGTGCAACTTCTGCAACTCTGAACCGTCATCAGGGCGAGTTTCTTGAGTAAGCCTTTCATTACCTGTATAATTGTACAGGTTGAGGATCACACGAGTAATAAATTAGCCTCAAATTTGAGGGCTTGAAATATTAAATAGATTTTTTTTTTAATTCCAAGCATTGTTTATTATTTCCTCCTATTTTATTTAATATATTTTGTCTTTATTAATATTCCTCACTATTGGACACTTTTTTACTCTTAATCAAGCCCTTATTTCTAATTTCTAATAAAATTACATATAAAATTGCTAGAAAAAAGCCCACTGAAGATAGATTTTCCTTGTAGGAGGACACAGAAAACTAAAACTCCAAAACTAACGCCGGCCATCATCCCAGAAAATTTGAGGGAGAGATCTGTAAAGGAATCGGTGAATATAGAGGTAGTGAAAATGTGTGACAATACAGCTATTGGTTGCAATAGGGCACGCGATCTTATAGGTGTCACATGCTGCATGGTTTTCTATGCTCTACCTAACACCCCATTGTGGGGTCTGATATGTAAAAACAAAGGATTTCATGTTGAGGAAAGTTATGCCACAATGTTTTGTTGCCGGATAGGAGTAGCAATTCGCGTTGTCTTTGCCACAGCTGACCTATTGCAAACCTTGGATTGGATCCCGCTGAGATAGTCAAGGTATGAATATAAGGTAAAAAAAGGGATATAAACTATTACTAGGACTCGGTAAGAATTATAGAAACAATACTAATATATGGGAAAATATCCACCATATAATTTGGCATAGATCACTAAAATCGGACTGTTGGAGTTGCCCCCTTTCCATTGAAGAAGAAATTGAGCTAGAGAAACAACCAAAATGTGCAGTACGGCGCAAAATGAGTCGTGGTGTTTCCCAATGGCATGAACATAAAATATATATAACACTTCTTAAAACAGAGTCTAGGAATAGATTTCCATTTATTCGTAACCAGCATTAATTTCAGCTTACGTGTGTAAAGTGTGTCGTTAATTCATCGTGTAATGGTGACCTTTATATGATAGAAAAACTATACCAAATGAGTCATATTAATTCATCATGAAATGGGGATCTTAGGTTTGTGGCCGTCTTGGTTGGGCTGGCGGAAGATGTGTTTAGTAGGGGACCTCTAACATACCAGTGGAGATTTGGGTTTTTTTTTCTAGAGGTGTATCATGATGTTCAATATGAAATTCTATTTTTGAAAATAAGTACACTACGTGACGTGAAAAGACAAAAAGAAAGCACACTTACCAAACAAACTACCTTACACTTATAAAATAAATAATCACAATTAGCAGACAAACCTCCCTCACACTTAAGAAACAAACTTTCATCATAATCAAACATCTACCTCACACTTATTAAACAAACTCCCTACACTTACCAACGAACTCACCCACACTTTACAATAAACTCACGCTCACAAAACAAATTCTCATACTTACCAAACTCCCTCGGACTTACCAACCTAACTCTCTCACACCCAACAATCTCCCTGACACTTACCAAACAAACTTCGTCACAGTTACAAAATACCCTCGTAAATAAGTTCCAAACACTTACCGAACAAATATTTTCGCCCTTACCATACTAAACAAACTATATCACTCTTACCATAAAACTCCCCTACACTTATCAAGTTTCTTCACCCCTACCAAACAAATTCACTCAAACTTGACAAACAAACTGCCTCTCACTTACCAAATAAACTTCCTCCTCATACAGAACAAACAAACAGCTTTACACAGACCAAAAAACTCGCTCACCCATAGCAATCAAACTCGCACACACTTATCAAAAAAACTCTATACCTATTACCATAAAAACTCCCTCACACATACAAACAAGCTCCTTCGCACTTCTTACCAAATATAGCTTTTCGTCCTTACCGAAAAAAATCCTCTTGACACTTACCAAACAAACTGTCTCACCTTAAACAAACAAACTCCTTCACACTTACCAAACTCTTATCAAGAAAACAAATTGAAACTTTCCAAACAGACCCCATTGCACTTACCGAACAAAATCCCTGGTCCTTACCAAAGAAACTTGTTCGCACTTACCATGCTTCTCAGTATTAAAAAAACGAACTGGTTCTCACTTAGCAAACAAGCTCCCTCACACTTGCCAAATAAACTTCCTCACACTTACCAAATAAGCTCCCTCATAATTGCCAAACTCACTTAGCCTTACCAAACAAACTCTCACACTCAAAAAACTCCCTCACTCTTACCAAACAAACTCTCTTACATTCACTAAACAAACTCCTCACACTTAGCAAACAAACTCCCTTACCTGTACCAAAGAATTGAAGTCATATATACCCATCAAACCAGCTTAATTTTTAGCCCCCAAAATGAAAGACAAGCTTATAATGTCAATATTAGCAACTAGGATGCAAACTGGCTTCGGGGAGTGAAAGGTAATCTTAGATAGGGAGTGAAAGGTAACCTTAGATAGGATGGAAGATTACCTAAATATCAAATTTAATTTCATCTTCTAAATATAGTTAGTTGAATACGCTAGCTGACCCTTTTCAATCGTGGTCAGGATCACCAGACCACATAATGAAATTCTTGTAGGGATAATTATGAGAATAGTTGCAAGCCCAAGGGCGCTAGGGTCAAGTTCAATTTAGGAGGGGGATGGGGGGTAGGAATGGGGGGGGGAAAGAACTTTAGATTGTCTTTTGCCATCTATCAGGAAGCAGAGAACCATTCTTGACCCCAAAAAGGGACAACCTTTTTACGTCAGGTGGGATATGTGTGTGTGTGTGTGAAAAGAGAAAAAAGGGGTGGGTGGGGGCGGTCTTACATCAAGTGTAGCCATGAACTTCTACTTTGTTAAATTTAAAATATTTCTGCCCATTCTTGCTGGGATTGAACCCGCTACCTAAGCATTAGGATGCACTAGAATTACAAGAGCTCCAGAGTCAACATAGAGTCATTCTAGTGATGCTTTGCATTTTTTTCATTTTTTTATTAAGAGGCTATCTGGCGACTGCCGACTTAGGGATCAGTCGCCGTAAACAAACAGCCTAGTTCTAGGCTACTTTAAAAAAATTGAACAGGAAACAACAATAAAAAGAAATAACAATAACAAAGCAATAACAAAAACAATAACAAAAACAACAACAACAATTGAACCTGGTTAAATGAAAGGGAGAAGGCCGGCCTCCCCCCAAAAGTCAACAAGTCCACCAGTCAAAGTGCACGCACTCGTCCCGAGTACAAGGGACAGGCGGTAGCGACCCGCCCATCCCGGTACCGGGACAGGTATCGTGCGCGAAGATCACCCAGACTGGGACATTCGACAAGAATGTGCCGAACAGTCTGGGGGACGACGCAGTCGTGGCAATAGGGCGCAAGCGAGCGCTCCATCAAATAGCGATGCGTCACACGAGTGTGCCCGATTCGGAGACGACAGAAAGCAACCTGAAGCCGCCGCGGCATTGGGGGATAGTTCCATGGGAACAGTCGCGGCGCAATGGCACGCAACTTTAAGTTCCCCTCAACCGTCTCTCAGCTTCTTTGCCAAGAAGTCCGAAGAGCTGCCCGTATTCCTGCCATGTAGTCGGTGTGAGGAAGAGCGAAACGCTGGTCCGGTCGCAGAGTCCTCGAAGACTCTTTGGCGCCCTCATCGGCGCGCTCATTCCCCGCAATTCCTACATGTCCAGGAACCCATCAGAAGATAATATCGACATCTGTCACGGATTTCGCGAACCAGGGGATGCGGAGATTCCAATGCCCCGAGAGCACTCAGGGCGCTTTGTGAGTCGCTATAGATCACAATCCGGTCTCCGAACCGAAGACGCCGCGTAATCTCACGTACCGAGTGGTGTATTGCCACCAGCTCGGCCGTGAAGAGAGACACAGCGCCTGGTAGAGCCCCGACGACTTCAAACAGAGGGGATACGGCGTGGAAGCCGACCCCTTTTTGGGACTTGGAGCCATCCGTATACACTAGCACGGTACCAGCGTGACACGATGTGTGCTCCAAAAAGGTCGAACGCAATACTCCCGGCGCAGTACAAGCTTTGGGAGCAGAGGCGTGGTGACAAATAGCCAAATGTGGTACCCTCCAGGGTGGCGTCCTGGGCAGAACTAGGAGCGCCGGCGGCCCGAGAACTATATCTACCTCTCGAAGGAGTTTCCTGGCCCTAAACCCAAAGGGCTTAGGGTATGACTGGCATCTCTCGGTGGCATAGGCACCATCAAGATCAGCTGCGGATGCAGTGAGAGCTTTTGGCGACTGAGGGAGGCGCCGGGCTCGCGCGTACAGGCGAGTGATGCACTGCACGGGGCGCAGAGCGAGTGGCATCTCCACAGCATCGATCAACAGGCTCTCAATGGGGGAAGTGCGGAAGGCCAGTGTGGTAGATTGAATCCACCTTCCGCAATAAACGCTCGGCTGCGGATGCATAAAACTCGCATCCGTAGTCGAGCTCCGAGCGAACAAAGGATCGATAAAAAAGTAAGGCAGTAGCCCTATCAGCGCCCCAAGCGCTGAACGTCACGGAACGGAGAATCTCCATGGCGCGGGTACAAGAGAACCTAAGGCTGCGAATATGAGCCTCCAAGGTAAGGCGTCGGTCGAATACAAGACCAAGGAAACGGTGCGACTCAACCAAATCCAGGCTCACCCCATTAAGAAACAAATCTGGGTTGGGCCAAAGAAAACCGAAACCTGTGCGCTTCGGCATAGCGAGAGACGTGGTTCAATGCCTATTGGGGTTGACGCTCCAGAGTTGGCATCTGGGCCGCGCAAAAAGAGATCGAAAGGTCATCCACGTAGAGCGTAGCAAAAACATCTTCCGGCAGCACTGAGGTGACGCCGTTTATGCTCAGGGCAAAGAGTGTGACACTGAGGACACTTTCCTGCTGGACACCCTCTTCCTGCTCCTTTGGGCCGGAGAGGGCTCCCCCCACCCGTACGCGGAATCGACGATCTTGCAAAAATTCAAAAATATAAACATTGGGAGGAGTCCCCTCCCCTCCATCGTGTGGAGATTCTCCATGATACCGTATTGCCATGCGGTATCATAGGCCTTCTCCAGATCAAAAAACACCGTAGCGTAGTGCTGTCTTCGAAGGAAAGCCTCGCAGACGGCATTTTCCAGTCGGAACAGAGCATCCGACGTGGAGTCGAACTTACGGAAGCCGCACTGTGCAGAAGACAGATGGCCTCCGCTGTCCAGGAAATAGGCTAATCTAACATTTACCAATTTCTCCATCAACTTGCACACGCAAGAGGTTAGAAAGATTGGGCGGAAACCAGTCGGAGTAGAGTGATCTCTCCCCGGCTTGCGAAAGGCGAGCACAGTAGCGATTCGCCAGGAGTCTGGGAGAAGACCTTCCACCCAGATCCTGTTGAACAAATCTAACAGAAAGGCCATGCCTCGCTCACCCAGGTGTCGAAGCATGGCGTACGGGACATCGTCCGGACCATGGGCGGTGTCCGCGCACGAAGCAAGAGCGGAACGCAACTCACTCAAGGTAAACTTGTCGTTGAAGGGTTCTCCGCCTAGGGAGGTAAAGTCCAGCCGGCGGCCTTCCGCGACATCACGACGTGCATTGAATGCTGGCGGAGCAGCATCACGGCTAGAGAATGCGGAAAAAGCGTTAGCAAAGGATTCCGCCATAGACGCGGGGTCCGAGATTGCGGTCCCATTCTCCTGGAGAACGGGAGGGGGGTCCTGCGAGAACTTGCCCCGAATCCTTTTGACTCGCTTCCACACCTCAGCTAAAGGGGTCTTCCCGTTAAGTGAAGACACGTATGCCCGCCAAGAAGAGCGGCGGGCGTGCTTCGAAATATACCGGAACCTAGCCCTAGCCCGACGAAATTCAGCGACAGTGAAATCGTTTGGGCGGCGCTTATAGCGCATGTAGGGATAACGCTTCTGTTTGAGGGCCGTCTCACACTCGGCCGACCAACATGGGAGTGGTTGGCGTGCAAAACGGCCAGACGTCCTAGGAATAGTAGTCATGCCCATGGCGATGAGGTTGCCGGAAAAGAACTCAACGGCCTCATCTACCGACCTAAACTCCTCGACTGAGATAGAAAGTTCAGTCATTTCCTGAAATGCAGGCCAGCGCGCCCGCGCCAAGCACCACCGAGGTGGTCTCTTAGGCGGCAGTTGCCCTGAAAATGATATTTGAATGGGAAAGTGATCACTACCATGGAGGTCATCGACCACCTCCCAATCAAAATCAGGCTGTGCATCCGAAGAGCACAAAGATAGGTCGAGGCAAGAAAATGAGGCGGTTCTCGGACAGTGATGCGTGAACTCATCCACGTTTAGGACACCCATCTCAAGCTCTTCGATCAGATCGGCAAGGACTTGTCCCCTGGAATTTATGGAGTAATCTCCCCAGAGAGGATGCCTGTCGTTCAGATCTCCAAGCAAGAGATAGGGCCTCGGCAACCGTGCAACGACGCGGCGGAAGTCCCCCGAGTCAAAGTCAGCTGACGGTGGAATGTACGCAGAAATCAGAGTATACCTCCTATCCTTGTGCAGCTGCACAGCCACTGCCTGAAAGGAGGTATCTAAAGAGAAAGGAAGAACGGAGACATCATGCCGGGTGTAAACCGCGCATCCCCCAGCCCGGCCATCCCGCGGTGGTGGGGTCGCAAGACCATTATACCCCGGAAGGGCGGGCAGGGGGCACGCGCCTAGCATGGTCTCCTGCAAAGCGATAGCTAACGGGGAATGGGATGAGACGAGCCTCCGCAGCTCCTCCCAGTTAGCCGGAGTCCACGGCAATTCCATTGAAGGAATATGCCCTCCAGGCCTAGCTCGGAGGAGACGCAGGGGCCCTCCTCGAACTGAAGACCCTGACGGGAATGGCCGTACGCTTCCCGTGGGCAGAACCCCTGGCGCTGTTGGCCGGACAAAGCGCTGAAGGCGCTGTCGCCTTCGAGGACTTATTGGGGGAGGTTGGGCTCGCTTTGCGAGTCTTTTCCTCCCTTCCTCGAAACCTTAGGCGGGCGTTGCAGCTTCGGAAGCGGCGGGCCCTCTTTTCGAGGAACCACCGTCTCCGAGCCACTCGCTCCACCTCGGGGCGTGGGCGAAGTGGCCGAAGCTCCTTTGTTGCTGTCCTCCTTTCGAGGGAACAGCTTTAGGAACCCCGGAAGATGGCCTAGCGCCCATCTTCAGGGTTGTTTGCTCCTGTGAGTCTAACGACTCGGTGGAGGCGCGTGGCCGTTTTGCCTTACTGGAAACGGTCACGCTGGGGGAAAAGGGGGAAGCCCTGGTTTTAGCCGGGGCAGGGTATGAACCCTTTTTGCCGCTAGCTTTATCAGGGGAGCGCCCGGGTTGGGTAGATCCCGCAGAAGGGCTCTAAATGGGCGCGGAAACAACCGTGCTCGTTGGCCTGGATGGTCAGGAGCATAGGGTGCCTTTCTAACTTTTGAAGCATATGACGTCCCAGGCAGAGCCGGGCGCGCCAGGACCAAGTCTTTTGCCTCGTGGAATGAGAGTCGATCCTGGGCCTGAAAGACCAGGATTTCTTTCTCTAGGAGATATGCACCACATTCCTTCGAAGAAGCAGGGTGCAGCTCTCCGCAATTGACACACTTGGCCACACACGATTTGGACTTATCGTGTGAGACCTTGGAGCAATTTACACAGACTTCGGGTGACCCCGACTTTGCACGTCTACATGAGCGATTCGTATGGCCGAAGCGGTCACAGTAATAGCACCGCAGCGGCAGTGGCACGAATGCCTTCACGCGGTAGCGGTACCAACCAGCACGCACCGACTCAGGGAGCTTGTCACATTCGAACGTGACGAAGAGTGTAGGGGTGGGTCTCGAGGCCCCTCCCTGTTTTCTCATCACACGTTCGACCTGGACCGCCCCATGGTCGGCCAGCTCTAGGGTGATGTCCTCAATGGAGTAGTCAACGAGTTCCCTCGCATAAACTACTCCTTTCACAAAGTTCATGGTAGAGTGCGGCGTCAAACTCACCGGAGGGCCATGAATTGTCCGAAGAGCACTTATCTCGGCCGCCTCGGCGGGATCCGCCGCATTCGCCAGAAGGCTCTCGTCTGAGAAACGGGTTACCTTCGGCTCTCTACCAATTGCACTAGCTAATCCTCTCCTCTGATGGATCATGTTGCCCTTGGACAACATGCTGCCATCAGTGGAGCGAATAACGAGGAAGCGTTTGAAGCCAGCGGGCTCGAAAACGCCAGATAACCTCTGAATGAGGGGCTCGATGTCATCGAGGCTCCGCCCTGTGCACTTTTGGTCTTTATCATGGTCAGGAGCTCGGTACCCGGGGGGGCAGAGGGGCTGGATGTGCCGGTCTTGGCTTGGTCGCTTGCCAAAGTGGCAGCAGACGCATCCGTCCCCGTAGTTCCCGCGGTAGGAGAGGAGCCCCGAGTCTTCTTCGTCTTTTTGGTCTTTTTCGTCCCTTTCTTTTTTGGAGAGGAGGGCGGGGAATGAACCCGCTTCTCACCTTCGCCGGAAGAAGCTCCCAGGCCAGATGGACCGGCCTCAGCCAGGTCTTTCTCCGAAATGGAGATGGTCCTGGTGGTCGCAGGGGCATTATCCGGAGGAGATCCCTCTCCTCCTTGTACTGCCTGAGAATCCCCAGCCGTTTGAGGAGTACCTTGCATAGGGGCTGATTCGGGTTTGGTGCTTGGCGCCAAGCCCGGATTCTCCCCAATGGAAGGCCCTACCGTCTGAGGCTGGTTTTCCTCAAGGATCATTTCTATCACAGGAGGGGCCTCCAGTTGGCCATCCCCTCCCAGGACATCGCAGGTCCCCTTGGCAGCGTCATAAGTCTTTAGTGGGGAGGCATAGGCCTTGACACCGGCAAGGCTTAGTATTCTTGCCAGCAGGTCTTTTGAGGGAAGCGACCGAAGGGGCCTGGCTTTCCTCTCCCCCCTAAGGGGGTTTGCCCTACCGAGCCGCTTGCACGAGGGGGGGGCGGCAATGGGCTGCCTGCTGGCTTTCTTGGCAGTCTCCTTAGAAAGCAAAGGAGGGACTGCCGCTGGAGATAGGGAGGTGCCCGAAAGCACCTCCAGAGAAGGGGGTGAGGGGGAGTCCCCTACACCCGTAGGCGTAGGAGAGGAGTAAGCCTCCTCTCCAGTTAAAGAAGTATGGAGGGTCCGTTGCGCAAGCACAAGGGGGAGAACCTCCATTTTCTTGGTGGAGCTGCTTGAGGGCGGCTCCATTGATGTTTTTGGGGAAGTTGGGGGTTGTTTTTTTTTTCTTTACATCATTGGGCATGGCGACCTCTTTGTTTTACGGGACCCAATCGCTCATCACCTTTCGCAGTTGCCCGCGCTACAAGAGGTGCTTACAAGCCCGGCAGAGCCAGGCGCCGCCATTCGGGACCACCCCTCCCGCCTGGGGGCCTGGCAGTCCATCGGCATGGCGGCTCCACCTTGGACACGGCGTAAAATTGATAGAATGTGAAGAGGAGAGGGAAAGGGATGTGAAAAAGGTATGGGCTGGGATGAAGCAGGTTGTTAAAAAACCCCCATCCCGAACCGGAGCTCAGGGGTTAGGGAACAATGTCATCTTCCCCCTCAGCCCCGATCCGGGGTGGTTGGCTTGAGAAGAAGGTCAGCATCTACCCTGTGAAATTAGAGGCTGACCAGAGAAAGTTGTGGGAGAGGTTGTATGAAAAGCGACGAAGTAGGGGAGAAATCGGGCTATCTGAAGGAAGGAAGCGAGGCTAAGTTGGGGCCGGACGGAGCGCTGGATCCCGTCAGCACGGCGGCCATGATGGCAATTCACCATGCCGCTTATGGGGGTGATGCTTTGCAGCTAAATGGGATTTCATAACAATTTTTCTTTCCAAAAAACACATTAAGTTTACTTAGTAAAAACCAGAAAAAATAAAAGGGCGACAGAGGGAATTTTCGAAAGTTAATCTGATGGGTGATGGGTGCAATAAAAAATGACATACCGTTTTTAGTATATTCTATTTTACGCCTAGTCATTGTCAACCATAATATATATATATATATATATATATATATATATATATATATATATATATATATATATATATATATATATATATATATATACATATAATTGAAAATAACATGACACGTGATATATAGATGTATTTAAAAGCCCAAGGAAATGGAAATTGGTAACATAACCCAGAAAAACGCTAAGGAGAATATTACATGAACCAATGAAAGCTTAGGAAGGAAAATGGGAGATGTAGAGAACGTAAAAATAGGGCAAACTATTTTAACCGTTATATGAAAATAAATAAAGAAGTTGAATTTGAACCTGTGTCATCAAGCACTCATCGCTTATATGACCACGACGCTCATCGCCAGAGCTACAATTCTCAACCCTAAAGAAGGTTGATTCAAGAAGCCTTTGGAATTACGAAGTGTAGGTTTTTATCCAGTGAGAGACAAGACATGTGTTTTCTAGTAGAAGGAGGAACGGGCTTTTAGTTTGTAATAATTGAAAATCACATGACACGTGATATATAAATGTATTAAAAGGCCCAAGGAAATGGAACTTGGTAACACAACCAGAAAAAAACGCTAAGGAGAATATTAAATGAACCAATGGAAGCTAAAGATGGAAAATGGGAGATGTAGAGAACGAAAAGCTAGGGCAAACTATTTGAACCATGATATGAAAATAAATAAAGAAGTTGGATTTGAACCTGTGTCATCAAGCGCTCATCGCTTATATGAACACGACGCTCATATAACGGTTAAAATAGTTTGCCCTATCTTTCCGTTCTCTACATCTCCCATTTTCCTTTTTAAGCTTTCATTGGTTCATGTAATATTCTCCTTAGTGTTTTTCCGGGTTGTGTTAAAAATTTCCATTTCCTTGGGCCTTTAATATATATATATATATATATATATATATATATATATATATATATATATATATATATATATATATATATAGATATATATATATATATATATATATATATATATATATATATATATATATATATATCGAGAAAAATTATTGCAATAACGCAATCATAATTATGCGGTTAAAAGGCTATTTTTTGGCAAACCAGTCTTCCTCAAAGTCATCGGAAGGAGCTCTTCTTATATACACGAAAAGGTAACACTTAAAATAAGCGTTTTCTCAGATTGCCAAAAAAACTATCTTTTGATTGACATTTTCAAATGTCATCCCTGCTTATTGAAGAGAATGTAAAATTTGTTTCTCCACTTTTGCCTCGCCTTATAATCGAGAAAAATGATTGCAATAACGCAATCATAATTATACGGTTTAAAGGCTATTTTTTGGCAAACCAGTCTTCCTCAAAGCCCTCGGAAGGAGCTATTATATATATATATATATATATATATATATATATATATATATATATATATATATATATATATATATATATATATATATGTTGAAATTTCTCTGGACTGCCTTTCCACAGCATTGGGGTGAAGCAGCCTCAGCTAATGATGATATTGATATATATGATTTATTAATATATACACCAATGGTCTAAAACTTAATTAATTCAGATGAAACAGCAAAATATGATCAATTATAACACGCTTGATGGAATCGGATGTCTACTGATGAAAAATGAGTTACTTTCAACACCTCATAGAATTTGCTATTCAGCTGCGTTGCCGACTCCAAAATAGCACCAGTATTTCAACGAATCACTTAATGACAAGTTCTGCCCCTTGTCCACCACACTCAACGTTTTATTCCTAAGACGGTGACCCTACAGCTTAGAAACTAAGAAACGCAAATTACATCAATAGTAGTACACAAGAACCATGAAGAGTTAAATAAAGTCCGCAAGGTTGCCTTGCCGAGTTAAGTAGATTGTGACCAGTGTACTCATCCTATATTTACTTTAACCTCCCTTTTAACTACTGGTGCTTGACCAGGGAACTTGAGAAACTCAGTCAACTCATATGTTAGGATTAATTTGAGCAAAGCAGGAAAGAAACATTTGGATAAGAACACAAACATGTATCATAGAAAATGCCAAATGACCAAAAGTACTAAAATGAAAATAGACAAGTAAATTGTCGGCAGAACTGAAGAATATAAACGAGTAGTCATTAGTCGAAAGCTCAACAAACCATTCTTCATTCTCTCTTAAATATCTCCTATAGACATCTTGGTATTTACTATATTTATCTTGTATTCTAGGGTTAAGGTATACTAGCTATTATATAAAAATAATATCATAAAAAAATGAGCAGTGGTTAATGAACGAATTGTCCAAATTTTTCATTGGTCATATATTTTATCTTGTCGTGAGTCTTTTCATTCTCATATGTATATTTATATATGTTTGTGTGTGTGTGTGTGTGTGTGTGTGTGTATGTGTAGCTTGTTCGGAAGCTTCATTAATTCGATAATGAGCTATAAAAATAATACATAAGAAAAAAGATGATAGAAGATTTCTAATGCCAGTCATGGAATTTAATAATACTTAAATCGCCTTCGTTATGTAGTCATTCGGAAGGCAGGTTTCGGCCAGCTTCAGTAGATTACAGGTTTCTCGCAGAAGGAATGAGGTGAATATTACTATATTAACAACTGTACTATTATATTAACGGCAAAAGAAAATAAAGAAGATAAATGAAAATAGAAATACTGAAATGGAAGGAATAAGAAAAGGAAGTTGTTAGAGTGGAGATTAATGTACATTTGGTCGAAATTTTATAACAAATTTGCAAAAGAAATGGCAAATATGCAGGATTTTGGAGATTGAAGAATTGAGATAAACGAATGGAATTTAGTGGATTCGAGAAAAAATTAAAATGACATTTCTAAAGGCTACATCGTTAATCAGTACGTGTGATGTGAGCGTGTGTGAAAGAGACAGACAGACATAATTCCAGTACAGATATTCAGGACAAAACAGTTTACCGAAATCAAACAAGATCTGCTGACCAAAGAGTCGTGTATCCTCACATATTCTGATTTATGATCACACCTTACATAATATAGCCAAGCTTATCATATTATAGCCTAGACTAATATATCCTAGAGTAGTATATCATACCATACCCTAGACTAGAATAACCTTGCATAGCTTAGCCTATTATAGCCTTGGTTAGCTAGTCTATCGTAGCCTAACATAGTATTACCTAGAATAGCTTAGCATAGCAGAGCATAGCCCTCCCGAGCCTATTATACTTTAGCCTACCCTAGCATAGCATAGTATAGCCCTATCTTGCCTAGTATAGCTTAGCATAGCCTATCATAGTATAACGTAACCTAGCATTAACTATCCTAGACAAGTATAGGCTATACTATCTTATTTTACCCTAGTCTAGCCTAACATACCCTATGCTATCCTAGCCTAAATTAGCATAGTATATCTTACCCTTGTACTTTATATCTTGGTATAGCTTAGCATATTATAGCCTATTCTAGACTTACCCAGCATATCATAACATATTATAGCCTAGTCTAGTCTAGAAGAGTATCCGCTGAATAATTATATTTTATTGCCAAAAGAAAATAATTCCCGGGCTAACCTTGGGAGGACTTTAGCAATTATATAATTCGAAAGAGAATGTAAACCAACATAAGGGTTTCAAATTTCCTTAGAATCGGACGAATAGTTATTATGATATTTCCAACACCAAATAATTCATAGGCTAACCTTGGGAGGACTTTGACAATTATAGCATTCGAGAGAGAATGTAAAACAACATAAAGTTTTTAAATTTCGTTAGTATCGGCAGAATAGTTATGATGTTATTACAAAAAAATGCAAAACGAGGACCGACCAACCGACATAGTCGCTTGCGACTAAAAATAACGACCAATGAGCCTCTTCTGACTCTCCCCCTCTGCCTTCCCTCTCTCTCCCCTTCCCTCCTACCCTTCATCATGCTTTTATTTTCTCAAAATACCATGCAGTAAGGCAGTAAATATATGCTCAAAACATTCCCTCTTAGTACTCAATGCCTTCGAAAACTGTTTCATCAAGCCAAACTTGTGTTGGAGTTGGGGGAAATGATGCGATCGGGTGATTCACAATGTTTGCGATTCCTTCTTCCACAGTTTTACAGATGGGCCCTTCCTTTTGGGTCTAGGGTTTGTCTCGAAATCGACTATCCCACATGCAGAAATATCATGAGAGCTTAGTGAAATCTTTCTGTTAGCCAATGAGGTAATGGGCCATCGTTAGGTGGACACAAATGATCCAGTTCTACTATTCATATTTCCGTAAGTAAATGACCATTTTTATGTCGTTATAGGCTTCTTGCAAATGGAACGTTAGTCCAACTTGGACTGAACCAAAGACTGCCATTATGCAAGAGAACATTTATGAAGCTGCCTTTAGAAATAAAAAAAAAACTCCATTCTCTAGTGTTATACAAGGCAAAACCTATCTGTGCTAGAAGACGTGGGAATAAAAAAAATTAATGTATTCTAAAAAAGTTCACAAAAATCGATTCACGTGTTCTAAATAATGAGAGTTGTCCGGTCCGAACTGTCAAAATGTCTTTATCATTTAACCCGAATGCTTATCGCTGCGCTGCTTTATTAAAGAATGCAAAATCGAGTGCTACGTCATTCTATTCCGCCTGAGTGAAACGCTGAAGGGCTGATGACTGTTTCGCACTCGATGAAAAGTCTTCGGAATCTGAGACCATCTCTTGAAACTCGTTATCAGATTTAATGTTTTCATCTTCAAAAGAGGCATTACCATTACAAACTGGAAATGGAACTTTCTTAAAATGGCGAAAAGGTCCAATTGTACAGAAAATACTTGGATAGGAGTTAATATGCCTGTTTTTCTTGCCAACGCCTGTAGTGTTGAATAGAAAAAATAGCAGTCAGTTACGTGGTCCTTTGGCTCCCGTCAAATAATGGGGACTCCAAAAGGTAAACCTTTTCGTGTTCCTTTTGTCGAATACCGAAGACTAATGAAAATTATGATGGAGATTTTAGACTCCACTTCTTGTTTTGATCACCAAGGGTAACGTCAAAATAAGCCTTATAGGCACGTCGTATAAACACAACTCGGAGAAATATATCCGAGGAATAGTGACTTAGTTTGTTTTAAGTGATTTTATATATAACAATTCCGTTATCCCAAGAGTGTTTGTGCATTTATTGTTATATAAAATTTTAAAATTAGTTTTATAGACTGGTTTGAAATTTTATTACATGATCTCTTATTTATTTCATTAACAACAAAAGTATTCATAGATTTATCCCTGCAAAGGACCGTGTCCCAAAATATTCACACTGCGGTTCCGTATACCAATTCTTATGTCTAGGATGTTTCTCAGCTTCATATAATGGCAGGACTGATAGGTATTTGTAGGCACGCTTCTCATCCCATATGGAAATAAGTTACAGAACCAACTGTATTTTATCTAAATAGATCAATACAAAACAATAGATCATGTAATAAAATGCCAAACCCCAGTCTCTGAGAGGGCCTTCTCCGTTTGGGATGGTTATCTGACGATTGTAGCCTAGTGATAGTAGTGTGCTACTACGCGGTCTTTTTATTATTTGTTGCATAGTCAATTTTGTTCCACAGCTGGATCTTTTTATTTTCTGTTTGTTGTCCCACTAAGAGATCTTTTTAATTGTTTGTTATTATTATTACTTAAATTTTCGATCGGCTCAAGCCTTCGTGTGTCAGGGTCATACAGACATAGAATTAGGCAAATAGACATCTACCTAGATACATATACATACATAGCCACATAAACAAATCCCTTCATACAGACCTACGCACATATATATATATATATATATATATATATATATATATATATATATATATATATATATATATATATATATATATATATAGTACAGGAAAGAGAAATTTGACGGAATGAGCAATGAGACAAGAAACAGGAGTTTTTTAGAGGTAAGAGAAAGGGACATTAGAAGAAGACTAGAATCATAGAGAGCAGAGGGCGGCACAATGAAGGCAATCCTTTACCGAGAAGACAGAGATAACGCCAGGGGAAAAAAGTTTGAAATTCCTGGCCGGGACTCGAACCCGGGTCTGCTGATTGCCGGTCAGATGCTCTACCGCTGAGCTACCAGGCACAGTGACTCTACTTCGCCCAAAGCGTCACCCCATCATATATATATATATATATATATATATGATGATGAGTAGTAAATGAAATGAAATTTCGATGGTCCATATAGGCATACATTTGATATAATATGAAGATTACATATTATATAATCATCTATTCATGAAACTTTACTAAATAAACTAATAGAATAAATCATGAAACGTGCAAAACAAGAAACGTTCATTTACAGAGTTGCTTAGCAAGCAAATAAACTATACAAAAAAGAAAATTTGACAACAATGAAACTTAAAAAGTTAATATGAGTTGCTGAAGCCATTGTTTTTTATTATTTTCTTAGTTTAATACTTTGATTTTATTTTGTTTCATTGTCGAGGGACGAAGGCATGTGGCCAAAAAGTCTCTAAAAGTAGACACTAATGTACGCCAGGCAGCCACTATCGGCGCTTCGCTCGGGTACAGTTGAATTGGATAAAAGGTAAGGCCTTTACTTAGAGTGCGATATTATTAAGTTGGCTCCTTAAAAGGGAATACGTTTGCCGAGCTCGTCTCAAGGGTTATTCGAAAGATAAACAACTCTACAAAAATAAACTATAATACGAAAAATAAGAACAAGGGCACATATAAATATGGAAATCTAAATAATAATCAGTAGGACTGGGAACGAAGAGGTAGGACTTACGAGGAAAGTACTCCTCGTTCCCTCTGGAGGATGAACTGGGGATGTGGAAGACCAATGGCCAGGTCTTCGCCGATGATAAAAAAAGTCAAAAAGTCATCACCCTAGCACTGAAGATCTTGCAGTTCCTCTACTAATTGGACCAACATAATGCCACTTATACATATATTAATTCTTTGTTTGTTAAATGTACATGTGCTTATATTTGTGTGTGCTTATCTGAGAGTATGTTCATTATATGTATTATTTGCTTCGTATAATTATGTTCTGTAATTGTTTATTTCAGTGAAATAGAACCGAACTTTGGATCCTTCCTTAACCTTTGGGCTTCTTCAGAAACGTTATAGCAAACACTTTTAAAGGAAAATGTTGTAGGTGGACGTATTTTATCGAAAGAAAAACCTCAAGGAGTAAATGTAAAGAAAGCGACCGGCAACTTAATGAAATCACAGCAATAGAGAGAAGGCAGTGAACTATGGCAAAGGAAGTAAAGAACAATATTCCCAAAATAGTTCGTTAGGAGGAGAGTATTAAATTAAACAAGGTCAGCTGACCAAAATGTCGCGTGCTATCACTTTTTGGATTTATGACCCTACAACCTTCAAAACTTTCAATAATTCCCAGACTAACCTTGGAAGGACCTTGGCAATTCTATCATTCGAAAGAGAATGTAAAATAACATAAGGGTTTCAAATTTCGTTAGCATCGTCCGAATAGTTATAATGTTATTGCCAAAACAACAAAAAAGCAAAACGGGGACCGACCGACCGACTGACATAGTGAGATGTAGAGTCGCCCGCAACTAGACTCGCACGCGACTAAAAATGCCCCAAGTCCTGTATTATATAGTTGCAATGGTGGCACAATTTGGAGACTTAAGGCAGGACTAAAAATGCCCCAGGTCCTGTATTATATAGTTGCAATGGTGGCACAATTTGGAGACCCAAGGCAGGATCAATATAAAAGAATGATGAGATTAAACTAAAGAAAAGAGCGTTGAAGCAAAAAAACAAATAAAAAGCTAATGGAATCTGAAGAGTCTCATAAACATTAATTTATTATTAATGATCTCCAGGGTCAGGAATGCAAGTGGAAACATAATTATTACTTTATCATCAACATCATCATCATCATCACTAACTCTATAATTTAAGAAGGATATTCTTTTGAGTATTTAAATAATAATTTCATCTTAGTTTGGTTATAACTTACTTTTTTTCTCAAAGTTATTTCTAATAATTCTTTTATAATATCAAAAAAAAGAAGATGAATTAAGGCGAAGGGACACTGTGAAACAAGGAGTAACAAGGAGTAACAAGGTAAGAGAGTAGCCTAGGAGACCTTACGGTCCATTCAAAGAGGGTAACTTTGCACTAGCAATCGAACAGGTACATGGCTGCTCAATTGTTTTGCGTCCCTGAACGGCCGCTTTTCAAGACTTTATCTAGTCTTGACTTGAACTGGTCAACAGATTCACTGTTGACAACTTCCACTGGAAGTGCGTTCCACTTACCGCAGATACTGTAGGTGAAAAAATTTCCACACAGATTGCGGTTGTAACGCTTCAGTTCAAGTTTGAAGCCGTGATTGCGCGTTCTGTTCTCACTCAGTGTGAAAATATCCCGGTAGTCAACATGGTCAAACCCTCGAAGTATTTTGAAGACTTCAATGAGCTGACCACGCAGTCTATGGCTTTCCAGCGAGAACAGATCTAATTCCCTTAGTCTATCCTCATAACTTTTATGTCGGATAGAGGGAATCAGCTTGGTTGCCCTGGCTTATATGCGTTCCAATCTCGCGATGTCCTTTCACAATGAAGGACTCCAAAATTGTACGGCATACTCCAGGTGCGGTTGGACAAGTGAGTTGTACAGGCGCAGTAAAATCTCCTGGTTCCGATAACCAAACTCGCGCTTAATATAGCCAAGCATCCTTTGGGCCTTTTTCTCCGCCTCAATGCACTGTTTCGAGAACTTGAGGTCACTAGTGATTGTTACACCCAAGTCCTTCTCAGTGTCGGTGGATTTCATAGCAGTGCCCTTAGGAATATACTGAGATTGGGGGTTTCTGTGGCCAATATGCATCACTTTGCATTTCCCCACGTTAAAAGGCATTTGCCACGTGTCCGACCACTCCCCAATCTTCCCAAGATCTTCCTGCAGGCGGGCAGTATTTCCATCCTTTGCAACGTTTATACCAAGCTTGGTATCGTCGGCAAATTTGGAAATCTTAGCAACCATGTCACCGTCCATGTCGTTGACGTAGATGATGAATAGTAGTGGTCCCAGGACAGAACCTTAAGGCACCCCGCTAGTAACGGGCACCCACTCAGAAGACTGTCCATTTACCACCACCCGTTGCCGTCTGCCACTTAGCCAGTTCTCGATCCAGCCGGCTACCTTTCCGTCTATGCCAAGCGCTCGCACTTTCCGGAAAAGGCGGCGGTGTGGTACCTTATCAAAGGCTTTCTGAAAGTCTAGGTAGACCACATGTACGACCTTGTCCCGCTCGTGCTTACTGAAAATGAAGTGGAAGAATTCCACAAGGTTCGTCAGGCATGACCGTTGCCTTCGGAAGCCGTGCTGGGAACTCCTCAGTAGCAGGTTTGACTCTAAATACGACGTCACTTTGTCCACCATGATGCTTTCCATGAGTTTACTGACTATCAAAGTCAGACTGATAGGTCGGTAGTTCGACGGTTGGTTACGGTCTCCTTTCTTGAAAATAGGAGTCACCTCCGCCTCACGCCAGTCTCTAGGAACGCATTTGGTCCGGATTGACATGTTAAAGATAGCGCACAGATGTCGTGATACTTCATCGCACACTTCCTTTAACACTTTAGGTAGAAACCCGTCCGGTCCAGGGGACTTATTCGTCTTTAGGTCAGCGATCTTTTTCTTTATTTCTCCTTCGGTGAAGTCCATTGCCTCCAGCTTTTCCCCAGAGTAGGAATCCGTCGGCTGAGGAATGGGACCACACTCCTTAGTAAACACTGAAGAGAAGTAGTCGTTGAGGAGGGTAGCATTTTCTGCATCTGAATGCTTTAATGTCCCCTCCTCATTCCTCAAAGGGCCAATCGTTCGACGGATTGGTTTACGGCTGTTCACATATCCAAAAAACTCCTTGGGATTCTCTTTACAGAGTCTCGCCACTCGGAGTTCCTCAGACCGCTTAGCCGCCCTTATGCTGGACTTCACTCTCCTGGCTAGCCTCCGGTATTCGTCAAAGTCACCCGAGATCTTCGATTGCCGGTACACATTTCTCTTCTCCCTAAGCAGTTGCCCGATTTCTCGATTAAACCACTTTGGTTGAACAGAGGACCGACGGGCCATTTCAGAGGGATAAAACGCGATTGAAAACTCATTAATGTGGTTTTGAAGCTGTTCCTAAGAGTCTTCAACAGCATCGCACTCTTCTAGCCTCGCGTCAGTCAGTCCCGCGCGTAGACCTGCAAAGTCTGCTCTTCTCAAATCCAGTTTCCTTTATTTACTAGTTGCAGGCTCTGCCTTGGGGACTTTGACTACAAATCTAATTAGTCAGTGGTCACTGCCACCGATCTCTTCGCCAACAGAGAGGTCCTCAACGATGTCATCCTCAGAGGTGAAAACCAAGTCGAGGATATTGTCTCCTCTCGTTGGCTCTCTCGCCCATTGAGTCAGGAACTCGTTGTTCATGAACTCCAGGAGTAGTGCGTTCTCGTCACAGGGTTCTCTGGTTTCCCAGTCAACTTGTGTGTTGAAATCACCCATGACGATACACACTCTGTCTTCGATAAGTTCTCCTAGTAACTGGTACAGATCTCTGTCCTTTTCAACGAGTTGGGCAGTAGGTCTATAAAGCACTAGGGTCCTGTATTTGGCAGGACCTATCTCTAGGTCTACACCTAGTAGTTCATGGTCGGATATGATGTTACAATCCGTTGAGTTGAGAGTATCCTTGACATACAACATCACACCGCCACCCTCTCTGTCTGGCCTATCTTTCAGGAAGAGCTGATAACCGGGAATCGTGAATTCACCTTCAAAATCTCGGCTTGAGGTTTTTATCCACGACTCCGTTATGGCCACCATCTCAGGTTCCTCTGTTACTACCAGGCCACGGAGCTCAAGAAACTTTTTCCTGATTGACCTCGCATTGAACAGAAGAACTTTGAGGGAGTCCCCTAGTGTAGGACTCCCTACGCTCTTCCGTTTCCCGGCTTCTCTGTTTTCGTGGTCACACCCTTTTTGACGACCTCCGAGAAGGTCGTTCCAGGAGTGACACGGGCATGCTGGCGCACGCCCGCTTTCGCTCTGTTTCGAACGCTCCTTTGGGTGCGTTCCACGACATCTTGAATTAGGTTGGCGAGAAAGGCCTTCCCTTCAAAGGAGCGATGTACCCCGTCCCTTTGGTAGAGGTCGTCTCTACCGATAAAGGTACGATAGGGGTCCACGAAGAAGACTCCTTCTGCCGTGCAGAGATCCGCCAACCTTCTGTTCACGGCGACGTTTCTTTCGTGAGCGGTTCGGGATGGACCTCTTCTCGGAAGCATCCCAACCACCACACGTTTGCGGGTTTTAAGCCCTATGTCGTCCACGGCTCCCATCACTGTTTGGATGGTCTTACCACTGAGGCCAACCTTCCCATCTCTGAGGTAAAAGGTCGTTGCCGCTCACCATCAGAGCAACAACTGAATTCTCAGAAATCTGAGCTTTCTCTGCCTCTACTCTGATGTTGTGGTTACCCCGTCCCAACAGGCAGCTTACCTTCGTGCTAGTGCGAAGGCGGGCCGCTAGCAGCGGTTGCAGATCCCGTGTTTGCGAGTCACCAATGAGGGTGACCTTTTTTGCCTGTCATTTTGAGCGCTTTCTCTCTCTCTGAAAACTCGTGACCAATCAATGATAAAAAGGGGGGGGGGGTGAGTTCTCCCAGCGTGAGTCGCTCCCGCCTATCGATCGGAGAGGTTTCGGATCTTTCAGTAGGCACGCTTCATGTGCTGCTGTTCGTCCGACCGAGTTGTCAAACCTCGGCGTGCCGTGGCTTCCAACCAAGCAGCACTGACGGTCGCCGAAGGGGCCATCGATTTTTCACCAGGTGAACAACAACGAAGCACGCCCCTTACTAAACTCCTACTAGTTCCCTTCACAACGGCCAGGATCTCGGAGTAGCGTTCAATGGATATCCCGCCACACCAAGGAACTCGACCCAAGGCTTTTTATTGGCCTGGCAACCAACATGGGAACAAAGGGCCGTCACCTCGGACCAATGCTACCATAAGCACCCTTCAACGGGCACTGGGAACGGTTAATAATTACGCGCCAGGGAAGGGGTTAACGGGGCACTACCCTCATCCCATTCATCGTGCCCCAACGCCTAGGACACCTCTAGTCCTAGTCTCTCGCAACCAGTGAGCGTCGATTGGCGTTGTTTATAGAGGTTCCAAAGCCTCTCTTCTGACGCATGAGGTAGCTGCCAGGTCCTTATAAGTAGATAGAGGAAGAAAGGGAAAGAGTGACACGATAGGAGTAGGCTTTTTTTTGTTTTTTTTTCTTTTTGTATGAGTGGGAGATAGGATAAATGTAAAAAAAGAGAGGGATAGAGTAGAAAAAGAAAGGAATGACGCACTTAGTCTGGAACCTCGTTTCCGACCAAATTGACAAGGGTAGCCCTACCAGGGGTACCCAGAAGAGGTACACCCGCCGACATAGCTCGAAAAGTCCAAGGTCCACACAAGCTCTCTTCCCACGACAAGGGGGCGTCACCTCTCCCTCTATTTTCGTTATGAAATTAGTGCTGCATTTTCGAATGGCTTCTTCTTGAACGGTGGTTATGGAGGGTGGAGCGAATTTGACCAGAGATTTATATTTTTTATTTTCATTGTATAACTTCGGAACGCGCGAAATCACAATCCTGGACCTTCTAACTCTTTTGAAATTGCACAAAGAGTCTCCGACGGCTCAAACGAACAATTCTGTGACAGAGCTCACGAGTCACTTTCACGTGTGGTGGAATCTCTGTAGGGTGAGTACGATAATAATGGCTGGTGTACAGTTCTTATCTATTGAGCAAAATGATAGCAGATGATTTCAAGAAAGTTAGAATATTCCTGGAAAAATCTTTCCCCTATTTTGCAGCGTCAATATTTTATTTTGTTAGTTTATTCAGCATACTTTCTTGAATATACAATTGTATCATATGAAATCTTCATAAAATCTATTAAGTGCATACCTTTATGTACCATATATATATATATATATATATATATATATATATATAGTGCCTATCTGTCACTTGGTGTACTCGTATGAAACAACTTCCATTCTGATTGGTTTCGTATCAGCGCCCTCTCTACATCCACGATCCATCTTTTTCTTGGTCGGCTGGCTGGACTTTCTCCCCTCGTTGATCCTCATTACATGGCCATTTTATCTCAGTTTAATATTATTTGTGGTGTTCAGTATTGACTCGACGCCCAGATTAGCTCTTATCTTCGCATTCTGAAATTCGGACTCTCATTGTAACTCCGTTTATTGTTCTCAATGATCGCATCTTGGCGGCTTGAATTTTATATTCTATTCTGGTGGTCATTGCTCAATTCTCGTTGTCATATTTCAGTATTGGTTTTAGGATTGTGTTGTAATTAGTAGCTTGCTTTTTTTTCGGGATGTGTTTATCTTTTAATAATGGGTACATCATTATTAAAAGATAAACACACTCACACACACACACACACACACATATATATATATATATATATATATATATATATATATATATATATATATATATATATATATATAGGAAGAAGAAAGCTTGAAGTTTTATTATTTAGATACAATATCCTTTAAATATTTTCCATTATTTTTAAAACATAGACGGATTCATTGCTCTATATTTTACATTACATATTCGAAAACAGCAGTGATTTCATCGATTTATTCAATGAAGTTTTGTTTCAATTCTTAAAAAATTATTAGGTTTATTTACGTATACCTTTTCTTTAAGGTACCCCAAAGTAAAAAATTCTGGAGGGATAAAATCAGAGAATGCAAGATCTGTGCCAAAGCATTTGTAATTCAGCGTGTGTTAACCAGTGGTCAACAACAACCACAAATATCAACTAGGATACGTTCTAGTCAATTATTAATTTCTCGTACATCATTACAACGCACTCCGACAAAGCAATGGAAACTTCATCCATATAAAATTTCAATAACTCAACAATTAAATATTGCAGCCTATCAAAAAAAAGGAAACTTTGTACGCGCATTTTGGGGGCTAAGAAATGAGCCGACTTTTACATCGCACTTAATTATGTCTGATTAAGCCCATTTTCACATTACAGGATACGTTAATAAACAAAATTGCAGATTCTGCTTTGCTTTAAACCCAATGATAATTCATGAGCAGCCTCTTCATTAACAAAAGTTACTGTCTGGTGTGGCATAACTGTTCGAGAATCGTTGGTCCCTACTTCTTCGAGGATGCTGACGGAAAAAACAGTAATAGTAACAGGGGACACTTAGAGATAAATGGTACAAGTTTATTAATTGACAGAACTGGAAGATTTGGATATGCATGACATGTGGTTCCCTTAAGATGGGGCGAGAGCACACACAGTGAGAGAAACCATGGCAACACTAAGAGCAGCCTTTCCTGGTCGGTTAATTTCACGTTTAGGTGACGTTTCTTGGCCACCACGATCACCTGATTTTATCCGGCCATATGTTTCCTGTGAGGATCCCTTAAAATAAGGTAAAAATAAATAAATAAGACTAATAATATTCAAGAATTGAAAAAAATAAACATTGAAGATAAAGCCAAAATCACCTATGATGTTTTGGAAAATGTAATGGAAAATATGGTGCAAAAAAATCCGCCTTTTTTAAAAAAAAATGGGAACATTTGAAGGATATTGTATTTAAATAATAAACTTCAAGATCTCCTCTTTCATTTTTAATATCCTTCACTTTTAACCTAAATATTTTTTGTGTTAATAATTTTTATTAAAATTGTGAAGTAACTTGGGACAAGTTTTATCTATATATATATATATATATATATATATATATAAAGAGATAGAGAGAGAGAGAGAGAGAGAGAGAGAGAGGAATATACTAACATACATAGGTACCTATGTGTACGCTCACTCACGCACAAAAATACACCACAGACAGACATGTTCATGAACACTTATCCATACATCTTCAATGCCTGTGTCTCAGCGGCTTACACGTTCACACGAACGCATATATACACACACATCTCGAGTGCGTGTTCGTATCTGTTAGTCTTCCGTCCCATTGAGGTAACCTGCGGGAATTTCAGGTGGCAGGTGGATCCATGGAACCAGGATTTAGGCCTTATATCTTCCAGTTTCCTGGAAAGCGAAGCCTAGAACAAAACTAGGACTCGGGGACGCAAAAAAGAATACGAGAACCTGGTATCCAGACCCCACTATTATGTTATTATATATTTACAGTGGGTGAAATTTCGCATGTTTCCGGGAACCAGGAGAGGGCTGACAAATCTGTCCCAGGTATTGGCACCTGGATTTCCATGATTGATGAGAAGCGTTTCGCTCTTTCCAGAATTCCAGAGATACTTATTTTTATTATAATTTAATATCAGTAATAGTGATACTAGGAGTAGTAATACTACGGCAGTATTTAAAAATTCATTTTAGTACAAACCGACAAGAACATCTGCACACAAGACCTTAACTTAGTTTCATCATGGGGAGAGCCCGTCCCTCTCTTGCTTAAATAGTACAGAATATATACAAAATCCAAACTACTCTAAAGAAAAAAAGAATTGCCCCAAAAAGCTCAGTGATTCAATGAGAGACGATTATCTCGGTCTTTTGTATCACCTGCCAGTTGCAAAAGCTGCACTATTTGAGAAGGCAGAGTCAATTTAGCGCTTTAACTTACCTCTCTATACCTCTATTTACTATGTAAAAAAGATTTTAGTTTTGTTCAACAACCAAAGAAATAAGGAGGGGTTCAGAATTGTAGAAGGTAAAAAATGGAGACCATCCAAAATGATGGAAATATCTAGCAAAAAAACAGAATGGATCAGAAAACTAACCTGATTAGTTTCCTTGTATTCCAAGGATCAACAGAAAGTGGAGATTAACAGAATGATTTCTAGTTGGGTTACGCAGTGATCTGTTCTTGGACTGTTGCTTTTTTTTTAAATATCTAAACGATCTTTGCATGAATTTATATAAAATTTTAAAAATTCTGATGATACCCAAATCGATACTAGGAAAAAATATTACAGTGGTTGAAAAGGTAGATAAAGATTTGGATAGAGTGGACAAATGGTGAGAAAGATGCAGGATGCGCTTCAACATGGACAATTTACAGGTAATGTACATTGGTCGTGATAATTTTTTAATAGATTACATTATTTTTGGTTAAATCTTATATAAAGTTAAAACAGAAAAAGATTTAGGTGGAATAATCAATCTAGAGTGATCTAAATTTTCGACACGATGCACTGTAACTGCCAAAAAGCGATCTGGTATCTAGAATATATAGCTAGGCATTTTGCATATGTGTGAATCGAAGGATACTACATTCCCTTTTATTATGTAATCCATAAATTTTATTTATGCTGATTTGGAAAAGAAATATATTAAATTTAATCAATCCTATGGTTACTATTTTGCTCCACAACCTCTCAGCAGTTTATTGCTTTGAACAAAATTCTTTGAACAAAAATCCAAATTACGATGAAAAATATCCAGTTACAACGCACCTTTCCCTAATGAGCAACAAATCAGTAGACGAGCCTAGTTAGGCTATCAAGACAAGCCTAATTAGACTATGACTAGTTGAATACAAGCCTAGTTAGGCTATATATCACTAATCTGAAGACAAGCCCAGTTACACTATGACGAGATAAAGACAAGCCTAGTTGGCTATGAGTAGCTGAAGAAAAGCCTAGTTAGGCTATGAATAGTCGGAAGACAATTCTAGTTAGGCTATGACTAGTCTGAAGACAAGCATAGTTAGACTATGACTAGCTAAAGACAAGCATAGTTATGCTATGACTAGTCAGTGGACAAGTCTGGTTAAGCCATTAATAGTCTGTAGACAAACCTATTTAGACTACGACTACTCTGAAGACAAGCCTAGTTAGACTATGGCTAGCTGTAGAAAATACTAGTGAGGTTATGACTAGTCAGGAGACGAGCCTAGTTAGCCTGTGACTAGTCGGTAGACAATCCTTGTAGGCTATGATTAGTCTGAAACAAACATAATTATGCTATGAATAGTCTGTAGACAAGCCTAGTTAGGATACGACTAGTCTGTAGACAATCATAGTTAAGGTATGACTAATCAGTAGACAAACATATTTAGCCTATGACTAGTCTGTAAGAAATGCAAGTTAGGCTATGACTGCATAGTCTGTAGACAAGCCTAGTTAAGCTATTACTAGTCTGTTGACAAGCCTAGTTAAGCTATTACTAGTCTGTTGACAAGCCTAGTTAGGCTTTGATTACTCGGTAGACATTACAAGTTAGGCTATGAGTAGGCCAAAGATAACCTCTGTTAGGTTATGACTAATCTATAGATAAGCTTACTTAGGGTATGATTAATCTGTTGAGAAACCTAGTTAGGCTATGGCTGTTCCAGTGAAAATTTCTACTGGTTAATACTCTGTCCGTTTTTGTCGCTGCTCCCCGCGTGACGTAGGTGTGAAACTCCGGCCCAGTTCGTACCACTCTACCCTAATTTATTACTAAATCTCGGTTCTTCCACATCCTGTTCTCTGAGGTATATCCTGAGTGCCTGGAGCGAGCATTCAGGTCACCGCGAAAAATCACCGTAGTGTTTCTTTCGAATAACCCAAAGAAATTATGAAAGGGTAAATAGTTTCTTCTTGGGGTTGGTGTCCTCCTTCCCTTAAAACCACAGGTCCCGCCTGGGTGTCCAGTTCTATTGCCCTAATGCTCTCGCCCAACTCTTCCAATTCCCTATGCTTTATACCTTTCTTTACAGCAACTATTATACAATCGAACCTTTCATTCGAGTGACTTTTCGTGTAGGTATAATAATGCTGCAGCTTCAGCTCATACGTCCTTGTACTCAAACAGTGCGGAGATGATGAGGACCAAATAACGACTTAGGATTCTATTAGTCGCTAGAAAAGCCTACTTATGCTATTACTAATCTGTTGACAAAAATATTTAGGTTATGACTACAATGTAGCAAAACCTAGTTAGGCTAAGACTAGTCTGTAGACAAGCATTATTAGGCTATGTCTAGAGTGTAAACAAGCCTGGTTAAGCCATGACTACTAGAATAAAAAGTTCGGTCAAAATTCGCTGGTTTATTTAAGGCTAGCCTAATGCTAGTTATATATAACAGAACCAGCTAGCCTCGTCCACACTTGTCGCTCATTAGGGAGAGGTTCGCCATTACACCGAATTATTTTGGCCTAACAATTTTTTTGCCTATTTTTTTTTTTGTAAACCAATAAAATAGAGAGAGGTAGAGCAAAATGGTTGTCCCTTTTAAAGTAATACAAAAATTACCATTGCTCTTTGTCCTTTTTAAATATATCAAACCTTCTCCTTCACCGGTTGTCCCTTTTAAAGAAATAAAAACCCATTTCACGCTAATTGTTTTTTGGTTTTAATAAATCATTGTCCTGTTTTAGCTTCTAACTCAACAATTGATTTATAAGCCTGTTTTTTATCACGTACTGCCTTGTATAGACAGGCCCCCAAATGGGATAAATAGAGTAGTTTTCGTTTGCTATTCTAAATGAAGTATGTATAGATGAAAATTGTGTTCTTGGGTAAGTATAAGAGATTTACAACCGATTTCTACCTTTGATGCCTTGCTCAATAGGGACCTAACAAATTACCCTATCACTGATAAGTAGGTAGAGTAAAAACATATACCAAAACAGGCAATAAGCCACAATTTATATCTTACATGATATTGATGAACCGAAGAAAGACTAAGAACATCAAAATATATTGTTAGGGCCCCTTGCTTCCATTGATGCTGTAGTATGAGCCACAGATGTTACGTCATTGATGATGTTACCATCGGGTTTACTACAAATGATAGCCTACTTAGAAAAAATGAAAAATCTTCAACCCCCCAAACGAAAATAAAGTTCCCATTTTAAAAAAAGAAATATAACCTGTCAATTAACCAAAGTGAACCTGATATTCACTAGGGAAGGACATAGAGAAAAATAATAAAATCTTAATTGTAAAGATAGATAGATGAACAGACACAATGAGAAGGCTCGTAAGTATAAAACTAGCCATCTAAATATTACTAGATCTTCTTAAAATTATTATAATGACAAATAATATGATTATTATTAGATTGGTTACAGAACTTCAGAACAAAGACGACCAAAGACGCTAGGATCTGCTCAATTATTTTGTATTTTTCTGGTAGCCAGTTGATAGAAAAGTGGGAATTATATTAAATGAGTCTATAAAAATGGTTATTTTTTAAGAACAAGCACAGTTTATCGTGAAATTACAGGACTATTAACATATGAAAAAGATCTGTCGTCTGGTCCACAATTCATGCAGGAGAAAATAAGTTTATGGAGAAAGAGACAGAGGATAGACAATGGAAGAATAGACGACCAAAGACATATAGGAAAAACATTACTAATAATAACATTTGAAGTTTAACATTTGCAGGACGCCTCTCTATCCACTAGCAAAAGCCGGACAGAAAACGTGGGTCTTCAGGGCCCGCTTGAAAGCCCTCAAAGAAAAATAGGAGCGTATGCCAGCAGGCAGACCATCCAACAGCTTAAGGGCAACTTCAGAGAAGGAAGCTTAACCATGCAATAGAGACGACTGCGCGGAACCGAAAGTAGGAGGGCACTACCCGAGCGAAGGTCTCTTTGTTATCTGGATATAGCCAGTGTGTAGGACAGGTAAGAGGGAGTTGCGGTATTTAGGATTTTAAATGTGAGAAGAAGAACTTTAAAAGTAATTTGAAATTCAATGGCCACCCAGTGCAGTTCTCGGAGCAGGACTGTGGCAAAGACAGAACCGTCCTCAAGGGAAGAGAACGCGAGCCGTAATGTTGTCGATAAGTTGTAAGAAATGAATTGAAGTGTTGGGGGCTCCACTGGACAGGGAGTTACCGTAATCAAGGCAAGAGGTAACATAAGCATGCATGTCTATCACGAAACTGTTTCGGCCAAAGTGGGACCGGATTCGACGAAGGTTAAAGAGAAAGCAGAGAGATGATTTGCTTATATTAGCAACATGTGATTTAAAATCTATTTGACTGTCAAAGGAAACTACCAGGTTTCTAACGTTGACAGAGAACGCGATTGGGGAATAACCTAGATTGAGAGAAAGGGCTACAACTTTTACAGCGAGTGACATCTGCTGAGGTTCCGATCAAACGGACCTTAGTTTTCCATGGTGGAGTTTGAGTAAGTTATTCGTTAGCCACTCAGTAATCGTGCCATGTGCAGATGAAAGGTTAGTGACGGTCACGGCGAACGAGTTTGGAGAATAGGAGAGAAATAATACCATGTCATCACCATAGACATGGAAAGGTAGACGCAGGCGACGCAGAAAAAAGACGATAGGAATGAGGTAGATACGGAAGAGGAACTAGCCAAGGACAGGGTCCTGAGGAACAACGTAAGCCACAGCAGCTGACGTGTACACTTCACCTTTTATGTGAAGAGAATAAGTACGAGATGACAGATGAAAGCAAAACAAATTTAGAACAGTTTCAGAGACACCCAGGTAGTCACAAAATCGGTGGCGAAGAACGGAGTGGCAACCATGACAAATGCTGCTGAGAGATAGGGAAGCACATAGATTGACAGCATCAGTCTCGCGGTGGAGTGGGTCAGTTACATGAAGGACAGCAGATTCAGATTTGTGACCTGCCTTGGAGCCGCACTGGAAGGTTTCGTGGATGCTGGAGGAGGATATGTGTTCAGTGTTGAGAGCAGCTACTACCAACTTAACACCCTTGTATAGGAACAAAAGTTGAGAGATTTGACGATAATTTGAAGGATTATTTAGGTCAATATTTGTTTCTTTAAGATTGGACGGACACCAGACGGTTTAAATTCAGAAGGCACCTTATTAACGAATTAAGCAAATAAATCCTGACGCCATTGCCAACACAGATGAGCTTCTGTTATAATGAACATGTCATGAATTCGATTACCGAGTTGTTGTTCTCCGTGTAACGAAAGGTGTCAGAACATAAAATAGCATAATTCAACCGATGACAAAAGCGCTAAGGGTCTTTCAAAGATCATCTGAGCCAACGCCCGCACATAAACTGCTTCCACAAGATTGCGTCCAAAATAAGGCTTAAAATAGAATCACAATCATGGCTCGTCAAAGGTAAATCATGGAGCTAAAATATACAATATCATTAATACAATATATACAATTTAGAAAAAAAAACAAAATGAAAGAAAAACTTTCCCTATACAATCTGCATCCAGAGGAATGCGATTAGATCATCAGATCTAATCTACAACAATATCGATTTTACAATATGTTAGTTGCCCCAATGCAACTCAAAAACTATAACCATCTACCATCTCCATATACTCGTACTCATCTAACCCTCACTTGAAAGCATTTAAATTTGAAATGCTTATTTTCTTATATGGTAAACCATTCCAATAATCTACTACTCTGTTGATAAAAACATACTTTCTCCCATCTATCCTAACCTGTGTTTTTTTAAAATTTTCAAGTCCTAAGTCCTTAGTCTAAATCAAAGAACTTGCTAAATCCGCCTTATCTATCCCAGAACAGACTTTAAAGCACTCATTCATATCCTCTATTATGCATCTTCTTTCAAATGAGAACATATTTAGCTCTATCAACCAATCTACATATTCAGGGTGCTTTAGAAAGAGTTATAGCAGGTTGGATTCGGTCTCTAGCTATGGTGACTGGTCTACAAGTTAGTACGTAATGGCACGTTGGAGGTGGCCAATAATAGGCCCACAGTTGGTATATAATTGTTGATTACGGGTTTACTGATGGAGGTCGACACGGATGTTTCCTATCCAGTTACTAACACTACCCAATGTTGCTTAACTTCGGCGTAGTGCTATTGGGTTATTCGGGTAACGGGCGTTGACTTTGGGCTAACCCTAATAGTGGGGTAGATTAATCCTCTTGCTTGTTTTTGTAAAGTAGGCTGGGTTAAAGGACCGGTTGGATTATTCTCACAAAAAGTAATCTCGGAGGGCGGATTCAAAAGACTCTTTATTGCGCAGAGGACTCTGTAGGCTTAGGCATAAATAATATGATTGAACTTGTGTTGTGTATTTGAGGCAGGCCTACTAGTGTATGAGACTATTTTGACTATCCTTTTGACTAACTCACCGTCTGACTATCCTTTTACTCTTTCTGACTCTTGGCTCACTTGACTACTGCCCTGACTGCCATAGTCTCTACCCAGATATGTATATACTATATCAAAAATCCGTGTGCGTGGCCCTGTTTTTATCAATGACACGTTTCGGCGGAGCTTACTCTACAGTATGTTTATTTGTGTGTGCACTGAACATAAGTTCTTGCGTGCGTTTCGCCGCCCCCTGGAACAGTAAGTAAATCCCATAGCTTTCCTGTCTTCAGTTTGGTGTCAATGACTGCACCTGGTTTGATGTTTGCTGGTGCAGCTGTGGTGTTTCCCAGAACCTTCGTGATCGCGAGAGGTGTATATGCGTGCGAGGGTATATATATATATATATATATATATATATATATATATATATATATATATATATATATATATATATATATATATATATATATATATATATATATGATAATAAAACTACTGTGAAGGAGCCTAGTATTTATTATCTCGAGACCAATTTCAGGATGGAGTTTGTCATGCCAGCCTCAGTCGAACACTAAGAATACATGCAGTCCTACCAAGCATACAATATATATATATATATATATATATATATATATATATATATATATATATATATATATATATATATATATATATATATATTATATATATATATATATATATATAGTTTACAGAGATCCAATTAGAATTCCTAATCAGGGGGTGTGAATTAAGTTTGGCGTAGTGGCTGCATTTAAATTGCTTATCCGAAAGGTTAAAGTTGGGGATTTAATCTATAAGGGGGCATTCAATGTCCTTTCTTTTGCGGAAGTCCTTACACGGGTAGATTAGTTTGGCCTGTGGGAAGTCTATCGGGTGGTTAATGTTATTATTGTGTGAAAAGACTAGAGGCTATGTTTCGACGTCTAATGTCTCCTCTGTGTTCATACATTCTCGGATTGAGATTTATTCTTTTGTTGCCTATGTAAAATAAAGGGAAGTTAAGAGTAAATGACCGACCTACCCTCTCTGTATACCGTAAAATCACTAATTCCAGTTCTTACATCAATTTTTACTCTTGTTATGTTATTATGATATTTTGAGAGCTTTTAGAATTTGTGACCCATGTTTCTTGTCCGATGAAATTACTTTCTCTACCTGTACATTTATAGAACTAGAATATCTAATCCATATCATCAATGAATGCTTATCCAAAGCCTAGTCAACTTCTATTGGCCTAAAAGTAGAAAACCAAATACTAAATGAAACTGCCTCTCCCTTCTATTTTCTCCATTACTGAAAGGTTTAAATAGTGTCCTTTCCCCTAACTGCACCACTTTTGAATACCCTTCAACCATTAAAAAATGATTGACTACCACCAAACCTATAGAATGAACCAACAAAGCATGACTCTATTTACCTCCCTGTAAAGAAATTAACTGCCCTTTATTTTACATATGCGAAACAGGAAGAAATCTGGATAAGAGAATGTACGAACACAGAGGAGACATTGGACGGGGAAACACAGCCTCTAGTCTTTTCACACACACTGATAACTTTAACCATCCAATAGACTTCCCACAGGCCAAACTAATCTACCAGTGCAAGGCTTTCCGCAAAATAGAGGTCATTGAATCCATCGTTATAGATGAAATCTCCAACTTTATCCTTTCGGATGGGCAATTCAAATGCAGCCCCTACGTCAAAGATCTAATCTTAAAAGATATCCTTAATGAACTTAAATTCACACCCCATGATTAGGAACTACAATTGGATTTCTGTAAACTATATATATATATATATATATATATATATATATATATATATATATATATATATATATATATATATATATATATATATATATATATATATATTATGCTTTGTGGGACTGCATGTATTCTTAGTATTCGACTGAGGGTCGCATGAAAAATTCCATGCCGAAACTGGTCTCGAGATAATAAATACTACGCTCCTCCACAGTGGATTTATTAACATATTTGGAATTTGTCATTGGATTTAACAATATATATATATATATATATATATAATATATATATATATATATATATATATATATATATATATATATATATATATATATATATATATATATATATATATATATATGCATTAAGGTGGTCCAAAAATATATGCAAAAAATTGAAATTAGTTGGAAATGTTCTCCCCATGGCTAAAATTATGCTATAAGATGTTAAAAGAGCTGATGCAAAATATTGACTAAATTGGTGAATATTTAGAAGTCGCTATGTGTCTCCATATTTTTAAATTTCAGTTAAAATATTGGAACCTTTTAATATAGGCATTTATTGGTTGCTACCTATATATTATCATATATTTGTCATTGATAACTCATTCCTTATAAATTACAATCGCAAAAAAATCAAGATATTGCATTATCTGAAAAGTGGAATGATATTCACATACTCGGCGTATGATGCAATAATAATTGTTGTTTCAGCTTGTTGATTTCTGAGCCTATTTGTAAAGTGATGACACAATAACGCCCCCTCGTTTCAAATGGTGATGCAATCGCACCATTTCCTATATAAGTAAGCGAGGATTGATTAATTGTTCATTTGTAGTTTGAAGTTTAACAGTTGACGTAATACAAGTGAATACAAGTGCTGGTTTATGCAAGTATATATATATATATATAATTATTTAGGTAAGTAATATACTTTGCTTATTCAGTACATAGATAATTTGCAGTTTTTTATCAATATCAGACTTACTTAAAGAATATTAGAATTATATGTTAACACACTTTATGTTTATATTTTAATTAGATATATATATATATATATATATATATATATATATATATATATATATATATATATATATATATATATATATATATATATATATATATATATATATTAACTAAGCATGACTGCCGTAATTTTTTACAAACACAGGAGCCTATTTATTTATGTCAAATGAAAGCTTATTCTTTCATGACTATTGAATATTTTAGAGTAGAAAAAAGTATCTTCTAAGTATAACTAAATGGAGGGGAACCATGAGCTCTCTCAGTTACAATAAATTTTTATTTCTGTTGTTTCAGATTATGGCTGAAAGTACTCGTTCATCTGCGGCAGCCTGGCTTTTAGGACATCCTACTAGTGAGCTTCCATATGCAAGACTACCAGCATGTGGTGATGTGGTCGTGTTGTTCAGTACCACTATCAAGTGGAGTCAATGACTTTGACACAAAGTTACAACCTCGCTTGCTAAAAAGTCATAAAAGTATGGAAAAGACCCCGAATTCCCACACAGCGAATAGACTCTTGCGTTAAGAAACTCTCAAGGTTGTATGAAGAATGAAACCCTCAAGGTTTTATGAAGAATACCTTTCTTTGAAGAAGGATCGCAAACCCGAACTGTACTCATGTAGAATGAATGAGCGTAGTTTCGAATCTACTCTTTGAAAACTTTTTGACATAGCATCAAAACATGCTTTAAATGTGGTTTAAAATCAAAAAGACCGTCAATTTCTGTTGATGCAGAGAGAACATTTTCTGATAAGATTACTTCAGCCAAGGAATCCAGCAAAAGATACCGACATGAGAAGGCATTACAATACAAAGAAAAAGTATATACTTCTAAAAATCAAGCAGAGGCTGCTACTCATGCAGATTTTGAGTCATCCTCATTTGAAGGAGAAAGTTTAATTGCGGCAGACAAAGAGTTTTGTCCATCTTCTTCAACTAGAAAAAAAAGGCATAATGTAGTCCTTCAAAGTCAAAAAATATCTTTACAAGTTCAGATGTGGCTGCTGTTCTTGGTCGTGCAAATATTACGGATAGAAAAGCAACAATGGTTGTTGGATCAATAGCACAAGCCTTGGGTCACGATATTGCAGCCATGACACTTTGCAGGAGTTCTATACAACGTTCCAGAGCAAGTAAGAGAGGCAACATACGATGAAGACAAAGCTTCGTTGTCTGTTGAAGGACCGATCCTTCTTCACTGAGATGGAAAACTACTACCTGCTATTGATGGAGCAAAGTAAACAGTAGAACGAATGGCAATAATGGTTTCTGTAAATGAGATGGAAAAACTTCTTGGTGTGCCAAAAATAACACGAGCAACAGGAGAAGAACAGGCTATGGGATGAATTTCATCCTTTAATGACTCGAATCTTCGTGACGAAGTTTAAGGCCTTGTATTTGACATAACTGCATCAAATACAGGCCTACAAAAAGGAGCCTGTACCATAATTGAGAAAGTATTAGGAAGGGAGCTTGTTTGGATTGCGTGCCGTCATCATATTCTCGAAATTATGTTGTTATGTGCTTGCAATATTTCACTTGGGCCTACAAGTGGTCCAAAGAGGAGTCTCTTCAAACGTTTTAAAGAAAAATGGTCGTCACTTACAAAGGATTCTTTTTAAGAGGTGGATCCCAGTTTATTCGTCAATCCAGTACTGCATAATCTTCGAGGAGAAATGGTCCCATATTTTCAGGAAGCTTTGAAGTCTCGTCAGTTGCGTGACGAATATGAAGAATTGCTACGACTTAGTCTCATCTTTCTTGGGGGCAGTGATAAGACAGAAGTTACATTAAGAGCCCCAGGAGCGACTTATCATGCACGGTGGATGGCTAAGGCTATATATGTCCTGAAAATATACTTGTTTAAGCATCAACAGAAACTAACGGAACGTAAAAATGCCGATATTATAGAGTGATCTCTTTTTATTGTTTTGGTCTACTCGTGTTTTTGGAATGAAGCCCATTCTGGGATTAATGCTTCTTTAAATGACATTCTGCTTCTTAAAACTTTGCAAAAGTACCCAAATCAGACAATATCTAAAGAAGCAACCACAGCCTTTTACAGACACTTTTGGTATCTTGGAGAAAATCTTGTTGGTCTTGCATTTTTCGATCATAGAATTAAGGCTGAGACCAAACAGAAGATGGTCTCCAATCTCCAACGTAACTAAAACACAAAAGTTGTTCGCCGATTGAATCTTACAAAAAACATCGAGGATTTGGACTTGCATGAACTGGTAACTCAAAAAACTAAGCTAATCTTCAGTCTTCTAATGAAAGATGGATACAAGTTTGCAGAGGATACATTCCTGAAGACTAACCCAAGTTCTTGGGAAGAGAATACGTGCTTTCAAGAATTTTAACGTCAAGCGATTAACTTAATGGTTATTAACGATCCAGGAGAAAGAGGTATTGCACTTATCAAATCGTATAATGCATATCTAACAAAAGATGAATAACAGAAACATTTTCTTCTCAGACTTGTGGCAAAACATCACCAAAATTTTCGCTCATGCTCAAAAGGATCAATGTTTAATCAGCAATTTTAGTTATAATTTGTGTCAAAAAGAAATCATTTGCAATTTAACTACATTCTTTACACTTTAATATAAATAATTCTAAAAAATTTTCTCTCAACACCAAGATCTGTTTCAAATAAACTAGTATTTACAAAGACTGTTCATTTCTATCCCAAAAATTAATTTACCAGCAGACTAATAAGTTAAGATCCATATAGCGACCAGTATATATTGTTCGATTTTGATGAAATTGAGTATGTGACCTACTGTTCAATGTGGTAATACAATCAGGCATGTAGAGATAAAAACTAAAACAAATTAGGGGGGGGGGACCACTCTAATATATATATATATATATATATATATATATATATATATATATATATTACTGTTTAAATGACAAAATGCTATATACTTTGCATTTGTAAAATCATGTGCACGCCCATTTCAAGCCTTCATAAGATTTATATGATACTCACCTGTGAGGCTTTATTGTCAATCCTATTTCATCTTGCACTATGGCACTAGCAAGAAGCTCTCCTCCGAGACCGAGTGTTGAAAGTTTTAACGATTCTAAGATAATTTATATACTTCTAAGGAATGTACATTTTTACATTAAATTTAAGTTACTTTGACTTTAGGAGTCTTACAATACATTATACATTTTTACCAACTAGAGATAAATTCTTTATTTTTTGTAAATCTTTACATTAAGTTTGGGTTACTTTGACTTTCGGAGTCTTACAATTATTTATTTATATATCTACAATTACGCATGGTAGTTAGCGGTTCTCTGGAACGTTCGGAGGTAGGAGGTGCAGCTATTTAATGTGAACAAAAATTTGTGTGCGTGTGTGCGTGCGCCACAATTTTATTATTGTTGACTATTACTTAGTCTTCCTTCCCTTTTTAATTTTTGCCTGCAGCATAAAATTCCACTCTTTTTGTGTATTTTTATTCCTTTTATACCTACAACTTTTTGCGCGCGCACCACAACCACAACATTATATTTATTTTCTTATTTCACTTTTGCTTTACTTGGTTGAAAAACATAAATTTCAAAGTAGCAGCAATCCTACGATTCTTTGTTTAAACTATGTAATGTCAAGCGTTTTAACAGTTGATTGTTTGGATGTCTGAGCTGCAGTTCCTAATCACGAACATAGCCTATTTTTGTATATATACACATTAATTGGAGTATATGCTCCACACTACTTTTCTTTAAACCAGACGGAACCTAATGATACGGATTTAACTCTTAGTTAATATTTACACGGACTTTGTACACTTAATGCGGAGTTAACTTAAATTAATGATTACGTTGACTTTGTACAAATAATACTGGGTTATCTTTAAATTAATAATATTACGGAGCTTGTACACTTGATTGGTTCTAATAAAATTTATAACATTCTTCTTACCAACGGACACTGGACTTTCATTATTTACTTTTTTTAAAAATAAGCACTGAATCTACACTTTGTAATTGATTTCCACTGGATTTGTTCTATACAACTTATTGGTATTCGGAAAACTTTTTACGTTTGATATTATAAATCAAAAATAAAAACTGTACCCGACCGTATGGCATGAGTTCGTCCGTTGGTTTCATCTTGATCCAGTATGTTCCTTTTTGAGCTGTGATGATGGGCGCTGTGTACGTAGGTAGAGACAGGACAAACTTTGGCTGAGTTACGTTTCGACCTACGCCAATCTGTATCGGTTCATCGAAGCTCATCCAGGCTGCTTGCAGTAGTTCGGTGCGTTGAAATGAGCTTCTCTACTATCCTAACGGCCGCTTCGTTGAAAGGGGGGCCGATGAAGATGGAGCTGGCCAGGTCTTCTCCCTCTTGAGCCCGTCAGTAGGCTTGATGCTGACGACTTCTGCTTCCCTGTGCTCCGCTCGTTTTTCGTTCTGTAAATCCATATCCGATGCCTTTCCTCGTTTGATCAAAAAGGTTCACCACTATAGTAGGTTATTTAGTTATGGCCTATTAACTGTTTACCAAGTTCTAGGTGAAGGATTGAAGCGGTTTGATTGAGAATTCGTCAGGTCTTCTTATTCTTAGATATCAAAGGAGCCTCCTTTTCCTATCTAGGCGAATCCAACTTTTTCTTCTCCATCCTACGATAAGTCACAGTTCATGAAGGTGTCTACCTCCTTGGGAGAGAAGCACCCCATAACCGGTGACAATGCCTTCTTCTTTTGGCTTACTACAAGATATCTATCATCTTTGTTACCCTCCGTTGCAGGGAAACTAGCAGGTTGATATTGTATCTAAAATGTGGGGACCATGCTGGTATATAGTACAGTGCTCTAAATGTGGACTGAAATATGATTTATACAAATACTATAAGGATATAATCCTAACATACATTTGTAACTATCATCCCTCTTAAGGAAGCCAGCACTCTATTTTTTTCGATTTTTGTTTGCATATACTGTTTACAAAAGTTCAGTTACCTATCTGCTAATATTTATAAGTCTTTCCCATCTGCTAATGCAGTCAGCCAATGCCCATCCATTTTATAGCTAAATTCACAATTATCCTTTCCCATGCTAATAACTTTATACACTTTGAGGTTAAAATTCATCTGTTAAATCTAATAAATTATTTAAGTCACTGCTATTTAAAGACTCCTTCAACTTCTTTGACTAGGAAGCCAATTTTGTGTCATCTTAAAAATTGACACTTTTCAATTTATTCCCTCCACAATATCATTTATATAAACTAGGAATAATAATGGTTCTAGAAATCATTCAACACCTCATCCCTTCACCTAGAACTATCACAATTTAAACTGTTCAGATTCTCTGCTATATTTGTTATTGATTTTCTAATAGCTAAAAAAAATTCTTGAATGTTTATTATCATATTGAACTAAATTAATTTCTCCTGCCTTTTTGCTTGTCTTAAATATCTTATTCAGCTTATTCCTATTCAACCTATATTGATTTAGGTTTTCAGTGGAATATTTTCCCTGTAATTTCTGGTATGTCCGTTTCTTCTCATAAATTTCCATAGTTACATAATAATTGATATATAAATATTTACAAATTGGTTAAAAATTCATACAAACTAACCAACTTTTTATATGAATTCAATTTATTGAACTTTAAAAAATCCATCAATTATAAAAAGTTATACAAATTCGATTAAGTTAATATATTACTGAGAATCAATAAATTAATACATGATAAAGGAAGATGAATAGCAGTTCTCATCGATAGATTAATAAACAACAAAATTAAAGACATTTAATATTAAAATAATATTAATTAAAATTATAAAATGATTAAAAATAATACAAATTAATACCTGCTAAATACATATCTTCAAAATTTGTCTCTGTACTAAGTTCTAAATAATCTTTTTCAAGTAAATAATTAAAATTGTTGTTTCGTGTTGCTAATTAACATTTTCAATATAAAGTAACTAAGCGGATCTTTCCAAAATGGTTTCCAGGCTTAATTTGGTTGTCATAGAAACCTAAGCCCGAAATTTGTGGGAGGAAATTAATGATTTATCAAGACCCTAAAGAAATCTTCCCATATTTCTAGGATGCACCTACATAGAGGTGTGTATTTACAGATATTTGTACATCCATTTACGTACATGAAGTGTACACCAATTAATTATATAGTAAAAGGCAGGAAGGTCTAGTAAATATTTGTATAAATTAACGCGAGAATTACTAATTAAAACTGGAATTCACTCATTAATGAATTTCCATGTATGTTCAGATGTTATGGGCGAACAATATTAGAGGATTATAAGTGAAACATGGTCAAATTAGAGTAATGTAACGTATTTTGAGTTGGAACTCTTGTTTTCGAAACAAAGGTGGAACTATTTATTATGTTATGGAAGTATTTATTATTATTTATTTTCCCCATTCCTTTGCGCAGTATTTAGCCACCACTGTGGGTAATATACATATAGCGTGAGAGATTATTCTGCGAGTTTGGAGGCCGGTAGGGCACGCAATCAAACGAGTGTAAGAGGGAAAGAAAACAACCATTATATTTAATTACACTTGAAAAAATTTAGGACGCTGTTATTTCATTGATCAACGAGGGCACCATCGCAACTCTTAATACGAGGAATAGGTATGACTTAAATACTAAGGGGTGGCTAATGTGTAGGATTACGTGCCCTCCCGGATCCAACCTCACCAGATGTAACATGACCAACCTTGCTGCCCCCCAGTTCTGGAGGTTGTTCCTCCCCCCCCCCCTTGCCCGTACTCAAGGCTCACAGGTGATTTTGCAGGGATATATCTTCCGCACATTTTTAGCTCTATATTCAAAACAACCCTTACATGATCTCTGATCCCAATCTCTCATTTACTTCAGTGTCAAGAATTCAACATTCACCACTTTCACATAAATTGGGTTGTTGCAATTCAATGCGACTAAATTACCCCCCTCCCACTTTATACCCTAATAAACACAAAGACACCCATCATTTTTCCTACCCCAAATATTCTCTTCATAGCCATGTATGTGGGGGTGTGCTGAAGCATCCCGCCTCCATGTACACCTATCATACACAATATCATCAATTTCCTCCTTACTCAGCTTTTTCTCGCTCAAACACTCTTTCACACAATCACTCTACTGTTACATAGTATTCCACACAGTCTTAGCCCCTCTCAATCATCATCGTATATTCTGTTGGTATCTGAGAGATGAGATGAGATGAATAATGTGTTGAAATGTGTATTAGATAAATTAAGGTAAAATCAAAGGTGAGTATTGCCCTGGTGTAGAGAGCATCTCTTGAGTTCTTTATTTTCTTGACTCTCTTTTCTTTTTCTTACTCTCTTTTGTTTTCCTTGCTGTACAATCAGTGTTTAGTGGTGGTGGGGTTAGCCACTTTGCGACCATCGTTGCAGTTTTTTGTTTTATTCTTTCTTTCTCTCTCTTGTTGTCTATTTTCATTTTATTTATTTCTTTGATTTTTAATTATTTTGTTTTTGTTTTATTTATTTTTGTTTTGATTTTCTATTTATTTATTGATTTTTTTTTTATATAAATATCTAAATAACCTTTTTCCATTTTCACCGCCATGGCATTCCATCCTTTCAATTATAGTACTCGCATATGCTATTTCCTTAGTTTTCTATTTTGTGTTTCATTTGATTTATATTTATTTATTGTACTGGCGGGGGGGCATATTGCCTCTTTTTGGGGGTTAATTGTTTATTGTCTTGGGCAGTTTGCCTCTTTTTGTTTTTTGTTTAATTGTTTATTGTCGTGTGCACGTCGCCTCTTTTTTAGTATTATTGTTCATTTTTGTCATTTTTGGTGTCTAGTAGTTGGATATTTCGCCTCTTTTGGTCTTGTCTTGTATTTGTAATTGTTCTCCTTTTGGTCGTGATCAGGTGAATATTCCATTTGAGTTCTCTCGGGAGCCGGTTTTTCTACTCGGGAATAGGGCTCTCCTGGTGGCGCGTCCAATTTGAATTCTTGGAATGTCTATTTCAGTGTCCATGTTTGGGGGTATTTCTTGTTCGATTTTGTTTCCGTAGCCTCTGGAGTTCCATATTAATAATAATAATAAAAATAAGTCGTTTGTAATGCACTCTTCAAGGCCTCATGCCTTCCCAGAGCGCACTTTGTGCTGAGATGAGAATGGAAATTCAATGGAAATTCAAGAGGGGGGGGGGAGAAGGCAATACTGAAAAGATGCGTTTTCAGGAGACGATTAAATGTGGTAAGAGAGGGAGAAGACCTGATTTCAGCAGGAAGAGCATTCCACAACTTAGGGACGCAGATTGAGAAGGAGCAGTCCCCCATTGAGCAGAGAGATGAACGAGGAATATTCAAAAGAGGTGCTTGTGATGACCGAAGGGCCAGAGGGACATGGCGTGGCGAGAGGGCAGAAGAGAGGTAAGAAGGGGCCTTGTTGTTTAGGGCCTTAAATGTGAAGAGAAGTATCTTGAAGTGAGTACGGGATCTGACAGGGAGCCAGTGTAGTTCATGCACCAAGGGTTTCGAGTGAGAGAAGCGAGGGCGACGGAGGTGAAGCCGGGCGGCATAGTTCTGTACAAGTTGAAGGGGGCGGAGAGAGGAGGATGGCAGATTCACAAGCAGAGAGTTACAGTAGTCAAGGCGTGAGGTAATGAAGGTATGAACAGCAGTCTCAAGACTTTGGCGATCAAAGTGAGAGCGAATGCGAGAGAAGTTACGAAGAAAACATAGAGAGGATTTGCTGACATTGCGGATATGAGGCTTACAGGAGATATGCTCATCAAAAACAACACTCAGATTCCGAACGCAGTCAGAGAAAATGATAGTATTACTGCGCAGAGTAAGCGAGGGAAAGAGAGATTTAGATTTTTTGACAAGAGCAGGGGTGCCAATGAGGAGGACCTCAGTTTTAGAGTGATTAAGCCTGAGGAAGTTGGTAGAGAGCCAGTCAGAAATGGAGGAGTAGGCAGCCAGGAGGTCAGTGATAGAGTAGGCAAGAGACGTGGGGGATGAGGAAACGAAAATTTGAGTGTCATCAGCCTGTAGGTGGAAGGATAGACCGATATTACGGAGAAGAGAACTAAGAAGGAGAATTTAGATAAGAAATAGTAGAGGACCAAGGACAGAGCCTTGTGGCACTCCAAAGCAGATGGGGGTAAAGTCAAATGAAACGTCGTCAATCACAACGTATTGGGTACGAGACGAGAGGCAAGAGCGGAACCAGTCAAGCACGGTGCCTGATATGCCGAGGAAAGAGTGGAGACGATCAAGTAGGACATAATGGTCAATAGTATCGAAGGCAGAGGAGAGGTTGAGTAGAACAAGGATGGGGGTACAACCCCTGTTCGCGGCTCTTCGTAAGCAATCGGACACATTGAGAAGGGCGGTTTCTGTGCAGTGACAGGACTTGAAACCAGATTGATAGGTTCCATCACTGTTACAGGCCACTATGTGACTGTTAATGCGTGAAGCAACCACTCTTTCCAGAAGCTTAGAGAGGAAAGAAAGTTGCGAAATCGAGCGATAATTGGAAGAGTCAGTGGGGTTCAGTTGAGGCTTTTTTAAGAATCGGACGGATGTGGGCACGTTTGAAGGAAGAAGGAACAAGACCAGTTGCAAGTGAAGTGTTGAACAGGTGAAGAAGCGTTGGGAGGATAGCAGGCAGAATTTTACATATCAGTTTAGGCGGGAAAATGTCTTTGGGGGAGCCTGATTTATTAGAACGCGAGAGCAGGGCTGTAAGCTCCAACGCGGTCACAGCGGGGAAAACGATAACCGGCTAAGGCGGGAAGTCAGAGAGAATGGCAGGAGCTGGGACAGAATGCTGAGGGAAGGAGGCACGGGGGTCAGTGACCTTATCTACGAAGAAATTCGAGGGATTAGCAGAGCTAATGGGTGGGGAGACCTGGGCTGGGGAAGTAAGACGGGAGAGCAGGCGGAAGACGGTACGGGAATCATTCCTATTATCAGTAAGAAGATTACGTGAGGTAGGCTTCACGAGCAGATTTTAATTTTGCCACGTAAGAAGCTGTCGCAAGTCGGAACGCCAGCAAAAGAGGGGTCGTGTCTTGCCCACGGGTGCGAGCCTTTCTAAGGACTCTTTGATGGGCACGCATGGACTGCCTAGCACGAAGGAGTTCCATAGAGTACCAAGGGGCACGGTGACAACGGGAGTTCGAAGGGGTGACAAGGGGAGAGTAGGCATCAAGACAAGTGAGAAGGGGTTGCTCCAAAGAAGAGAGAATCTGGTGAGGAGAGGCAGAAGCATAAATGGGAGGAAGTTTGGAGGCCACATCATTAGATAGGGAGGGAATATCAATAAAGGCAAGTCGACGGAAAGGCTTAGGATTATGAGACAGCTGGGGAGGTATATGAAATAGGATAGAGAAGTTGAAAGGAAAGTGATCAGATATAGCATTGGACAAATTTGTAGCCGTCAGGTTGAAAAAAGGACAGTCAGAGATTATAAGGTCCAAAATGTTACCGTGAGTGTGGGTAGGAGAAGAAACGTGTTGGGTGAGAGAGAAGAGATCAAGGATTTCATAAAAGGCTTTGAAATTAGGATTGTGGCCAGGAAGGTTGAAATCACCGAGGATTAGCAGAGAACCAGTGGGGGAAAGGCTTGCGAGGAGGTTACTGAATTCATCAAGAAAAAGCTCGAGGGAGGAGCTGGGGGGGCGGTAGAGGACTAAGATAGTTAGAGAGGGGGTGGAATCAGAGACATTGATGAGCGCCTCAAAAGAAAGAAGAGGGGGAGAGGGCAGATTATTCAGAGGGAAGGAGGCACTGTGAATGAGAGCAACTCCACCACCGCGAGAGTTACGGGAGGTATGGGAGTGGACGTAACCATCAGGGGTAGCGAGATTTAAAAAGCAAGCAAAAGGGGCAAGCCAAGTTTCCGTGAGTCCAAGGAGAGTGACTCGAGTGTTAACGAGCAGGTCATGAATGTAGTCCGCCTCCTTCGAAAGGCTTCTGACATTGAGGATAGACGCTGAGAGAACGGGTGAAAGGGCAGGTGAAGAAGAATCAGGGGTAAGTGGGGGGGGATGGGGGTTGATTCAAGTAAAAAAGTTTTCTAAGAGCAGGAGCTAAACGGAAACCACGTTAAGTGTGACGGCGGGAACGAGAAATTCCCCATGAATTAATGTGAGTAAGGGGGTTTTGAGAAACACTGGTAGCAGTTCTATTGAGGGCAAGAATCGTTAACCTATCAATCATAGTGGCTAAGCGACACAATAATGGGAGAAAAGCAAATTAACTATATAAGAAGAGTGGGTTAAGCGACACAATAACGGGAGAAACAACAATGGAGACAAAATAAAGAGTAATCGAATAGTGTGAACAAATAAAATTACGATAGAAACAAGAAACGAGGGGAAAAGAAATGTGACGAATCATATTCAATGTCTTCAGTCCTGCTCTTGCGTGCAATTATATCTGCTGAATATGGTCTATCCTGTGCGCTCCAGCTATCAGCAGGCCTGTACTCTCTGCATTTGCTTGAGAGAGGTAGAACTCGTGGCTTGCATGACCACTGATGGGTACACTAAATTTGAGCAATGTACCAGAGCAGTGTACAGATTTTTGCTGTTATTTGCATTGAGGCTTTTAAACCTATATAATTTTCCAAGCTCTCTCTTGGCTAGGGAGATTCTGTTTTTAATGTGCGTCTTATTGCCGGTTGAAGTGATGAGCAGACCGAGGACTTCACTCTCGTTGGTGTAAGGGTAAACTTCACCATTTACTATGACGTCATCAATTTTCCGGCGGTTTACTGAAAGAATTTGGAACCTTTGGCGATTGGTTTTAATCTTCGACTTTCTTTCGTATCGATTAATGTTTTTGATTTTGGTAGCTGTCTCCCTTGCTTGTACTCCAGCGTTCTTATAAGTACTAAGAATGATTTGAGAGATGTCATCTGCAAACTGCAAACACATCACATCATCCCTAACTGGAGCAGGTACGTCCAATATGTGCACTAGGTACAGCGGTGGACTTAGTCAGCTACCTTGTGGAACACCCGCTTCAAGTTCGATTTCGGGCCTCTGTAGCCCGCGATCGAGATTTGGGCTTTTCTCTCCAGGATCTTGTTTAGCTAGAGGCCAAAGATTTTTTATTGTAAGCCTCTCATCTAAACCTTATCGAAGGTCTTTTGAACATCTCGCATCAACACGTCTACGTATTTCCCTTACAGTGGGCGAGTTTTTTGGTGAGAAGGGCGAGGGCTTTTAGCTCTCTTAGCTGATATTGTAGCCTGTTTGCTAAAAGCTTCTCGTAGACTTTGCCTATGAACTCGAGGAGGGATATTGGACTATAACCCACCAGTTGATCTGGTTGCTTCTTCCCTTTGGATATAAAATGATTTGTTCCATTTTTAGACCTTCAGGGAAGTAGTCTGTAGTCAGGGATGCCTTATAAATGTTCGTAATTTCCTGAATGATCTCCCAGGGGGCATGCACCAAGTAGTTTTTAGTGATGCTCGTCCACTCTGGTGCCCTTTCTTCAAAGGTTTTTATGGTTACCATGACCTCTTGAGTTTTTATTGGTCGGCCATGACCTGCCATCTCCCTCTCTTCGTCGACATATGCTTGTGCATGCGTTTGATGTATTCTTTGATTAAGATCTTCAATCAGCTGGCCTTCGAACTCCTGGTCAAATTCTACATCATCCTTAAGTGTAATTTAGAAGATTTCCTTCCAGAACGTGCAGAATCTCTCTTCAAAAACCACCTGATCCTTCAAGCAGTCATTGCCCCCTTTAATGAGGGTCTTTTCTCTAGTTGGTAGGCCTTTAAATTTCTTTACTAATCGCCTGAACTTTTCTGGTATCACTTTGCTATCTACTTTTACAATCCTTCTAGTTGTAACCTGGTTCACTGCACTTTGAGCATATCTCCTGTGGTTCCTTGCATTCCCTCGTCCTGTGGGCTTCCATTTTGTAACAGCAGAAGCAGAATTGTATGGGGGTAAATTCTTCCCTCTCTATGCGGAAGACCTTTGATAGGCCCTTGTGGCTTTTTTCATCCGTGAAATTATGTTATGTTATGTTATCTGCTCCCCACTAATTTTAGCGTTAAATAGCATGAAATCATTTTCTTTAGCTATCTGTGCCATCGAAGTATCGCTGAATACGAACTTAAAAACATACGTATACTCCAATTTTTCTCTCTTGTTCAAGAATTTGCTGAAGTCTGTCATTTTAGCCCATGATCGATTCTTCATGACTTCTTTGATTTGGTCCTTGAAGTGTTTCCGAATCCAAGGGTCCAGACTCTGGCAGACAACACTACTGTGTGTTAAAATCTGTGTTGGAATTGCTGGTTGAAAGTCAATCGCTCGGAGTGTTTCTACGGCCTCTTCTTTTGCAATGCTCTCCACGACCTTTTCCTTTTCGCAGATCGCCACATAGCCTGTTGGGACCTCAGGCAGTCTGAGCATGGCGATTTTCACTCTGCCGTAGACAACTTCGAAGAGCTTTTCTCTGCTTGGTCTGCTGTTTCCGCTGATGGTGCGCAGCGGGCTCCGAGTTGTATTATTTTGGTCCATTATTTCCCGGGGGTGACCCCTCGGGGCCGGTTCTTTTCTCGGTGTATTTCTTCTCTGTGGTTAATGTGATAAAACGAGTTGAATCTGTGTTAAATTCAACTCCTATCCCATATTAGTTAAAACCTCGAGGAGGCCCACGTGCATCTTCGATTCGAGGCTTGGAGTCTTATCAACAGCTACCGGACGCCAATGTTTAAACAAGGAGGTTATCGTCCCCCCGTTCGCCCCCATACGCCGACCTCGCCAGATCGAGTTAGGCTTATGAACAGATAAGGCATTTTTCTCCGGCCCAGCTGTGCGTTCCCTTCAAGCTTTCACTCCATTCTCCCCCACGCCAAGGAGATGTCCTGGCTATTTATATGGACTCTTTACCACTAAGATCAGATTGGAGATCCAGATTTTCGTCGCGAAACATCACCACGACCCTCTCTCCCTTTGTGCGCCAAGGGACCTCGACCTCGAGATTCACCATCACTTGTCCAGAAGGAGGACAATATTCCTTGAGTGCCAAAGGTTCGAGCCTTTAGTGACGCCAAGTCCCCAAGGCATCCCCCCCTGTTGTTCAAGGAGAACAACATTAGAACAGCCATTGTTCGTTTTGAGCCCTTCGCCAAGAAACGGTTCTCACCCCCCCTGTTGTTCAAGGAGAACAACATTAGAACAGCCATTGTTCTTGAGCCCGTAGACAAGAGACGGTTCTCATCCCCCCCCTTTGTTCAGAAGAGAACAACCTAGAACAGCCATTGTTCGTTTTGAGCCCTTCGCCAAGAAACGGTTCTCATCCCCCCCCTGTTGTTCAAGGAGAACAACATTAGAACAGCCATTGTTCGTTTTGAGCCCTTCGCCAAGAAATGGTTCTCACCCCCCCTGTTGTTCAAAGGAGAACAACATTAGAACAGCCATTGTTCTTGAGCCCGTAGACAAGAGACGGTTCTCATCCCCCCTTTGTTCAGAAGAGAACAAAGTAGAACAGCCATTGTTCGTCGAGCCGTTCGTCGAGTAACGGTTCTCCTTTCCAAGACGCCTCGTCAGGATCCTTTTATCCCCCCCCTTCGGCTGGAACTCGCCAGCGGACCGAATATTCCTTCAAGTACCTTCCACTGCACCCTAATGAAGTTACGTAAGCCAAGCGTCACCTTTTGAGTATTGATCCCTTATTTGTCAATTCTATCCTGTGCTTTAAATGGTTTATCGAACCATCCCATCTCTTTAACTCCATATTTGTTTTACCTTTTTTGATCCCTTAAATCCTTGGATTAGCCCGAGTCTCCACGACCCTTTCCATTCTGTTTGTCAATATTTTCCGTTTTTGTGTTTTGTTTATAGTTATTATTAATAAAACTCTATTTTATTAATGATAGCAATATTATTATCCTTGAGCTCAGTTCCACTTCTTAAGCATTTTGAAGATATATAATATCGGCCGCCAGACAGTAAAACGCACTCTAAAGATAATTAAGGAAGTTCCCTCAACGAATAGTGTTATATATAGTATCGTCGGGAGTCATTCTACGACATATATATATATACTATTTAATTTGGTATCAGGTGTGTAAGGTTTAACGCTATATCTTTGCAAACACTGGTCTCAGTCGAGTAAAGCATAGTGTTATTCGTTATAATAATAGAATATAGTAGTTCCCTTTTGTTTTAACGATTGCTATCCCCCTTTTTTTTTGAAACTTAAGAAGCTGGAGTAGCTCAAGGAACGGTTAAAATAATTTGTTTGTGTTTTTTGTGATTTTAGTCAGTGGTTATTTAGAGTAAGAAACCAAGTACGAATAGGTCAGTGCCCATATTTAGGTAGGCTAATTCTATAGAGGCATAATTCTTGTTGCGAGGAATTTTAGTTGGTTGACTAGTGCGCCCCCAAGTGCAAAGATGACTCAGTTTGAAATCTTTAAAGCGCAAGGAGAATCCTTGGGACTTTCCGGAAAAGAACTAATTAAGTACATTCAAGAGGAACGGATAAGTCAAGCTGACCATCAGATTGAATTAGCTCGGATTAAAGCAGAAGTTCAAAGAAAAAAGGTAGAAAAAGAAAGAGAAAGAGAGGAACGGGAAAGAGTAATCCAACGAGAAGAAAGAAGGACGGATTCGCGCCCCTTCCCAGGAAAGCTGACAAAGTTTCCGAGCCCCGTAAAACCCCAAAACTTCTTTCCCCAAAACCAACAACGGGACTCCAAACCTCCCGTTAAGACTTCTCCTCCATCTCTCTTCCCGAAGCGACCAACCATATGCTTCACCTGTGGTGTACAAAACCACATGAGCTGGAATTGCCCCCAAAATTCTAGGCTTAAAAGCGGACAAGCCCACCAAGTTCACCAGATTAATGCGACCCCGGCTTCCCCGGTGGTGCAGACCCAAGCAGAAACTTCTCCCCCTCCGTCAGGCCACCAGGTAAATTTTGTTTTTGGTAAAAGTTCATCGGGAACTTTGAAATATGAGGAGGGCAGCGTGGACAGCTGTCGAGTATCGACTCTCGTCAGGGACACAGGATGTACATGCTTCATCGTGTCCGACGAACTCCTCCCAGTGGCCTCTAACCACGAAAAATTTGCGGTGGTACATGACCAACTTGGGCGGGCGAACCGATTCCCCGTCGCTAGATGTTACCTGCAGTGTCAATATTATAATGGCTGGGCTGAAGTCATTGTAGCACCAATAAAATTCTGTTCCGTACTTATAGGAAAGAGCCCCCAAGTAAGTTTCGACCCTGTGTTTCAGGCCGCCCTTCCTCAAGGCCGAGATAAGAAAGAAGCCCAGGAGCCCGTCCCCATCAGAACCCCGATACCGCCCGATTTCTCGGAAACCTTTAACCAGGACTTTAGGACGGCACAAAAGGAGTGTAAATCACTAACACCCTTAGGTGATAAGGCCCCAGACAAGGACACGAAGACTGTCCATGGACCCCAAGAAAAAAAGAACCCCCAACGCGCCCATGGAGATACCTTCGTAGAACTGGACGAAGCATCGGCGCTTGAAGAGGATTGCCCCGCGGAGTCCCTTAAGGTAATCCAGACAGTGTGCATCCAACCTGATGCCGATTACCCTCCTCCTTCCCTACCAGGCAAGTCTTTGGAACCCTCTGACCTGGATAGTGACGCGCAGCTGACACCACGTCCGAAGAGCCAGCTACAAGAACTAATTAAATGGAATCACCATTTACCCACCCTATTAGCTCTTTTCGAACAACTGCGCGAAAATGGCCTCACCATTGGCCCCCGCAAATGCCATTTTGCCCACGAACCCATTAAATATTTGGGTTTCAAAATAGGACGAAGCAAGTTAGGTCCCCACGAGAACAAGATTAAGGCAATCGCCCACATGCCCCTCCCGATTACAAAGAAGCCATTAAGATCGATCCTAGGATCAGCTTCTCCCTATCAGCGATTTGTTCCGAATTTCGCTGCAATTTCGGCCCCCCTATGCCCCCTTCAGGAAAAGAATTTCTCCGATCGTTTACGTTGGAATGATGTCGCTGTTTCCCATTTTATTCAGCTCAAAAGTAAGTTCATTTCTGCCCCCATTTTTAAGTTGCCCAACCCGGAAAAATCCGTTGGGGTTAAGACCGACGTGATCAACGAGGGCATTGGAGGTGTACTCCTTCAATACGTGGATGACAGAACGAGTCATCCAGTTGCATATGCTAGTCGTCAATTATTACCACGCGGAAAGAGATATGCCACTAGAGAAAAGATAGCTCTATCAATTATCTGGGTCATAGACAAATTCAAGCTGTACTTGATATGTAAAGATTTTCAAATAGGAACCGACCACCGTCCGTTAGCCTATATTAGGAATTTGAGACACTCAAACGGCCGCATCATGCGCTGGAGTTTACTCTTGCAAGAGTATCAATTTAAAATAAATTATATCAAAGGGTCCGATAACTAGGTCGCTGACGCACTCAGTAGGAATGCGTTACCGAATAGCGTAGAACAATTGTATTCATAGGATTAGTATCTCCATGTAGGTATATACCGTCTTGTACGACTTAATTTAAGATTCTTTTGTAATATAATTAATTAATGTATATGTCTGAATTTTGTAACGCTCAATGTCTAATTTTTTGTATGTCTATATATTTGTTCTTATTAATTTACGTATAAATTATTTTGTCCCGTATGTACTAAGTTTATAACATTTCATTGTTCCATGCCCTTTTTTTTTATTAAGTTGTATTAAAGGTTATTTTCCCCTGTAATCTAAAGATCAAAATAATCATGTACTGAGGTAATACTAGTTAGGTGCAGGAAGATACGGTTGGTACAAGAAAACGAGTTCCCTACAACGGAGCTCTATCGTTGTCCCTTCTCTCTTTTTTTTTCGAAGTGACAACTTCCCCTGGAATGGAGGGGTGTGATAGAACGAGTTGAATCTGTGTTAAATTCAACTCCTATCCCATATTAGTTAAAACCTCGAGGAGGCCCACGTGCATCTTCGATTCGAGGCTTGGAGTCTTATCAACAGCTACCGGACGCCAATGTTTAAACAAGGAGGTTATCGTCCCCCCGTTCGCCCCCATACGCCGACCTCGCCAGATCGAGTTAGGCTTATGAACAGATAAGGCATTTTTCTCCGGCCCAGCTGTGCGTTCCCTCCAAGCTTTCACTCCATTCTCCCCCACGCCAAGGAGATGTCCTGGCTATTTATATGGACTCTTTACCACTAAGATCAGATTGGAGATCCAGATTTTCGTCGCGAAACATCACCACGACCCTCTCTCCCTTTGTGCGCCAAGGGACCTCGACCTCGAGATTCACCATCACTTGTCCAGAAGGAGGACAATATTCCTTGAGTGCCAAAGGTTCGAGCCTTTAGTGACGCCAAGTCCCCAAGGCATCCCCCCCTGTTGTTCAAGGAGAACAACATTAGAACAGCCATTGTTCGTTTTGAGCCCTTCGCCAAGAAACGGTTCTCACCCCCCCTGTTGTTCAAGGAGAACAACATTAGAACAGCCATTGTTCTTGAGCCTGTAGACAAGAGACGGTTCTCACCCCCCCCCTTTGTTCAGAAGAGAACAACCTAGAACAGCCATTGTTCGTTTTGAGCCCTTCGCCAAGAAACGGTTCTCATCCCCCCCCCTGTTGTTCAAGGAGAACAACATTAGAACAGCCATTGTTCGTTTTGAGCCCTTCGCCAAGAAACGGTTCTCACCCCCCCTGTTGTTCAAAGGAGAACAACATTAGAACAGCCATTGTTCTTGAGCCCGTAGACAAGAGACGGTTCTCATCCCCCCTTTGTTCAGAAGAGAACAAAGTAGAACAGCCATTGTTCGTCGAGCCGTTCGTCGAGTAACGGTTCTCCTTTCCAAGACGCCTCGTCAGGATCCTTTTATCCCCCCCTTCGGCTGGAACTCGCCAGCGGACCGAATATTCCTTCAAGTACCTTCCACTGCACCCTAATGAAGTTACGTAAGCCAAGCGTCACCTTTTGAGTATTGATCCCTTATTTGTCAATTCTATCCTGTGCTTTAAATGGTTTATCGAACCATCCCATCTCTTTAACTCCATATTTGTTTTACCTTTTTTGATCCCTTAAATCCTTGGATTAGCCCGAGTCTCCACGACCCTTTCCATTCTGTTTGTCAATATTTTCCGTTTTTGTGTTTTGTTTATAGTTATTATTAATAAAACTCTATTTTATTAATGATAGCAATATTATTATCCTTGAGCTCAGTTCCACTTCTTAAGCATTTTGAAGATATATAATATCGGCCGCCAGACAGTAAAACGCACTCTAAAGATAATTAAGGAAGTTCCCTCAACGAATAGTGTTATATATAGTATCGTCGGGAGTCATTCTACGACAGTTAATATTATTCTGCTCCCTTATGTCCAATGGTGAGTCCTCTTCTGTTAGGTCCTGATCCTTTCTTTTAAATAGAGCGATTTATGGGCAGCTTCTTCTCCGTTGTAAACAGGTTTCCATGAACGTGAACTGCCAGATGGAGATGGATGAATGATGATGGGTCAACCCGGGGAGCCCTCTTGAGGTGTGATTGTATGGCAGATTTTTGTTGTTTAGTGCGTAATCAACCATCCGTAACCGTGGGTGCCGCCACTCGAGGGTTTGGGTATCAGAACTGCATCCGGCATACATAGAGACGGGTGTGACTTCCCTCTATGATCATTGCTGGGCTCTCGAGGTAGAGAGGACCTTCTTCATCCCCATAAGTTGCAGTCCTTTTACTTGTCTGGATGTCTCTGGCTCCGAGTTCCACAGTAGACTACTCCTCAAACCTGCTTTCCTTGGCATCCCCAATTTTGTCTATCTTAGAGAACGACATAGTTGGGACGAGATTAGATGAATGACAGTCCAGTTCACTTCAGCTCCATTACTACGATTCCGATCAGGGAGCCGCGGCGGGAGGGGGGAGGGATAAGTCTACATAAGTCGACTATTAAAGGGCTCTGTGTATTAATCTTTCTTAAATGAACCACCTCAGAATATTTTCAGTCATAACCTCATCCACACGCTTCATCGTACCATAAACATTCCTTAAACCAGTCGCTTATCAACCAAGCTAATTTTCACATACTAAGTACCCTTTCAATTAGTTCGTGTACACAGGTCTTATTAGAAAACTTTCCTTTTCCTTCCCTACTCGCATACACCAACGTTGGCCGCAGCATAATTTCAGACACCTTCTGATATATTCCACACTAAAACCTTAGAATCTTCTACCTCTTAATTTCTTTGTGGCAGCAATCTGCTTCTATAATGACACTATCATTGACAATGCACCTAAACTTTGCCACCAACACCGCGTCATCAACATATACTAACATAGATAGAAACTATCCCTTATCAAAGTTGTAATCATTTCCATCATTCTCAAACATACGTCTATCTATATCTCATTCATAAAACTAATAGAGCGCCATGGCCATTAACGCCATCGTGTTTTTCACCTCAATGCAGGTAAAACCAGTCACTCAGGCTAGCTTTAACTATAATGCTAACCATACTTCTAACATAAATACACTTCTCATTATTCAATAGGTTTTCACTCACTCCATACATTCTTAGGAGTTACTATAATGCTTTTTATCTACACGATGATAAGCTTTCTCCATAACATAAAACCAGCATACACTTTATATGTCTTATTCTTTGGGTTTTTTTCATCCTACTGTAAACACTTGGTCCACATACATCATACCCGTTCAAAACCACATTGTTCATCCCCTATCAAACCATCAGTTATCTTTCTTATAGCCCTCAAATTAGAATTTTTCTATTCCATTTACCTCTACTATTCCAAAGAACTATCTTCCTGTACTTTATGCATTCGTCCTTTTTTTTATTCTCGTATACGAAAGCAGATTTACTACATTTTCACCCGTCAGGCACTCTTCTACTTCTATATGACTTATAACACGGCTATTAGACCCATTCAATTGCACAATCACCACCACTTTTTAGCATCTCACTGAGCATAACATATACTTCACCTACATACTTCCCATTTTCCGACCTCCCGAAAACCAACAACGTCTTGCATGCTTATATCCTCTAGATCTCAATACAGTACACAATTTACCGCTACAAAAACATTTACACTTACATCATTCGATGCTTCTTCATCGAATTTGATCCCTTCATTTTTCAGAACTATTCTGCTATTCTTGTCCCTGATATTCACATAGCTACACTTGCCCTGATTCCTCACCCTTCTTACACCCCTTGAGAATGGTTTCGTGTTCTGATCAGGATCCTCATTCATCTTTTTAATAAATGCCTCTTTTCAGCGTTCGTACTTTGTTGAACCACAGGTTTCAATTTCCCTTGCATCGCTTTGTATTTATTTTATCTCCCCCCCAAAAAATCGCTTTTACTAGCGCAGGGTGCAAAGTTCCAAATAAACGTCAACAAATTCAGGATACATGGTTCAATAAAAAGGTACATAAAATCTTGGGCTTATGTAGACAGTCACTACACTAAACACTTCTATGATGACACGAACGCTCTCTTCGGACTCATAGTACCCTGGTTCTTTTCCACTACTCACCGCAGATGAAATCCAGCTGCTAACAAAGAAAACGCATATTATCAAGCGATTGACCACGCACTTCAACCGAAATGCTGGCACTAACTATGTTGGCACCTTATTTTTTATCCTTTATTATAAACATTCTCTCATTTCTCCGTTTTCTGTTTGATTCAATAAACTCTCGCATCTGATTCTTTTTTCTTCTCCGCCTTACTCACGTAGCCACACCCATGCTGGTATGGTTGCCAAAATCCACATGAAAAATTACGGACACGGGATCCCAACGATTTTGTTCCCTTATCCTCCAAGAGCAATCAGACAAGTGACCAAGTAGACCTAAAAATTAAATTTATAAAAGTATATAAAAAGGCAAAAACAACCAATGTTTCCTTTGTAAACTTGTAAAAACGTGCTAAAAATCCAAGTAAAGGCACGTTCTAAAAATGCTTGGTTATACCATCCCAACCTAAATTATCCTTTAATAAATGAAAATGTACCCCTAGTGGTACATGTACCACGAGTTCGGAACCCTATAATATATGTATATTGATCGATAACATGATTATCGATCAAAATTTATTTTTATAATGCTAATATATTTTTTGTATTTGGGTTTTAATAGGGAGCCACTGATTGCATTCGTTGTTGTTGCCACTGGTTGCATTCGTTAGATGTTTTATATGGTGACTAATTTAAGGGTCATTTACTTACCTACCTAACCTACCTCGAACCAAACTAATCCTAATCTTTCTTTGGGCTAAACTCTGCTAGGTAATCTACCCTAACCAAACCAAGTTAGAATTTAGCTATCCTAACCCCAAATTTCTCTATAATCTTTCCCAACCAGTGTCCTTTCGTTAACAAATAAGTAATTATTTTAGTCTTTAGCGACTCTATATCTCACTATGTCGGTCGGTCAGTCCATCTGTCGGTCCCCGTTTTTCTTTTGTATTGTTTTGGTAATAACATTGTAACTATTCGGCCGAATCTAACGAAATTTGAAAGCCTTATGTTATTTTACATTCTCTTTTGAGTGATATAACTGCCCAAGTATTCTCAAGGTTTGTCGGTGAATTATTTGGCAATAACTTCATAACTCTTCCATCGATTCTAAGGAAATTTGAATAAATTATTATAAAACACACTAGTTAAAATATGCTAACTTTTTAAAACTAAAATCTTGTAATAGGGGAATTATAATTGGCCTAATTTTCGGCTAATAGCCATTTATCTGATTTGATAGGGTTAGACGGACCTTAATTCTGCTAGATCTCGCCAAAAAATGGCTGAATTGGCAACCCTACGTGCACAGCAAAATATTATGAGAGAGTCGCATAATTATACTTCTTAGAGCTTTCACATCGAAAACCACCACACTATATTTTTACCCCCCCCCCCGCCACACACAAAAAAAGAGACTCAGCTCAACGAAATAACTTTATTCTGAATACCATTTCCGGAAGTAACAGACTTCTATCTTCAGTCCGACATCCATGATAACAAAGGCTAAATGGTTGACTTTAAATATATAGGGTCAACGCTTTTGTCTTTATGATCATTGCTTTTGGACTTCCGAAAATAGTCTCCAGAATAAAGTTTTCCCGTTGAACTGCGTCTTTATTTGTCCATACAAGAAACCTCATTTTAAATGGAAGACCCCTTTAGCCTATTCTTACTCACTTGGCACAGATACTCTCGAGTTCTCCCTCTCTCCTTCACCAAGCCCATGCCCCTCCATGTGCCTAAGGAATGTGTTTTCTACTAGTAATGATATATTTAGCTATTAGTTATCAATTATTACGCCTAGCAGATATTTTAAAAGCTACAAAAATATTGGAATCCGAACTTTTTTGAGATTTATTATTAAACAAGATCATAGTAGCAAGCAATATTTTTTCTATTAAAAAAATTGCCGCACTGGTAGGAAGAGCAGATGTTTACAATAACTCAAGCCAAAGGGTGAACTATAAGGGAATGCTAGTAGTAGTAGTAGTAGTAGGGTGCCATAGATTGCATCTTTGTTAATCCAAAATGGCTCATTCAAAATTCGTCCAAATTATTATTTTTAGATAGCGAAAAGAGAAAGCCTGTATAGCAAACGAAGGTACTAAGAAATGATGATATAACTAACGTAAACATTTTCTCTCAATGAAAAAAATATAGAGAAGTAAAAGAAAATAAAATTTTAAATTAAAATAAACAAATATTAAACTTCAATACTCACTCAGGGCTTATTATTAAAACTATAGGAACAAGTAGGTACAACAAAGAAATGTACTCACAAGTCCTGACTTTATTCCCCATTATCCATTTCATCGAATCCAAGTACAGAGAAGTCAACGATTCAAAGGTTTAAACCCTACTGATATCTTGTAAACAAATACCTGAAACCGATGGTATGTAGAAAAACAAGGTAAATATAACTCGGGGGTTCATTGACAAAGTCGAAATCTAAAGGTGCTTAAAGACTTATATATTCGATGGTTCTTGTGGTCGACTACAGCCGAGCCGTGTGACTCTTGCTCAACTGGGAGAGGTCATAACAGATTTCTTTCTCCCTAAAATGGCTCAGACAGGATGTTGGTACGAAGACAGAGCAGGTGGTTTTACTTAAAATTCGATGCAAGCGATATTTTCTCAAGAACACTAGCCGCCCTCCCTATTTGTACCGAGTTTGGCCGCAAAAGATAATTCTGTGCGCCCCTTTTTCTTGAAAAAGAAGGAAAAATGTAGATTTTGACACATACTATATCCACGTTTGGCCAAATTTTAGCTGCCTCCACGATTTAGCTTTTCCTGTCACCCCAGTCATTGGGTCAAGGATGCTACTCTTAAAAATGATTGACTGGTATTCGGCTGTGATGAGTAATCCCTGGGAAGATAAAGAAAAAGTCTTAAAATCAAAGCAATTCGCATGACTGACGGGTGCAAGAAAGAGTTAAATGATGGAAGGGGATGGAAGGAGATCACATCACTATTAGCTCTTAAAGAAGTGGCTCACGTCATTGGAAAAACACCCGTGGACTAATAAACCTGTGACTTAGTCGTAAGAACAAAATATTTGGCTGGAAATATGTAGAGTGGAAGGTAGACATTTTTTATTACCGTTCACCTCTTAAAGTTATGCCAATTATTTTTTTTTACAGAAAGTTTAGTACTAAATAAAGATATGTACCTATTCGTCTCTGCCGTAGGGAGCTTAGATAACTCTCTTGGTCGTATATTTAGTCGAGATGACAAAGAAAATCCAAAGCTTGGCTCAAAATATGTATATTTTAGTTAGTTTCGAACATTTCACGGAAGCAAAATTCAGAGGTCGTATATACAGTATAAAATTGGAAGCCAAGAAAAAATATGTTTGATATTCTTTCAAATATTGAAAGGTCTTGGAGGCTAGCTGGAAGCGAAAGGGGGTCAAGAAAAGAGGATGGAATCCAATGGATAAGCCTCAGAAATCCGGTATTTGCTCGACAAAAAATCGATCTGAGATTGAAATCTTGATATAAAACCCCAAATGCTAAAGTTGACTTTTGTCGATTGTAGATTTTGTTAGTTCTTTTTTGTTTACCGTATTTTGTATTTTTCTCTTGCTAGCTATATATGTTAGTGTATGAGATACTTATATACACGTGTTCGTGTATAGGGGTAGAAAAAGGGATCTCAACTGAGAGCAGGACAAATGAGAAATACATATTAGTGTAAATAGGGTGGATATAGCGAGGATCGAGTGGGTCAGAAGTATTTATTGTGTAGTGAAAGTTTGTAGGGAAGGTATCAATTGAGAGGGTTCTGAGGTGGTATGTGAATATAAGAAGAATAGATAAAGAGTTATAAAGAAAATATATAACAGCAATTGTCAGGGTGAGAGAAGGGGTAGATAATCGCGTTGAAATAAGGATTCATAAATTATTTGAGTAAAGCTGGGCTGAGACAAGGGGAAGTGGGAGATATAAGTTAAGTATGCATGGTGAAGGGCGGGAGGGTGCTTGGAGCCTTTTGCTCTGGAATGAAGCTTTATTGCACGAAAAACTGAATCTTATATCCACTCCCCCTCCCCCTCCCATCGCTTTGAAGAGCCAATCCCACGGGAAAAGGAATCTAGCTTTGTGCTGAATGAAATTAGACAAGAGGGGAGGCTTGTTAGTTCCATAGCTCAGGTTAGACGAGTGTAAGCAACCTACTAGTTTGGTCTTGATATTGACAAGGGAAAAACATGAATCAATCGGAAATGAATTCATTTCATATTGAAAAAGATTGGTGCCTTTTACAGATGCAGCTGAAATTGTTTGAGTTCCTGTATTAGTTTGTAGTTTGAGGTTTGAAATATTAAATCCTGAAAATAACATAAGGATTGCTTACCGCTTGTTGAAACACTAAGGTAAGCTTACCGTAAACAGAAACGAATAGTAAATTGCTTAATTTATTAATTCGATAAACCAAGTGAAAGGTGAACAGTGTGACAAGTAAGCTTTGAATTGCAAATTAAAATAAACAAAGTTTGAAACGGTTGGGAAGGGGTCTTCTGCTGAGGTAAGTTTGAATATTCATACTCCTACTTGCTACGACAATGTTCATAGCTGCTCTTAACTTTTATGTCCCTTTTTCGAGAACCCCTAGTGCACATCTTTCACAACTCCCATGAACTCAGTGGTGGGAAACAAGAGCCCACACCCCACACCCACTCCCAGGTGGGTGGGTGGTCTGAGTTTGGTTGAGGAGAAAAAACCTGGCACCAAACCCAAAAAAAGACATTGCCTTACCGCAAATCAGATCATATTTTCGAAGAATTGCATTTAGAACAAACAGGGTGACAGCCATTTTATGGTCGGTCACCACTAATCGTGGGAAAGCCTTTGCCAGGGGCAAGCAATTAACAGGATTCAAGAGAGGGAAGAAAATAAGCCAACAGTTGTTTTTAGCGGTCAGGTAGACAGACAGTTCAGGTTTAAGATGGAGTCTTATCATCTTTCCTTTCAATTCCTTTTTGCTTCTATAATGTCAAGTACAAAAATACTTTAATTTAAATTAATAATTTCAGTAACAAGAAGAGAAATGAGAACATTATATATATATCCTAATTACAGGGACTAGTTTCGAGAATTCTTGCCTCATCTTTAAGCTGTACATTGAATATTGTGGATCGCCAGCCTTCACTGCTTTTATGTCTACAAAACCATTGCAAAGAGAAGAGAACAGTTATAATAATATTAAAATGAATAATGGAAGAAAAAATTTAGTCTTAATACTTTTGAACATGAGATCATATTGCGATAACTACGAGATAATCCTGTGTGAGGATATTAATCTGCTTAGAGAAGGGCTAAGGTAAAAGATTCCTGGGGAAGATTGAAGGTGCTAAGGGAATCAATTCGAGCTGACTCGACAATGTGTCACTTGATATTGTCATTTGAGCAATATAAATGTTTGGCTTGATCCCAGTCGATTTAATGAAGTCTTTAATGATCTGTGATTAAAGAGAGCAGTGGCAGTATTTCTATGTATGTTATATTTGTATATGTATAAAGGCGTTTGTCTAAATAAATGTCGGTTTGTCTAATATAGGTTTAGTTACAATTTTTGTAATGTATTTGGTAGACATATTTATATTCATGATGGGTTTTTTTTTTAGTGTAGTGTAAAAACTGAAAGCTATTTTATTGTTAGTAGTTACGCAAGTTTTTTTAGGACTTTTACTTTGAGAGTCTAAAGTAAGGTGATGTAGCGTTAATTGCGGTCATTGTAATTTGTATTGGTTGTCTTTTTGGAAGTAAATTTTTCTTGCTCCAAGGTGAGCATAGGTTATAAAGTCTGGTGGTTATGACAAAAATGTAAAAATTCCTTTGATGTTATGAATTTCTTCATCGAGAAAATGGGGATCACAAATTCCACCTCCTCTTAGGAACAGAGAAGCGATTATTAATATCTTTATTTTCCCTATGAGCGGAATAAAAATGAATATACGTGATTGAGTGTATAAGTTTGCGGTAAATAGAAATTTGGAGGGAATAATGTAGAAATTAGTGGAAATATAGAAAGACAAAACTATACCGAAGCTAGACCTGGTGGGGAAGGGAAAGAGCGAGATGTGAAAATATTCAGGATAAAAGAGGTGCTTCTGGGATCGGAAGGCTGAATGGTCTCAATAATAATTATTATATTCTTAGAAATAAAGAGATTGAGTTATTTAATTAAGTTAATGAGGAAGATATCGACATATTATGTGTAACAAAATCATGAGTTAGTGAAATTAGATATAATGACAATGTAAGCGAATCTAATTTACAGGGTTATGATATGTACATTAGTAAAAGGAAATCTAGGATTGGTAGTTTGATAATTATTTATATAAGAAATAGCGTTGCTTAAAGTCTAAATAATTCAATACACTCGGCAGCCTTTTACAGACCACCTGGTTGGCCTAAAGATATATATAAGGAAAATAATTAAAGGATGTAAAGCGGATGTAGGTATTCTAGATGAATTTAATTTAAGCTCTGTTGATTTTGAAAAAAATGATAGGAAGGACAGAGCAAGTTGTAACTTTTTAGAATGTTTGAAAATAATATATTGAGTTAATTTCTAATGTACCAAGAAGGGGTACCAATATATTAGATCTAGTACTTTCAAATGATAATTTAGTTCAAGAATTGAATTTTAGGGAAGCATTGGGAAATAGTGATCATCAGATAGTTCGTTTTAGCCTGGGAATAAGGAAAGGTATAAGATCAACAAACACTACAAAACTCAAAATTTTCATAAGAGGGATTGTGAAAATTGAGACACTTGCTAAATGGGGTTAACTAAGATGTAGAATTCAGGGATAGGAATGCTTGCCAAATGTAGAATAGTATTAAAACTATATTAAACATAGTCCAAGGGCAGTGTACCCCAAAGAAGGCCATTCGGCAGAAATGTAGGAAGACATCATGGTGCAATCAAATGATAGATAAGAAAAATTCTGAGAAGAAAACGGCATACCAGAGATTACACGTGGAATCTACTGCTGAAAATCTGAATCATTATAGGGTAACTAGAAATGAATTAAATATGATAATTAAGAAAAGCAAAAGGGTAGCTAAAATTAATTTAGTATAAAATAATAATAAATATCCCAAAAATATTCTTTAGCTGTTATAAAATCAATAACAAATCAAGCATAGGCAAAATAGGGCATATTAAATAGGAAGGGGTTGTGAAAGAATCTCATGAGGAAATATTAGGAGTAGTTAATGATCATTTTGCTTTAGTATTTACCGAAGAGAATCCAATCATTTTAATTTGTGATAGATCTACGTCAAGGAATGAGGTATTAAATATTACTAATATGGATAGGGCTTATAATTAATGTGAATAATATTAAGGCATCTGGCCCAGATGGCATTCATTTTAGGTTATTTAAAAAAGGTGTAAGAAGGATTTCAGTAGCTAATGAGAAGATATATATAAGATGACGGGAGTTTGGATTAATAACTACTGATTGGAAAATAGCAAATTTAGTGCCAATTTTTAAGAAGGGAAGTAACTAAGACCCATATAACCTTAGATTCCTAATATTACATCCATATTTTGTAAAATTCTTGGGGAAGGTAAGTAAGAAGGGTATTTATGAGCTTCTAAAAAGAGGTAGTTTAATAAATGATGCTGATCCTTGGTTTAGAAGTGGTAGATCATGTTTAACAAACTTACTGGAATTTATGAATTACGTAACAAACAATTAGATAAGGGAGAGAATGTTGACGTAATTTACTTAGATTTTAGCCAAGCTTTTAATAGGTTCCACATGAGAGACTATTTCATAAATTAATCTTTCATGTAATATACGGGAATGTTTGTAAAGGACAGCTGAATGTCTAAAAGACAGGAAGCAGAGGTTGGTACTGAATGGGATGAGGTCACAGTGGCGTACCTCAGGGATTAGTTGTAGGCCCTTTATTATTTCTAGTTTATATAAATGATCTTGGATTGCAGGTAAATAGCAAAGTGTCAATTTTTGCTGATGATACATAATTGACAACTGCGGTAAATGAAGTTGAAGCTAGCTTTAAAGTGCCGAGTGACTTAAATAAGTTACTAAGTTGCACCCTGTTATAGTCAGTTCAAAGGGGGGCAATAAAGATGATACCTTCCCTGAAGCACCTTGAATATGAAGATAGACTGAGGGTGTTAAATATATTCTCATTTGAAAGAAGTTAGGTAAGAGGGGATATGATTGGGCTTTTAAAGTTTTTTTGGGGTAGATAAGTTGGATTTTAGTAAGTTCTTTGAATTGGAAGGTAGTAATAAAACTAGGGGCCACTATTTGAATATTAAAAAGGAGAAGCGTAGTTTCGATGTGAGAAAGTATTTTTTTCACTTCATATTTGTAGAATACTGGAATGGTTTACCACAGGAGACAATTAGCTGACCTAACCTAAATTTTTTCAAGCGTCGGGTGGTATGGAAAGGGTAGGTTCTCAGGGTTTTTAAGTTGTATTAGGGGCAAATTCCATAGTGTCATATCAGGTTGTTTATATATTAGGTTATTGATATGTGTATTACATGATTTAGTTTTGTGACAGCCCATGATGGTGGTTCCTTTTTAAGCAGTAGCTGCATGATTTAGTTTCTGACAAGCCATGATGGTGGTACCCTTATGAGCAATTCAGACACAATCTTGTAGATGGACTTTATGGGGTATTCCTTGACTCGGTTGACTTCTGATAGACCCTTTTAGCTTTCGTCATCCGTTGGAATATGTTATGGTTTCGATAAACGACGATGTTTAGGAACGGGAGGGTGAGATTATTTTTCCATTCGAATTTAAATTTGAATGATTTAAGTAGGAAATTCAGTTTTTAAAATGAATTATCGAATCTTTTTTAGACCAAAGTAGAAGTGGATTTAAATCACACTTTATAACATAATTTGGATTCAAATACTTCTTGGAAAACAAACTAAACCTTTATATCGCTTAAATGACAATATCAGTTGATAGATTGTCTATTCTGTTCTAATTGATTCCCTTTTCACCTTCAATCTACCCCCAGGAAGCTTTCATCTTTGATCTTCTCTAAACAGATTAATTTTTTTCACATGCATGTATCATGTAGTTCTTTATAACATAACAAAATATAAAGAATGAAAAAAGCCACAAGGTAAAAACAAAGTTATCCTAGTCAAAGTAGTGGAAAACCCATAAGACCACCAGAATAGTACAATCAGTATCAATTGGATTGCGCTTTCGACCATCAAAGAGGAACCTTGTCCTATTCTACTTGTAATACAATATCCCAAAGCATTCAAGTACCATAAAAATTTGGCTATAATACATATAACCTTTAAAATCTGGTTCGTTGCATATGCTCTTCCCCATTATACCTGTCTCTCTTTTCTTGTAAAGGGATTAAACTAGAGCTACAAACATCCCCATGAAATGCAATTCCAAGAATCTATGACTCTACTCATGAAATACTACTTCCTCAAATTCAGCAGGCAACTAGATTTTGGATATTTCATTTGAAGTAACCCAAACAACCTCACATGGAGCTAGTCTTAACAATTTCCATGAATTACTATTTACCAGTGAACACTTATTGACTTTAAATGAAATGATATGAAATTGATTGATGTACAGTCCTGGTAAAAGTTTTGAGATTACTAGATTTTTTCATATAAGGAAATTAAGAAAACTAATTAAACGTTGCATTTTCTTTTAGTATGTTTATATCATAATTTTGAGGTGATATATAATTTTTAGTCACCTGGGATTCTCCATCTCACTATGTCGGTCGGTCCCCGTTTTGATTTTTTGTTGTTTTATGATAATATTATAACTATTCAACCGATTCTAACGAAATTTGAAACCTTAATGTTGTTGTACATTCTCTTTCGAATGCTATAATTACCAAAGTCTTCCCAAGCTTAGCCCGGGAATTATTTTTGGGGGGCAAAAACAACTATTAGGTCGATATGCTGCTAGACAAAATTTAACTTTTACCTCTCAATGCTATTTTGGTACTATATTAATGCTCTCTAACTTACTAATGCTGCTACACTAATCATGAAGTTTAATCTATTCACTAGTTAACCAACACTTGCGTTAACAGGGAGGTACTGGCATAATAAGGCTCATTAAACGCATAATTCATTCTCTAGTTCACATATAATTGGTAACTTGAGTAATTATTACCACAAAATATAATAATTTATCTCCCATTAGAGGAAATAATGCGGGGTTATAGGAAAATAATACCACAATTAATAGAGAGATATTTGTTTGTATGTCTACCATCCAACTCAGAATAGCGGAAGTGAGACATAACTAATCGAGGCCACAAACGATGGAAGCAGATGTAACGATAGGGCGGTCCGAGGTCCCTTCAAGCAAAGACTATTTGAGGCCGATACTGGGCCAACTTTGGGCGGGATGTCCTCGTCTGCGGGCGGTTCATGCGCGGTAGCTTTACGAAGGAGGCGTCAGGCTTGGCAGGTTGAGAAGCCATAGAGTTCCTGGATGAGACGGGCAGAGTACACGGTTTCAAGAGGGATCTTGTAGCGAAAAACTACCTTTTAACAGACGGTGTACTCACGTCCTTGTAAGAGACAACCCACCTTCTCAATGCGTTTGTCTTTATTTGTTTGGCGCATTGGTTTAATTGCTCAGTTGGTTAGCATTCTTGTTTTTTTGTCTGGTTGGGTTTCTTTGTTTGTTTGCTCAGACGGTGAGGTTGTATTTTATTTAAGTATACTTTGTTTGCCTGGCTGGTTCGTACGTTTGTTTTCTTTGTTTTTATATCTTTCTCTTTATGCTGTTCGTTTGTTCTTTTCCTGTAGGTTATTTGGTTTTCGTCGATAGGTTTGATTTCTCATTTTTTTAGTTCGTCTCATTTTTGTTTGTTTGCTTATATATATATATATATATATATATATATATATATATATATATATATATATATATATATATATATATATATAAATATAAATATATATATATATATATATATATATATATATATATATATATATATATTAAGAAACAATTTATCTGTACCATCTTCAACTAGACAGCATTAGCAGAGCACCTAAGCCACAGCTAAAACAAAAAGCTAAACTTTTCACGAACACACACCATACCATAGAGAAGGATACACTCCGAACAATCACAGGATGCACATGCAACACAACCATCCCACACTTACATGCTAAAACAGAAATACTACATTTCAAAATACACTTAGACATGATTGGAAGCTAACACCTCAGCAGAGCATTGACCAGTCCTCACCCCAACCACCATCTGACAACAAAACTCCCATCAAACAAAAGAAAAAAGCACCAGCACAATACTTCCAACAGCTATACAATAACTTCCCTCCCACACCACCAAACCCAAACATAATCCAACAATTAGACACACCTTCAGCCAAATATAGTTGAACACACTAACACAAAACACTATCCTAAATGAATCAGAGAAATCACTACAAACAACTCACCAAGTAATTCTATCTCGAGTCAGGTCAGGCCACTCCACTATACTATAGCAATACTAACACAGAATACACCTCACACAAGGACGCACTAGACACATCTCCAATCTTCGGTTCTAACCAACCAACCTTTATCAAAATTATGTACATGTTAAAGAGGTGAAGTGTTATATTATTCATTTTATTTAATGAAGTCACCGTCTGCTTCAAACTTGGCCTACATGCGGGGCCAGTACCTGCCGCGGGCATTTTCAATGGTTCCCTTTTTTAACTTTGTAGAAACTGTGGTGATACTGGACCTCACCTCCACTTCGGCGAAACACGGGGAGTTGTTGGCCTCCCTCTCTCTCTCTCTCTCTCTCTCTCTCTCTCTCTCTATATATATATATATATATATATATATATATATATATATATATATATATATATATATATATATATATATCTCAACTAATCCCCACATTTAACTGTTATTCGGAGTGATGTGATTAAAGAAATTATCTCATAGCCAACACACTGGGTCCTCCTGCTTATGTGGCAATCAAAGAGCCATCCAGTGGTCAACTCTTGGATTCAGGGTAGCAGCAACTCTTCCCCGCACTTAATGTAGCCATTCTTTATAGAGTTTAGGCATTCCGGCAAATAGACGGGGGCATAACCTGGCCTTATAGACTGACCACTACAAGCACCATGATGTGGACCGAGAAGTTGGAGTTCATGACTTTCAGTTCATCTTTGGGGGAGATAGCAAATCACCAGTTGTTTTGCGAGTTCATCGCATGGTCTTGGAAAAAATTATTGTCGTCTGGAAAAAACAAAAAGATATCGGTCTTGAGAGGAAATCTAAGTTTGTTCACAGGATTCGCAAAACGATCCTCCCGCTTTTCTTTTATCTTCTGAGACAGAAGTTGGCCCTTTCTCATTATTTAGGAGTAGATAAGGATGTCGTAATGGACTAAGTGTCTGATGAGAGACACAGACACTCCCTTGTACCTAGCTATGGAGCTCATTGACTTGTTGGAACGTTTTCAATAATGGTCTGCATCTTTTCGAAATATTTGGGGGTTATTTTTGTATCACAAGGCATATAGTGAAGTTCACGAGCCGCTATAAAGGCAAAACGAGGAACTTAGTTCTCTCGGCGCAAAAACAAGAAATAAATAGGTCCATAGGAAGGTGTTTAGATATCTGCGTGTGTATAATAATACAATGAATGATTCAAATGTATTAAATAAATACTGTGCACAACATTAGGTCTGCACCTAAGTTGTCCTCCCCAGCAATGTGCACAACTCTAAACTTGTAGACCTGAAGAGCCAAAGCTCAACGAAGTAGTCTGTCATTTTTCCACTTGAAAGTGGCTAAATACAAGAGAGGCTTGTGGTCAGCTTCCAAAACAAATCCCTTACCACGAATATAGAAATCAAACATAGTGATGAGAAATACAACGGCAAGACATTCGCTCTCGATAGTGAAGTACCTCTTCCCCTGGTCAAGGAGTTTCTTACTGGCATAGGTGACAGGATGTGAATATTCCTCTCGATACTGTAGGAGAACAGCTCTCAGTCCATGAAAAGAAGCACCAATACTCAATTCGAAGGTCACATTGGTATCCAACGAGTGTAAGACAGGCTCTGAGGAAATGGCGGCTTCCAGATGGCAGAAGCACTCCAAGAGATCTTCATTCTAGGGTAAAGGTTCCTGGCTAGACTTCCTTAGCAGGTCAAATAAGAGGCCCGCATAGTTGTAGGCTCGCGGGATAAATATTTTGTTAAAAGGGACTAGACCAAGGAATGATTTTAGAGGTTTCTTACTCGTGGGTGGGTGTATGCGTGTTATAGCCTAAATCTTGCTATGCTGGGGTTGTAAGGATGTTCCGTCCAGAATGAAGCCGAGGTATTGAATGGAGCTAACCTCAAACCGACAATTGGAGGGCTTGAAGGTCAGGTGGTTATCCCGTAGTCGTTCAAATACGCGGTTGAGAGTTTGAGGATTTTCATTCCAGCACGCAAAGAACACGAAGATGTTGTCAAAGTAGAAGCATACGTTAGGTAGGCCAGCTAACACAAGTCTCATCAAGCGGATGTAGGTGACGCAATCTGTAGGACTAGACCAAGGAATGATCTTAGAGGTTTCTTACTCGCGGGTGGGTGTATGCGTGTTATAGCCTCAATCTTACTATGCTGGGGTCGTAAGGATGTTCCGTCCAGAATGAAGCCGAGGTATTGAATGGAGCTAACCTCAAACCGACAATTGGAGGGCTTGAGGGTCAGGTGGTTATCCCGTAGTCATTCAAATTCGCAGTTGAGAGTTTGAAGATTTTCATCCCAGCACGCAAAGAACACGAAGATGTTGTCAAAGTAGAAGCATACGTTAGGTAGGCCAGCTAACACAAGTCTCATCAAGCGGATGTAAGTGGTGCAAGCTGTAACCAATCTGAAATGCCTACGGCAGAACTTGTTCAAGCCTAGATGAGTAGGAAAAGCAGTCAAGCCCTTTGCCTTATCGTAAAGAGGTACCTAGTAGTAAGCCTTGCAGAGGTCAAGTTCACTGAAGAACTTTGTGCCTGAGAACTTGTGAAGATCTTCCTCCATGCTAAAGTAGGTTCGGCATGGAACACGGTGACAGAATTAAGTTGGCGATATTCAATGGCGATTCTGTAGGAACCATCAGTCTTCCTTACCATGACGACGGGTGAACAATGAGAGGTGGAGGATCGTCGGATAATCCCTTGCAGGTTTAAAGTCAATAGGCATTGGATATATCTTGGCCTGTACCCTGTCGGTAGTATTTAAAGTAATGTCATGGACAAGCGTGGAGGTACATCCGGGTTCATTGGAGAGAACATCCTGATACTTATTGATAAATTCATGAAGCTGGGAGTGTTGGTCCCAGTTGAGTCTTCCAATCTCAGGGCTGTTGGTTGAAGAAGGGTTGATCATACCATTTGGTGCCAAGGACAGCTGCAGACAATCAGTGTCTCCTTCCTCACGACAGTCCTTTTCTCTTTTTCAGGAGCGGTAAGTTCTTCCAGGGTAGAAGTTCATCCAGTACTTCCACCTGCTTTACATGGGCCCTGCAATGATAAATTTTAACAGATTAGCATGATAATGTCTGGGTCTCTGAGAAACCTCAATAAGATAGTCAACCTTAGCACACCTCTCCAGTACCTTATAGGGTCCGTTCCATGTAACGAGTAGTTTTCTGGTAGCAAAATCAATGAGGGTGGGGATGTACCTATGTCCGTCGGAAGATACTGGAGAAAGTTGCCCAACCAAGTCGATGGCAATGCGATCAAATGCTTCAGTGGGGATGAGCATGGGCTGTAGTGAGACTGGTACTACTTATCATTTCTTTGTAAAGCGTTGACACTTGTCGCAGGAATGACAGAACGCTCCGATGTCGGTTCCCATATCAGGCCAATAAAATCGTTCGGCGACCTTTAGTTCAGTCTTCCTATGTGAAAAATTGCCACCCAAGGCGCTCTGATAAGCAACAGAGAGAATAATATGGCAGCAATCACGGAAAGAAACCATGTTTGACTTGCCTGCCTTATCGGGACGATCAGACGTCAAGCATTTGCGGTATAGGAGGCTGTCAACCATGAAGAATTCGTAGTTTGATCTGTTCCTCATTTGGTCAATTTCTGAAGACGACTAAGGTCATCAAGCGTCACGTAAAGGGGCTGGAAAGTAGGCAGAGCTAGGGGGTGAATGCGCTTCATTTTACCCGCTCTGGTCTGAACTGCACATCCTTGGTTGGATTCTGGTTTCAGAGAAGTGTTAATGCCCGAAGCAGAAGCATTCCATGCCAAACGTTGAATGGTAGAGTCCAGGCTGGGGGAGACAACATTGTTATCAGTCTAGGAAGGAAAGCATTCAGCGACATTAGGACTCTAACTCCCGGAATATTACAAACTAAGACACTGGAAAATTTGATTGGAGCTCTGATAACGTCCGTCCAGCCTTCGTAATCGGGGCATCGAAGGTAGCAAGACACAAGAGGAAATGCATTCACTCGCCCCAAGTAGTGTGCAACGAAGACTTTTCTGCAGTTGGAGACATAGGAAATTGGGTAACACATCATCCGAAACAACCACACATGCGCAACCTATGTCTCTTATGATGGTGGACCCCAAGCCCCGTTGGAGGTACCAGGGGCTTGGAAATGTGAGACACTTCGGTCGGATAGGCAAAGTCCCACCTCATATGGCTGTGCAGCCATATAAGGTGCGGGGATTCCTTGGGCAACGAGGTCGAATGTGCCCAACCTCTCCACAGCCATGGGTTCTTTTAGCTGTTATCAGAGTTAACTGATACTCTCGTTACTTTTGGAAACAGACGGCTTGAATGGTCGAGCGAACTTCTTAGAGCTGAAACTGGTAGTTTGCGGAAGTGTAGGGTGAGCTGAAGTCCAATCATCAGCTAGTTGAATAAGCTCCGCTAAAGCAGTGGGTCGCCATGTCTTGATGAAAGCACGTAAATCTGAATGTAGGGAAGACAAGAACTAATCAAGGATCATAAACTCTTTTAAATCCCTAAAGGTTTTACCTATTCCAGAAGCTTTCAACTACGCCTGGAACAATCCGGTCAGATGGAAGGAAAACTATTAGAATGTTTCTCCTGTTGAAACCTCAGCGCTTCGGAACTTGACACAGTAACCATAGGGAGTCTTTTTAAATCCTGTCAGTAGGGATTTCTTTAATAAGTCATAGTTCTTGGTGATATCGATCGGCAGAGAAGTGTACATTTCTTCAGACTTAGCGGTAAGTAAACTTCCTAGCCTCACTGCATAGCTCTTAGGGTTTACTTATAATAACTCGGCAACTCTTTCGAAGCGGTTGAGGTAGGAGGTAATATCTTCCACATCCTACAATAGAGGGAGTTTAGGATGGCTCGTTGGGTCATTAAACTGAGCAGAAAGTCGACTAGTCCGCCTTCTTCTTCCTTCTTAGCTTGAAGTTCAGCAAGCTGGAGCTTCTTTTGGCGCTCCTTCTCACGCTCCTCACCTTCGAACGCATGCTATTGCACAGCATAGTGGCCGATCTCGTTCCTTCTTTGTCCCAAGTCCACAGCTTCTTCCTTGAGTTCTTTAATAGACATCTTAACTAAATGGGACGAAATACACACAAAAATGAAATATACAGATGAACAATAAAAAATTATAATAATGACCATAACCCAATATACCTAATATTTTAAAATAAATATAAAGTTAACTCTGCAAGCAAAGAAAATAAACAACCAAAGCTAAATAAAGAACACAAGCAAAGTTAAATGAATAAATACCTAGAAAAAGTAAATGAAATGAGTTAAATAAATGACATACAATGTAATGTGGCAAACTTAACTAGTACGTAACAAAATACGGGCAAAAGCACAGCCGCGTAAACAGAGGCAATCAACAAACCTTAAAAGCAATAAATGACGCACCCTAAAAAGTGTCAAACGTAATTAGTACACAAAAGCAATAGCACAGACGTATAAACAGGTGCGATCAACAAGGCTAAAAAGCACAAAAGGCTAATAATCCAAGGCAAACTAGGAATTCACTTCCAGGCCACAGACTGGGAATGCGCGCTCGAGGCAAACTTTCACGCTCAAGCAGATACCGGCACCAATCCTCGCAAGGTTGCCACTTGTAAAGGCAAAACGAGGAACTAAGTTCTCTCGGCCCCCAAACAAGAAATAAATAGTTCCAAAATAAGGTGCTTAGATATCTGCGAGAGTGTAATAATACAATGAATGATTCAAATGTATTAAATAAATTCAGTGCACAAAAGGATAATATTAATTAAAATGTAAACGTAGGAAATATATACAGTGCATAAACATGTGCACTAAATATGTGACAGGATTAAACCCCTAACGAAACACGTCGTTACAAGATAAGCACTGCTACTTTGAACAATCAGTACAGGAACAGAATATACCCCCTCCCCCTCCCGTCTTACGTCATTTATAAATAGCTGTAGGTCTCGATAACGAGAACCTAAGAATGGGGCGTAAGATGAAAAGAAATATTCCAAATACCTGTCACGGAAGTAGTGAAGCAATACACGGATGGTGGTTGTCCTGGGAACCGGGAGAGTCGTACGAGCCCAAGACTATTCCGACTTCCTGGTGAGAGCGAGATAGACGAATAAATCAGGAGCTTGCAGTCGGTGCAGCGGCAGAGTAAATAGCGGCAGACGCTGGCAGGGGTGTAGATATCAGCAGGTCCTCGATGTATGAACTCCTGATCGGCTCTACTTCCTAGAGTCACGGGGTTCGTATTTATACCCGTCACCAATGAGTTCCTACGTGACGAAAATCAACCGGCTTTCAGTTCGTCGACCCGTGCTCCAGTCGCTATGGCCTAAACTAGGTAGTAAGTTAACGAACCGCGCTTCCAAGGAGTACCGCGTAAGTTACAAACGGGTGGTAAAGCACGTATTAGGTTATCCTTACAGCCGCCTACCCTTGTAATCACAGCCAGCCTAACATATGTATCTCTTCCCTGATGCTCTAGGCCGTTCTTAGATGGACACAAAAGACCTCGGAGATCCTCGCATTTGAACTCTCGGTGTGAATCCCAAACACAGCTTTTGCCGCTTGCAAATTTTCGGAACATTGAATTCAACCATGGTGTTACTTCCTTAACATTTTTTTGTTAATTTAGGAGCCCATTTGGTGACTGCCTACCTTATGCATAAGTCTCCGTAATCACGACAGCCTAGTACTAGGCTACATTTAAATAACAATGTGTAAAATAAAAAACAAGAACAATAACAATAAAAAAAGGAAAAGGACAACAAGCAGGAAGTACGCTCCGGTGTCGGGGGCAAGCATGCCTTTCCCCGGCGCAGGAACGTGCAACCTATCAAAAACAACAGTTAAATAAAGTATAGGAGGCCAGCCTCCTCTAAAAAGTCATAAAGTACACAGGTCAGTGAGCACGAACTCATCCCAAGCACAAGGGACAAGCGGTAGCGATCCCGCTCATCGAGATACCGAAACAGGTAGCGTGCGCGAAGATCGCCAGACTGCGACATTTAACAAGATTCTGCTAAACGGTCTGAGAGACGAGGCAGTCATCACAATATGGCGTAGGCGAGCGCCCCATCAAATGGTGGTGCGTCCCGCGAGTGTGTCCGATTCGGATACGACAGAAAGCAGCTTGAAGCTGTCGCGGCATTGGAGAGAGAGTGGGAGGTATGTCCATGGAAACAGTCGCGGCGCAATGGCAGACAATTTTAGACTCTCCTCCACCGTCACCAATCTTCTTTGCAAAGCAGCCCGGAAAGCTGCCCATATTCTTGCCATGTAATCGGTGTGAGGAAGAGCGAAACGCTGTTCCGCTAGCCCAGTCTCCGCGGAGGCTTTGGCACCCTCATCCGCGCGCTCAGAATATAGTAACCCAGCAGAAGATAATCTCGACATGCCACCCGCCCGAGAGCTATACCTAGCTCTCGAAGGAGTTGCCTGGGCGTAAACCTGAAGGGCTTCGGGTATTACTGGCGTCTCTGGGTGGTATAGTCACCGTTGAGATCCGTTGCGAATGCAGTGAGAGCTGTTGGTGACTGAGGGGGGCGCCAGGCTCGCGCGTACAGGCGAATAATGCACTGTACACGGGGCAAAGCGGGTTGCATCTCCACAGCATCTATAAGTAGGCCATCAATAGGGAAAGTGTGGAAGGCACCGGTCACCAGGCGAAGGCCAGTGTGGTGGATCAATTCCACTTTCCGCAATACACGTTCGCCTGCTGATGCATAAAACTCGGATCCATATTCAAGCTTCAAACGAACAAATGATCGATATAAAAGTAAGGCATTAGCCCTATCAGCGTCCCAGGCGCTAAAGTCACGGAGCGAAGAATATCGATGGCGCGGGTGAGGCAACGGTTAAATACAAGACCAATGGAACAGTGTGAGTTCACCACTACCAGGTGCATCCCATTTAAAAACAAGTCTTGGTCAGGATGGAGCCGTATATGACGGCAGAAGTGCATCACCGCAGTCTTGGCTAATAACCGGAGCCTGCGCGCTTCGGCATAACGAGAGACGCGGTTCAATGCTTAGTAGAGTCGATGCTTTAGAGTTGTCATCTGGGCCGCGCCAAAAGAGATCGAAAGGTCGTCCACGTAGAGCGTAGCAAGAACATCTCCCGGTATCACCGAGGTGATGCCGTTGATGTTCAGGCCAAATATTGTGTACTGAGGACACTTCCCTGCGGGACACCCTCTGCCTGTTCCATTGTGCCGGAGCAGGGTTGGCAAAAAACACAAATTTTGAAAAAGCCCCCCAAAACCCTGGATTTATTCTGTTTTTTTTCGAATCTTGTTTTTTTCTAAAAAACAAATGCTACAAGCATTAGAATAACAGAAAAAGAATAGCTACCTCTATTTTTATATAATATTAATGATTGCTTAGTTTAATAATTATATTATAGTAAGAATAGATCACAGTAACAGATCACTCACTGATCGAGAATTGTGGGTACCCATGATAGCCATAACCTGTAGAAGCAGAGATGAATTATTATGAGTCAGTATCAAAGAAATAACCTTAATTTGATATATATTTTTTAAATTATAAACATAAATATGAACTTTGAATAAAATAATGATAAGTAGCATTCATTTCTGAAAAAAAGTAATTTTGAAAAAATCCGGGGGGGGTTTCAAATTGCACTTGAAAAAGCCCCCCCAAACCCGTGTTTTTAAGGCTGGGTTATTTTATTTGCCCACCCTGGGCCGGAGAGGGTTTTCTCCACCCGTACACGGAATGGACGATCTCACAAAAATTCAGATATAAATATTGGGAGGCGTCCCCTCGCGAACATCATGTAGAGAGTCTCCATGATACCATATCGCAATGCGGTATCATAGGCCTTCTCCAGATCGAAAAACTTCGTCGCGTAGTGCTGTCTACAAAGAAAGGCCTCGCAGACGTCATTTTCCAGTCGGAGCAGAGCATCTGAAGTGGAGTAAAACTCGCGGAAGCCTCATTGTGCAGAAGAGAGATGGCCTACGCTCTCCAGTAGAAAGTCTAATCTAAGATTTATCAATTTCTCCATCAACTTGCACACGCAGGAAGTGAGAGATTGGGTGGAGACCGACCGGGGTAGAGTGATCTCTCCCCGGTTTATAAAAAGCGAGAACAGTAGCAATTCGTCAGGAAACAGGGAAGATACCCTCTACCCAGATCCTCTTGAACAAATCTAACAGAAATGCCATGCCTCGCTCACCCAGGTGTCGAAGCATTGGGTACCGGACATGGTCCGGACCAGGGGCGGTGTCCGCGCACGAAGCAAGAGCGGAACGCAACTCACTGAGAGTAAACCTGTCGTTGAAGGGTACTACACCTCCTCTGGAGGTAAAGTCCAGTCGGCCACCTTCCGCGACATCACGACGTACATTAAATACTGGCGGAGCAGCATCCTAGCTAGAAAATGCGGAGAAAGTGGTCGCGAAGGATTCCGCCACGGACGCAAGGTCTGGGATTGCGGTCGCATTCTCCTGGAGGACAGAGGGGATGGGGGGTCCTGCGAGAACTTGCCCCGAATACTTTTGACTCGCTTCCACACTTCTGCTAGAGAGGTCTTCCCGTTAAGTGGAGACACGTATGCCCGCCAAGAACAGCGGTGGGCGAGCTTAGAAATATACAGAAACCTAGCTTTAGTCCGACGAAATTCACAAGCAGTGAAATCGTTCGGGCGGCGCTTATAGCGCAGGAGGAATAATGCTTCTGTTTGGGGGCCGTTTCACACTCTGCTGACGACCATGGGAGTGGTCGGTGTGCAAAACTGCCAGATGTTCTAGGAATAGTAGTTAGGCACACGGCGATGAGGTTTCAGAAGAACTCAATGCCCTCATCAACCGACTAAAACTCCTCGACTCAGATAGATAAATCAGTCATTTCCTGAAATGCGGACTACTGCGCCTGCGCAAAGCACCACCGGTGCGGGCTTTCGGTCGGCAGCTGCACAGAAAACTTCTTTGAATGGGAAAGTGATTACTACCATGGAGTTAATCAACCACCCCCCACCCAAAATCAGGTTATGCATCCGGAGAGCACAAAAATAGATCGAGGCAGGAAAATGAAGGGGTTCTCTGGCAGTTATGCGTAAACTCATCCATATTTAAGACACCTATCTCCAGTTCGTCGATCAAGTCGGCAAGGCCTTCAACCCTGTCTGCCGCTTAGATCTCTAAGCAAGAGAAAGCGCCTCGGCAACCGTGCCACGACGCGGCGAAAGTCCCCCGCTTTGAAGTCGGCTGACGGTGGAAAATACGCGGAAATAATAACATACCTCCTATCCAGGTGCAGCCTCACAGCTACTGCCTGAAAGGCGGTATCTTAAGCAAAGAGAAGAACGGAGACATCATGTTGGGTGTAAATCACGCATCCTCACGATCGGCCTCCATCTCTTGGTGGTGGGGTCGCAAAAACCCTTATACCCTGGGAGGCTGGGCAGCGGTCACCCGTCCAGCATGATCTCCTGTAAAAGTATAAGTAACGGAGAACAGGAGAAGACGAGCCTCCGCAGATCCTCCCAGTTCACCCGGAGTCCGCGGCAATTCCATTGAAAGAATATGCCCTCCAGGCCTAGCTCGGAAGATGTGCAGGGTCTCTCTTCAAAGAAAAGACACTCACGGGAATGTCCGTACGCTTTCCAGAGGCATAGCTCCTGGAGCTGTTGGCCGGACAATGCGCTGAAGGCGCTGTCAACTTTGGGGACTTATTGGGTGAGGTTGGGCTCGCCATGCAAGTCTTTTCCTCCCTCGCCTCGAAACCTGAGATGCGCGAGGCTTTTCCGGAGGCAGGGGTCCCTCTTTTGAAAAATCCACCGTCTCCGAGCCAACCAGCCTACCACTGGGTGTAGGCAAAGGAGCCGGCGCTTCTGTAATGCTGTCCTCTTTTCGGGGGGCAGCTTTAGGAACCCCGGAAGATGGCCTAACAACCAACTTCAGAGGTGTTTTCTGTGAGTCTAACTACTTGGTGGAGGCGCGTGGCCATTTCGCCTTACGGGAAACGGTCACGCTTTGGGAAGGGAGAAGATCCTTGGTTTTAGACGGAGCTGGTGTAAACCCTTTGTGCAACCAGCTTCACCAGGGGAGAGCTTGATGTTGGTATAACCCGCACAAAGGTTCCAAAAGATCGCGGAAACGACCGTGCTTGTAGGCCTGGAGGGGCCAAGAGCAGAGAATGTCTTTCTTACTATTGAAGCATATGGTGTACCAGGCGGCGTAGGGCGCGCCAGGACTAAGTTTATAGCCGAGCGAAATGAGAGACGATCCTTTACCTGAACGGGCAGGATTTCCTTATCAAGGAGATACGCACCACATTGCTTTAAAGAAGCGTAGAGCACTTCTATACAATTGACACACTTGGCCATACACGATTTGGACTTTTCCTGTGTGGTCTTGGAGTAACTTACACAGACTTCGGGTAACCCCTACTTTACGCGTCTATAGGAGCGATAAACATGGCCGAAGAGGTGACAGTAGTAGCACCTCCGTGGCAGTGGCACGAATGGCTTCACATGGCACCGATACCAACCGGCACGCACCGAATCAAAGAGCTTGTTACAGTCGAACGTGACACAGAGTGTAGGGGTGGGCTCGAGGCCCCTACGTGTTAACACAACACATGCTCGACCTTGACCACCCCATGGTCGACCAGCTGTAAGGTTATGTCATCTATAGAGTAGTCCTCGAGTTCCTTCGCATAAAATACTCCTTTCACGAAGTTCATGGTAGAGTGCGGCGTCACACTCACAGGCGTGCCATCGAGTGTCCGAAGGGCACTAATCATTGCTGCCTCGGAGGGATTCAACGCATTTGCCAAAACTCTTCCCTCTGAGAATAGGGTTAGATTCAGCTCTCTACAAATCAAACTAGCTGAAGCTCTCCTCTGATGGATCATGTTGCCCTTAGCCAACATGCAGCCATCAGCGGATCGAATAATGAGGAAGCGTTTAAAGTCAGCGTGCTTCGCGAAAACTGCAGGTAGTGTCTGAATGAGGGGCCCGGACGTAATCGAGGCTCCGCTCTGCGCAGTTTTGATCTTCGTCTGGGACTCCCCACTGGGAAAGCAGGGAGGCAGGATGTGCCGATCTTGGCTTGGTTGCTCACCGAAAGGGTAGCAGACCCGTCCGTCCCCGTGACTTGCGAGTCTTTTTCATCTTTTGCTTGTTCTTTTTCTTTTATGGAGAGGAGGGCGGAAAATGAACCCGCTCCTCTCCCCCACCGACATCAGCCCCTGGGCCAGATGCGCCAGTCTCGGAAAAATCCTTCTCTGAAATGAAGAAGGTCTTGCCAATCATAGGAGCAACAGCCGGGGGAGTAGACCACTCATTTCCTTGTGATGCCTCGGGGACCCGAGGAGTCTGGGAAGGAGCTTGCATAGGGGCGGACACGGGTTCTGTGCTTAGCACCGAGCTCGGGTTCAATCCCATGGAAGGTCCTACCGTCTCAAGAGGGGTCACTTCATAGACTATTTCCATCTCAGGGGGGCCTCCATGTGGCAATCCCCCACCTCTACCCGAGACATCACAGATCCCATTCGAGGTACTTTTTTAACTTAATGTCGGCGAACCGGCATCCATCGAGGAGGAGAGAGAGGGGCACGTACAGTAACCCCTTGTAGTCTCTTAGCGCACGAGTGCAGGATGTTAGGGGGCAAGGACCGACGGGCCCTGCCATCCCTTGCCCCACTGAGGGGGTTGGCCCTATCGACGCGCTCCAGACTGGAGTGGTTAATTTTCAGCCTCCTGCGTGCTTTCTTGGCATTCCCTCGTGAAAGAAAAGGAGGGACTGCCACTGGAAAGAAGGATGCACCCAAGGGCCCCTTTAGAGAAAGGGTGAAGTTGAGTCCGCTACACCGGTAGGCAAAGGAAGGAATTAAGCCTCTTCTCTGGTTGAAGAAATTTGGAGGGTCCCCTGAGAAAGCACAGGGGGTAGGACCTTCATTTTCTTAGGCAGCTGCCCGAGGGCGGCTCCGACGATGGTCGAGTGAGGTAAAGAGGGAGTTTTTTATATTTAATTCATCATTGGGCATGGTGACCACATTTTTATCACGGGAGGCAAACGCTCATCACCACACGCAGTAGCCCACTTTGCAAGAGGTGAATACGGGGCCAGCAGAACCAGATGCCGCCATTTGAGAAAACTCCTCCCGCCTAGTTATCTGGCAGCCCATCGGCATGGCTGCTCCACCTTAGGCACGGCGAAAACTCGATATACTGTGGAGAGTGAAAGGGGCTGTGAGGGTGGGAGTTAAGCAGGTTGTTAAAAACTCACCTCCCAAAACCGGAGCTGAGGGGTGAGGGAGCCATGTCCCCTCCGCTCTCAGCCCCGATCTGGGATGGTTGATGAGAGAAAGCTGATCGGTATCTACTCTGTGAAATTAGAGGCCGATCAAAGAAAGTTGTAGTAGAGATTGCATGCGAAATGATGAAGTAAGGTAAGAGGACTGGGTGGGTATCAGAAAGGAGGAGAAGGGGCTAAGCTGGGGCCGGACGGGGCGCTCAGTCCCGTCAGCACGGCGGCCAAGAAGCCAAATCACCACACCCTTTACGTGGTGCTTCCTTAACAGATGATGCAAAACTGAGTCTACTATAAGAAAGAAGAGAGAACGGACACCAGGCAATACGCATGCACGAAATTAAGAGTTACCAACGGGATAAATTACCCATAGTCGTGGTAAATATATGTGTACAAATAAACTTTGTGTTGTTTTCTTTTATATTGAAGTTTGACCACAAATTACCCACCGTCTCCATTCTATCCAACTATATATATGTACACAAGCAAATACAAGCTAAGCGTAGGGAACAACAACCACAGGGATTTAGCCAAACTTTTGTCCTTCCCCAAAGATTTTGTAGTCAGAAAGAAAGATGAACAAACCTTGCTTTGCAAAAGGGAAGGAAATTGGAAGGGAATAAGCCCATGCAACAAGAAACCAACAAGTTTTAAAGGCAAGGGTACGTACGATACATTGAAAGACAAAGATCAAGGAGATCACAGAAAGGTTCATTGAAAGCAATGAATACTGAGAAGACAGGAATATCACAGGGGAAAACATGAAGCCCAGGAAAGATATATACTTTCATGAATTCATGGAAGTAAGTTATAATCCTAAATTACTTGGTGGTCTCAAAGATAGAGTAATAAAATTTCGCTGGCCGGATAATTTGACAACCATACTTTTGGAATAAAATAGCTCTTTTGCACGTAACTTGCAGCTCTATCTATCCTAACATGTTGAATGTATATGTACAACTTATAACCATGCTTATTTTATATGTAATTTATCATGCATTACTTAGCATTCTTTGGTTTGAGGCTACTGTAAGTTTTGTGATGGAAACCTGTGTCCAAATCATTATGTTCGCTAATATATTTATATAAGGGAGGTCAAAAGTCCCTCGCAGTAAATCAAAACTATTTAATTCTAAGATTTATTTTATGTTTAACAACTGAATTAATTTGAGAAAAGCATCTAAATATAAAAAATCATAAAAAATGTTCAAACTGAAGTTCTTCTTGAGCGTTTATCCATTCGTCACGGACTCTTTGTACATTACCATATTTGTAATATTTTTCAATAACTAAGATTCTCCGTTGCAGAGTCAGTTTGTTCATAATTATGGGCTATAAAAAAAACTGCAAATAAAACCAAAAATTATTTTATAATAAGACTTCGCTAATAAAAACAAATGTTGAAATTAACGGTAATTCGACTCACAGTATTCAATTATTGAACATTAATAAATGGAATGAATAAATAAAATTTAATATTAAGTGTTTATGGGATTTTTATTTACTGTCGGGTGACCTTTCGCCACCCCTATATAAATATATATATGACATTCTTATCTATAAGTGATGAGCAAAGTATATTTTTAAAGAATACAGAATCGTAAGGAATGTGCTAAAAGCAGTAAAACAAGCTACGGCGAAGATATGCAGCCATAGTTGTCTTCATTAATATTTATCTAATAAAGTTTTTAATGTTTTCTAGTAATATTTATCTCATCCTATTATAAATAATGAACTGGAGCCAGTACTTTCCAAAGGCTGGATTTCATTCACATTGTCCAGCAATGGACAATGTGAAGTCCGGCAAATCACTGAAAGCTTTATCACCCTAGACATGAGTAATGTGATGCAGTTGCGGTACTCGCCAGTAGTGTGATATTTAAAGCTATTTATATGTTAACCTCTGGTCAGGAACAAGCTGTGTTAGAATTCATTGCTGTGGTATATTTATGTATATAAGTGGAGACGTGATAGGTACTTTTTCAAGTAAAAGGGCCATGTATTGAAGGTAAAGGACGCTAAATTTATCGATACAATCAATGCCATGTGAATAACTCATTGAATTATTATATATTATGTTTCAATGCAAGAGAGAGAATATTGGGGTAGTTGACTCTACCGCTCAGATCAATTGCTATTTAAAGCTCATCGGCTTCTATAATGGAGCAGTTAAATGCAAGTATCTTCACTTACTTCATGCATGAATAGGATGTTATTCAATGGTCTACGACGCGCAGCCGTCACTAGGATGGTAATTTTGTAATTTGGTGGGAGTTTACTACAAATTCCCACCGTCTAATTCTTATCGCAGGTCTGGGTTAGGATAGTTACGTAAGGCTATTAATAATAAGCGTCAAGTTGGTTTGCCACAAAAGTTACCATATAAACATTATTACTTTTTATTTCCATTACAATTATTTTAATCATTATTATTATTAAGATTCTTACTATTATTGTCATTATGATTAGAACTTTGTAGCAAACATGAAAGAACGTGCTGATGTTGGTAAAAATTGGTAATTTTAAGGGAAGTAATCTAAAATCCGATTACTCTACAGAGGAAACTACTCGGACGTTCTTGATTAGAACTTTGTAGCAAACACGAAGGAATATGCTGATGTTGGTAAAATAAGTGGTAAATTTAAGGGAAGTAATCTAAAATCCGATTACTCTACAGAGGAAACTACTCGGTGCGTTCTTGATTATAACTTTGTAGCAAACACTAAGAAATATGCTGTTGTTGATAAAATAAGTGGTAGGTTTAAGGGAAGTAATCTAAAATCCGATTATTCTACCGAGGAAACTACTCGTTGCGTTCTTGAGGGAGAGGGGAACATATGCCCAAATTGTCCAAACTCCTCAAGGAAACAAGACAGAACTGCGCAGGAGGGGATTTGTACTGCTTGTGTACTAGCATAATGTTGAGGGTAGTACATCAAGTTGACTTGTAGAAATAAGGGGTCAAGTTGGCGTAAGTGAAAATCCGAAAGGGAGGCCACGCAACTTTGCTGAGGATAGTCCGTTTGAGCAAGAACGCATCCAGGAGAGATTTGCATTCCGTTGCTTTCGACTCTTGCGGTGTCTCAAGAGTTCCCCGCAGGCTGGATGGATGGGTCACAAGGGAGAACCCTCTGCGCTCATGAGGAGCCGATGAGGTCAGGAAAGAGGTCAACTGAGGCGAGGTCGAGCCCCTAGCCAATTCCCCCATTTGGGGGCAACCTCTCGCTGAGTTATGGGTTTGGTGGCTTCGAGAATGGGGGGAGGGAAGAGCTTTATATAAGTATATATGAATAAAACAAAACGAACGAGAGAATAACTTTGCGAAGCTTGTAAGAATATAACTAAAGAAAGTGAAGTTGGAGGCAGTCTAAATGTGTGGGAGATGAGCAGATTGGGGCCGGGAGGTCACGCAATTCTCCAAACAACCGCCTTTGGGGGACAGAGGGACGGAGAAATCGATAGGTAGGCAATCAGGTAGATTAATAAATATATACTAAATTATAATTCGGTCGTAGTTTTACCTTCGATCAGTGTTTAACGTGGAATCGAATCCCAGTTTCTACATAGAGCAATGGCAGCCGGCGTGAAGTCGATCCGAATCGGACCAAAAACTTGGCTGCGACCAGAAGCGACCGCTCTTTCTCTCGGCCTATCCACAGCCGAGTCAGAGGAGAATAGACGCGACGGCATTTAATTTAAAAGGGAATAAAGCGTGGACAGGGATAGAGGGGAGAGAGCAATCGGTTCTAAAGAAAGAAAAATGACGGAGGGAAAAGGTAAATAGAAAAGGAAAGAGTAGCGACAATTGCCCATTGATCGAGTTAAATAAATAGATGTCGAACTCAGGCTCGGCTGAGGCTGTTTAGGTTGAACATAATACAACGCGCCCCAAACATTATCCAATTCACGGCTTCTTTTAGTCCCTCTTTTCATCACCACACTCGCTCCACTCTGTTACGGCACCCCAGTCAACTCCCCTATTCTTCAAATGAGGGATAATTAAATGTCTTTTATTGTTTCCTGACCCTTTTGTGTGACCCTAAAAACGTGTTTCATTGGTAATGCCTGTTTCTAGAGGTTTCCTTCCTCGGCAATCAGGAGAATTCTAGGTTATTTACGGGAGGTTTGATCTTCTACACTTAATTGCCGTTTTCTTTTAAATTTGGTATTTTTTTTCCTTTCAGTGCATTTATTGAAATTTTTAGGGAGTATGCGAAGTTGAATTCGAGAAACTTAAGTTAATATTAAACTTAAAACAAAGTATTAAGTTGAAAATTTTGACTTGAGAAAGAAATTGATTTCGATTATGGAGAAGATGAACTTGAAATTGAAAAGAAGGAAGATTGAGAAATTGGAATTGCATCTATACTAATAATCGAAGATGTTTAAATAGAGTTTGAAATATAAACCTCTGTAAAACAAGAAGTATTATGGACCTTATGTGTAAAGTACTTTCAGAATATGTTTTGACGCAAATAACTTCATCGATATATCCATGGTCAATTAGCCAAAATGACATCATAGAAGTGGTCAAAAGTTAAATGTCGGACCTTGATGAAGGGTCTTAATCACAATTTACATTACTTTAAAGACGCCGCAAATCCTTTGAGTGACGTTTTAGCGGTGTTGTAAAAGTCCCTAATCTTACCTCGATGACATAATAGAGTTGTGGACGAACCCTAACCGAGGTCATTCGACTTCTAACGGAATTTCTCAACTCTGTCTAAGAAACCTCAAAGGAAAGAAATTGTGGGTAGTGGGATAGACCCCTCTCAGTCTCTTTCCGTAACCCGAGTCCCCAGACACAGCAGGTGGTGGCTGTGGTTATCACCACACGCGGGGTCAGAACAGTAGGAAGGAAAGCTGTGGTTTAGGCCGGACACAAAGCGTCGATTTTCGGTGAGAAGCGAGAAGGACTCTGCGGTTATGCCAGGCATGAGTTTAACGGTGGGAGTGAAATGAAAGAAATATTGTTTGTTGGGGCTATTCGAAGGGTGTTTCGTTTATGAGACCACGGCTATTAAGGTTATGCGAGGGGATGATGGTTGTTTTGCACCTGTTGAGGAGGAGGGAAGTATTTTACTCTACCTTTTTCGAGTTTTTTTTATTTTTGTTTGATGAAACAATTATTTTGTAATGAAATTAACCTTGCTACGAGATGACCTTTTATACCAAGGACCACCATAGTTACATGGAATCATAGACTCCTAATAACCGCGACTAATATTAGGATAGAAAGTAATTTGGTCGTACACATAAAATCCAAAACGTTCCATCTTTTCACATCTGTATTTGTGTGTTAAAGCTGTATGTATTGGTGGAATTGATATCTTGCTCGAAGGTAAAACCGGTTTATTTGGTTTAAAATTATATTCAGTAAATTTTAAATCAAAGCTTCTCAAACTATAGGTTGCGACCCCCAAATTGAATTAGTAATACGTTGGCAATAAGTCACGGAATTCAAAATGGCTGTTTTTTTGTGGGAAGAAAGGCGATTGTCGAAGATGTTAGTGGACCATATGTTGAATTCTACATAGTTCCTCATGGATGTTCCATTCTAAATATTTGTTCCTCATGTATGCTGCATTTTACAGGATGTTTAGCGTATGTGGTTCAGTGATCATTTATTAAAGTTAACCTGCGAATCCTTATAGTTTGATAAACTTATTAGTTTTTCTTTGTCATTTATATTTTCTCCATTCCTGGTCTTCATTTATCCTTATCTTCCCCTTTTAGCCATCATTATCATTTTCTGTCTCCTGAGATTTTTTTTATTCTATTATCTTATCTTATCTTTACACTCTTCTTTTCTCATTTGATTTCTTAATGAATTTTATTGATCATTCTTTAAATATAAAAACATGTATCATTTACATTGATATTTCTTTTGTTAAACAGATTCCTTTTCTTTTCTTTATCCTATGTCAGTCATAAACGATATCCTCAACCGAAAAATGAAATACACAAAGATCAGACGGACAATCGCTGGTCAACCGAAGGCACCGGTGGTGCTTGCTTCTCGTTGAGGAAGGGAAAGGGGGGGGGTGATTTGTGTTTTCTTATCGATTTATCATTGTCATTTTTTAATCTTATTTTCCCTTTCTTTTTCATAATTCATTCTTTATCATTCCCATTTTCAGTTTTCTTGTGGGCCAATTCCTAGGAGTAATAAGATAAAGCACACTTAGGTCAAAATGGGGTCGCTCTAGTATGACCTGGATGCGGTCACCGGATCTACTTGAGCAATATAGACACATAGATAAACCATTACTAGGAGGAAGGGACAGAAGAAGGCACAATTAAGACTGGTGTTAATCGTAGTGCTGGGTCTCGGGGACCCAGCACTACCAACTAGTACTAATAATAAAACCTCTGATACTATTAAAAATAAACACTTTTTTAGCAAATTTCATTCTGTTAATAGAAAGAACCCTCATGAGAGGGTCAATCAACTTCTTCACTTCAACTTCAACTTCAACTCCTTAAAACACATTAAATTTCAACATAAACCTTGATTTCAAGATATATTAAATGAACCTTAAATTGAACTTTAACTTCTTAACGTTCAAGTTCAAGCTGTAATTCCTAACTTCAGCTTCAATTTATTTCTCAACTTATTAAAAATTTAAAATTCAACCTCAAAACAACTTCATAGCTTCAACTTCATCCTCAAATCAACTCTTTTACTTTAACTCGTTAAATATTTCACCTGCAGCCCCATCTCAAATCAAGTTTTGCCTGTAACTGCATCTCAACTTCTTAACTTCAACTATATTTACAACACATTAGCAAATAAAGAGTCAACTCAACTTCTTTACTTCAAATTATGCCTTAGCTTCAATCTAAACCTAAAACACAACTTTTACCTACAAATTAACATAACTTCTTAACAATTAATACTTCGACAAGAGCTCCAACTCAAAGCTCAACCTACGCGAAATCCAAACCCAATTTCATGTTCCTAATTTCAACTTCACTCTTATATCATGTGTGGCTGGCGCATATCAACTCCACAACCTTTCCTATATTTGCTTCCCTTTAGTTAAAACACAGCTTGGTTTATTATCCCAAAGACGAAGAAAGCTATTTTGAAACTTGACCCATCCAAAAAATGCCGACCTTCTGACTTTTGGGGGTAGATTAAAAGAGAAGGAGAAGGGGGTCAAAGCCATAATAGCTATCTTCAGGAGAGAACTTTGCCTAAAGTGGGATTATTTTCCTAAAATCTTAATTTGCTTTAGTGTGGCGTTATAAGATTTAATTTTTTTTTGCTTGCGAAAGAAATACAAAACAATGAAAAGAATATTAATTTAAATATGATAGTGATTGGTGTCGGAACTCTAACTGAACCTGTTGATAAAGCATTGGAATTCCACGTTTAGTTACTGGGTTCGATTCCAAGGGAGAGAGAGGAGAAAAACAAATCGGAGCTTGTATGCTCCGCATAAATAGTCATTCATACCATCGCTGAGTCTTCTGTCTCCTCTCCCTTCTCGCACACAACAAACTACTCTTTCATCTCTAAACCATCTAAAGGAATGTTCATTCATATCCACCCTTCCATGAAACGAAATTGGTGGTTCTATCTTGGGCCAGTAAGGTTGATGGCAAAACACATCTCTACTAATCTCTTTGCACCCTTCTTCCAGACGAGGACGGGTCCTATGTTCTCTCGTGCCTGCCAGCAATTTACATTCTGATCTTTATTCAAATTTCATTACCTAGAGGGGGACCAGTCTACCATTGAAAGTGGACAAGTGGGTGCAAATAACTAACAGGGTTGACGTTTATTTCTATTCTATTTGGAAACTAAAAAGAAATCAAAGAAACAATGAGGAATACTAAAAATATCACCTATAAGAGAAAGAGAAATACGTGTATAAAATCGCATAAAAGAGTCAAAAATAGAGGAAATATTATAAAACGTTTGTTCTGTCATGGCTAAGTCAGTTTGTGAGAAGAAATCACTGGAGATGAGTAGATTTAAATCGCAAATTAGTCACCTTTATGCATAAAGAGTGTGATTGTACATTTTAACATTTCAACTACTACCTTTGCCCTCACTCGCACTCTCTTAACCTTCACTTTAGAAAAGTGTTTGGAAAAGTTCCCTATCGATAAATGATTGTAGCTCAGGTTGAAGGTGCACGGAATCTCAAAAACAGCGAGTAGTTGTTAAAAGATCGGCATCGGTTTGGGTATCAGTAGCAAGGGGAGTGCCGCAGAGTCACGGATGAGAAAGGCAAAGTAATCCCCAATATAACTGTGATAGAACGGTTTGAGGCCGCTTAATTTCAACCGTTATCACATGTTGTTTAGAAACACGATGCTACCCACGTGCATCTTCGCCTTGAAGCCGGGCGCGTTATCGCGCCACCTGAGTCAATATTTAACCAAGGAGGTTCCCCCCCCCCCGTTTCGTTCCATGCGCCTACCTCGCCAGATTAAGTTAGGCTTATGGGCAAATAAGGTATTGTTCTCAGGCGCGGCTGTGCATTCCGTCGGAGCCCAACTCCATTGTCCCCTACGTCAAGGGAATGGCTCGACTATTTATAGGGAAACTTTACCACTAAGAGGAGATTCGAGATCCAGATTTTCTTCGCGAGACATCAGTAGGATCCAGTCTCACCTTGTGCACCCTGTTGTTCAGAAAGAGAACAACGTTATAACAGCCATTACTCTTTGAGCCCGTGGACAAGAGACGGTTCTCACCCTCCCCCCTGTTGTTCAGAAAGAGAACAACATTAGAACAGCCATTGTTTTTTGAGCCCGTTGACAAGAAGCGGTTCTCTCCCTCCCCCCCTGTTGTTCAAAAAGAGAACAACATTAGAACAGCCATTGTTCTTTGAGCCCGTTGAGAAGAAACGGTTCTCTCCCTCCCCCTGTTGTTCAAAAAGAGAACAACGTTAGAACAGCCATTGTTCTTTGAGCTCGTTGATAAGAAACGGTTCTCACCCTCCCCCCCTGTTGTTCAGAAAGAGAACAACGTTAGAACAGCCATTGTTCTTTGAGCCCGTAGACAAGAGATGGTTCTCACCCCCCTGTTGTTCAAAAGGGAACAACGTTAGAACAGCCATTGTTATTTAAGCCCGTAGACAAGAGACGGTGCTCACCCCCCTGCTGTTCAGAAGAGAACAACGTAGAACAGCCATTGTTCTTCAAGCCCGTTCGTCAAGAAACGGTTCTCAATCCCAAGACGCCACGTCAGGATCATTTAATTCTCCCCCCCCCCCCCTTCGGCTGGAACTCGCCAGCGGACCGAAGATTCCTTCGCGTCGCCTTTCTCTGCACAACACGTGTAATTACGTAAGCTGAACATTACCTTTGAGTATTTAACCTTTTTGTCAACCCTATTCCTTGCTTTAAATGGTTTAGCGAACCATCCCATCCGTTTAATTTTTATTTGTTTTACCTTTTTAAATCTCTCCCAAATCTTAAGCCTCGGATCAACCAGATTTCCCACGACCCTTTCCATTCTCTGTTTATGTCAATATTTTCCGTTTTGTGTGTTGTTGATAGTTATTATTAATAAAACTCTATTTTATTAATGATAGCCATATTATTATCCTTGAGATCAGTTCCACTTCTTAAGCATATTGAAGATAAATAATATCGGTCAACCAGAAACCACGCACTCTAAAGATAATTGAATAGTTCCCTCAACGAATAGTCATATATGGTATATCGTCGAGAGTCCATTCTACGACAATAACTCTTACAAGACTATAAGTTGGTAAAATCAGGGAACAACTAAAAACGGGGCATTTTGTCAAGAAGAGACTTGCAGAGTTAGAAAGAATGAAGAGAGGTAAAAGAGATAGTGAGTACAATACTGGTTTGCATCAAACGAGTTTCATTTCGGGAATCGAGGCCTCTTTTTTTTTCTTGGATGAATTTAATTGTAAATCTGCAATTGGAATATTGCACGGTTTTTCACTCTCCCTCTCTCTCCTTCTCCCCCTCCCCTTTCCCCCTTCTCTCTTTCTATCCCACACACACAATAAGGGAAGACATACAAGGAGGAGGGGCCGCAAGGTTGTAAAGAAGCGTTTATATTGTCCAATTCGTAATATCTAGAATATCTTCTTTTTCAACACTCGTAGCCTTCATAACAAATATTCGGATTAACACTCCGCCTAACAGATAACTAAGCCATAATGGGCATAACAGAATGTTAGTTAGATATTGAAAACAGATTTAGCAGAATATAAACTTCCCCGTTTCAGTATTTCAGAAAAGTTGAAGGAAAGAAAGGGAGGCGGCTTTCTATTCTACATCAAAGAACGTCTCAAACCGATCCAATAATCAAAGCCATAAATCTTACCTACTTCTTGAAAACAAGTTCGGGTTAAGGATAGTATTAGCCTTAATGTACAGCCTCCAGCTCTGCCATTGCAAACAAACCGCTATATCTATGAACAAATCAGCAAAATTAGTAACACTCAAGATATCTTAATTTTTGCGATCTTAATATACCACTACGGACGTGAGGATAACTACTATCCGCTTATTATGGACACGATCTCTATACTAACTTACAAGAAAGCTCACTAATTCAGTTTATACTCCGCCCAACTCGCCGAAATACCATACTCGACCAAATATTTTCAACGAAAGATGATTTGTTAGAGAATATTAATGACGGAGATTAATCTCCATAATAGCGACCACAGTGCAATCACATTTAGTGTAAATTTCACTATAAGCTATATAATTAGTAGCAATGAAAAAAGCTTTGATTTTAGGAAAAGGACTTTATTAAGCTCAGATCATTATTTAATCAAGCAAAATGACTGGAACAGTATGCGTGATACATTTATGTTATATTAACGAGAAATGGACGTTTTTTACTACTTAGTACTCGAAAGTGCTGAAAGAATGTATACCTTTAACAAAATCGAGGTTCGTCACACAAGACTAAACCTCAAGGATGTACTAATAAGATAGCTGACTGTTTTCACGATAAGAGGAACGCCCATACTAGATTAAAAATATCGAACAATGAAGAAGAACGTCCTAAGTATATAGACTTACGACGTAGAGCAATAGGTTAATCAAAGAGAATTAAAAGGACGTAGCAAATCAAAGTAAACCAACCTGAAACAGTTCTATAGTTGAATAAGACAAAGAGAGTAAAAATTCCACTACCTGCTCGCTAATTGGTGAGAACAGACACGTTACCTTGAACGAAGAGCGAATAAATAAGTCGTATTATAAACACTTTCCTTACGTCCGTTTTCCCTACAGAGGGTCTTTTGTGAACTCTATAACTATGTATCACATTCATCCTCTCTGTCTCAAAGTTTTTTTTATATTTTTCAGATAAATATATAATATAAATATTTATTACCCAAAGTTTTTCTCCTTAGTCGGAATTTTTTTTTCCGTCATCAGGCTGCTAATTTTTTCAGTTCTCTTCCACTGATTATGGCACCTCAATATACTTGTCTTGTTCCAGCAGGTTTAGGCCCTCCATCTTTGATAAGAAGGATGTTCTTACTCGCAATTTTTTTCAGCTCAGACTGAAGATGACAGAGGAGTTGACCGAAGCCAAGCGTAAGATAGAAGTCCTGATCCCAAAACTGGAATCTCGATGAATTTGTTACTCTAAATTTAGGATTGCCTTCTTTTACTGAAACTTCAGTTCCATTGCAGGTTTCCCCCAACCAGTTACAGTCACTGGTGTTTCATTGTCAGTTGTAGTCTCTTACGCTCCATTCTCCTCTAATGTTTATCTTTTTTCATAAAATGTCTTTCAGATTGTTAGAAACAACGAGCCCCCAAACGCAATATCATCCTTGAGATATGATATCAAACTTTTTCGATATTTTTTCAGAGTAAAATACAGAAGAGAAAGGGAAAGAAGTATGCATGGTGTGCGATTCCATGGCCTGTAGGCAACTCTCCTAATTCTGTGCTTGAGCACCTGTGTCACTCAAACGCTATTCCCTACCGGGTGGCCTTGTGGACGAATTTGTAGCCGCCGTAAACGAAGTATCTCAAGTAGCCCCAGTAAACGACATAAGTAATTGACGACGGGTTAAATAATGTTCAGCGAACCCACTCTGATGAGATGCTCTCCAAACACATACAGATGATTAGAGAATTTAAGGTAAATATAGCACAATTCTAATTTCTGGAATTATTCCTCGTATTAATTCGATACCCTTTTCTACAACATAGGCACCAGCATCAACCTGGGGCTTGCAAGTCTGTATGAAAGAGAATGTAGGCTTTTGCAATAGCAAGGAAAATTTGACTTTAACCTTTCACTACTCTTCTCAGATGGTCTCCTTCTTAACAGGTCAAGTATAATTCATCCTAAAACCCTTAAATCAAATAATATTCAGTCATGTAAATCTACTAGAGGTTTTTACGTGAATGCCCGTAGCATACACAATAAATTATAATACCTAAAAGCAATTGTGTTTTCAGAAAATTATGATTTTATTAGCATTACAGAGTCTTGGCTAAATATTACGTAAAGAAACTCGAGGTGAATATAAACTTCCCGTTTAAGCAACATTTGGAAATAGTACAGTAAATATAAATGGAGGAGGCGAGTAGTAGTATTGTAACACTCAAGCCAAGTCCACCATTTTGTTACACTAATCCAGAGCACATGATTGGCTAGATCAGTGACCGTTTTCATCAAAGTCGATTATTGGTTTGACGTTATAAAGGATCCACCTTTCTTACTTAAACTTCCCTCTCCCACTCTCTAGTTATTTCCCCTCATTTGTACGAACTTGAGATGAAAGCAAGCTTCAAACCCGTTTTCCCTCGGACGTACGCACTTGCGAGTGAAGCAACCTTCAAACTCACCTACACCCCTCTACCCCCCTAAACCTCAGCCGTGATTATGTTCAGATCTCACGCGTTTCCAGCAATTTGAAGAAAAAGGATACGAGGCAGGATGGAATGAGAAATCTACAAGATATATAAAATTTCAAAAGTATTAGAACTGTATTATATTGAAGATTTAATTAAATGTAGAACATATTGATGGGAGAAGGAGGTTAAGAAGAAGAACTACACAATATAAAGTTTGACTCTCGCAACAACTATGTAGTGTAGAGGATAGTTAAAGTCAAAGGAAACAGAAAAAACAAGATATGAGTAGTAAAATGGAGAGGGTACCCTAAGTTGTTTAAATCCTATGTCAAGGCATGTAATATCACACACCACCCTGAGCACACTCATTTGTTAAATTATATATAACGGTTGAAAATGAGGAAGGCTTTAACAGTTGTGAAGATGGAATCAGAGAGTTTTGTATCACCCTTCCCATTTCATCTTTTCTGGATGTTTACTCTCAAAATACCATGTCTGACTCTAGAGTTGAATTGCATAAATCCATTATGATAGATCATAGTCAGTGTGAAGTAGGGCTCTGTGAGTTTCAATTTACACGAAATATCTACAGTATTACGAAGCCTATATTTACAGTCAATTGGAATATGAGAGAAGTGAATAATTATGCATCAAATACTATATTGACAAAAAGGAAACGAAACAAAGGTTAAAAGGAAAATTACTATGATTATGATGAGATATGAATAGATGCAGGATATTACCGAAATGAAAAGGCATTCAGAAAGAAAATGAATCTGAAAATGAAACAGAAAATATCATCTTAAGATTTATTGCTTTGATCTGACAAAACGCAACGGACAATGCCTACTGAATATATGTTAATGCTCATTTCACGTTCAATGCTCAATGTGAAAAGGAAAAAATTTATTATATCATTTGTCGGAAGAATTTTTCAGTGTAATGCGAAGATCTATCAGAGGTGATATTACAAAATTAAACTATTGTATAACGTTTAATATAGATATTCCTGCTCTTATATCTCATCTGATATCATGTTACATTTATTCTAACCTTGTAGACTATCAGTAAGTAGCCACGACGCAGTCAACTCTGCTAAAAACCATTCACCTTTCTTTCAATGGTTGTTCATTTAGTATAACGTTTGATAATTATCCACACTATCTGAATCTAAGTTCTGGGGATTTGAGATCAATTTATATCTATATAAGAAAGGTTGAAAGTGAAAAGTTTCCATTCATCCATGGGGAGTTCATAATTAAGTTATGTCTTAGGAGCAGACATTAAAATAATATTAAAAACGTTGGATGCACCACACCTGTTTAAATGGTTAAGAGCTCAGAATGGATAGGTCCTTGGATCTCTATTTTCCTACCTATTCCCAAATTCGGCACCATAAAGTAAAGAGTGGTGCTATCTTAGAAATTAGGACATATCTACCGTTTTTGACGCCGTTCAGGATATTATGCATGGAAAAAATCGAAGCAAGCTTTGAAAGATCAACTGTGGAGGACGAAAAAAAAGTAGTACTAAAGATACTAGACTATATTTTAGAAGAAAGTTAAAATCCGAGACTGATAATGTGAGAAAATTTGAAATATGTTTAGAATAAATAAGCGAAAATGGATGAATTAGAATTCGAAATAAAAGAAATATTGAGAGTAAATGATGAGGATTTTTTCTTATAATATAAACAAGGACACTCTTCAAAAATGTTTTCATAAAGTTATCAACGACAGTAAATCATACAGGTGTAAAAATGAATGCTCTTTACCCAGCAAGTTATGTATGTTTGAAAACAGAACTCGTTTTATTTACCGTTCCAACAACCCAAACTTCTATCGTTGAGAGTAATTATCACTCTTAATCTCCTCTTAGCAATATCTCCTACGACATCACTCTGGTTTAAAATTATTGATGTAGTAGCGGACAGTATTATCTATACCCGATTGAGTTTATATTTATATTAAAGTAAGAATTGTTAAGGAAAACAGTAACGAAATTAAAGAAGGCAAGAATATTTTTCCGGAAAATATTATTCTTCACACTTTGTTCAGAAATGTTGACATTTAAATGAGACATCTGTAAGCTGCATAAAAAATAATTACCCCTCTCATACATATTTACAGTTTCTGTTGAGCTTTCCTAAAGAATAAATTTCCACATTTCTTCCCACTGCAGCATATTACTCTAGTAAAGAAAGTATAGAAACGATATAGTAAATCGAAGAAAAAACTAATTAATGTATATCGAAATATACACGCCGATTTCTTCTCGCATCATAAGTGTTGATGACTGGAGTCTCACTAAAGATTAAGTTATCTTAAGCTCACAATCATTCACTCTACTTAAAACCCAGACCGGTTTAGAAGCAAAAATAGAATTATTAGATAGTTTCCTTCACCTGAAAAAAAGTCTGCCTTTCAGCATCTACTCAGTTGGAGATTGAAAACCGGTTGCTTACATCAAACGCTAGGTACTTTGTTATACAAGTTCGTATGCGAAATTTAACAATTGTGAGTGGAATATCAATGGAGAGTGAGGTTAATAATTTCAGAGAGAATAAGTACACGGGTGGTGATTGCTATGGTTGACCATTCAGCATTTTCTGGTAGTTATGATGCATCACCTTTTTAATTTAATTTAATTTAAATGAATCGTATCACTACTTATATAAACGGAAATGAGGTTGAGAGAACATTTAAATTAAGACTACTCGGACGATGCAGATCCAATTGCTTCAAAGGCTTTTTACCCGCTCTACAACGGTGTAGGGTGTTTTGGAGGTAGACAGAGTATTCAACTTACGTATGAACGATTTCGAAAAAAATATACATATTTACTCCATTAACCTAAATCATGACAAGAGTACTAGTGGTTTTGACGAATGTTCCAATCTTATACAACAAGTTAGATTATCAATACAGTTACAGTTCATATCTTGAGTAATAGAGCCAGCCTTCCCTGTTATACATGCAGAGATTTAGTCTGTTTTTGAGATAGATAAGTCTAGGAAAGTCCTGGTTTATTCTTAAAAAATGAATTCAATAGAAATAGAACTACGAGTATTTTAGAGAAATAGTATTAAAAAACTGATTTTCAGCGAAGTGTTTTTCAAGAGACGTTCATCTATGTATGCCTATTATACTACTAAGAGCTTATATGATTAATCTGGACAGGAGTCAGCAATTTGGATTGCATTGGGTAGCGGTGTTTGTAGATAAAAATTCAAGGCGTTATTTTGATAGTCTATATCTTGGGTTACAGAACGGTGTTTATATTGGTAAAAACTTAGTGAAAATATGAAGTTGTTATCGTCAACCTATACAGTGTTCAGTGTTTATTTCTAGACTATTACGGTTTGTTTGTGTCAATTTTATTCCCCAGAAAAGTGTTACGTATATCATATCGAGCTTTTATAGAAAAATTTGATTCTTGTAATGATCAAAGACATGAAGAGATCGTATTAAGGAAGAATTGTAGAATATAAAGAAAATCAATATTATACTCTCAATAAATAATCATTATTATTTGTAAATGTATGATATTATATGTAGTCTATCTCTAATATATATATATATATATATATATATATATATATATATATATATATATATATATATATATATATATATATATATATATATGCCATCATGTAAACTTGTAGGTATCAATTAAATAATAAATATAAATAAAATAATTCAGATTTCATTGTTTGTTTTTTTAAGATTTGTTAATCTGTATAAATCTATATATACTTAAACCAATCATCACCTTTACTCGAATAAGCTCACTGACCTAGTCAAACAGGAACTAGAGGTTAGTGTAAAAAATGGCGGAATCAGCTTGAGTGTTACAAAACTACTACTGAGGCGTACTATTTTTCATCATAGAAAGTCTTAACTCTATTTCACTCTCAACACCCCAAATTCTAAACGTTGTATATAGCTTATATTATCTTAAAAAAACTTAAACAACAAAAATTGCCCTTGAATTAATATTAGAGACCCCAGAAATGACTAACAAGAGATCTACGAACCAATTACAGAAATAAGTAACACTCGAGATACCTTAATTTTGGATGGTTTCAACTTAGTCGTGTTTAAATGGGGCAACACGTTTTCTTTACCTTCAGAAATGAATTTTATGCTAACTTGCAAGATAGTTCGCTTTTTCAACATATTCAATCTACATCTCGTAGAAATAATGTACTTGACCTTGTATTGGCAACAAAAGAAGACCAGGTCGATGATATTAAAGTTGCTGACACTTTCAGTAATAACTTTATCAGAAATAAAAGAGTATGAATATCAACTAGTGGACCATTAATGAATGAGAACGGATATTTTATAAACTATGAAGAAGAGATGAGTAACACTATCAATACAATCTTCGCATCAATGTTTTGTACAGAAGATCTAATTATTATCCCTTCACCAAGTGAGAGAGATGAGTAGGGCGCTCAACAACATATTGTAAGCGAAAAAGATGTGCTAAAATTTGGGGGAAAGCTAAACTCAAATAAATCAGTAGTGCAAGACACTATTGCATCAATAGTTTTAAAAAAGTTAAGAAAAAGTTTGCCAAACTACTTGCAATGTTTTTCAATAGATGATTGCAGATGTGCCCTATGCTAGACAAGTGGAAGCTTGCTAATGTAACACCAATATTTAAAATGGGTAGCAAATCTATTCGTGGCAACTATCGCCAATTTAGCTGAACTTCAGTTCTTTGCCAAATTTCTTGAAACGCTCATATTGAACAGAATCGTGAACTATTTGAAGTATATAGCATTCTTAAGGACATCCAACATGGCTTCTGTAACAAACGTTCTTTTAACATCTCCCACGATATTCTAATTTATCCAATGAGAGTAAATTCGTAGATATCTTATACCTTTACTTTAGAAGGCCTTCGACAAAGTTCTTCACAAACAGTTAATGATAAAATTACAATATTCGTTACTTATTCCAAGTCCAAGCACTCCGCCTCCCTGATGATTCTCGGTATCGTCTTGAATGGCGAGAATATGCCACCGGTGCGGTTCGAGGCCGGTTACAGGCTCACCACGGCCGATTCCAGGGACATCTTGGCCACGAAACTCCTGCCCTGGGTGAGCAAGACGACGAAGAAAGCCGACTCACTCTTTCAATATGACTTTGCACTGGTTGACACGGCCAAGACCTTGCAAGCGTTGTTGGGGTTGAACATTAATTTCTGGCCAAGGAATTTTGGCCACCGCAGTTGCTCGACCTCAATTTCCTCGACTACAGCGTAAAGGCGCTTGTTGAGGGCAAGTCCTGCTCGGTCCCCCACAGCAACGTCGACGAACTGAAGTCCTCCGTCCAACGCGTGTGGTCTAGCATGAGGAAGGACTTGATTGGCAACATGTGTGCGTCCTTCAGGTCTTGCCTGGAGTGCGATCTCGCCTCTGAGAAGACCACATTGATTAATATTACAAATTAAACACATATTTATATGTTGAAAATATACAAACTTATCTAAATGCATCAAAACTATCATTGTGTCCTTTGTTGAAAGCTTAGTATTGAGTGTAACATGACTTTTGCAATACCCGGTAAACAAGCTAGATCAGATTCAACGTTACAAAAATGATCCTAGTATAAAAATTAAGCCATGCGAAGACCGTCTTAAGAATTTAAATCTCTTCACCTCAACCCAGCTTAGACTGAAAGGTCATAGGCATCGTTAATAGGAACTGTAACAAGGATTTTACCATCGACTAATCTAAATACAAAAGTAGAAACGTTTGCAAAATTGTAGATAAAGCGTAGATAACTCGCACGAGACTAAAAATGATTTCTTCAGCGAATAGTCAATTTATGGAATGGTCTCTCTGGTAACGTCATTGGCTACACTACATTTGATATGTCATAACACAAACTAGGAAAATAGTTTCATTTTTTACCATCAATTAGATAAGCTAACATCAACTATCAAAATGCGAAGTTTATTATACTTAGCTTAGATAGTATGAGCACCAAACTTTATAAGGATTGAGTAGTCTGTGGTTGCATGCTTTTTCTTTGTATTCCTTTGTATTCTCTCTCTCCTCTCTCCCTCTCACTCCATCTCTCTTCTTATATCTCCATCTGTGTCTAAAATTCTCTCTCTCTCTCCCTCTCTCTCTCCTTTCTCTCTTTCTATCTTTCTTTCTCTCTCTCTCTCTCTTTGTTTTCCTATTTCTGTGGGTCGGGATATGTGGAAATGGCTATCTCGATTGCCCAGTGATTTACAGCAATAATTTCACTGGAAATGCCTACCCAAACACGATCAACAAACGGATAATCCTAGTATTTCTGTTTAATAGTCTTTGGTGGATTTAGAACAGAACCACAGCTCATATAATGCCAAATCATGAAATGAATCGCCCCAAGGTCTCTGGATTTAACACCGTGCGATTTCTTCATATGTGGCAATGTAAAGTGTATTCTAATCCGCCAGAATACAGAAACCATTAAAATGATAGTATCTCAGGTGAAGTTAATTTACTTTAAGAAAATCAACAGTTGCTGAATAGAATTATGCAATTAATGCGATCAAATGTACAAGTGTTTAAAAAGAAATATAGGAGATGTGGAAGGAAACGGTGATTATAAAATTTTAAAAATACATTTGTACTACCAATATGTAGAGGTGTTATCTTATTAATGGACGGATGAATTGATTAATTTTCAACTTTGGAATTCCATTATTTTACTTCCTAACGGAAACCCTTTTTTTCCTCCACCAAAACTATTTGTGTATTAATATCGTAGAATAAAATTAAAGGAAACTTCCACACTCGAAAGATAAATAGTTTTAAGAAAAACAAATTTTACAGGAACAAAATTTCTCTAATACTTTTGTTTAATAGTAATTCAAAGTTGGGTGTCAACCTTTTGTGGGTCATCTCGTATATTTTAAGGTTGAAAGATTTTAAACCAAAAGGAAGAGATTGTTCGATATTTTAAGTGAAACTTATTTGACCCAAAGTTTAATGATAAAACGTGTGAGCTAAATATTTGTGATTTGGTTCTAACAAATGAAGAAAGAAAATTTTGTTGTGTCGCTCTGTCGGCCAACCTATCGGCAAAAAGCATTACAATGCTATTCAATCTAACTTCAAAGCTACTTTTTAACTAAACTACTAATTATTTAAAATGAAGAATGTTATATATGCGAAATTTATCAATATGAATAGTAATGATATAATGTACGACAATAAAAAAATATTTATATATATATATATATATATATACATTAGGTACAATAATAAATGCGTTTCCACTTAATAGGATTTCCCCCCTCCAACTCAAAATAGATGTTAATCAGGTATTAATACAGGGTGACCACCAAGGAACGGGTCTGCGCACACGTTTTGTGATATATCTTTCATTCATTCACTAATCACCCTAACTTGGCAGGACATGACAGAAGCAACGCCTGTGAACACAACTAGATCTTAATGGAAAATCCAGAAAAGAATATAATGTATCAAACATTAATACAAGACAGGTTCGTTCAAGAAAGTGCAGGACACTTTCATACATCAATCTGAATGTGAAAAAACCCCGTCAAAGAGCAGAATTCAGGAATTGGTGGACCACTGCGAGAAATATGGGACAGTGAAGAAACTCAATGCAGCCAGTGAAAACCGTCCAAGCCATTCAGGACGTCCCAGGAAGCGTACAGCTGAGCTGGTCAAGATCGTGAGAGAGTCAGTTCAGCAGAGTCCAAAACATTCCGTGCGCAAGCGAAGTCAGTCCCTCGGTATATCCCTTAAGACTTGCACGAGAGTGCTAGTAATGGATGTAAAGGCCTACCCATAGATAATACAGACGAAGCGGACCCTTACAACCTCAGACAAAGAGCAGAAAAAGGCTATGGCAGTCAAAATACTGGAAAAGATTTAGGAGACCCTAACTTTCCTTAACTTCCTTTGGACCGAAGATGAAGTTCACTTCCATCTTAAAGAAGAGGAAAACTGGAAGAAAAATGTCTTCTGGGGAGTTTCCAGGCCAAATGAGGTAGCCACCAAGCCCTTACAGTTCCCAAAGTGCACGATATGGACTGCAATCTCAGCCAGAGGCATCATCGGTCCATTCATTTTCGAGGAATCTGGCGCAACAGTGACAGTCACCAAGGAGCGGTATGTTGAGGTCTTTAAAACCTTTAAGAGGGAGCTGAAGACCCTGTTTCTGTCGCTTTTGGGGAAGTTCTGGTTCCAGCAAGATGGAGCAAGCTGTCGTACCTCAAACCTGTCCCGAGATTGGCTGAACGAGAACTTTGGTGGCCGTGTGATCAGTCTCAAGACTGATTTTGAGTGGGCACCTCACAGCCCAGACCTTAGTCCCCCAGATTTCTTTTTCTAGAGCTACTTTAAAGACAGCGTGTATGCGGGGAGACCCAGGACCACCACGAAACTCAAGGAAGCCATAAAGAAGGAGGTTAGAGGCATTAGTCGGTCGGCTTGTAAGGATGCCATGGACCATTTTGTGCCACGCATCAAGAAATGCACAGAGCTAAATGGAGGTCATCTCGAACAGGTGCTCTAGAATAAATAAGAAATGTCCAAAGACTCTAATGCTTTCATATGATGTTTTTAAACATAATACACTAGTTATCACCGACTTTCATTCAATCTTTGCAGAAAATTACGAAATAAGGCCTATCGTAATTTGGGGCCCGTTTTGGGGGGGTCACCCTGTAATACTGCAAAGTTTTTAATAAGAGAAAGAAACCACTATTACTTACTAATATAAATTAACAACAATAAATTTAAAATAGCAAAAGTATGTTCATTATCAGTATAGAGTATAAAGCGGAGTAAAAAAAGGAAAATTGATCTTACTAAATGTGTTAAGAAATCATAACAGATTTATGCGTTTGTAAATAATGGTAAATTGATTCTAGATCTATAATGCAAATTAAAAATGACGAGGAAAAACTCTTAGCCACTCAGGAAGTATTGCACTAAATCATAAATGGGAAATTATTTAAGTTGTTTTCCTTGAAATATAGATAACCTTCATTTTTCACCCGATGTAATTGATTTTAAAAAATGAAAACATAATGCCAATATTAAGAGCTTACAGTTCGAACTCTCAAAGTATATAGACAAAGGAAAAGTAGGAAATTTTCAGGTGTAGATAAATCACCCAAAGAATATAAAGCAGCTAAAAACGAGATTAAATCCCCACTTAAAAAAATTTAAGACATTAAGATAACAAAGTTACACCAATAATATATAAAAACAGGTAAAAGAGTGAACGTAGAAATTATAAACCTATTAACATAACGTTAGCTGTCGGTGAACATTTGGAGTTAACGTGAGAGCCAAAATTATGCAACACATAGATCAGGAGTTCTCAACCTCCTTTATCCCACCAAGTACCCCTCGAGTTATCACATCATCGACCTGTTCCTCCAGATACACTGAATATAGAATAGTGTTATATTAAAAATAATTTAATATACAATTTTATTAAAATTTATAGTATTAAATGCTTGAAATTATAATCATTTTATTAAAGAGTTAAGCATTAACATCACACAGTAGTAAAACTAAATATAACAACCAGTATTAAACTTAAGTTTGAAGGTTGTGCTTGTTTTGTGCAAACAAGTTTCTCAATTGGAGGAGCAGTACTATAAAGGCTTACTCGAAGGAGATGTTCTACATTAAGCCGTGCTTGGTGTTTAGTTTTCATGTTTAATAGCGTTGAAAATCCTACTTCATATAGGTATTTACTAGGAAACATAAACAAAGTTCTGGCAGCAACATAAGCTACAGCATCGAAAAGCTCACTCATTTTTGACCACAACGTACTCAGGGCAAGTGATTCATATGTACCTTTTGCAACAGAGTCGTTCACTAACTCACGAAATTCTTCTTGAATGTCACCTTGGAGAAGATGCACATTAACAATGAATTAGTTTCAAATAAATTTTAATTCCAACTCGCTCATTTCCGGTAACTCTATCCACGGGGGAAAAAGATGTGTTTACATAAGGAGTACCAATTCTCGTTTTCCAATTCCTTTGCTTTTATCGAGTGCCTCACCAGGGAGTTTAAACCGGCTAATATTTTCGTCTTTGAACTTCCATTCCCACAGCTCTAGATTTATTTGAATGATCTTAGTTTGTCCATAAAATCAATCACTGTGTGAAAACGGCCTTGGAGGGATAGGTTTAACGAGTTTAGACGTAAAAATATTTCCTAAAACTAGTCCAGCTTCCTGGAACCAATGGTTGTCTGACAGATTCTAGATGAACTCACCCGAATTTGTCTTATTGTGACGTTTGAAGAATTCGGACATTTCTTTCTTCAGTGACTCACCTCTTGATACTCTTGGCACATTAGGCGGAAGCCTTTTATTTTGAGCACTTGACTTATGGTATTTACCATGTGCACAAGATCATTAAGTACTAATTTTATCTCTGGTGGGAGAGTTTTAGCTACCAGAATATAAATGTGAAGTATATAATGAAGATGCCTTTTTTCAGGATTTGCTCATTCACTCTCCCTCGAAACCCTGTTCGACGGCCGAGCATTGCTGTTGCACTATCAGTTGTGCATGCACAAATATTATATTATTCCAAGAAAGTCCTTTAGCCTCAAAATTCTTTAGATTCCATTGAAAATATCTTTACCTCTTATTGTCTACTTCAAAACATGGCGGACATTAAATTATCCTCGAAATCATCACCACTAAGGTATCGTATAAATTCCAGGAGATGGGCAGATGCAACCACGTCAGTCGACTCATTAAGCTGGATTACAAATTTGCCTAAAGATGCCTCTTTTACTTCAGCAATCACTTGTAGTTTTATATCTCCAGACATATTTACTATTCTTCGATTAACAGTATCATGTAACAGGGGTACTGATGTAACCTTCTGCTCAGCATCACATCCAATAACACAGCGGACTAGGTATATCTTTATAGCAAGGGACGACTAATTTTTGTCAATGTTATGAGGCTTTTTTAATATTGTGCAATTCATACCAATATCATGTACTCTACACGTGATCCGATTCAATTTCTTGATGAAACTCTCCTGACCATCAAATCATGCTCGCTTCAGTCCCTCTTCCCTTTGCTTGAACACGAGAAGCTTGAGAAAGATTTTTTGTGGCATATAACACATTGTGAAAATTCACTTACATTTTTAACGATAGTAGTGAATCTTTACAAAATGTAGCTTTCATCATATTGCGATTTCTTCGACGATGAGGCCATAATGATATCTGGAATTGGAACAAGATGTAGTTTTATAACCAGATCCATACATGAATTTATTGACGTTGACACGCAGATATAAAATCGCAGATATAAACACCATCACGCACTCACATTATCACCCTCATCGTAAGAATTTTTGGTAAATAAAAAAATATCTGGAAAGAGTAGGGCAAGAAATACGCGAGTTAGTTCTGGCTAGCTGATTGCAATGTCACAGTACAACACCTCATTCCGAATCAGGGTGGCTGTTTTAGCGTGAACGAACCTAACACGCGCGTCTAAGGGTTGCGTTGCGCCGTACTCTTTCTCACCCTCGTACACTCATTCTTTCTCTCTTTCAGGAGATTTAAATATATTTCCGTTAGCGAATTAAGTCCGCCCTGAAAATCCACTTGGTAATGGTGTTTCCTCTTGCAGTTTTTTATCTATCCAGGTTTTGGTGTTTTCTATGTTATGTTGTTTTCTCTTGGTAAAGGTGTTTACTCTTGGTCATGTTTTCTTTTGCAATTGCATTTTCTCTCATAATAATGTTTTCACAAAGTAAAGGCGTTTGATCTTGTAATGTTTTATTCTCTCGGTTTGGTGTTTTATCGCCGTAATGGTGTTTTCTTCTAGTTATTGGTGTTTTCTCTTTCACGAAGTTTATTGATTTCATGAAATTTGGGGTCTAAAATTAAGGTTCAGGATATTTTCAAGGAAATATGTTTTAAATAGGTTCCCAAAACAATAAAACTATAATGAAGCCACAAACTTAGAATAGCTCAAAGTGCTGACTACTTATTGTAATTGAGAAAAAAAAGCACCGCAACTCTCCAGAACATGACCTTGTCGGTAACGAATGCTTGTCCTTCACCGAATTAACTAATGCCCTGAATAAACCAGTGAAATAGGCCTCACGCATCTCCCTTGGCAAATGGTCCACTGCCATCCACTTGGATGAAGTTAATCTACAATAGATCGGGTTAGTTACCGGATGGAACTTCCAGCTAGGAAAGGACCTTTGAGCTCACCAATGGCCTTCTTTAGCTAAACAATCATTGGGTGACTGAAAGGTTACTAAGACAAGTTTCGGAACCCAAGTTACGCGGTTGGGCCATGCTGAGATAGGTGGTGTCGGAGAGTGCGAATTGGTGGTAAAAAAGGAAATAAAAATCAGGTGCAAATTGGTTATAATGGTAAAAATACAAACCAAATACTCCAATTTGATAGCAAATCCTTATCAAAAATAAGTAAAAATTGGTGCCCCAAATACTTTAAACCCGTGGACAAACCATTAGTAAAACTCTAAGACAAGAGCATATCGGTAATAAAACCCTACCAAAAAACAACTAAAATTGTTTGGTAAATACGGCCGCCTCCTCACTTTATTTCTCTAAATCATTCATTGAAAAACACATAATATAACCTGATGAATATTGGATGCATCAATTTGGAAGAATTATTTATTTGGGTGAAATGAGTCAGTATGTGACTTTCGGATAATATACTGCAGCAAAAATGTGGATAGCTGCTTTAAATTTAGATGAAAATAGAACGGGAAATGTCTTCTTATTTAAAGGCAAATTAATGTCCAAATAAATAAGCTTATATAAACCGGTTTAATACTTGAAGAATTTAGCAATTAAAATTTAGCCAATTTCGTGCGAAATTTGGAATATATTTTGTGACAGTTGTGAGAGCAAACTAGCTATAAAGTCATGAATATGTATATGGCGATATATACCGTTACATTTAATATGTAAACACACACACACACACACATATATATATATATATATATATATATATATATATATATATATATATATATATATATATATATATATATATATATATATATATATGGAAAAGATCCAAAGATCTTCGAACTGGAAGACTACATTTATAGTATAGCTAATCTACCAGTCCAAAAAAACTGGTTTCAAAGTTACCCCTTTATGTTAGCCTCTTTACCGTCATAGATAACGGTTATTATCAATATATTAACAGCGTTATATTAGCCAAAACAATCAAAAGATGTAAAGAAATCCAAGACAAATATGTACAGTTAATGTAGCGGCATTATTAGACAACTGCTCTACTTCAGGTCCAGCGTGACATCCTTTCGTCTCCGAACTGGAAGACTACATTTATAGGATAGGTAATCCACCAGTCGAAAATATCCCCCAGGAAAATGAAAGGCGGATTCCAAGTAATTTTGAACTTATTCAGTTCATTATCATTCCGTGATAATGAACTGAACAAGTTCGTAAGTACTTGGAATCAGCCTTTCATTTTCCTGTGGGATTTTTTGCATTTATTGTTCTACTCACGTGCTATTTCTGAGTTTCTCATATATATATATATATATATATATATATATATATATATATATATATATATATATATATATATATATATATATATATATATATGTGTGTAGTAGGAATATGAAGGCCCAGGTGATTACACAAACAAAAAAACAAAACACAAATGTGAACGAATTAAACAGAGAGACTACCCTCTATCGTTGGAGTTGTGAAATCAGCTAACTAACCATAGAAAACTACTAACGAGATTTGTTCGGTTGGTTCGTTAATGTATTGAAGTGTTGGTTGGTTATATAACGAATAGTTTAATTGAAGATGTGTAATTATTAAGGTTGTGATTTATTTTATTGATGTACAGCGACTCTGATATTTTTTAATCGAGAGAAGTTAAGGCTGAAGATAAGATGGTAAATGAATCAGGATTAAGAGGATGTTGGTGAAAATTCGAGTGTTGCCTGATGGAAGAGGCTTCAGGTTTAGAAATGGGAATACAAGTCCTATGAGATAAACCTAAGTGCTTTGCGATCCTGTATTTGAGTCGTAAGCCACTTTGACCTACATAACGACTGTGACAGGTGGTACATGTATAATTGCACACTATACAGGATCGCAAGCCCATAGGAAGTGGCTCCTTATTGAGAAAAAAGGAATTCAACGATACATGTTGGAATTGCTTTGGAGGGTAGAGAGAAGAAGTTTGTTAACCTCGGATGCCAAATGTTCGAGATGGGGTAGTTTAAGGAAAACATTCTGCTTAGATACAGTATTAAGAATGGGTCAAAGTTAATATATTTTGGAGAGAATTTTTGATACTAACTAATCGAAGATAAAATCGCGTTAATAATTAAAATTGAAGAAATCCCTTAAATAAGTCATTTTTTTGTGAAAAGATAACCAGTTAGATCAAATATGGTAGGCTTTGAAAATTCCGCTTTTAATGCCATATAATTTTAACTGGCTGGGAGAGCTACTAAAAAAATGTGTACCCAATTTAGTGGTGGTAGGTTTTCTGTAAATAGATGTATTATAAGACGAACCCGCTCGAACAACCTTGACATCCAAGAACATTTTGTTGTCCATTTCTGTTGCCATAAAAAACTTTATGTTAGGATGGTATTGGTTAATATAATCGAAAAATAAGGGTGCATGATCCTTGGGTTTAAAAATTAAAAAGCAGTCATCTATAAATCTTTTAAAGTCGATTGGTTTGAATTCTGGGGAACAGTTATCCAGCCACCGAGTTTCGTGGAGACACAAAAGGCTATTGCCAAAGGAGGGTCCTAGTGGTGAAACCATAGCCATCCCTTCGTATTGTAAATAGAGTTCGTTAGTAAAGAAACATGGTATCACCCTCAACCAGCTTTTAAAGCTTAAGGAGAAGTTGTTTAGTTAAACCTAATATTTTACCCGTATTTTGAAAAAGAGTATCTGAAATAATATTAATGGTTTCTTTTTGCGGAATATTAGTAAATAATGAATCCACATTGTCGAGGAATAAGGTCACCTCCCTAGACAATATGTATATATATATATATATATATATATATATATATATACAGTTATATATACATATATCCTATAATGTACGTACGCGTCCTTCGTTACGTATAAGTACATTCCTTTCGTAATAGTGATATGTTGATTACGAGGTTCAAGAGTGCGATTTACTACAGGCGCCGATAGCGTATAATAAGTTTACTAAGTTGCAGTTCAGAAGTATAGTTAAAGAATGAAAACCATAATCTAATTTCAATAAGTCACTAGTTAATATATATATATATATATATATATATATATATATATATAAATACGGGCAACTACAGGTAATTTAAATAGAGGACAACTCTGACAGATTACATATTAATGGGCATTCTGGAAACGTTAATAGCTCGTTAATCAGTTAGTAAATAGAATATTACTAAAATCAGTTAGACGACAGAAATATTTAGTGGTCGGAAAGTGGGTCGATTGGCGGGAGATACAAGCGAGGGTCGTTTTACCTTAATGGGATCAACTCCAGGAAGGGGAATCCTTTAGCGAGTCGGCGCGGGGAAATTACAAAGGGCTATGGACGTGACCCTCGACCGAATATTCTGACGGTGACGAGGATGAAGGGAGGGGGGGCAGAATAAGAACGATGGCACCTCTGCTCCAGAGAGCAACCACCAAAAATCGCGAGTCTGGCGGGGCTCGGCGCGAAGTCTGACACGGGAAACTAGAGATGCTTGAGGAGGAGGGGGAGGGGGTTCAGATGAAACGAGAGGAATCCCAGCCAATCTTTTGGAGATGAAAACGATTCTAGGCTTGCTCTGAACAGAGTAAGGCTTCACAAAAGAGATTTGTTTGCCTGGTAAGATGCAACCTCGAGGTTGCATCTTACCAGGCAAATTCCTTTTTTTTCTTTGGATTCCGAGGTTATTCCACGTGGAGTTATACTTAGGAGCCAGAGAGAGGGAAGGAATTCATGGAACAAATTAACGGGATATTGTTCTTTGGCTTCCCTTTCCCTTACACACATTAATTTTTGTCATAAAACAAGAATCGCCGTGACAGCGATCACCAATATATTTTACAAAACGAAAGAGTCACGTAAGGTGAAGTGATTATGTGTCAAGGGATGAATAAGCAGAACAAAAAATTTAGCCAAGTTGTAGCTTAGAGTATTGACTGCAGATAAGATAGGGCGCAGTGGTATTCCATTTTTATGAGTTTTAAGTAGGAAATAGAAACAAAAAGCTTAAGATAAACATTATTTAAGATATTTCGTTTAGTAAGAGAAAGTAGAAAATTATTAATTCTATCTTCAATTTTCATAACATACATAATGGGATCTGTATCCACTCTGGAATATTTTGACCAATCTAATAGAATGGTAGAGATTTTGCGCGTATAATCAATACGATTTAAGATGACTAACCCTTTGCCTTTATCAGTTTTACAAACTAAAATAGATTGATCTTTGCGTAAAGTGGAGAGGACACTGAAAAGTTTAAAAGTGTAAACAGGATTGGAAATATCTTAACTGTCCCACTTGTTGTAGAACTTACTAGCTGAGCTTTAGATCTCATTAATGAAATTGGGAGTGGATTTAAATGATGAAAGAGTATTGAGCTTGTGGCAAAGTCTCTCAAAAGCAATGAAATATTCATAGAGGTTCAATTCGAAAACAGGAAGCCTGACATCTGGCCCCAAAGATATAAGACGATTTTCTAATAGAGACAACACTTTATCGGAAAAGTAAAAAATGACTTCTTCTCTAGAAATATTAAAATTAAGACTCAAGTTAATAATTTTAGGGTTCAATCTATATGAGGTTAAGGAGATATATTTATCTATTTGGCGTGATATAAAAACATTTAAAACAATAAAATCCAAATAGGACGTGGAATATTTTAACGATAAAGTAGTACGAGATACTTTAGTCGGAGAGTTTAGAAACAAGACCTTGTTTAAGATGGATTTCTTTTGAAAGAAGTTTGAGGGTCAAAGATTTATAAAGATGATCCGAAGTTTTCACTGTGTCGCAAAGGGCTATATAGTCATTGTGATGATCCTTCAGTCTTAGTACGATAAATCCAAGTTCCGCATAAATCGTATCAAGGGGTTTTACTCAGTCAGGTTTCGTGTGACTTTCGCTGACCGTGAGGGATGACCTCTCGGTGCCCTCCAGTTTTTCCATTATTTCACGAGGGGCCTGTCTCCTTGGTTCTTCAGTTCGTGATTCACCTAGATATATTTTAAGCTTTTATCTAAGTACTTTCTAAAATTTATTTACAGTTCGAAAGAAAGCCCACGGGGCTGGTTTTTCGTATAGGGTGATCCCCCCAAAACGAGCCTGCACACACTTTTTGTGTTATATCCTTCATTCATTCAATAATCACCCTCAATTTGCTTGACATGACAGAATCAACGTCTGTGAACACAACTAGATCTCAAGGGGAGCTACAGCAAGGAATAAACGAGGGGTGGTCAATAAGTTTTGCAATTCGGATATAAGAAAACGAGATATGAGGAAAAGTGTTTTATTATTTTTTAATATAACTACCCTCAACTTCAATGCACTTGCGCCACTTGTCCCTGAAGCTTTGAATGCCCGACAACCAGAAATCTCCCGACTGCTGTTCAATCCACTCCTGGACGGCGAGCTGGACATCCTTATCGTCTTAAAACCGGCATCCACGCAGTGCAGCCTTGAGCTGGGGGAATAAAAAGTAGTCGCTAGGGGCTACATTTGGACTGTATGGGTGGTGGTTGATCTTCTCGAATCCAACCTCGCGCAGGGGAGTTTGTGCAACTCTGGCCTTGTGGACCTTGACGATGTTGAAGTCGATTAGGCGGCGTGAGGTTTCTAGGGACCCAACGGGCACAGACCTTGTCATGGCCAAATTGTCGTGGATGATGTTGATAACACTTCCATATCATATTCCAAGTTCTCGCTCGATTTCTTCGACCTTCACTCGTCGATTTTCGAGGATCATTCTCTCCACAATGGCCACATTGTCCTCGTTGGTCATGTATGACGGGCGTCCTGGACGGGGGTCATCTTCAAGGGACTCACGACCATGGCGGAACTCTCTATTCTAGTGAGCAATGGTTGCATAGGAAGTGGCGGTGTCGGTGCACACTGCAACCATGCGTTCATGGATCTCTTTTGCATTCTTGCCTTCCTCGATCAAAAATTTGATCACTGCGCGGTGCTCAACCTTCTCCATTGTTGAAAAATTTGTGACTGACAATCTGCGATCAGCTACTGCTTCTCAAATAGACGAGGCAGGAGCGTGTGGCTGTAAGTCCTGAGTTGTCATAACTTTTTCTAACACCACCACAAACAGCTTTCCCCTTCCTCTGTTTTGCCCTACCGTTTTGCAAAACTTATTGACTGCCCCTCGTACTACGTCAAACATTACTAAAAGGCAGGAGCGTTCAAGAAAGTGCAGGACACTTTCGTGCATCAGTTCAAAGGTGAAAAAGCCCCGTCAAAGAGCAGAATTCACGTCTAGGTGAACCATTTCGAAGACTATGGGACAGTGTAGAAGCTCAATGCAGGCAGTAACAAGCGTCCAAGCTATTCAGGACGCCCCAGGAAGTGTACAGCTGAGCTTGTCGAGAGCGTGAGAGAGTCAGTTCAGCAGAATCCAAAACGCTTTGTGCGCAAACGAAGTCAGTCTCTCAGTATATCTCATGAGACTTGCAGAAGAATGCTAGTAATAGATGTAACCACCTACCTATAAAGAATACAAACGAAGAAGACCCTTACAGCCTCAGACAAGGAGCAGAGAAAAGCTATGGCAGTCAAGATACTGAAGAATATTCAAGAGACCCCAACTTTCCCTAACCTCCTTTGACCTGAAGATGAAGTTCACTTTCATCTTGAAGGAAAGGTAAACTCGAATAAAAGTGTCTTCTGGGGGACCTCCAGGCCAAATGAGGTAGCCACCAAGCCCCTACACTTCCCTAAGTGCACGATATGGACTGCAATCTCAGCCAGAGGAATCATCGGGCCATTTCTTTTCGAGGAATCTGGCGCGACAGTGACAGTCACCAAGGAGCGGTATGTTGAGGTCCTCAAAACCTTTAAGAGGGAGCTGCAGACCCTGTTCCCTTCGCTTTTGGGAAAGTTCTGGTTCCAGCAAGATGGAACAAGTGGTCGTACTTCAAACCTGCCCCAAGATTGGCTGAAAGAGAACTTTGGTGGCCGTGTGATCAGTCTTAAGACTGATTTTAAGTGGGCATCGCACAGCCCAGACTTCCGACTCCCAGATCCTTTTCTCTCGGGCTACCTTAAAGACAGGGTGTACGCTGGAAGACCCAGGGCACCTTCAAAAAATGCTTAGAGCTAAATGGAGGTCTTCTCAAACACGTGCTCTAGAATAAAGAAGAAAGTCCAAAGACTCATCTTTTAATATGATGTTTCTAAACACAATCAACTAGTTATCACCAAAGTTTTATTCAATCCTTGCATAAAATTAAGAAATGAGGCCTATCGAAAGTTAGGGCCCGTTTTTATTAGGTGACCCTGTATGTATTCTTTTTTTTACAGTTAGTGCAAAAGAAGGCAACAAAGATGATACCTTCACTGATGGACTTTGATTATCGAGATAGGTTAATTGCGCAAAATATACTCTCATTTGAAAGAAAGTGCGTGAGAGGGGATATAATTGAGCTTTTAAAATTTTTGTTCTGTAATGGATATGTTTGAATTTCTTAAGTTTTTTGAGTTGAAAGTTAGTAATACGACTAGGGGGCCCCTATTCATGTTTCGAGTTCATTTTCGATAGGTCATTATTAGAATCATGCATTTGATTGCAAACCTTTCTTTTCAAGTACATGGGCATTTTGCTTTGGAAGATGATGCTTGCAATTCTCAATGCTTTCCAGCCCAGGGGATATCTTTTCCGGTAACGTTCTAATCTGGTTGATATATTTTTATGCCATTTTACTTTGCACTTTGCCAAATGGAATGTCTATCATATCGACCTGATGGCTTGTTATGGCTAATATTTTTCCGAGATTTTTTGCTTTCATGCTGAAGTTCTTGATGAAATGTTTGAATCTCTTCTATGTCATCAGCTATGATTATAATATGTTTATAATATCGTATGTAAATCTCAGTTAATTGAGGTAATACTTTTGTTTTACTAGATTAGCCTCCTAAAGATTTCTTATAGACAGGGCGTGAATAATTTGGGTGAGATAGTATCTCCTTGTCTTACACCTTCCTGCAATTGAAAAAGCCTGAATCCTCTCGCAATCTAGTGTAGGCTTTAAACTTTGGTGCTGCTGATTGAGCACAATTTTTCATAGTACTCCTATATTCTTTTAAAACTTCTTTCTTGAACCATGATGTTTTTGCGTTCTTCTTGTATTATAGCAGCTATGTGAGCTATTCTTTTAAAACTTCTCTCTTTAGCCATTTTTTACACATTTCCATCTCTGATGATTTTCGGATGGACAATAACCCTCAGAAATAAGAAGTGAGTGATCAAAGCGAATAAAAAAGTATAAACGCTATACACTTTAATGGAATGAAAAATGAGTGAGGTTCAAACCTACAGTGTGCCATCAAGCACACTTCTCTTAGAAATTAATGCGGTCCATGACCCCATTAGAGCAGTGAGCTGAAAACCTAGGCACAGGTTCAAACACTAGATATTTTTCACTTCTATTAACGTGTATGTATAAGCTTTATATTATTTTAGCCAGCTTGCTAACTTTCTCTTGCTTGATTCTTTATCTATGTTTGACTGAGCATCTACTATGTGACGTGTGGTTTGCTATATACCCTGCCTGGCTTAAATAAATGTCGTTGAGTGTAATAATTATTTAATAAGCTATTGCACCTCCTCTCGATAGAATTATGGCTCTTATCCTATCTGGCATTGATTCTACAAGCTTTCACATCTTCTGTAGCTTCAAATTCGGCGGCCACAATTCCATCAACCGTAGACCCAAATCGTTCAATGATGATGGATGGAAGAGGCGATGAGGCACGCAGGTCCCTCTAAAGCTCATCCCATAAATTTTCAATTGGATTTAAATCTGGGGACTGTGGTGGCCACTCAATATGCCAAAGTGATCTCTCATGCTAGGTGAACCAATCATTGACGATGTTAGACCGGTGGATGTGCGCGTTATCTTCCTGAAACATTCCATCTCCATTAGAAAAAAAAGTCTATTGAAAGGTGAACTTGATCGTTCAGGATCTCCAAATACTTGCGAGATTTCATCTTGTTACTGCAGAGGGTTGCAGCTCCATGTCCAACCCAAGTAAAACAGACCCAGGCCATCACACTAACTCCAAATGCATGCACGCAGGAGACGATTCATGATAGATCCAATGCTTCATGAGGTTCTCGCCCTATTCTATTCGCGGACCACTGTGAAAGAGGGTACTACTAGATTCATCTGATCACATGACACGTTTCCAATCCTCTATACTCCAGGTTTTATCTTCTTTAGCTAACTGAAGCCTCTTTTTTTCGATTTATTGGTCAGAAGTGACTTCCTGATTGAGGCGCAGCTGCGTACATGCATCATTTTCAGTTATCGATTAATAGTTCTCGTTGGAATCATTTTTGGACCATCAATGAACATGCTGGTTAACTGCTGCGTCGAGCAACGCCGGTTTCTCTTGATCAAACGCTTCAAGGAGTGCCTGTCTCTTTCGTCAAGAATTTGATGCCTACCACATTTGCTGCGAGATGAACCGACTGCGCCATCTTGTTTCCAGATTGCAATTGATCTCTGTATAGTCTTCATGCCTATACCCGTTGCTGTCGAGATATCACGTGTTGATTTGCCACATTCATGGAAGGCGACGATGCGTCTTTTATCAAATGGTCTAATTTCTTTTCCACGCGTCTTCATTTTTGCAGTTCCTGTAAAAATTAGGACAGTTATCACATTTATACCAGGTGGTTGCTCGGTCAGAGATACTAGGAATGTTGCCATATAGGTTTACTCTTAACTAAAGTATTCTGAAACAAATTAGTGACAAAAAACATACAATGTATTAAAACTAAGAGAACGACCTTTATTTTGGCCAGGCATTGTATATATATATATATATATATATATATATATATATATATATATATATATATATATATATATATATATATATATATATATATATATATATATATATATATATATATATATGTAGAAATTGGAACAATCTTCGGAAACCTCGATATTAGTATGTAGGTTAAAGCCATAACCAGTATTTGAAACATATAGGCTGTTTTACAGCCTATAATGGAGTAAAACAATATGAAACCAAGTAAGCTTATAATACATAAAGAGATTATGTATTAATGACTGACAATAAGCTTAAAGTTTTTTGAATTTGAGAGAAAATAATGAGACAATGTAATAATGAATAAATTTATAGTTTAGTAAAACTTTCAAGAAAACAATGCAAAAGTTACCGAGAGAGAACAATGCGAACTTACAAAGAAAAACACTGCAAAATTATAAAACAAACTGAGAAAACAAAGCAAAAATTAAAAAATAAAATGAAATAAATGAATGAACAATTATTAGCTAAGTTATCCACAAATCAAATTCTACTGTATCCCAATTAACACTATCTCTCTTAAAACCTACTTGTCTCATAAGGAGAAGCTACCCTTGCTACTCAGGACCTCACTTGTTTAGCAAATTATGTATGCGAGTTGCCAAACTCGCTACTTAGGTAAAACTACGCTACAAATGGAGCTGAGGATTTGCAAACATAGGGGGGTTTCCCACTACACAGAAACACCCATTGCTATACTGGAATTCTATGCAATAAGGAATCATTCTAATACCTGTGTCTTATGATTGTCCCCCTCAAATTTCAAAATTTTGGGTTCTGCGGATAAATCCATAGATCTTAACATTTTGGAATTTCTACTTATTCAAATGCTTAATCCAGAATTAAATTCGAGTCAGTCGTCCACACCACTTTACATCTATTAATTCAAATATCTTAATTTTAGTTTTTTTATAATTCATTTTAACCTAAAATGTAATAACAACTACCATGTTTAGCTCAGTTCATATTTTCCACATATTAAATAATTCGACTCCTCTCCTTCTCTCAAGTTGTTAAGTATCGTGGTGACATTACATTATATCAATACCATATTATATCTATCAGGGAGGGACCAATAACTTGAAAGCAAACCGACAAAAGGGATAGAAAACCACGAGTTCAGACGGGCTGAGTAGCGAGAGAGTGCAACGAGGTCAGGTAAATTATGGACAATGGCAAAGCTCAAGGTTAATTAAAGAGGCATGTACAAAAAAAATTAAATTTTATTTACACAAAATAATAAGAGAATTGAACGGTAAAATTACCTCAGAGAATTAACGGGCAAAAATCACATCAATAAACGAAAGGGGGAATTGTAGTTATAAATCAGGCTATGAAGTTAGCCCTCAAGGTATTCCCGGAGAAGACTATTCAAATGGGGAAGGGGGGGGGAATTAACTCAATTGGGCTACCAAAAGGGGGGGAGGAGTTGGCTTTCGGATGTCTTCTGCACATGACGTGTGGCCGCTCGAACTTCAAAGTGGGAGGTTGGAGTGATGAGGTTCTCCCAAAGCAAGACGGGGGGGGGGGGGGGGCAGTATAACTTCCGGTCCAGGGGAAAGTATTTCAGCTACCCAAAATGAGGAGGGATTCGACAGGAGTTGATGAAATGAGTCGGGAAAATCACTCGGGGCGATCGTTCAGTGGAATTACCTCCTGGCTGGCGCTAATTCCAAATACACAAAATAGACCAGCTGTCACTTTGCTTTGTTGCTAGCACTTGACTTGGAACCATGGGGAAATCTTCTTGGTTCTGGGCGAGACTTCTCAACTCTGTGTCTCTTCCGGAGACTCAAGCGTTATTTATGTTCGAGGCTCTTCCCGGAGTTGGGGGTTAGCGGGAAACAGCTCTACTCTCGAAGGGCCTCGAATCTTCTTGCAGAGCTATTTTAGCCCGCATAAAGGTGAATCGTGGGGGACTCGATTCGAGGCTACCGCTTGTGAAAGGGGGGGAAGGATAGGCTTACCACTTTAGGCCTAGTCGGGCCTTCTGCTGCACATGGGAGTTTCTCTCTACTAAATATCTTCCACGTGGGGATTCCCTCACAGTAAGTGTTCATTCATTTAATTTTTAATTTTTGCTATGTTGTTCTTTGTAAATTCGCATTGTCCTCGGTAATTTTTCCATTGTTTCCTTGAATCTTTTACTAAACCTTTAAATTAATTTGTTATTAAATTGTCGCATTATTTTCTCTTAAATTCAACAAACTTTAAACTTATTGTCAGTCATTAATACGTATGTCTTTTCATGTTTTCTAAGTTTGCTTGGTTTCATATTGTTTTACTCCATTATAATAGGCTGAAGATGAACATACTCGTTAAAAATGTTTGAAACGTTCCAAATTGTGTTTATTCCGAATACTGGTTCTGGCTTTAACTTATATATATATATATATATATATATATATATATATATACATACCTAGGCGATGATAGAGGACATTCCTTATTGAAATCATTCGTTTCAGACCTATTCTTGTTCCATCTTCATTGGCTATAGTATTAAAGAAATACTTTTAAATATATTTCTTATGCATTATACACTCTTATATATATATATATATATATAATGAAAAACTCACAAAGTGGTATGTGAGGAAAGCAATAACATAAAAATTAACCCAGAGGAAAATGAAAAGATGAATCTAAGCACTTTAGAACTATATTTACAAGTTCATTTTCAAGGAATACCATGAAAATGGATAAGACAACCTTATATGTGAATGGAATATGGTGGGTTGAAAAAAACAAAAAACATTTTAAAGGATTATCATTAGAGTAAACACATTTAGGGATAAGCAGCCTGTTGTCACTCTTTATTAGTGTAATATCATTCGCATTGCCTCCCCCACCACGTGTCTCTGCTATGATCGTGGATTAACTCTTAGCCCTAAATGTTTTCGTTCTAATGATAATCCTTTAAATTTGTTTTTGTTTTTTCACCCACCATTTCCCTTCATATACACGGCGTTGTTGTGTATATATAGTTTTAGGGATACATATGATTGTTATTAGTTGCCTATCGTTCATGTGTGAAAATGATTCAGAGAAAGTTTTTATCAAAATCAGTCCATATTTTCTGGTAAAACAAAATGATTGTTTCTCTAGAGAAAACATCACGAAAGAGAGAAAAAGGCAGAAAACGGAGATAATTTATTTAAAGACGAGGTTCAGAAACAAATGATAACACAGAACATTAGCTGATGAGTCTCCGATCCTGGAAGGGCCCCTTCACCACCTCTTCGGTTGTCTTAGACGTCCTTGACCATCTTGGTATTCATCTGCTCCTTGTCTTTTTTGGCACCACCCGTGTGTGGAGCAGGACTGTCCTCAGGAGAAACTGCATCTGTTCCTCGATCTTGCTCTGCTGACCGAAGAATCGCTTTACAAGGGAGATGCCACGCTCGGCCAGGTCGTTGGTCACATGGAGGGTGGCAACCCCCTTCTGGGCGAGCTGGTACAGGGGGTTGGATGGCCAGGTCGCCACATTTTCGTCGAGGAAGGTCTGTTCTCCCAGAAGGCCCAGGTGGAAAGTGGCTCCTGCAGGTTAAGAATCTTTTCCCTGAAGTCTTCGTGAACTATTCTTTAATTACGGTCGTGTCTTCATGACCTAGACGATGACAATCTTCTCCCTCTCGTCCACTCTCTTGTCGAAGAGCGCCAGCCCGATCAGGTCATCTGGCAGGTACCACACGTTTCGGTGCATGGCACAGTCAGCGTAAGCGGCCACGCTCCAATCCCCGTAGTCCGTGATATCTTGGATAAAGTCACTGTCGTTCTTCGGGGCGTGGGCGGTAATGGATGCTTCGTTCCAGTACTTGATGTACAAAATTGCCAAGAACAACGACATTTGCATCATTCCCTTCTCTTCCCGACGGGTTAGTTGCAGCAGATCGGTGAAGAGCGTGATCTTGATGGCGTAAATACCTTTCGTCATCCAGCGGGCTATGTGCTAAGCGCCAGGAACTCTAGAGCACTTTGTTATGTCACCGCCCAGAAATGCGAGACAGAGCTGGATCAGCTCTTCAGTCAGGCCCATTCCTGCTTCTTCACCGAAGTTTGGTCAACCCAGCCATAGAAGAGCTCGTTCTTTTTTCACGTTGGAACTTCAGGAACTCATTGTCCTCCTCTGGTATTTTTGAGGTCAGGGCATTCGCGTGGGCCATGTCGAAGATGTCTTCTAAGAAGTCCTTAAAAATCCCATGCTTTACCACCTCCGTCTTTTTCGTGCGATTCTTCAGCTTCTTGATTGTTTTGAAGTCGCTAAAAAGTTTCATGACTTTCTTCTTGACGTAAGAAGGGCCAGTGGTTGGAATGTTGGCCTTCTTCTAGAGGTCGATGATCTTAGTGGTGGTGGAGCCAGCGGATACCGTGACAAACTCCTTCTTATTGACATGTTGGAACAAGAACACGGCCAACACCTCTCTCTGAGAGGGCATCCTTTTCCCGAAAAAGCTCTCAGAAGAATCCACATAAAAAAGGGTATCTTGTGATCGTTGAGCACATGCCATTGCGTTTCAGCTATCTGAGGAAGAGAAGAAAAAATATCATTTCTTAAAGTGGTCAATATCACTCAAAAAACATGAAGTGGACAATTAGTGCTACCAGTAAATCTAGCCGAAATGAAATAAAATTTTACAGTATTTACTTCACACTAGAGGCAACCAGGGCGTCATGTGCTGGAGTGTGCATCTCCATCTTCAATTTTCTGAGACACCCTAATATATATATATATATATATATATATATATATATATATATATATATATATATATATATATATATATATATATATATATATGTGTGTGTGTAATGGGTAATTTGTCGCCTAAATTCAGTATTAAAAAGATAACAGAGTTCTTTTATACATATATACTTATCAAAATTACATGTCAAAGAGTTGAAGGATTCTTTTTATTCATTTTATTTAAAGAAATTCCTATCCACGTCAACCAGGGCCTAGATACGGCATTGGAACCTACTACATGCCTTCTCGACTTCCTTCAAGGCAGTAGCTGCTTCAAGTTATAAAAGCGAAATCCGTTTGGAGAGGAAAATTTGCTGAAATTCTCCAAAAGGGACGTTGTGAAACTCAAGATATAAAATCTTCTATCTTGAAATAGGTGGAACTCAAGTAACCGTGACATCGATCGGAACTCCGCTAAAATTATCTATCATACCATGGATAAAATTGTGCCAAAGTTATCAAATCTTTATTCTTTAGAAAATTCCCTAATTTTAATTTAATTCTTGGTGTGTGTAAGCTCGATGACTATATTTTAAATTGCATTCAGAAAAGGACGTTCAAACTTTTATCGTGTAATTTATTATATATTTTTTAATTTCCATTCATTTTATCCTTTTATTTCCCTATTATACATGTACATATCTGCGTCTCCATTATTTATACTCTTGACTTCACATATTTATCTCTCATTTTGATCTTTTTTTCCCTCTTAATTGTTTGGGTGTTCACTCGCTTTACCGTCTTGCTCATATATTAAGGATTTCTGTTGTTCCCCATCATTCCTTGATAATGAAGTCGGAATTGAGTTAAAAACTGTTTGGAATTTTTGCTCCACTTTTATATACAGGGTGTTCCCACTAATTTTGACGATAATTAATGTCTCCTTTTTTTCATGAACATGTTGAGGTATCGATGAAAAGTTAACGGGTTAGATAGATATCACAAATAGTAAAGTTTTAGTTGAGAAAAGGTTGCTGACATGGAGAACTGGAAGCCATCGAATATTGGAACAAAAGCTACATGGATCATGATGATTCGCGCTGGGTATAAAAATTACATCAGATTGCTGCTCAATGATCTGTTAACAATGTAAAGTGTGTAAAATGTAATACAAGCAGCTCCAACGGAGAATCTGAAGGTGTTAACAGCAGCGCTGCGTCTGCAGCGCTGCACGGGAAGGTGATGGAAGACCCGACCAAGGGGACCTTGGGTTTGATGAGAGAGATAGCAGTTGGAGTCACTAACATGAAGCTGATCTTGAATGAGGGCCTATTTACAACTAGCAGTAGGTGCGCAGGAGACAGATTATGATAGTTAAGGTCAAGGCGAAGAAGCACTTGACGAAGGCAAAGAAGCTCATGAACTTGCTCAAGCATCTTGTGGAGACTAGAACGATCTGGTTCTTCTAGATAAAAAATAACTTCTGGCAGAATAAGTTGCACAACATCCAATACAACAGCTGGCCTTCTTATTATCGAACGACCCTTTATGCAACATGAAGACTATGTTTCCCTAAACTGTGATGGTCAGTGGGTATGTATACAATCATGGTGACGTCATGTCATCCCAAATGTTTGATCAAGGTCTGAATCAACTCATACGGTTATGAGGTGCTGCTGGATATTGTGATTAAACCCATCCTTAAATTATAATGCGGAAGTGAGAATTTAAAAATCTGCCTTCGAGATACTTAATGAGAAAGTAATAGAAATTTTGTTCTCCCCAAGTCAGCTCATAGTTATTACGGATCATTAAAACGCACAGCCGATATCCAGCCTCTGCATCTTATATCAACATACGAACAAATATTGTAGGCTTATCCGGCCATTAACCCAATGAGCCTTTCTAACAAAGTACTCCTTTCTTTTTAAAAATTGTCTTCATTTCATTTTTACTTATTTTAGTTAATGTACATAGAAATTATTACACCTAATACCTATTCAATTAAGTAATCAAATAATTTTGATTCACTCACTCGTCGATTGAATATCCAATTCAATCCCTTGCCATTGTTAATTTTAGTAAGTGGTCTATTTTGTAACAAAATAAAACCTAGGTATAAAATAACTAAATCCGAATCTAGTATGGGTGGCGTATACGAAATTCCCTGGGAGGACTGTCCCCAAAATAGATAGGTGTAAGTATTGATTTCAATAGAAAAATTAAGCAACAATTCCTGCACTAGCGCCTCAGTGAAACATCTAGAAAAATAGTTAACAGGTTGACTTTATATAATTATCAGATATTTTTGTAATTTGATTTTTCATTGGTTAATATATATATATATATATATATATATATATATATATATATATATATATATATATATATATATATATATAGCTATCTATCTATCTATCTATCTATATATATATATATATATATATATATATATATATATATATATATATACAGGGGTAGGACTAAATAATTTGACCAGTAGAAATTTAACAACAAAATTTCATTATCAGTGTTTTGTTTTTATTGAAGATACATAGTTTTATTTATCAACTTTAATGATTATTTGTATTTCTTTTTCAGATCATAGTATAGATGCTAAGATACGTGACATCACTGAGATCGAAAAAGGGTAAATCGTTTTAGCTCGAATTGCAGGAGCTTCCGTCAACAAAACAGTGATTCTCCTTAGTTTGTCGATAGCTACCATATCAAGAAGCAGAACAAAATTTAAGAAGCAGCGCAAAACCTCCAGCAGTAGGAGTAATTCCTGCAGGATTTTGAAGCTCGCTGAAGGAGACCAACGAGCGTTGAAACGCATTGTGATCAAAATTCCCAAGGAAACTGGCCCTAAAGTGACTGCAGATTTGAATCAACATCTCACTAGCCCATTTATCACAAAACCTGTTCACCGCGAGCTCAATAAAGACGGATATCATGGATGAGCCACCATCAAGAAGCCTCTGCTTCTCATCAAATCATTCATAAAATGCTGAATTGGTGTAGAGATCACAAGGGTTAGTTCTCAGAGCAATGGAAGCAAGTAATATTCTCCGACGAGTCTAGTTTTTCTTTTTTCCCCAATGCAGGGCAAGTTTATGTGTTAAGCAGCCCTAGCAAGCTTTTAATACTGACTGCCTTCTCTCTACAGTGAAGCAATAAGGAGGGCTAGTGATGGTTTGGGCAGCCATATCTTGAAATTATCTTGGTACAATCGTTGTCCTGCATGATAGGATCAACAGCAACGAATATCTCAATATTTTGGAAGATCAAGTCCATTCCATGGTCCAGACATTATTTCCTGTTGGTGAGTGCTTTTTCGAAGAAGAAAGTGCACCAATGTACACCGCTCATGTGGTTAATAATTGATATAAAGAGCATAGGAGTGAGCTAAAACACATGAGCATTTGTGGTGCACCTTGGAGCGACAACGGGTGGTGGTGAATGGACAGTCTTCTGAGTGGGTGCCCGTTACTAGCGGGGTGCCTCAAGGTTCTGTCCTGGGAACACTACTATTTATCATCTACGTCAACGACATGGACGGTGACATGGTTGCCAAGATTTCCAAATTTGCCGACGATACCAAGCTTGGTATAAACGTTGCAAAGGATGGAAATACTGCCCACCTGCAGGAAGATCTTGGGAAGACTGGGGAGTGGTCGGACACGTGGCAAATGCCTTTTAACGTGGGGAAATGCAAAGTGATGCATATCGGCTACAGAAACCCCCAATCTCAGTATATCCTTAAGGGCACTGCTATGGAATCCACCGACACTGAGAAGGACTTGGGTGTAACAATCACTAGTGACCTCAAGTTCTCGAAACAGTGCATTGAGGCGGAGAAAAAGGCCCAAAGGATGCTAAGCTATATTAAGCGCCAGTTTGATTATCGAAACCAGGAGATTGCACTGTGCCTGTACAACTCACTTGTCCGACCGCACCTGGAGTATGCCGTACAATTTTGAAGTTCTTCATTGCGAAAGGACATCGCGAGATTGGAACGCGTACAAGCTAGGGCAACCAAACTGATTCCCTCTATCCGACATAAAAGTTATGAGGATAGACTAAGGGAGTTAGATCTGTTCTCGCTGGAAACCCGTAGACTGCGTGGTCAGCTCATCGAGGTCTTCAAAATACTTCGAGGGTTCGAGAATGTTGACTACCGGGATATTTTCATACTGAGTGAGAACAGAACGCGCAATCACGGCTTCAAACTTGAACTGAAGCGTTACAACCGCAATCTGTGTGGAAACTTTTTCACCTACAGTATCTGCGGTAAATGGAACGCACTTCCAGTGGAAGTTGTCAACAGTGAATCTGTTGACCAGTTCAAGTCAAGACTAGACAAAGTCTTGAAAAGTGGCCGTTTAGGGACGCAAAACAATTGAGCAGCCATGTGCCCGCTCAATTGCTAGCCTAAAGGTACCTCTTTGAATGGACCGTAAGGTCTCCTAGGGTACTTACTTTCCTTGTTACTCCTTGTTACTCCTTGTTACAAGTTAGAAGTCTTTACTTTCCACTGTCGTGTCTAAAAAAGCTGGAGAAAAGCTGTATGAATAAATTTCAAGACGCATCGAAACTGTTCAGAAAACAAAATGAGGAGCAACTCAGTATTAAATAAATATTCATTGAACTTAACACGTGTTCCAATTAGTTTGTCCAACCTCTGTATATATATATTTATATATATATATATATATATATATATATATATATATATATATATATATATATATATATATATATATATATACATATATATATATATATATATATATATATATATATATATATATATATATATATATATATATATATATATATATATGAATGAAAGTACATAGAATGCGGAGAAATTCATCTTCTTTTAATGGGGATAAACAACGTTTCGAACTGTCCGCTCAGCTTCGGGTTCTATGATATAAAGAAATACATAATTTACAATGAATTATAATATTAAATAGATTGGCTAGAAATTATAATATTAAGAGTGTGGACAAATATCTACAAAAAGAGACTTATTTCCTATAATACAAAACCTAATAAAATACATAATTTATAATGAGTTAGGATATTAAAAATCCTAGAGGAATACAAGGAAGAACCATCAAAACACTCATCATCGTTGGTCTGACTCCAGAGAGAAGTGGGGAGGGGGGATTGAAGTGGACAGAGGTAAGATTGTATTGGTAGTAGAGTTATGTCATAAGAAGGGGAGCATCGGACGAGTTACAATTAAGACTAGGGGCACGGGATTTAATATAAAGGTACTCTAGTATTCTTAAGCTTTGTTCATTGTTATCCTGATCTATTATCTTAAAATTATCTCAGGTTATATCCGCGTTGCATTTGATTGAATGTGCTCTGATAGAGGATGGTTCTTTACGATTGAGGGGTTTTTCAGTACGGGCGCTGATGCCCATGTGTGAGGAGAACCTTGCTCTCAGGGAGCGAATCGTGCTGCCTATGTATCTTCCTTGGAGACACGGAGTACAAGTGAATTCGTAAACAACACGACTGCGCATCTCTAGAGGAGGTTTGGCCTTTTGACTGAACCATCTACCAATATTGAGTTTGTTAATAAATACTAATTTGAAATTTGTATGGTAAAAATAGCGTTTAAATAATTTAGAAAACTTTCTTCTGAATTCTCTATTTAGGGGACCCATTTCGGGAAGAATAAAATATTTTGAGTCTTTATGAACATCGAAGGAAGGATTGGGAGGTAAATATTGGGAATTAACAAATAAGGGTATTTACTACTGACAGGGGATAGCAATTATTCTTGAAATGGATCTTAGGAATTCAAATTATTTATGCATTAGAGAGAATGAAGATGACAGGTGAAAGCCACGACAGATGAGTGCCCTATGGAGCTCAGTTTGTATGATAAGTCGCAAAAGCTATAGAAATTTGTACCTACATTATTGAACGTAGGTTTTCTATATATGGATGTTGTTAAGCCTTGATTTGACTTTTTAAATAAAATGTCTAAAAATGGAAGACAATTTTCTTTTTCAGTTTCCATGGTGTATTTAATGTTAGGATGAATGGAATTGAGATAATATTAAAACTGGTATGCCTGGTCCTGGCTATCAAATACTGCACAGCAGTCGTCTACAAAAAATAATGATAAACCACTATATTTGAATCTTATTTATTTAATAAAAACACAGAACTAGTTTCGGCATGCCATTGATGCAGTTGACAATGGCATGCTAAAACCAATTATGTGTTTTGTTATATAAATCAGATTCAAATATAGTGGTTTATTATTATTTTTTGCATATATATATATATATATATATATATATATATATATATATATATATATATATATATATAAATAATACTTCTAATTGATTTGTTCCTTGGGAATCTGATATTTAGTAGGAATATGAAGACCCAGGTGATTACACTAATCATTTATTGGCCGGACGTTTCGAACCTTTACTAAGACCATCTTCAGCGACTGTGTCAACTAATGAGAAGGAGAAGGAACATTAACGATAACACTTAAAAAAATGCATTAAGTAATGGCTAAAAAAGCGGATGAAGATAAGTCAAAATAATATAATTGACAATTATTGAGATTAAAGTAAAAACACAAATAAAAATATATAGAAATAATTAATACTACCCAGTGTAATTTTTAAAAAATAATTGAGAGAAGTGAATTTATATCATAAACTGACTTGATTATCAAATATTAAAGGTAACTGGAGTAAACAATAAAATAATCTATAATATTAAATTATAAAAAAAACAACTAACTAAAGATATAAAAACTACTAACGAGATTTGTTCGGTTGGTCGGTTGGCTAGTTAATGTATTGAAGTGTTGGTTAGTTATATAGTGAATAGTTTATTTAAGGAGGAGTAATTATTTAGGTTTTGATTTATTTTATTGATGTACAGTGACTCTAAGATTTTCAAATCGACATAAGTTAAGGCTGAAGATAAGATGGTAAATGAATCAGAATTAAGAGGATGATGGTGATACTCTGAATGCTGCCTGATGGAAGAGGCTTCAGGTTTAGAAATGGGAACACCAGTCCTATGGGACAAACCCAAGTGCTTCGCGATCCTGCATTTGAGTTGTAAGCCAGTTTGGCCTACATAACGACTGTGGCAGGTCGTACATGTATAATTGTAAATTATACAGGATCGCAAGCCCAAAGGGATTGGCTCCTTATGGATCCTTGCGATCCTGTATAATTTACAATTATACATGTACGACCTAAATAATGGTAATGCATGAATAATTACAGATATAAAATAAGCTTAGCTATGTGCTGTACACGTACATTGTACATTTTAGGATCAATAAAACTTCAAGTTACGAACAAAAGTACAGTTTTATTCTAAAAATATGGTGGTCAAAATGATCCCGACAAATAACACAACAGATGTAGATGAGAAGGTACAGTATAAGTTACTCAACAAATAATTTTCAGTTGTTACAATATATTAGTACAATATATTACTCTCAATTTCATACTAACAGCTTCTGGAACGGAAGCGCACTAACCAAAGGAATTCCTCTGGTGTTATTTTTCCCCATTTCTCTTGTAATGTTTCCTAATGTTCTTCGATGGTGCTTTGGTTTCTCTCCTTACTTCTTTCTTGTAGCTTCTTCCACAAATCCTTAATCGAATTGAAGTCTAGGCACTCCTTAGGCCAGCCCATGACACTGACCTCCTCCTGATGAAAGAAAATTCCTCACCATATATGTCGTATGGCAAGGTCTATTATCCTGTATAGAATGTCAGGTTGTGCAAGTGCGGCTCTCATATTGGGGAGAGCATGTGTTTGTAGAAGTTCGATATATACTTGAGAATTCATTCTCCCCTGCAGGTGGACAGGTGAGCCAGTACCTCCCGCCGAAATTATGCCACGCACCATAACACTCCCATCACCAAACTTGATTCTGCTTTTTACACAGTTCACGGATAATTTTTCACCAGGTCTTCGACGGACGAACCTCTGCCATCTGAACCAAACAAATTGTACTTCTCTTCATAGCTGAAGTATAATATGGACCATGTGTCTTCTGTCCATAGAACGTGCTTAGTGGGGAAGGATAATCTCGCTTTCTTGTCCTTATGGCTGATCAATGGTTTGATTGCTGGTGTGTGTCATTTTAAAAATATTTCCGTCAGGTGGCGTGAAACCGCCTTTCTGGAAACACTAATGCCCATAGTTTTATTTACTTCTCCGGAGATCGTGGCTGCTGTCTTTTATCTGTCCTCTTTTTTAGATAAGGACGAAGTCTTGTCATCTCTCTTTGCTGTTTTCCTAAGCCTACCAGTATAAAATCCACTTATGGCTCTAATGGAGAGATGATCCTCTTGACGTAGCTTAACTAGTTCCTGGATAGAGGCAGGTGTAGTGGGTCCCCTAAAGCATACTTGCTGCTAGAAACTTGGCAAGATAATGACTGGAAGTGCTAAGAATTCATTAAAGTTACTACCCTAAATTATTTAGTTTTCTCAAAGATAGGGGTAATAGAATTACGCTGTCCGTAACACTTTGATTATATTTTTGTAATAAAATTGCCCTTTTGCACTTAACTTGCAGTTTCATTTATCCTAAAATGTGCAATGTATATGTACAACTTATAGCTATGCTTATTTTATATCTGTAAATTCCTATACATTACTTATCATAATTTTGTTTCGAACCACCTCTAAGTTCTTTGATGGAAATATGTCTGAATCATAATAGCCGCTTCTGTATATATTTGTCGCGGAGATCTAGGCCATCATTTACAACGATTCTATCAAAGCAGTGAGTTACATATCCAGGGACAAAGGAGGGTCACGTTTTCAGTAGGCAGTTAGTGCAAGACATGCCCTACTAATCATACAAGATGAGAAAGGGCCAGCTTTTTCGCAGAAGATGGAGAACAAGTGGAAGGAACGGGCCTTGAAGCTTCTCAACAAACTGACTCATCTCCGAAATTCTGTCATGCTTTGTTTCTTCTTAGGCAAGAAGAATTTCACTCATAACCAGGTTGTAAACACGCAAAACAACTGCTAGCTTGCTGTGTTCCCCTTAGACGTACCGATAGTTACCTATACCAGGTTACCGGTCAATATTATGGAGTTTGGGGTAGTCAGTAGCGAGGGCTTTGTTATGCCACCCTTTGTCTTCCCCTAGTTCCTCAGAATGACTAAGGAGAACTAAATCAAATGCGTGGAGGAGTTTGTGGGTTCCCTGAATCCAGGACGTGGCCGCTCAAAGTCTGTGCTTGTGGCAGCCGGTCTCTGCACCTTGTGAGACGTCGTTGAGAGAGAGACAAACAAGTCCCCTTTCACCACCAAGGTGGAACTTGAGTCAAGGATTTCCATTGTTTTCAACCAGTTAAACAAGGAAAGCGTAAGATAGGCCTGGAGCAGGTTTCGATGTCACATAGAGGTTGTGGCTGAAGCTAAATGTGATTTCATTGTATAAAATGAATAGGAAAATCCTTAACATTTTGGTCATGTAATTGTGATAAAGATATCTGTTAGGTAATTAGTTAGGGCAACAAATTACCCATTGCACCCTGTATATTTAATGAGGGGAAATAAGTATTTGTAGACTTAAATATTCAATATTTAGGAAATATTTCCTGCTTTAGTTTGGTTATAAAATTAACAGAAAACTTAGTAAACATATATTGAATAGAAGAATTACAAATAAGACAGCTTTTCTTTGTATATAAAAATAATTGCTAATAAACAAAATTTAGCAGGTGACAAAGGCATTCAACCACTTTGATCACATAGGAAAAATATTGTTATTAAGCGAAAAGATTCTTATAAATTCGATTAAGAGGCTAATATCGAAAATTCAATTGGAAAGACGTTTGTTTTGAGCAATAACGAAGGTCAAAGAATTTCCTCAACATACCAGAAAGCAAATAATTAAACTTCATTTAGATGGATTATCCAATAGGAGGTCTATTTCTGGACGAAATATGGAATTACCTCCAACTTACCAAAACTCGGTGACCCTCAGAAGAGTAACCATCGGTCTCGACATTACATGTTTTGAAAGCTAAGGAATAGTGCAATGATTACTATGAAAGATCTATAAAGCGATGTGAAATTGCCAGGAACTAAAGTGATTAAAAATCTCTTAGCGAGAGCTCCATCGTAATGTTCTGCATTTCTCAATTTCCGCAAAACTACATTTCTTAATATAAAGAGTGTAACAAACAGTTCAAAGTTTGACAGGAGCATATTGAAAAGAGAATGGAAGTTTGGAAGAATGTTCTCTGGCCAGATGAGACTAAACTAGAACTTTACGGTAAAAATGATGTTCGTCACGTTTGTAGGGCAGAAGGAACAACCAATGATCTTAAGCGCACCATCCAAACCGTGAAAAAAATAGTAGGCAGTCTCTTGTTTGGGACTGCTTTATTGCACATTGCACAGGAACACTTCACATCAATGACCTAAAAATGGATGGTGTCACATATCGAAAGATACTGGAAGGAAAGTTGTTCCCAATGGCGTTAAATTCTACGGTCACCATCAATGGATATTTCAGCCGGAAAAGATCCTAAGCATGTACCCAAATTGACAAAAGAATAGTTTAATAAAAGAAAAATATACTTCCTACCATGGCCAAGTCAAACGCCAGACTTCAATCCTATTAAGCATTTTGGCGAATACTGAAGGTTACAATCTGAAAGAGAAGCTCATGGAACCTTCCTGTCTAAGGGAAATATCAACCTATGAGAATCATCTTCTTGTTATTGCAAACAAAAGTTATGCCAGGAAATATCAAATCACTGTAATTATTATTAGTTGAATACTTTTGTTAACCTGATAAAATTTGTTTATTAGCAATTGTTGTTATATACAAAGAAAATCTGGCTTATGTCTACTTATTTTGTTAATTATATATTTACTGAGATTCCTCTTATTTATATAACCAGACGAAATCAGAACTAAAATATCTTTGATGGTTCTGGTTTCCTCTTGGCCACTTGTTTCTTCAACTTTCTACACAAATTGCCAGTCGTATTTAATGAGGAGCTTTTTTAGGCCACGGTAGACCATTAATATTGTTCTGCTGGAACTCCTCACGTTTTGCTTTTACCGTTTGCTACTGATCACAATCTATGCTGGGAGATACAATCATACTGCATCCCTATCTTCTCTAAGGTAAACGTTAAGTTATTGGCCAATATTTACCAGAACTTGGCTCCAATCATTGTTTCACAAAATGTATACAGATCGCCAGTCTCATTAAAAGAAAAACTACCCCAGAGAATATGCTACCGCCTCCAATCTTGACTGTAAGGATGGTGCTCTTCCGATTAGTGGAGGTGATCTCACGGCGGCAAACTTGGCGAGCTGAATTTCGGTCAAAGAATTCAATTTTGATTTCATCAGAGCAAGGCAGATTCATCCAAAATTGCTATTTATTTTTAGTCGCGTGCGACTCTACATCTCACTATGTCGGTCGGTCCCCGTTTTGCTTTTGCTTATTTTTGTAATAACATCATAACTATCCGGCCGATTCTAACGAAATTTGAAACCTTCGCGTTGTTTTACGTTCTCTTTTGAATGATATAATTGCCAAAGTCTTCCCAAGAGGAGCCAGGGAATTATTTTATTTTGACAATAACATAATACCCTTTCGGCCGATACTCTGCTAGACTAGCTAGGCTATAATATGCTATAATCTGCTAGGCAAGCCTAGTATAGGCTATACTATGCGAGGCTATTATAGGCTAGGCTATACTATCCTAAGCTATGCTGAGATATGATATACAAGGGTAAGATATACTATGCTAATTTAGGCTTTAAAATGCTATGCTAGTATAGCATATAGTATGTTAGGCTAGAAAATACTAAGCTATGCTTGACTAGGGTATAATAGGATAGTATAAGCTATACTTGTCTAGGATATTTAATGTTAGGCTAGGTTATACTATGCTAAGCAAGACTAAGCTATGCTAAGCTATACTAGGCTATGCTATACTATGCTAGGGTAGGCTTAAGTATAATAGGCTAGGGAAGGCTATGCTCTGCTATGTTACGCTATGTTATGCTATCTTAGGTAATAATATGTTAGGATAGGATAGGCTAGCTAACCAAGGGTATAATAGGCTAAGCTATGCAAGGTTATTCTAGTTTAGAGTATGGTATGCTATACTAATCTCTGATATACTAGCCTACGCTATAATATGACACGCCAGACTATAATATGTTATGTGTGGTTATGCTAGGATAGGTTATACAAAGCTAGCCTATAGTATGCCAAGTTAGGCCATCATATGCAAGGTTATATTGGCTAGGCTATAGCAGCCTATTTTACCTTGGCATTGTTAGACTAGGCTACTCTAGGAGACGCTAGCCTAGGCTTTGGCATGCAATACGCCTAAGCCATACCTGGTTAGGCTATGCTAGTCTATACTAGGCAATACTACGCTAAGCTAGGCTAAGCTAGGCTATACTATAATATGCTAGGTTAGACTAGGGTCTGCCAAGATAGGCTGGGCTATACTATGCTAGGTTCTACTAGGCTAGCTAGATTATACTAATCTAAGCTAGGTTAGGCCCGGCACAGCTAGGCGATTATATTTTAGGCTAGGCTATCCTATGTTTGGCTAGGCTTGGCTATACTAGGCTAAAACGGTATATGTTATACTAAACTATGTTTGGCTATGATATGCTATGCTATACTAGGCAAGTTTAGGCTCGGCTATTCTAGACTATACTAGGCTAGGCTATGCTAAATAATACTACGCTATGCTAAAATATGTGGCAATACTATGCTATTATAGGCTAGGCTAGACTATGTTATGCTATGCTATACTATGCTATAATATACTATGCTATGTTATATTATACTATGCTGTGCTATATTATGCAATGATGTGCTATGCTATACTATGATATGTAATAATATTTTATAATATACTATGATCACAATCTGCCATGGTATATTATGCTATACTATGAAATACTGTGCTATTAGTGTGTGTCAATCTTTTCAACGTTCTAATTACATAAATGAGGGGTGCTCAAAATTTACAGCCCTACTTATGAATTCTAAAGTTATTTATTTTATTTTAATATAATTCTAGCTCTATTTGGTTAGCTACTTAAAAGTTTTGACCAATTTTTGTCATCTTGGGTAATTAAAAGACTATTATTATACTAATAATTATATCTATTTCACTTTTTTTTTCTTATTCCACCGTTTGAATCATATTCATTAGTGTGCTGAAGATTACGTGGCCTTCAGTACTACCATCCTACCAATGGGATTTGACCTACAATTGCTTTTAAAATTACGGCAAGACTGCGACATTCACTCATTTGAACAACTAAATTGAAAATAGCAGAGTTGTTGCCATCTCAATTCCAAACTCTGGTTGACATTCTGAAATGTGGATATAAGAAACTACCCAGCAGCCAATCTTGCAAAGGATAATTACCCTAAAGTGCTTGAAAAGTGGGAACGAGGGAACAGTTCTTTTCTATCCCCCGTTGTAAATTTAAGAGTCACAATCTTAAACAGTCCAAAAGAACTGGGAGCAGGCTAAAAACATATTCCTTGGGAGAGGAGAGCTACAGGCCTAAGACACTTTCATTACAAAACTAGACAACCTGTTGATATACTCATGCGCAAGTGTAAAACTGTTTTTTCGCTGTGACTTTGGCTCGAAACTCAAATTAATTTAAATCCCCTATGGAGATGAAGATCTCTGTGAAGGAACTTGCTTTCATTAAAGGTCAGAGAGAAATGATTACTTCTTTTGGACCACATCAAATTTGTTTTCGAGATTAACTTGAGTACAATAGACAAATCAATAAGTAAAAGCGACAAGAAGGTGAAGGAAGAAGGAAGAGCTGCTTACTATAAGTAGGCCAATGTTTGAATGCCATCAAGTGAAATAATTTTCTCTCTTGAAGAAAATGAAGAACAAATAGCTGATACTCAAGATGAAAAGGATAGAATTTATAAAGTGACATTAAAAATACCAACCACATCTTCAAATTCCATTAAAAATCAGCCCGAGAATTATTTTATTTTCGGCAATAACATCATAACTATTCGGGGGATTCTAACGAAATTTGGAAATCTTATATTGTTTTACATTCTCTTTCGAATAATATAATTGCCAAAGTCCACACAAAGTTAGCCCGGAAATTATTTTGTTTTGGCAATGAGATCATAACTATTTGCCAATTCTAACGAAATTTGGAAATCTTATATTGTTTTAGATTTTTTTTCAAATAATATAATTACCAAAGTCCTACCATGGTTATTCCGGGAATTATTTTGTTTTGGCCATAACATCATAACTCTTCGGCCGATTGAAACCAAATTTGAAACCGTTTAGGTGTTTGCATTCTCTTTCGAATGTTAGAATTCCCACGGTCCACTCAAGGTTACTTCAGGAATTATTGATATTTTGAAGGTCGGTAATGTCATAAATCAGATAAGTAAGGGCACGCCCCTTTTTTCAGCAGACCTTGTTTATGTACTGCTGAGCAAACTTTGTCTAGCGAACATTCGAGTCTTCTTCAGAAAAATGTCTTTACGTGAGGATCGAGATATGAGAAAGGGCCTTTTTATCTCATTAATACTAGTTCTTTGTGTTACTGATGTCTCAACAATACTCAGATTGTCTTGCAGTTATGTCTTAGTTATCAAACGATTCCTAGTTACCCATTTCATCATCTGTTGACGAAATTGTTAAGATATTGTTTACTGCCGCTCGATTTCGAGGAATGTTTGGAGTGGTCGTAAGGTGATTGTTATTTAAGCACTCCTGACTACACTGCTAAGAGTAATACCTAACTCTGTAGTAATACTTGTATAGCTTTTAGCTTATTCTTTAAGCTCAATTATTTTGCTTTTCTAATCCTAATCAGATAAGCGTTCTTTACTATTAACTATGATGTCGCATTGTTGCGCAGTGACGGTCAGAAAATAAGGTTACCGTCCCAAAACACCTATGTAAGTAAGAATTGTTAGAACCTAGCGTAGCATTATAGATAGTTTAGTACATAATCCACCAAAATATTCCATAAATAAGCTAATATAAAAATATTTCACATGAATGTCTAAATAGGTCTTTGACCCTCACGTTGTCTTTTCACTAATCAAAGATAACACTGGTCAACACACATTTTGCTGATTTTTTTTGTGGTTGTTTTTAACTGATTTTGACTTGCTGGTTTCAAATATGGCAACCATTTTATTGTAACACATCAGGTTTCATTCTACAGCATATTCCTCTTTTGTCAGGCGCTAGTGGCCATGTTGTTAAAGCGACATCTGGCAACCTCAGTGTGAACTGTTCATTAGTACTTAGCAAGTCACGATAGGAGGTAATAGGGTTGAACAGCGTGTGCAAATCATCAAATGTTATTATCAAAATAAGTGCTCCGTTCGACAAACGTTCCGCGCGTAACATGATTTATATCCTTGCCACAGTGACGAGGTACATTTTTGGATGAATGGATTTGTGAACAAGCAAAATTGTCGGATTTGGGACGAGAAAAATACACAGGAGATACACTAGCACCAAATGCATCCCAACAAAGTCACTGTTTGGTGCCGATTTTCGTCTAACGGAATCATCGGTCCTTAATTTTGAGAACGAAGATGGGATTGCCATAACCGACAACGGCGAGACCTACAGATCGATGATAAGCAACTTCTTGTGGCCTCAACTAGATTACATGCCTGATATGGATATTGACAACATGTGCTTCCAACAGGACGGCGCTACGTACCACACTGCGCACGCAACGATAGGCATTTTGCAAGAGAGATTTCAGGGCAGGGTCATCTCGCTTGGCAGGGACGTCAACTGGCCACCGAGATCATGCGATTTAACGTCATTTGACTACTTTCTTTGGTGCTATCTTAAATCACAGTTCTATGCGAATAATCCGCAAACAGTTAATGGCTTCAAAATCAACATAACGAACACCATCCAGCAAATTCAGTCAGATTTATGCGACAAAGTCATCGAAAATTGGGCCTCCCCAATACGTTACACCAAGCGAAGCCGCGACAGACATTTGAATGACGACATATTCCACACTTAATTCCAAAAAATGTACTTTAAAATTTAAATTAAACTGAGTGCATATATCACAAAAAAATTGTGATATTTACATTTAAAAATCGAGCGACATTATTGAAAGACCCTATATTTACTCGGTAAGGATAGTTTCCTAAGTGTTATACGAGGGGCGGTCAATACGTTTTGCAATTCGGATATAAGGAAACGAGATACTAGCAAAAGTGTTTTATTATTTTTAAATATAACTACCCTCGACTTCAATGCACTTGCGTCACTTGTCCCTGAGGCTTCGAATTCCCGACTGCTGTTCAATCCACTCCTGGACGGCGAGCTGGACATTTTCCTCGTCCCCAAACTGGCGTCCAGGCAGTGCAGCCTTCAGGTGGCGGAATAAAAAGTAGTCGCTAGGGGCCAGATGTGGACTGTAGAGGGGATGGTTGAGCTCCTCGAATCAGCACTCGCGCAGACAGCTTGTGCAACTCTGGCCTTGTGGACAAGGGCATTGTCGTGGAGGAGCAGGGCACCACGTGTCAACTTGCTGCACCGCTTCTGACGGATGCACTTCTTCAACATAGCCAGTTCCTCGGCGTAATATTGGCCTGTGATGGTCCTTCCACGAGGCGCATAGTCCACCATCAACACTGCCTCCCAGAATCCAAGAAGATGGTTGTCATGATCTTCCAGGCTGAGGGTTGGGTCCGGAACTTGATGGGGGTCGGAGAGCCCCTGTGCTTCCAGGCCATGCTTTCGAGCTTGGTCTCGGGATCCAAGTAATGGACCCAGGTTTCATCACTTGTCACTATGCGTGACTCGAATCCCGCCTGGTCTTGGCTGTACAGGAGCAGCAGCTCCTCCGATCTTTGACGACGTTGAAGTCGATCATGGGGCGTGAGGTTTCTAGGGACCCAACGGGCAGAGACTTTGGTCATGGCCAAATTGTCGTGGATGATGTTGATAACACTTCCATGTGATATTCCAAGTTCTCGCTCGATTTCTTCGACCTTCACCCGTCGATTTTCGAGGATCATCCTCTCCATCGGACCCCATTTTCCTCGTTGGTCACGTCTGACGGGCGTCCTGGACGTGGGCCATCTTCAAGGGACTCACGGCCATGGCGAAACTCCCTATTCCAGCGAGCAATGGTTGCATAGGAAGGAGTGGTGTCGCTCTACACTGCAACCATGCGTTCATTGATCCCTTTTGCATTTTTGCCTTCTTTGGTCAAAAATTTGATCAGTGCGCGGTGCTCAACCTTTTCCATTGTTGAAGAATTTGTGACTGACGATCTGCGATCAGCTACTGCTTCTTAAATAGACAAGGCAGGAGCATGCGGTTGCAGGTCCTGACTTGTCATAACTTGTCCTAACACCCCCACAAACAGCCATCCCCCTTCCTCTGTTTTGCCCTACCGATTCGCGAAACTTATTGACCACCCCTCGTAGCTTCAAACCATAACTTAAAATATGAACCGAATTTGAAAGGATAAATACATTTTAAGATGACATCATGTATTAATAAATACGTGCAGGTTATTCTTATAATATAATGGAGGAAACACAAGCAATCGTACTCATACCTATACATTCATGAAAGAAATTTTCGCTTGCGAGTGTGTTTGGAGTATTTGATGTTTACACAGTCTCGTTGAATGCTCTAACAGTAGCCTGCCATCATGTTTCTATTCCATCGGCTTTGATATCTCTCCTCCATAATATTTATATCTTGATTAAAACGCTCCCCGTGTTCATCACTCACGTTGTCAATATTAACAGGAAATTCATCAAAACGGCTCTTCAGGAAATGAACCTCCATGCTTATGTTCCAGCCTAAACGATGAAAGCTATAAAGTAATGTCTCTACCAAATTCTCGTATTTAGCAGCCTTTTTGTTCCCAAGAAATCCTTTCACAATAGCCACAAATGAATCCCATGCTCCTTTTTCTATGTCAGTCATCGAACTCGAGAAGTTTGGGTTTTCCATTAACTTTCTGATTTGTGTCCTATCAGAAACTCCAGCCTTTATTTTATCATAACTTAAGCCAGGAAATATTGTACATGTGTATTTGAAACAGTAACCATTCACATTAAGAGCTTTCACAAATTGTTTCATCAGCCCTAGTTTAGTATGAATGGGTGGGTGGAAAGATGATTTTCTCTCGCTCAACAAGTGGTTGGTGTATAATATTCTTCTTCCCAACAGTAAAACTTTCTCTAACTGGCCAGATTTTCTGCTCCCAATGTTTGTCCTTAGCTCGGTTGTCCCATAAACACAGGAAATGCAGATATTTTGTATACCCTCCTTGTTTGCCAAGTAAAAAATGTACCATTTTCAGATCCACACATATGATCCATTTGTGTTCATCATATTTGATTAAATCTAATACATATCATATGTTTTCATGCTTCTCTTTTAAATGCACAGAATGACCAATAGGAATTGCACCGAACAAGTTTCCATTATAGAGTAACACACATTTTAAAATATTTTTTTGTTAACTATTTATAAAAAGCCTCCATTAACTTGGATCATACTCTGAAACACACATCTCGTTTAACAGTCCCGCCACGTCACTACAATAGACAAAATCTTCTTCAGTTTTAAAGATTGCCAAGAGATCTCCCTGTTCCGATAAAAAGTTACATTTGTTTTACCTGCAACAAGTTCCTCTCTTTAAGTCTAGAAGTTAACACTTCTGCTAACTCTTTTGACAGGCCTAGTCTCTAACTAAATCATTCAGTTTTAATTGGCTAAAGTTTCCATGTTCTTGGGTCGATGTATGCACAAAGTCGAGATCATTATCAAGTTCATTGCTTACATCAGATTCACGTATATCACTTAAATCGTCCAGTGAAGGAAGTTCCTTGAAAACAGGTACTGGAATTTCATCTGAATGAAACACTGGACGAATTGCTGAATCAAGATTTGGGCAACTTATTTTATGTCGCATTTTCTTGCTTTAACCAGAAATCTTTGTGAGACAAAAGTAGCAGTCGTTTACATGGCTTTTTGGCTCCCGCCACACTATAGGAATGCCAAATCCTAGTTGTTTCCTTGTGCCCTTTCTCCATTGGTGTAGATTTTCGACGCATGGTTTACAAACATTGTGCGGGGACCAAGGTTTATCCTGATCACCGAATTTACTCTTAAAGTAAGCCAAGTATGCTCTTTTCACAAAGATACTAATGTTCATTCTTTGAGTTAGTACAGTAAAACAACCACATATATAGCAAAACGAGTCAGGGGAATTCAAATATTTCCTTCATAATGAATGTTATTTCATAAAAAATATAAAAAAAACACAAAATTAGATTGTACACAATCGCTCTATATATCAAGATGTGCATAAAGAAAGTCTAAATACATAGATAAAATAAAGTAAGAACAATACCAAACTCCTCCACTTCCGTTCACTTGGTCGTAAGATAGCCTGCTACTATGAACAGGACCAATATGGACCAGTCCATAAATAAAAACTTGACGTGATAGAAGAAAACTATTGCCATTTTTAAACTTAGTGACCCAGAATTTCCCAAGAACAGGTCTCAAACTTAAGTCAGCAGAAAAAAGGTTAAAATTTATTGACCAGTTAATATACATAGTCGTTAGTATCACGATTTTTCATTTTCTTAGTTATACGATGGAATATATATATATATATATATATATATATATATATATATATATATATATATATATATATGGACATTTTAAATATGATATTCTTCTACCTAATCTATCTTCCCAAACCATTTCACTCTCTTCGTATAAGAAAGTATCATAATTTGAATTTATTAAACAGATATACAATATATATATATATATATTTTCCTGTGGGTTAATTTTTATATTATTGCTTTCCTTACGTGCCACTTTGTGAGTTTTTTCATTATATATATATATATATATATATATATATATATATATATATATATATATATATATATATATATATATATATATATATATATATATCCTTCACATGACAATTTCAATTATATGACAACTTTATCAGTATATTTATCACTTGTGTATATATTTCAACGATTTTAATAGTGTATTCATTCTATATCTGTGTTAACAAACATGAATATTTTTTTTCATTTCAAGTTGCGAAACAGGTTTGAATATTATATTCATCGATATAATATATATTTGCAAATATGCCACTGTTTATTTATTTAGTTATCTTATAATTATCTAACTATTAAGATAGGTACAGCCGGAACATTGTCGGGTCGCGCTGTTTTTACCTACGGCGAAGCACCAGGTCTAAGCATCGCTTTTTTATCAAAAGGAGTAAAGTTTAATTTTACCCATTTAGAGCCATGAAATGACCCATATGACCATGGGACATAAAGTTATTCACCCTGGAGATTTCAAATCTGTCATCGGATTTGACGCTGGGTGGCGCCATCTAGGAATAGAAGACTTATTTAGCCATTCAAAGGCACTCGTAAGTGATTTGAACCCTGGGAAACCATCAATGCAATAACCATTTACCATCTTTTCCTCTTGTTACCGTGGTTCAAATTGCCACTCTTATTTATCTTTTTACCCTAAAATCACTCTATACTGCATTATCAAATTCAAGAATATTCTAGCGTTTTCACCCTTTTGATCACTGTGGCACTTGCGTTGGAATGGTTTTGATTTGGCTCGTGCAATAAAATGAAACAGGACAAATAGAGATAATAATGTAGGACAAATTGATCCGCAGAGAACTGAGGGGGGCACTCATCCTACAAATTATGCAGCTACTCTAACGTCAAAATTCATTGAGGCGACACTTGAAGAGTAATAGTGTAAAATTTGTTTTACTTATATTTGTGATAATAATATTAAATGTTCCATTTCTTAAATTTATAAACACATATCTGCAATAATGGTCTCGCTAAATCCTAAATTTATAATTACTGTACAAATTATTTTATGAAAAAGAGAGGTAAAGAGAGTAAGAGTTCAGGAGATCGAGAGAGATTGGGAAAGTGAGAGAAAGTGAAAGAGTATGAGAAATAAAAACAGTGAGATAATATGAAGAGAATGAGAAAGAGTGTAAGAGAGTAGTAAAGAGTAAGAGAAAAACAAAAGTGAGGTAAATTGAGAGTAATAAAGGATGAAAGAATAAGAGATTGTGTGAGAGTTTGGGACAGTGAAAGAGTGAAAGGAAGTCAGAGTGAGAAAGAGAGCGTGAGAGGTTGAGAGAAAAAGAGGGAGAGTACGAGTAAGAGAGGATGGGAGATTAAGAGTGTTTAAGTGATTGTGAGAGTTGGGGAGAGAGAGAGCGAATGAAGGAGAGTGTGAGATAGCGTGATATAGTGAGAGGGTAAGAGAAATAATGTGTGAAATCTTTGGGGAAAAGTTGATACTGAGATAGTTAGATAGAATAAGAGAGTGAGAGAAAGGTAGGAGCAAAGAGAAAGATTGTAGAATAGTGAATGAGAGTAAGTGGAAGAGAGTTACAAGGAGTTACAAGGAAAAGAAGTACCTCAAAGGCCTTGCGGCCCATATCGAGGAGGTACTTTTTGTGGTTTCAATTCTTAGCATGTACTGATTACTTGCTATGAGATCATCAGCTTTTCAAATATAATTTGTCAAGTCTACTCTTGAACTGTTCAACACTGCTACTCTCAACAACCCCCGCTGGTAGTTTATTCCATCTGTCGCAAATGTCATATGTGAATGACTTACCCACCGGAATGGTATTGAATCTGGGCAGCTCCACCTTCCACCCGTGATTTCGAGTCATATTCCGGTTGAGGGTAAAGAATTTGGTGGAGTCGACATTTTAAAATCCTTTCAAGATTTTAAAAGTCTCTATTAGACGACCGCGCAGTCTTCGAGTCTCTAACGAATAGAGATCGAGCTCTTGCAGTCTTTCTTGGTATGACTTGTTCCTTAGCGATGGGATCAGTTTCGTGGCCCTGGCTTGCACCTTTTCCAGACGATCGATGTCTTTTCGATAATGAGGAGACCAGAATTGAACAGCGAACTCTAGGTGAGGCCTCACCAGCGAGTTGTACAAGGGCAAAACAACCTCTTTTGTTCGAAAGCTGAATTGCCTCTTGATGTAACCCAACAAGCGATGAACCTTTTTCTCCACCTGTAAGCACTGCTTCGAGAATTTGAGATCGCTGCTAATCAGCACACCTAAGTCCTTCTCGACATCAGTAGACTCAAGACGCATACCTTGTAGCTCGTAGCCTGACCGGGGGTTCGCATACCCGATGTGCATCACCTTACATTTGTCTAAGTTGAAAGGCATCTGCCACTTGTCAGCCCACTCGCCAATATTCCGTAGGTCATCCCTCAACATCTCGATGTTTTCGGGATTCGCTACATTAGCTCCAAGTTTTGTGTCGTCGGCAAATTTCGCTAGACGACTCACCAGTCCTTCATCTATATCGTTGATGTAGATGATGAATAATAGAGGGCCTAGCACGGAGCCCTGAGGGACCTTGCTCGTTACTGACGACCACCGAGAGGTGTGGCCTCCGATGGTAACCCTCTGTCGCCTGTCCGAGTAAAATAGACGGTAAGAGTGAAAGAATGTGAAAGAGTGAGGAAATTAAGAAAGCAAAGTATTGAAATAGAGTGATGAAGGGTAAGACAGAGTGAGAAACAGTGAGAAAATGATTAAAAGTAAGAGGGGTTATGAGATTGATAGACATTAGGAGAGTTTAATAGAGCTTGTGACAGTGAGAGAGACTTAGTAAGAGTTAGAAAGAATTAGTCAGAATGAGAAAGAGAGTGAGATAGAGAAGTGAGAGTGAGGAAGAGAGTAAAATAGAGAAGTGAGAGTTGAGAGAGTGAAACTTTGATAGAGTAAGAGAATTGAATAGAAAACTAAAAGAGAGCGAGTTAGAGTAAAATAGTGAGATATAGTGTGAGAAAATGAGAAAGAGGGAGAGAGAAAAAGAAAAAGAGAGAAAGAGTGAGGAATAGTGAATGAGATTGAATTAAAATGAGAGAGTTTGGGAAAGTGAAGCAATGTGAGAGAATGAGTTACAAGGAGTCACAATGAAACTAAGTACCCTAGTATACCTTACGGTCCTTTCGACGAGGGTACCTTTGGCCTAACAGCTGAGCAGCCTAGTTCTCGCAAGTTTCAATTGACAACCTCGAGTAACACACGCACAACGGTTTATGAGCCCAATCCACGATTTTTCAAGACTTTGTCTAGTCTTGACTTGAACTGTTCAACAGAATTGCTGCTGACAACTTCCACTGGAAGTGTGTTCCAAGTATCACAGGTGCTATATGTGAAAATTTCCCGAAAATATCGCGGTGGTAACGGTTCAGTTCAAGTTTGTAGCCATGATTTCTGATTCTGTTCTCGCTTAGATTGAAAATATCCCTGTAGTCCACATTGGAGAAGCCTAGAGGTATTTTAAACACTTCGATAAGCTGACCACGCAGCTTCCAGGTCTCCAACGAGAACAAAATGAATTCCCGTAACCTATCTTCGTAGCTTTTTTATTTGGTAGAGGGAATCAGTTTGGTTGCCCTGGTTTGCACACGTTCCAATCTCGTGATTCGTGATATACTTTCGTAACGAAGGACTCAAAAATTGTACGACGTATGCCAAATAAGGCCGGACAAGAGAGTTGTACAAAGAGAGTGCTATTTCCTTGTTCCGATATCCAAACTGTCGCTTTATATAGAGTAACATCCTTTGGGCTTTCTTCTCCGCCTCAATGCACTGTTTCGAGAACTTAAGTTCACTAGTGATAGTTACACCCAAGTCCTTCTCGGTATCAGTGCCTTCAAGAGAGGTGCCCTTAAGGATATAGGGTGATTTGGAGATTCGGTGGCCGATATGCATCACTTTGCATTTGTTCACGTTAAAAGGCATTTGCCACGTGTCCAACCGCTCCCCAATCTTCCAGAGATCTTCTTGTAGGCGGGCAGTATTTCCGTCCTTTGCAACGTTTATAAAAAGCTTGGTATCGTCAGCAAATTTTAAAATCTTCGCAACTATATCACCATCCATGTCGTTAACATAGATGATGAAAAGTAGTGGTCCTAGGATAGAACCTTGAGGAACACCGCTAGTAACGGGCACCCACTTAGAAGCTTGTCCATTCAACACCAGCCGTTGCCGCCTGACCCTTAGTCAGTTCTCTATCAAACCTGCTACATTTCCGCCTATGTCCAGCGCACGCACTTTCCGGAGGAGGCGGTGGTACGGTACCTTTAGAAGGCTTTTTGAAAGTCTAAGAACACAACATCCACCCCTTTATCCAGGTTGTGTTCACTGGAAACGAATTGGAAGAATTCCACAAGGTTCGTTTGGCATGACCAGTGCCTTCGGAAACCGTGCTGGGAACTCTTCAATAGTAGGTTTGACTTTAATTAAGACGATAATTTGTCCACCATGATGCTTTCCATGAGTTTACCAACTATCGAAGTTAAACTAATAGGTCGGTAGTTCGATGATTGGCTCGAGTCTCCTTTCTTGAAGATAGGAGTCACCTCCTCCTCACGCCAGTTTCGAGGAACGCATCCAGTCTGGATTGACATATTGAAGATTGTGCTCAGATGTCGTAACACCTCATCACGCACTTTTTTCAACACTTTAGCTAGAAACCCGTCCGGACCAGGAGACTTTTACGTCTTTAGGTCGGTGATTTTTTTCTCTACTTCGGTTTGGGTGAAGTTCCTTACCTCCAGCTTCTTAACCAAGTAAGAGTTCGTGGGCTGTGGGATGAGACCACACTCTTTAGTGAACAGTGAAGAGAAGAGATCGTTCAGGAGGTTTGCATTGTCTGCATTTGAGTGCTTTAATACCCACTCCTCATTCATCAAAGGGCCAATCGTTCGACGGATTGGTTTACAGCTATTTACCGATCCAAAGAACTCCTTGGGATTCTCTTTGCAAAGTCTCCCCACTTGAAGCGTCTCGGCACGTTTTGCCGCCCTTATGTTGGACTTCACTCTTCTAGCTAGCCTCTGGTACTCATCAAAGTCACCAGAAGTCTTTGACTGCCGGTAGACAGTTCTCTTCTCCCTCAGCAGTTGGCCGATTTCTCGATTAAACTACTTTGGTAGAAGAGAAGACCAACCGGCAATTTAGTGGGATGAAACGTGATTAAAGACTAATGAATGTGGTTTTAAAACTGTTCCACTAGTCTTCAACAGCCTCGCACACTTCTAGTCTCGCGTCAGTCAGTCTAGCACAAAGACCTGCAAAGTATGCTCTTCTTAAATCAAGTTGCCTCGATTTACTAGTTGCAGGCCCTTCCTTGAGGACTTTGACTACAATTATAATTAGTCGGTGGTCACTGCCATCGAGCTCTTCGTCAACAGGAAGGTCCTCAACGATGTCATCCTCAGAGGTGAAAATCAAGTCGAGGATATTGTCTCCTCTCGTCGGCTCTCTCACCCATTGAGTCAAGAACTTTTTGTTCGCGAACTCCAGGAGTAGTGCGTTCTCGCCACAGGGTTCTCTGGCTTCTCAGTCAGCTTGTGTGTTGAAATCTCCCATGACGAAACACACTCTGTATTCAACAAGTTCATCCAACAGTCGGTAAAGAGGGAATGTAAGAGATTGAGGGAGTGAGAGCATTAGAAAGATTGAAAAAGCTTGAGTAAGACTGAAAAAGATTTAGAAATCATAAAAGTGTGAGAGAGTGACTGAGAGTAAGAGCTACAAGGAGCTACAAGGAAAATAAGTACCCTAGAAGACCTTACGGTCCATATGAGGAGGGTACTTTTGGCGCAATCCTCGAAGAGGTCCTTTGGCTACGTTGAAGATCACTCACGAGGATCTTAACGGTGGTTCGCAAGACTTTATCTAGTCTTGACTTGAACTGGTCCAACTATTCAATGTTGACAACTTCAGTCGGAAGTGCGGAACGCACTTCCGAGATTATTTGAGTGGGATAAGGAGATAGGGTGAAAGTCTGAGAGATAGATAGACTGAAATATGAGATAGAGTGCGAGAGTTTGAGAGAGAAAGTATATATATATATATATATATATATATATATATATATATATATATATATATATATATATATATATATATATACATATATATGAAAAGAAACTCACAACTTGCGCGTGAGTCAAAATTATGATAAATCACACCAACAAGGAAAATCGAATAACGATTCCGAGCGCTTTCGTCTTTATTCTAAAAGACCTCTTCATGGAATAACGTAGGTCAGTTAGTTAGTTTTGTGTATAGAAAGAACAGAGAGGGACTGCTGTAACACGGCAGTCGGGTAGTCAGAGAGGAGCGTTGCGGTAATTGACTGGGCGAGGGTTGGGGGAAAGTCAGAGGGGGGAGGCTGACAGTCCATCCGGAAACGCGTTATTCACGATGCCTTATTGGTTTTTGTGCGAAGAATGGTACGGGTGGCAGGTGTTCGTGGGCCGCGGGATATCGCGGCGCCATCGCGTACCTTCTTACATGTAGCGAGGTGTAAAGTGGGTCTGTGGTGAGTTTTCCAAGTTGTTTTGTATGTCTGGTGTGAGCGTAGGTGTTGAGAGGAGTTAGTTTGTTGTTGTTGCGTAGTGCGTCCATTCTCGAGTACAGCGGCGAACGGCAAGCGCGCTTCAGAGCAGAGTTCTGAATGCGCTGAGCCTTTCGCTTCCAGGTGTCGCTCGAAGCTACGAGTGACAGTTGGGCGTACGTGAGAATGGGACGCACGAGTGCTTTGTATAAGTGTAGTTTTAGTTTTTTACTCGCTGGGTAGAACCTACCCAGCGATGCGTTTGTACGTGAGGCTCTTGCTTGTATTATGTTATGGTGTAAGTTGAACCTGAGGGATTTGTCGAATGTTACCCCTAGGATTTTGGTGCACTGTGTGTATGCGAGCCTTGTTGGGTTTTGGTGGATCATGTTTGGTGTGTGTGAGTAGATTTGTAGGTTGTGCATGAAGTGATCTCTAGCACCGTAGTGTGTCATCTGTGTCTTTTGAGGATTCGTGGCAATCAGCCATTTGTCCTCGTAGTCTGTCTTCTCGTCAAGTATTCTTTGTGCGTGGAGCGCGATTTCTTCGGGGGCCCGGCCGCTGACGAGAATGGTCTCATCGTCGGCGTAGGCCACTATGTATGTGTGAACGCAGTTTTTTGGTGGGCGTGGGGTGTCGTTTGTGAACATAATGTAGAGTGTGGGTGCCAGAACGCTTCCTTGGGGAACGCCTGAGCGTGGTGTGAAGGGTCTTGAAAGGGTGTTGTTGTATCTGATGTGGCAGCGCCGTCCAGTGAGGTAGTGTGAGAGGAGCCTTCTGGTTCAGAGAGGTAACTCCGTGTTGTTGGTGAGTTTCCAATGGAGTCCATCGTGCCACATCTTGTCAAAGGCTTTCTCTACGTCCTTACTGACGGAGAGAGTCTTTTGGTGTATCTGTCGTTTCTTCTGTATTCTGTCGTGTACGATGGTCACGGCCGCCTGAGTGGACCTGCTTCTCCTGAACCCGTATTGATGGGGAGAGAACCAGTCCCTCTCTTCTAGGAACTCCCGTAGGCGGCAGTTGACCATTCGTTCGAGTATTTTGCCTAGGTGCTCTAATAGAGCAATTGGCCTGTAATTGTTTGGGTGTTTTGGGTCTTTGTGTTGTTTATGAAGGAGTATATTGTGAGAGACTTTGAATATTTTAGGGAAGTGGCCTGAGGCTAGAGAGGCATTGAATAGATGTGTGAGTGTGGGGTATATGTCTGCGGGGAGGTTATGTATTAGTGTGGCTGGTAGGCCGGAGGGGCCGGGGGCGCGTTTTGGTGTCGATTTTATGTAGTGCTTTGTTTCCTCGACGGTGATTGGAGTGGTAATTGTGGACGTATAGTCGAGCACCTCCATACGTATCAGGGGGGCAGGCCTCAGCTCGTGAGCATGAGTCCGGCACCATTCCTGAATGTCCTGGAAGTGCTCCTGCGCATGTGGTTTTGGTGGTTGTGGGTGTGTACTGTGTCCCAGTGGGACCTGAATGCGGCGAGGATGTCATTGGTGTCTGTGAGTGTGTGGTTGTTTATTTTCAGTGTTATTGGTTTGGATGGTTCCGTACCCAGCATCCTTTTCACGTGCCGCCAGAAGAAGGAAGGGTCCATGCAACGGGTGTCGTCCGCGATGCGGACGACCTCACGCCACTGCCGGTTCATATCTAGCTGCACGCATTGAAGGATGCGGGCACGTAGTTGGTTGATTTTCTGTTGTCGTGGGCCTCTGGTGTAGTGGTTGTTGTACTGTGTGATAAGTCTCTGTGTGTGTGTATTGAAAATGTGAAGTGTTTTAATCAGGTTTAGTTTTTGCGTGGTGAGTGTAGATTACGTGCGGTGGTGATGGTGTCTAAGAGTGAGCACCAGTGGTGGTCTATTTGTCCTGGATTGGTGTTCTCCAGGTCGAGGTTATGTGGTGTGTTTGTGGATATGTGGCTCCTGAAGTCAGCCCAGTTTGTGTTTTTGTAATCGTATATAGGTGATGTGGGGATGAGTATGGGGGATGTGGATATGAGAAGGCATATTGGTATGTGGTCTGATAGTACGTGGGGACCGGGTGCAATGTGAGTGTAGAATCGTGTGGCGTGGTCGTTACGGAAGACCACATCCAGGGATGTGGTGCCCCCGCGTGGGCCGAAGAACGTGGCGAAGGCAGGGCCGATGTGTTCGCAGCGGAAACGCCGCAAGGCACCGGCCAAGTAACTACCCGCATCGTTCGTATTGTTGGAAAGGAGTGTCGGGTGAAAAGCGTTGAGGTCCCCTGCAAAGAAGATAGGTAGGTTGTAGTTTGAAAGGGCCCGGAGTGGGACTTCTAAGTTTAGCTGTATTCGTGGTGGTCTGTAATGTGTGGCCACTATTATGGGGCCAGAGCTTGTGTCTATTTTGCAGGCTAGAAAGGAGGTGTCGCGTGTGTTGACGAGGAAGTGGTGTATGTTGCGCTTTACTAGGACGGCAGATCCTAGGTGCCGCGCATGTGGGGATAAGTATGTGTGATAGCCTGCAATGCGGAGTCTGATGTTGGGAGGGTGTAAGCTGGTGGAGTTCAGAAGTATGATGTCGGGTCTTTGTGTGTTGAGTACCCAGTTGGCGACCGTATGGCGAATACCGTGCCAACTGCGTACGTTTAATTGTATTACACTAATACGACCTATTGTCGTGGTCTTAGTGCGCGGGAGGCTGACTTGCCAGGAATCGTCCCCTTCTCCTTGGTTATTGCCCAGGAGGCGTGAGGGGCGAGTATCTTGACTCGTGTTGATGCGTGTTTGTGAGGCACGGCCGCGTTATTGGGTGGGGGAGCCGTAGTGGGTGGAGGAGTGTGTTCTGTAAAGGTGGTGGCTTTGGGTGGGGTGGTGTCTTGGTGGGGGGAGTTCGTGACGGAGGTGGGCGGTGTAGAGCTGGAGGATGATGCGCTGGAAATGGTTGGGGAGGTACAGATTATGAGAGGAGGGGTGTCGGGGGAGAGAGGAAGTAGGGACGGCGGAGGGGTGGTGGAGGGAGAAGGGGAAGGAGTCGGAGGAGAAAGAGTTGAAGGAAGGGGGGTTGGAGGGGAAGGAGTCTTAGGTGAAGGGGCGAAAGGCGGAGGAGGAGGGGAGTAAGAAGGAGTGGAGAGGGAAGCAGTAGGGAGCGAGGAAGGAGTGGAGACAGGAGAGAGAGGGGGTTTGTTTGTCCCGTGCCTGTCTACGCGGATGAGGCTTGAGGGTGGGCTTTTGGGGGGTTGGCACGGGGTGTAGTGGACTGCGAGGGGGTTGGAGTGACAGTGGAGGCTGTGGGAGAGGAGGCTGAGATGGGTGCGAGGGGGGGGGGGTGACAGTGGGAGGTAGGCGGGGTTTGGATAGAGGGGTGGAAGAAGCGCGAGGAGGATAGGTTGTGTGAATGGGGGCTGGAGCAGTGGCTAAGGAAGGTGCAGGGACAGGACAGACGGCGGGGAGAGCGTGGTGAGAGTGGGGGGCGGTGGTTCCCTGCGGGCAGGGGTGTGTACCCGTCGGGGTGGGGAGGAGTGCGGGTCTGGATGTGTGTGCGTCTATTAGAGCTAACACCTTCTCGGGGAAGGTGATTTGCTCTATGCCGATGGAGGCGAATAGCGTGTTTAGTATATTCGCGTATAGTCTGGGGTCACCCCTTGACATGTCTTTTGCCACCGCTGAGAGCAGGGTGGCCAGGTGTAGTTTGTTTTTTGTGTTGTCGCAGGGGTGGGGTGGGGGTGTAGAGGGGGGGGGGGCGTGTAGAGTGGTGTGGGGGTGGTAGTGTGGTGTGTGGGTGTTGGTATTAGTGGGGGTCTCTGAGTGTTATGAGCTGGGGTGGGGGGGAGGGATGTGTGTGTGGGGGGGGGGGTTACTGCAGGGGGGGGGGGTGCGTCGGGGGTAGAGCAGGGGGAGCCGGCAGCTTAGGGCTGGCAGCAGCGGCGAATGACATGGTGAGGGGAGGGGGTGCGGGGGCGTGGTGTGTGGTTGTGCGTGTGTTTGGTTGTGGGTGCCGGATGGCCTCCACGGCGTCGTGGCGTGCCTTGCCTAGGTAAGGGCACCTGGGGTTGACGACGACGTGGTCACCGCCACAGTTTGCAGAGTGGGCTGTGGTGGAGGTGCAGGTCGTGTAGTGGTGCCCTCTACACTGCACTTGGAGCAGATTAGGTCTGCAGTGCAGGTGTTGGTACTGTGACCGGTTTTATAGCACCGGTGGCATTGTGTGGGTCTTATGTTGTGCTGTTCTTCAATGTGTGTGGGGTTTGTGAGGGTGCCGCAGACCTTGATGCCTTGGTCTAGCAGCATGTTTTTGGTGTTGTCGCTGGACAGTGTAATTACTGCCCAGTTTTTAGACCTGTTGAAGTACAGGTCCTTGATGACCTCCTCCCCGTACTCCTGACGGAGGTGCGAGCGAAGGTCCTCATTAGTGAATGCCAACCACAAAGGGTTGGTCCGTGTGACACGTATTTGGTATCGTTTCATGATACCGTCAGCAAGTCTCGTCTGCAGGTTGTGTGTGTTTAGTGTAGTGGTGGCATTTTGGTGGAAAGTTAGCGCGTCCTCCTGTGAGCGGAAGACGAGCTTGTGGCCTGTGCGTAGTTTGATTATGTTGGTTATTGGTGTGTCGTGGGTGGAGACTAGCGTGAGCAATGTGTGGTGGTCGATTGTGTCGGGTGCTGGTTCTGTGGTGCTCGTTAGGATAAGGTGTGAAGTGTTTGCCATTTTTGTGGTCTATACGCTTTTTACTTGGATGGGAAGGCCCCCGCCCCGCCGATGAGGACCCCGTGAACATGACTCGGATGTGGTGAAAGGTGATGGATAATTTTATGGACCTGGTTGGGCTCCTCAGAGGGTGTAAAAACATGGCGGACTTAATGATGACTGAAGCCAGAATCAACTGACTCCAGTCGGGGTGCCGCCCCCTCTATTGGGTTTTGGTTATTTAACAGTTACGTCCGACATCTCACAGAGACGGAAGAGTCTCCCTCTGTGGTCCTGGACGGTGGCCGCAGTGTAGGTTGTTATGCCTTCCCACGTTTGTAACTGAATCCCAAACCAGGTTGCTTCTTCCTCTGGGTTCCGCAGCGGGGTAAGCCTCAGACCTCCTTTCCCCAGAGTTTTCAATTATGCCTTTTCTAAGTAGAACGGCATAGTTGCAACGAAGCTATATGTGTAGAGTCACGTTCACGGAGCCAGACATCACGGCGGAGCAGGGAGGGAGGGGGTTTAGCACGTCATATCAGAATGACGCGCCTAGGAAATAAAGGTATTTTTATTCGGGGGGGGGGGTGACTTAAGGTCCTTTTTAGGTCCGGGGGTATCTCGTAGATGGTGAAATCTCGTCCTCGAGAAAGATTCGTTGGTGAGCGGGAGTGTCCTGGATGTGACTTGCCCTCAACGTTACCTCCTTTGCTGGCTAAGACTTCTCTTAGGTTGTAGAGCTCACGTAGAGATTCGATCGCTGTCCGTAGGAATCGTGTATGTGAGAGTATGCAGGTGAGGGGATAGAAAGGGTGTGTGAATAGATAGCGGAAAGTAGACCAGTGGTGAAAAGAGAAAAAAGTGTGGTAGGGTGCAAAGTGATTCTAGAGCCTGGTGATCAGGCCTATCGCTTTCAAATTTTTTGATTTGTGGTTTCGTTGTTGTTTTTATCGTTGTTTTATACATATATATATACAGGTATATATATAACATATAATTTGGCGTTCAAGCCATTTGTCTTTATTGCTAATATTTTTGTTTATGCTATGCGCGTTAGCTGTTGTTTTTGTAAGTCGTTAATAATAACTTACTGTGTTTGATTTAGTATCTTTTTGTTTCTTCGTAATTTTGTAGTGTGTGTATTTCGTATGCAATGTTTCTTCCTGTAGTCTTGTTCGGTGATTTTCGTCTTCTTGTGTAGGTTTCCTTCTTCGCTATTTTGTCTTAGTTGGTTAATTTTGTCGATATCGGTGAATTTTGTCAAAATCGGTTGGTTTCATGATTGGTATTTTTTCTTGATTGGGGTAAATTGACTCATCTAGCGTAGAACGGTACTTCTGCTCCGCCAGCTAAAATCCTAGCGGAGCTTGGAAATCTGGCGCGACATACTTCTCCTCTGTTTCGGTCAATCATTTGTACGATATCTTCGTCCAATAAACGATTGACCTTTTCCAGCATATTCCTTGTCCGTTCTTCGATGACAACGTTAATGGGGGTTAACCCCGCCTCCCGGTGCAGCTCTTCTTGTGATCTTATTTCCATTCTGCGTGTACCTGTGATTAGGTACACGCATTTATTCTGCACCACTTGTAGTCTCCTCTTCTGTGTCTTTGAGGCACAGGAGAGGGCGGAAGCGGGGTATAGCAACGTTGATCTAACTAGTGCAGTATAGATCTTCTTTTTGTTGCTTTGACGAAGATTTCTGAACCCGTACAGAGTCTTGACTGCAGCAGTGGCCTTGGTGATTCGTTCTTTGACGTGCTTTGCGTACCCGGTTGAGGTGAACTTCATACCGAGTACGTTGCATTCATTGGTGTAGGGATATCGTCTATCCCCCACCCTGACGTCATCAAGTAGTCTCCTGCCTATGGGGACTCCTTTGAACTTATCCTGGTTGGTACGGATTTTCCACCGGGCCTCGTAGGTGTTCAGGTTTTCGATTTCTGCTGCCGTCATGCGAGCTTGCATAGGCGCATTCCTCCATGGACATGTGATTACCTGGGTGAAATCATCGGCGAATTGTAAGTTGAGGCAAGTGGGGTTTATAGGGACTGGGACATCCGCGGTGTAAATCAAGTAGAGAGTGGGAGACAGGCACCCCCCTTGCGAGGGGCCCGCATTGAGCGGAAACTTTAGCCCGTCCGTGCACCCTAAACTGATGTACGCCGCTCTCTCCATGACATAGTCACATAGAGTTCTTTCTAAGCTTTCACTTAGTGTTAGTCGTAAGATCTTGTACTGCATTCCCCGTTGCCACACCTTATCGAACGCCTTTGATACATCTCGACAAACAATGTCCACGTAACTCTTTTCCCGTTTTGCTTGGGCTAGCTTTTCCGTAATGACGTTAATCGCCATTTCCGTACTTCGCTTACTCCTAAACCCGAATTGGTGTGGGTTGTAGAGCGAGTTATCTTCCAGGTGAGACACCAGTCTTTTGTTGAAGATCTTCTCGAAGAGCTTCCCACCAAATTCCAGTAGTGAAATCGGTCGGTAGCTCTCCTTCAACTTGGGGTTCTTTCCAGGCTTAGGCAAGAAAATCATTTGTGCCGTTTTATAAGCGTCTGGAAAGTACCTCGTATTGATGCAGGCGTTGAATATTCTTCTCATTCCTTCGATTACACAGGCTGGTGCCTTTTCAAAGTTAAGCTTTGTAAGCCCCGATTGTCCTGGGGCTTTTTGTTGGAATGAGCGAAGCGCGCCGAGTAGTTCTTCTTCTGTAATCTCGGCGACTCCGTCGCGCTGCCAATCCACCTGGTGATGAGGGTGCGTCTTTTCTATTTCTTCATTAAGCTCGTCGATGATGTTGTTCTCGAACTCTAGGTCATAGTCTTCGTTTTCTTCTTCAGTTATACCGAAGATCTTTTCCCAATAACTTCGGAATATCTCTTCAACTTTTTCTTCCTCTTCTTCGATGTTTCCATTTTCTTTTTGTAGCTCGATCTTGTGCTTCTTTCCAGTTGATCCTTTAAGAATTCGGATCTTCTTCCAAAATTCTTTGGGAGTTGCTTCGTGATCGATGCTCTTGATCACATCCTCCCATCTTCTGTTTTGTTGTTCGAGGATCAACTGGTTCAGTTCTTCTTTGATTTCTTTACTTCTTTGCATCGAGTGAACTGATGCATTCACGATGTTGTGTTCATACATTATCTTCAGTTTACGGTATAGTTCCTTCATATATTCGGTCCACTCGTAGGTTGAGATGGTCCTATATGAGGAACGAGGGATACAAGCCCTATCTGCGTCGATGATTTGGTTATTGAGGTCATCGAGTGCCTCGTCAATCTCCTCGAGAATTGCCTCGTCCAGGTTGGGCGGATCGTAGGCCTCGAGAAGGTGTGCATACCGAGCCCAGTCTGCTCGTCTGTAGTTCTTTCCTGACTACTGCTGGGACTTGTATAGGGTTCCTATTGATTGTGAGTAGGATCCCGATATGATCACTACATGGAACCTGGACTGGTTCCATGTAGTAATTGAACGGTAGCTGACGATTCACCAGACAGATGTCTGGCTTTGTGGCACATCGTTCTCTGACATAGGTGGGGAAGTCGGGGCCTATCCGCTGGGCAATATTTCTGTCCAGCAACAGGTCCAGGCTTCTCCCTATTCCGTTGAAGGCCCTGTAACCGGATTCTCGGCATCTGGCGTTTAGGTCCCCCATTAGAATGGTAGGGGCTCTTCTGCCAAATAGGCCAGTGAGAGTGTGAATAGGTAACACATCTCTCCTTGGCGGTTGATATCCGGTTGCAATGACCAACTTTCCTAAGTCGAGCTCGACCTTAATCGCGAGGTAGGATTCTTCTAAGTTTCTTATCTGCTTGTATTTGATCCCTTTCTTTATTGCAATAGCGGCGCCATCGTACCACTCTTGCGAAAAGTTCGTGATCAACACATCGTAGTTCCAGATTTTCATTTCTGTATTACGCGTGTCAATCCCGTGCTCTGAGATCAGTATGATGTCTGCATCAATTTCTCTGAATACATTTCCGTAAAGAATTCTTTTCGTCGTCCAGCCGTTGGTGTTGATTTCCATTATTTTCAGTCCGTTACGTAACATGATGAGTTGTTTTACCTATGTTTCTTCTTCCCCTTTTTTGGTCTGGGGGCTGGTTGGGCGATTTTACTCGGCCCAGGGTTTTCTTTTTTCGGGGGGGGGGGCTCGGGGTCTTTGACCTGCTTTTGGTTGCTCGCGTGCGAGTGCAGGGGCCCTCTTCGCTGTCAGATGAGGATGATCCATCCTCACTTCCAGCCTGTTCCTCTTCTTCTTCCTCTTCTTCGGTTTCTTCCTCTGATGGTGCTCCAACATCTCCTCCAAACCGGATTTGGTGCTTTTATTTTGGATGATGGAGTTTTTGAAGGCTTGTGAGCACTCGGGGTCTTCAGGCATGATTACTGCCGGGAGGTTGTTCGCTTTCAGGAGCGCATTGAGCACCTGGTTGTAACAACCAGGTTTCACTGCATTTGCCACATTTGCATGTGTTATGCAGATCAATATTTTAGCGCTCAGATCTCCTGATACGCTGAAAGGTGTAGGTCCTGGTGCAGTGTTCGTCACTGTACTCTTTTTTGCGGCGCTCGCATACGTCGTCTCTTTTGCTTTTCTGTCTTCTTCTTCTTTTCTTCTTAATATCTCTCTGCGCTTGGGGCAATTAAGGGCCATCGTCCTATGTTCTACTTTGCAGTTAAGGCACTTCTTCGTGTTGCTCTCGCATTTGTCGAATCGGTGCCCTTCCGTGGCGCACTCACTGCACCACAGTTTGTTCTTGTCTGGGCAGGTGGTGGAAGTATGGTCTTCGAGTTTGTAGCATACAAAGCACATCTGTATGCTACTGAACTTTTCCTGTTGAATATTTTCTCCCGGTATTCTCATATTAAATACGAGAATACCATTTTGGGTAGCCTTTCTCGCCATGTCCGTTGTTGCAAAGGTAATTTTGAAAATGTGGGTATGTTCGCGGAATTTGATGATTTCGCGAACTTGTGCCCATTGGTTACTCTTCGTGATCTCCTCTTTTAGCTCTGTTGCACTGTGCTCGCCTACCCAACTTTCAACTTTGCGGCAGATGACGCTCCTATTTGCTGCCACCTGTGGGGGGGTTTTGGCTTCCAGACCGGTCTCCTTTAATACCCTCGCTCCCTCTTCTGAAAGGAGCAGGTCTACATCTCTGGTCTCGGCACACATGGCGATGAAGCCTGACGAAACTTCGATTAGTTTCACCAATGCCACCTTGAGTTCTATGTAGAGGGTTTCGCATAGGTCTTTCTTCGTAGGGGTCTTCATTCCGGTGATGGTCCTTAAGGGGACCCTCTTAGTGAGGGCCTCCATGGTCTTGCTGCTCTTCTTATTCCTTCTTTCTCTGTAATCAAGTGTAATTAATTTTGTTTTTGATGTGTGAAAAAAGTTAGGGTGTGGTAAAGGAGGTATAGGATGGTGTGAGTGGGGCTGGTAATGGGTTTCAAGTAACTTGAGAGGAACACCCCCGTCCATTTCTCCTGTTGCTCTCCCGCTCGTATGCTGCCAGTATGAGGGATGATAGGGTGATGGGGTGGGTCTCGGGTGGGGACCTCAGAGGGTTGAGCTTGGTGGACTTAATGCATAGCGGCCAAATCAACGACCGCTAAGTTTTTGCCACCCCCTCACGGGTACATACGCCATAACTGCATCCAACTACATAGAGACGGGTGTAACTCCCTCTATGATTCTGGCCGGGTCCCCCGGGCGATGAGGATTCCTCCTCCGTCCGGGACTCGCAGTTTTGCCCCAGTATCGAGACGATTTCTGATTTATGCTTCTGCTGTGGGCTAGGCCTCAAACCAGTGTTCACATAAGTCCTTAATTATGCCAAACCAAGTGGCTGACATAGTTAAGACGAAATCAATGAATGGCAGACATCCGAGCGGGTTCACACGCAGGGCGATGGACGGGAGCAGTGAGGTGCTTAAGCCCTCATTGAATTATGAACTTCGACGTACAAAAATATGGCTCTCTTTTGAAGGATGAATCTGGGTTCACCTTAAGACTTCCAGAATAGGCTCTTTTCTGTAGCAGCGCTCAAAAGTCAATCAGACACTAAAACAAGTAAAAAGTGCTGTATCCAAAGTTCTTCAGCTGTACGCAGTAAAACGGATTTTCGGCCGTCGTTTTTTTCTGTCCGTAGGTCAGGACAGACAATGTCTTAAATAGTAAGGAGTCGGGGGTTAAAACAGTTACCTGTATCAAAACCCTAACTAGGGGGTACAAATTGTTTAAACACTTTAATTTGTTATTTAATATAATTAGATATGATAGGATCTAGGCTAAACAATCCAGGGCTAATATTAAAACTTGGGAAAGTATTAATAGAGATACATTCAAAAATATTTCTTGAAATGTATTTTGTACATTTAATAATAGGTTTAGCACTATTCCAATTCATAGTATGATCGTGACTATAGATATGGAAAAATAATGCAGATTGTTGACAAAAATTACAAACATTATTAGTTTGGTGTTGTTTAACTCTAACATTCAATTCTTTACCTGTCTGTCCATAATAGCATAATTCAAAATTATCGCAACCAATAGAATAAAGAATGCCTGGTTTAGATGGTGAAATTTTACGAGAAGGCGATGGATAGTGTTTTCATATTTGAAAATAACATTTATGTTCAAAGATTTTAGTAAACGAGGTAATTTAATGAAACTTTGGTTAAAAGGTAAAACTAGTACATTTTTGGCATAAAATTTAGGGATCTTACGATTAGGTTGATAAAATGAACGCTTAGCAGAATTCTAACAATTTTTAAGTACGTAGAAAGGGTAACATAAATTTAACCCTATATTATATATCCTATCAACCTCTTTTTCCAAATATTCGGGTGAAACAATTCTCAAGGCACGGAGAAAAATGGAAGCGAAAACACTTTTTTTAATACCGTCAAATATTTAGAATGGCTATGGGCAATTGTTTGTCCCCTGTACTGGCTCATCTATACATGGAGTTTTTTGAATCCCAAATACTTCCCCAGACCAACATAACCCCTATTTTATGGATGCGTTATGTTGATGACATTCTTTGTTTGTGGCCTAATGATCTTAATATCAATACTTTTCTTGAAAAAATCAACACGTTAGTCCCTTCAATTAAATTTACTTTAGATAATGAAAAAGATAACACCATCCCTTTCTTAGATATTTTGGTCCACCGAACAGACCAAGGTTTCAAATACGAAATTTATAGAAAACCTACAGCCATTGACTCATACATCCATTTCTATTCCGATCACCATATGAGTGTTCCTTAAAACTTATTCTATTCAGAGAATTTTTTGGTTCTCTGCGTAGCATAGTGCACTAACGGCATACTTTTAACTGTGATTAAAGCGGTGCTCGCTGCCTCAATGTGCATGGTTCGAATCGCTTCCCTGCACGGATTTTTTCGAAAAAGTTAATAAAAATATTACTGCAAGGAAAAATTATTCCGTTTTCTCTTTCAATGTGGTTTAATGGATTCATATATATATATATATATATATATATATATATATATATATATATGAAGAGAGATAGTGAGAGAGAGAGAAAGAGAGGAAATGTGAGATTCAGATAGCGCGATAGAGTGTGAGAGACAAAGAAAGGAAGAGTGAGATATATGAGAGTTTTACAGATTGAATGAAAATTTTTCGGAGAGCGAGAAAGATTAAGCGAGTGGAAGCACGTGAAAGTAAGAGAGTGAAAGAGTCTGAGAGAATGAGATGATGAGAAAGCGAAAGAGAATGACAGTGTGAAAGAGTGAGCAAGATTGAATATAAGAGATTTCGTGAGAGTGAATGAGTGTGAGAAAGATTGGAAGAGTGAGTGAACGTAAAAGACTGTGAAAGAGTGAAATACAATCAGCGAGAGGGAGGGGCAGAGAGACTGGAGAGAGAGAGAGAGAGAGAGAGAGAGAGAGAGAGAGAGAGAGAGAGAGAGAGAAGAGAGAGAGAGAGAGAGAGAGAGAGAGAGAGAAAGAGAGAAAGACAGAGACATTTAAGGTTCGCCGAGATTGAAGCAAAGTCCTTCTTTTCATTCATCTATATTCGGCGTTCCGTCATCATATGAAGTGTTTATACTTTTTCGTATTGAATCTTGTATCTGTTAACAAAATTCGATTGAATGATTTAAGACTTTAATATACGTTGACGTATCCACCTAAAATCTTGGATTTTATAGTAAAGGAAACTACAAAAATACTGCAGAACTTCTTGCTAAAGCGGAACTAAAGAACTACCGGCTTTACCTTCACAAAATTCCAACAACACTAATGGAGATTACAAATCTTACCTCTTTGAATCTTAGACTGTGAATTATTCATAAACCTTGTATAAATTGTTAGTGGTTCACAACTAACGACATGGTGTCGCCCATTTTTTTTTACCTTATGGAGAGAGATGCGTTCTGTATATCTTACGTTCTGGGTACTTTGCAAGTGATTCTAGAAAGGAAAATTACTTATTGAGAAAATTAAGCTCCTTTTCTGTTGTCTCCCCTCTAATCCGCAGCGGGCGACTATTGCACCTAGAATGATTGTTATAATAATTTATCTCTTAGGTAAATATCTACCAAAACACACTTGTTTCATATTTTAAGCATAAAAAATTAATAAAATTTTTATTATCTTACATAGAAATAGGCATATAAAAAATAGATAAATTTCTAAATAATCAAAGTACGATTGATAAATTTTGTTTCAAAAGTGAATAAAATTTAAAAGTTAGAAATAGCTCCCTTAAGATCGCTAAGATTCAGCTAAGTCGTATATAGGCGAAAATTACTTAAACTTCGATTTAATCTAGAAAGAAAATGAAGATTATCCTTCATTAATATGTTACTATGTGAATATCAAATATCAAAAGAATAGATACTTCCCAGGGAAAAGTGAAAGTTATTTTAAAAAATTGTCAGAGCAAAGAATGTTTGTAAAACTTTAATGGGGTTTTCTTAAAAAGGAAAAACTCATTCTAATGAAATTCCGTAAAAAATGCCATAAAATTAACTTCGAGTTTTGCCTGAACCAATTATTATGTCTAATTCTCAAAGGATTTTTAAAACATTGATCTGATGTGAAGCAGAAAAAGTAATAGAACAAGTCTTCCTGTCAAATACTAATAATAATAGGTATTTATCATGTGCGCTTCAGGGCTGTTAGTCCTCCCAAGGAGCAGGTTGTGTAGCGAGTGTAGAGAAAGTTTACAGGAAAGAGAAGGCAATTCTGAAGAGATAAGTCTTCATGAGACGTTTAAAAGTAGCAAGGAAGGGAGAGGATCGGACTTTGGCAGGAAGAACATTCCAGAGTCTAGAAGCACAAACTGAGAGGGAACGGTCACCCATCGATCAGAGGACAGAACGAGGAGTGTTCATGATGGGAGTGAGGTTATACCAGAGTCCCCGAGGAGTTTGACGACGGGAGAGGGCATACGAGTGATAAGGTGGAGCCTTGAGGTTTAGGGCTTTGTAGGTGATGAGAAGAATTTTATAGTGGGTACGGAAGTGAATAGGTAAATAGTGTAGCTCCTGTAACAGAGTCATCGAAGGAGGGAACCGGTAGAGGGGAAGGAGGAGCCGGGCAGCATAGTTTTGAACTAGTTGTAGGGGGCGAAGTGAAGAAGAAGAGAGATTTACTAGAACAGAATTGCAGTAGTCTAAACACGTGAGAAGTTGCGGAGGAAACCATGTGCCGTTCGAACGAGAGTTGCTCGTCGAAAATAACACCAAGATTACTGACGGTAACAGAGGAGGCGACATTGGTTTCCTCAAGGTTAATAGAGGGGAAGAGAGCTTTAGATTTCTCGAACATCGAAGTGGTATCCACAAGGAGAACTTTAAATTTATCGTGGTTACGTTTGAGAAAGTTGGCAGATAGCCATTCGTTTATGGAGGTGTAGGCTGAAAAGAGCTCAGTAAAAGATTGAGCGAAGGACATAGGGAAGGAGGAAAGGTATATCTGAGTGTCATCAGCATAGACGTGAAAGGAAAGCCCAAATTGCCAAGAAGGGAGCCAAAAGGAAGTAAGTAGATGCAAAAGAGAAGGGGACCAAGGACTGATCCCTGATGCACCCTAAAATGAATGCGCCCGCCTCGGAGGAGAGGTTATCGAGCGTGACCGATTGAGTGCAGGAGGAGAGGTATGAGCGAAACCAATGAACTGCATTGCCCGAGAGATAAAAAAAAGTGTGAAGACGCTCAAGGAAGATAGTGAGGTCGATGGTGGCGAAAGCAGAGGAGAGATCTAGGAGTACTAGAATGGACGTACAACCCCTATCGGCTGCTCTACGTAAACCATCTGAAACATTAAGAAGAGCAGTTTCAGCTGAGTGCTTTGCTTTGAACGCGGACTAATACATTTCATCGATATTGCAGTTACAAATATGGTCATTAAGGCGAGAGATAACCACTCTCTCGAGGGCCTTAGGGAGAAATGGAAGCTGTGAGATAGGGCGATAGCTAGATGGTTCAGCGGGGTTAAGGTGTGTTTTTTTAAAGATATGACGAATTGAGGTATGTTTGAAGGAAGGGAGACCCATCCATGTGGCAAGTGAAGCGTTAATGAAATAAAGAATCAGTAGGAGGATAGCAGGGAGAATTTGGTATGGGAGTTTGGGTGGAAAGACGTCATTAGAGGATCCAGATTTGTTAAAGCGTCAGATGAGGACAATTACTTCCTTAGAGGACGCCCAAGTGAGGACGTTAAGCGGCAATGGAGTATGGTCAGGAAGAACAGCATGAGCTTGTTCAGACGACTGAGGTAGTACGGCACGAAGGTTAATAACTTTATCAGAGAAAATTTAGAAAGAGTAGAGTGGTTGATGTGGGGGAAATGGGGCTAAGCGAGGAAAGACGACAGATGAGACAAAATGTAGTCCGAGGATCATTCTTGCTCTCAGACAAAAGTTTGCGTGAATGAGCCTCGCTCATTTATGAGCACGTAAGGACCTCATTAAACGAAGGAGTTCCATGGTCATCTAAGGGGCGTGGCGATGGCGGTTTGCAGAAGGAGTGATAAAGGTGTATAGAGTTTAAGGTTTGATCAGGTAAATTAGTGGTATCAATAGGAGGTACGGCAGAAAAAAGGTCGTTAAAGAGAGAAGTAGTATCAATTGACGATAGTCGCTGGAAAGGAGTAGGATCTTGGGACGATCTAGGAGGTAGATGATATGGATTATAGAATTTGAAATTGACCAAGAAGTGGTCGGAAATCGTATTAGAAAGGTCAGTTACTGTTAGATTAGATATTCGACATGACTAAGTCCAGGATATTACCATGTATGTGTGTTGGGGATGACACATCTTGCGTAAGAGAGAAGAGGTCGTATTGTGGAAATGTGTTTTAATATCGAAGGAAATGTATGTATTAATAGGTTTCCAAATTCATTTTTAGTTTTGAAAATAACTGCTTGTAATCACTAATGATAAATAATATCTTATAACATTCATTTCTTTTTTCACATTTTGAATAAATATTTATCTTGAAAAATGACATTTATGATGGAAATCGTGTGTTGGTAATCGTACAGATGAATCCGCTTCTATGATAGGGGCTAGTACAGATCTGAAACGTTTATAAAACCGCAAAATGAAAATGCTATTAAAATTCAGTGCCTTTCGCATAGGGAGATCTTGATAGCAAAAAACGTTAGGATGTGAATTAAATGTTTTCAATAAAGTTGAGATGGTAAATTGGATTCTAGACCTGTAAAATTGTTTTTTTTTAGCAAATTTATATCGTCAAGAGGAAAGGTATTTTGTCATGTGCATGAGTTTCAAAAAGAACTGCTAATTTTATGGGGTAAAAAATTTCTAAAACATCTTTTGATTTTCTTCAATATGAATTCTGTATTTCAAGGCGAGAATATTTGGCTGATATATTTCGCCGCCTCAAAATTTCAAACATTGTATAAATATACAAGGTAGAAATGAATATATTCTGACATTCACCGATAAGGTAAAAGTATTTCAGAAAAAAATATAGATTTGAAAAAGGAAATCTAGAGACAGAATCTTCGGAATGTTTTTTGTTAGGAAAAACTTATGTAATTGTTATAGCTACGGTCATAGTTGAGCATTTGACAACTTTAGAAGAGAAGTTGAGCTTTAATTTCCCATTGCTAAAGACTACAAAAGGCAAATGTACTCCAAATTCACTCATTGAAATTTCAACCAATTTTACTTTTTAATTAATATACTATGGAGATCTAGCTACTATATCTACTGATCATGAATTGAAGATCATATACGTATAATAATTTGCCCACTGAAAAACTTTTGATTTCTATAGGAAAAGAATATCGATTAATATAAAATTTAGTTCTGAGCTTTTTAATTTGATTTTTAACTTCATAGTTGTAGGATTTGGGATTTTCTAAATTTACCAATATTAAGTACCTCTAATACACCTTGATATTGAAAGAATCGTCATGACACAACAGTCTCCTAATTCTCATAATCATAAATAATATAATAGGGGTATCTAGGTAATATTTTCTCTATTATTTTTGTGCAAAATATAATTCTGTACTTTTCAACACATTGAATTGTATTCACCTTAGTTTTATTAAAAGTTCTATTAGAGGAAACCGTTAATTATTTCTTCGATTGCAAGTGTCCACCAAGATTAAAAAGCTTAAGAACCTCTGGTCTATACTCTCAAATATATCTTTATCAGTTAAATATAATTATTTACCTATCTCACTATTATAAGTATACCTGTATTTTAAACTTTTAAGTTAATAGGAAATTTTTAGTATTATATTCATTTATGGTCTAAATATACTCTACATTTTGAAACATGGCACTAATATTTATCTGGCTCCATGGTTTGGAAAAATATTGAAGACAAGATATTTCGAACCCTATATTTTCACTAACGGTATGAAAAAGTACAAAAACGGTAAAAAACTATGAAAAAAGGCCTTATTGGTTAATGTTTTGAGAAGGACTGTGTCTGACGTCAGCGGGCATATCAAAAACAAGGAAAAACTAGCTGTGAGAAGTGTAACTCAGGATGGAAGGTGAAACTCAGTGGTAGAGCTGGCTGAGCACTAAAATACAGTCACGATAGATCACAGCACCACAGCAATTAAAATGAATTCAGATCTAAACCAATATCTACTCAATCCATTATCAACCAAATCAGTTGAGTTGTTCGAGAACTTAATTCAACTGGATACCATGGAAAGGATATCATTGCTAAACCTTGCTCTTACCCCATCAATGTTAACAAACATTTAAATTTGGAAAAAACCACAGTTAGTGCGCATTGAACCAATGAAAATTGGTCATATTCTATGACGAATAATCATCCTTCACTCCTTTTCCTTGTTCAGGACGAATTTATCTATGGAGAACGCCAAAGGGAGCCTCTATGCCAGAATGGTTAACCCCAACCCTTAATCATAGAGGCGGTTTAGTGATCGTTTGCACAGCTACATGTATTGTTGAATACTCTTGGTTCTGTAATATCACAGATTGATAAGGCCAATTCTAATGAGTATTTGTCAATTTGAAGTTAACAAATACACCTAATGTTACAATCTCAGTTTCACAATGATGGCATCATATTTCAAGAATATAACGTGCCGAATCGCAATGCTAAAATTGTTAAACACTAACACAAAGTGCAGTGAAGTGACGCAGAACAGTTAGTCTGGCCACTACAATAACCAGATCTTTACATTATCGAACATCTTTGGCGCATTTTGGAGGTGGATGGAATAAAGAAGTTTCCCCGCTATCATCTCGGAAAGAGCTGAAACATGGTTTGCTTCCGGAATGGCTTAATTCAAATTCTATTTCTTGACGTATTGAAGAAGTTATTGCTACCAAATTAAATAATAAAATTGTTATTTTAACTAGGGTCTCCATTACTTTCCACAACTCCTGCATGTATTTATATATCAATCTGTGTATAACTCCGTATTATATTTGCTAAGTACCTAATTGTTAGTTTTTAATATTTTTGTCATCTGTACAAACTGTATTTGAAACATTCCCCTATCTACTATCTGATAGGTATGCTATTTGTGTAATTGATGGAAAATTAAATCTGTATGTTGATGTGTTTTTAGAGGACAAACTGTTTGATCTTTCTTTTAGTTTCATGTGCGTCGTTTTCTCATTGAGGGCTGAAAACCGAGGGGGATTTTGGTTGTCGAAATTAGAGCTGAACCCCCAAACGGCTTTGTTACGCCCCTAAAAACGTGACATTGTAACGATGTAAGATAACGCCCTCCCCCAGGGGATACATAAATTGGCGCACCACCAGCAAAGGGGCGAGAGAGAGAGAGAAAAATAGACTGATAGACAGAGAGAAAGAGATGAAAAATAATCTATTTGATTGGAATTGGATAGTTTTAATAAACTTAGGTGGATACAATGTTAAAGTGGGAGTGAATAGAAGAGATGGCAGGATACACAGATTGGTGACTTCATGGAAATCCGGATTTGGCCTTAGTTGAGGTATATAGATATATAATAGATAGGTAAATAGTCCCATTAAAATAGAGAGATACTCTAAGATACAAAGATGTACATGAACACCAATCATTTCACTGGTGATCAGACAGGTATATTAGAAATTAAATCAGACAAACTGGAGGTTAGACGAGATGGCAATTAAGATTAGTAGAAAACAGACCTGTAGACAGTTGGGTAGATTAACACTTGAGCATAGAAAGAGGTTGTTAGACACGAAGATGCGTTAGACCTAAGACGCATTTAAAATTGACTGGAGGCGAGAAGTAGATAAGACAGGTAGACAGAGAGATGGGAAGACATACATATAAAAATAGATTGGTTAGTTCAAATACAAAAGCGTGAAAGAACTCCGAACACGGCAGATATATCACTGGGTGTTAGACAGGTACAATAGAAAGACAGAAGGTTAGAAGATATACTCATGAAAAATGTAGACATGTTAGATACAAAGTTATCCCAAAAGCTCACGATACCCAGAGACTTTCTAGGACGTGAGGTAAGTAGCCAAACGAAAAACAGATACACAGAGGATTAGATAGACTTATGACGGTAGACAGTTTGTAGCATATAAAGATTTCACCGTAACATAAATATTTAAATAGAGTATTTAATATAATTGTTAATAAATAAGATTTAGTAATTAATATTTTAGTGTTTCTTTTAGCTTGCTTAAAGGCAACATCTATCCTATGCCTTATTCGTAGGTTCAGTATAGTTCGGGGTGTTTTTCACCATGTGGATGAATATTAAGTAATCAGAAAACCCATGAAATGGGTTTGACCCGGTGTAGAGTTAATATTGTAACATGAAGGTCATATTCAACCAGAGGATGAGAGATTGCCCAAAGGGGAGAATGAGACTCGTTTTATTTATTGTTTAACTTAATACACATGTTATTAATAGAATAAAATAAGATAAAATAAAATGTAAATTTAATAAACTGAGATACGGTTATCGGCAAATAAAATTTGGGTGAGTTAGTAAAAAAAATAGATGTGATTAGCATTACTCGAAAACGGTTAATCACAACGATTAACCAACAGACAAAGATAAATAAAGATGACTTGGCAAGTGATTGCAGTAACTAGTAAATAAAATTGCGCTTAATATTGTAGTTGAGCATGATGCAATCGGTGATAATCCTAGTAGAAAACTACGGGTGAAACAAAAAAAGGGAGGGTTTGATGATTAACAGTCTCAGGATAGAGGATAGGTGATTAAAGAAACGAGCTCTGGAATAGAGTGCTCTTCAGGAATAAAGATTGACAGTTCCTGCCACGAATTGGTTGCGGGGAACAAATACAGTTAGTTTCTGACATAGAGGGATCATCAGGGGTAGAGACAGATAGTCTAGTGGTTAGGAAGAGAGACATAGTTAATTCATGCCATGGAGTGATCGACGGAATGAGGGCATACTCACTTTTACATCAAGGTGTTGCCGCAGAGAGATAACAGAAAACTAATGAGGTGAGATCTACCCTTGCGGTGGCCAAGCATTTGGGTGTCAGGTGTATAATCGGCAATGATGCTGCAAGTGACACTTGGAGGTTTGCAAAGTCTCAGGACCACAAGGCCAAAAGGTGGATCTCTGGCGATATATATCTTCCATACATTTTCATTTTCTCCATCTAATGAATGACCGATATATTTTCTACACGTTTTCAGATAATTTCCAGTTAATTAGACATTTTCCATAGTAGTTTTGGGCATTCCATATACGTGTGTTTTACTTGAACAAGAAGGGATTGGTTTGTTGAGTTTTTGCGATATTCAGCGGTTGTGCTTTGGTCAGCAGTACCTGTGTTTTATATGTGTATATGCGTCTTAATTGTCTTCCAACTTCGTGAAGGCAGAACTAGAAATGACGGCTACAAACTTGAGCTGAAGCGTTACCACCGCGATCTGTGTGGAAGATTTTTCACATACAGCATTTGCGGTAGCTGGAACGCACTTCCAGCGGAAGCTGTCAACAGCAATTCTGTTGATCAGTTCAAGTCTTGAAAAGTGGCCGTTTGGGCACGTAAGCAGTTGAACAGAACTGAGTCTGCTCGATGGCTAGTTCAAAGGTACCCTCTCTGAAAGGACCGTTAGGTCTTCTAGGGTACTTCTTATCCTTGTAGCTCCTTTCCCCTTTCTCAAGTTTGCATAATAACCCTATCTTTTTCGTCCTCCCAATGAACAAATCATATCTCCCCTGTTCCCCTATCTAATAATAGCCTGCTGTCTTAAAAGCTATCCGTCTTTCATCAAACAATTCTTCTATATGACATTCCCCATCTTAGTTTCGCTGGAAAGAAACATCTCAATCTATTGATACCCACTATCTAGACACAATTCTTTCTGTTTTGCTTCCTCTTAACGAAATCTTTTCCATGAAGATGATCTTAAATATTAACCTATTCTGCTCTTCACTTTCACAACTTTCACTTTTCGCTGGGTTACTAAATTGAAGTTTGCTGACTTTAGGCATATCAACTATGAAATACTCCCTCTCTCCAAGCCTTTCTATCGCCGACTCACCTCCAATGATCATGGACTCATGTTCAGGGAATATAACTCAGCCCTTTCCGTCGTTAAACAATTCCTCTTGCACCTCTGACATTAACTAGTTTATCTGTTCCATTTTCAGGCCCTTGTGCTCTAGCCTTTATATCCTTGCTCCAATTGTCCCACTTCGTCTCGTTGATACTCGTAGCATATCCTGTATTGCTCTAACACTATTTTGAGCAGAGAGAAACACAAACGAGCATGTGAAGGATACCTTTCAGCTCCTTGAGCATGGGGGAGTGAAAAAACAAGGCTTTCCTTGTTTACTGTCTTGCTACTTAAAACTACACAAGCCCTATGAAGTCTACCTATCTATGAAGATTACCCTCACCTTGTCCTGTCTGATGGCACAGAAAAACTTAGAGCTTTTGACTCGTTTCTTTTAATTCCTGTCGTCTCAGGCTTCTAACCTTAACACCTCTGCATCTTCCTCTGCTCCTTGACACAGGTTGTTTTTTTTTCAAGGGGCTATCTGGCGAGTGTCCACTTGGGTATAAGTCGCCGAAAACAAACAGCCCAGTTCTAGGCTACTTAAAATAAAAATTTTAACAGAAACAACAATAAAAAGGGGATAACAATCAGGGAGCAAGCTCCGGCGTCGAGGGGAGGTCCCCTCCCCCCGGCGCAGGAACCTGCTACCTACAAAAAAAAACAACCAAACAACAATAACAAAAAAACAAGTTAAATACAAGGGAGAAGGCCAGCCTCTCCCAAAAAGTCTATTAGTCCACCAGTCATGGTGCATGCACTCGACCCGAGTACAAGGGACAGGCGGTAGCGACCCCGCCCATCCCGGTACCGGGACAGGTAACGTGCGCCAAGATCACCCAAACTGGGACATTCGACAAGAATGTGCGGAAAAGTCTGGGGGACGACGCAGTCGTCGCAATAGGGCGCAGGCGAGCGCTCCATCAAATAGCGATGCGTCACACGAGTGTGTCCGATTCGGAGACGACAGAAAGCGACCTGAAGCCGTCGCGGCATTGGGGGATAGGTCCATGGAAAGAGTCACGGCGCAATGCCACGCAACTTTAAGTTTCCTTCGACCGTCTCCCATCTTCTTTGCCAGGCAGTCAGAAGAGCTGCCCGTATTCCTGCCATGTAGTCGGTGTGAGGAAAAGCCAAACGCTGGTCCGGTCGAAGAGTCCGTGCTGACTCTTTGGCGCCCTCATCGGCGCGCTCATTCCCCGCAATTCCTACATGTCGAGGAACCCAGCAGAAGATAATCTCGACATCTGCCCGGCTCGCCAAAACCGTGGCGTCACGGATATCGCGAACCAGGGGATGCGGATATTCCAATGCCCCAAGAGCACTCAGGGCGCTTTGTGAGTCGCTATAGATCACAATCCGGTCTCCGAACCGGGCACGTCGCGTAATCTCACGTACCGAGTAGGGTATTGCCACCAGCTCGGCCGTGAAGACAGACGCAGCGCCTGGTAGAGCCCCGCTGACTTCAAACAGAGGGGATACAGCGTGGAAGCCTACCCCTCTTCGGACTTGGAGCCATCCGTATACACTGGCACGGTTCCAGCGTGACGAGAGGTGTGCTCCAGAAAGGTCGAACGCAATACTCTCGGCACCGTACAAGCTTTGGGAGCAAAGGCGTGGCGACAAATAGCCAAATGTGGTACCCTCCAGGGTGGCGTCCAGGGCAGAACCAGGGACGCCATCGGCCCGAGAGCTATATCTAGCTCTCGAAGGAGTTTCCCGGCCCGAAACCCAAAGGGCTTAGGGTATCACTGGAGTCTCTCGACGGCATAGGCACCATCGAGTTCAGCTGCGGATGCAGTGAGAGCTGTAACAGTTGGCGACTGAGGGAGGCGCCGGGCTCGCGCGTACAGGAGAGTGATGCACTGCACGCGGCGCAGAGCGAGTGGCATCTCCCCAGCATCGACCAACAGGCTCTTAATGGCGGAAGTGCGGAAGGCAACGGTAGCAAGGCGAAGGCCGGTGTGGTGGATTTAGTCCAGCTTCCGCAATAAACGCTCGGCTGCGATTGCATAAAACTCGCATCTGTAGTCGAGCTTCGAACGAACAAAGGATCGATAAAAAAGTGGGACAGTAGCCCTATCAGCGCCCTAAGCGCTGAACGTCACGGAACAGAGAATGTCCATGGCACGGGTACAAGAGACCCTCAGGATGCGAATTTGAGTCTCCCAGGTGAGGCGTTGGTCGAATACAAGAACGAGGAAACGGTGCGATTCCACCACATCCAAGCGCACCCTATTAAGAAACAAATCTGGGTCGGGGTGAAGCCGTGGATGGCGGCAGAAGTGCACCACTTTAGTCTTGGCCTAGGAAAACCGAAACCTGTGCGCTTCGGCATAGCGAGAGACGCGGTTCAATGCCTGTTGTAGTTGACGCTCCAGAGTTGGCATCTGGGCCGCGCCAAAAGAGATCGAAAGGTCATCCACGTAGAGCGTAGCGAGAACATCTTTCGGCAGCACCGAGGTGATGCCGTTGATTCTCTGGGCAAAGAGTGTGACACTGATGACACTTTCCTGCGGGACACCCTCTTCCTGCTCCTTTGGGCCGAAGAGGGCTCCGCCCACCCGTACGCGAAATCGATGATCTCGCAAAAATTCAGATATAAACATTGGGAGGCGTCCCCTTGCCCCCATCGTGTGGAGAGTCTCCATGATACCGTATCGCCATGCGGTATCATAGGCCTTCTCCAGATTAAAAAACACCGTGGCGTTGTGCTGTCTACGAAGGAAAGCCTCGCATATGGCCTTTTCCGGGCAGGGCAGAGCATGTGACGTGGAGTGGAACTTGCGGAAGCCGCACTGTGCAGAAGACAGAGGGCCTCCGCTTTCCAGGAAAACAGCTAATCTAACATTTACCAGTTTCTCCATCAACTTGCACACGCAAGAGGTTAGAGAGATTGGGCGAAAACCGGTTGGAGTAGAGTGATCTCTCCCCGGTTTGCGAAGGCGAGCACAGTAGCGATTCGCCAGGAGTCTTGGAGAAGACCCTCCACCCAGATCCTGTTGAACAAATCTAACATAAAGGCGATGCCTCGCTCACCCAGGTGTCGAAGCATGGCGTACGGGACATCGTCCGGACCATAAGCGGTGTCCGCGCACGCAGCGAGAGCGTAGCTCAACTCACTCACAGTAAACTTGTCCTTGAAGGGTTCTCCGCCTCTGGAGGTAAAGTCCAGCTGGCAGCCTTCCGCGACATCACGACGTGCATTGAATACTGGCGGAGCAGCATCCCGGCTAGAGAATGCGGAAAAAGCGGTCGCGAAGGATTTCGCCACGGACGCGGGGACGAGATTGCGGTGCCATTTTCTTGGAGAACGGGGAGGGGGGTCCTGCGAGAACTTGCCCCGAATCTTTTTGAATCGCCTCCACAACTCTGCTAAAGGGGTCTTCCCGTTAAGTGAATACACGTATGCCCGCCAAGAAGAGCGGCGGGCGTGCTCCGAAATATATCAGAACCTAGCCCTAGCCCGACGAAATTCAGCGACAGTAAAATCGTTCAGGCGGTGCTTATAGCGCATGTAGGCATAACGCTTCTGTTTGAGGGCCGTCTCACACTCAGCAGACCCCTATGGGAGTGGTGCGTGCAAAACTGCCAGTCGTCCTAGGAATAGGAGTCAGGGCCGCGGCGATGAGGTTGCCGGAGAAGTCCTCAACGGCCTCATCTACCGACCTAAACTCATCGACTGAGATAGGAAATTTAGTCATTTCTTGAAATGCAGGCCACCGCGCCTGCGCCAAGCACCACCGAGGTGGTCTCTCAGGTGGCAGTTGCCCTGAAAATGATATTTGAATGGGAAATTAATCACTACCATGGAGGTCATCGACCACTTCCCAATTAAAATCAGGCTGTGCATCCGAAGAGCACAAAGATAGGTCAAGGCAAGAAAATGAAGCGGTTCTCGGACAGTGATGCGTAAACTCATCCACGTTTAGGACACCAATCTCAAGCTCTTTGATCAGATGGGCAAGGACTTGTCCCCCAGGATTTATGGATTAATCTCCCCAGAGAGGATGCCTGCCGTTCAGATCTCCAAGCAAGAGATAGGGCCTCGTCAACCGTGCCACGACGCGGTGGAAGTTTCCCGCGTCGAAGTCAGCTGACGGTGGAATGTACGCAGAAATGATAGTATACCTCCTATCCAGGTGCAGCTGCACAGCCACTGCCTGAACGGAGGTATCTAAAGAGAAGAGAAGAGCGGAGACATCATGCCGGGTGTAAACCGCGCATCCCCCAGCCCGGCCATCATGTGGTGGTGGGGTCGCAAGACCCTTATACCCCGGGAGGGCGGGAAGGGGGCAAGCGCCTAGCATGGTCTCCTGCAAAAAGATAGCTAACTGTGAACGGGACGAGACGAGCCTCTGCAGCTTCTCCCAGTTGGCCCGGGGATCACGGCAATTCCATTGAAGGAATATGCCCTCCAGGCCTAGCTTGGCGGAGACGCGGGGGCCCTCCTCGAACTGAAGACCATCACGGGAATGGCCGTACCACTCCCGGGGGCAGAACCCTGGGCGTTGTTGGCCGGAAAAAGCGCTAAAGGCGCTGTCGCCTTCGAGAACTTATTGGGGGGGTTGGGCTCGCCATGCACGTCTTTTCCTCCCTCCGCCTCGAAACCTTAGGCGGGCGTTGCGGCTTCGGAGGCGGGGGGCCCTCTTATCGAGGAACCACCGTCTCCGAGCCACTCGCTCCACCTCGGGGCGTGGGTAAAGGAGCCGAAGCTCCTTTGTTGCTGTCCTTCTTTTGGGGGACAGCTTTAGGAACCCCTGAAGATAGCCTAGCGACCATCTTCAGGGGTGTTGCCTCCTGTGAGTCTAACGATTCGGTGAAGCCTCATGGCCGTGTTGCCTTACGGGAAACGGTCACGCTGGGGAAAGAGGGGGAGCCCTGGTTTTAGCCGGGGCTGAGTGTGAACCCTTTTTGTCTCCAGCTTTACCAGGTGAGCGCCCGAGTTGAGTAGAGCCCACAGAAGGGCTCCGAATGGGCGTAGAAACAACCGTGCTCGTTGGCCTGGATGGGCCAGGAGCAGAGGGTGCCTTTCTAACTATTGAGGCATATGACGTCCCAGGCAGAGCGGGGCGCGCCAGGACCAAGTCCTTAGCCTCGCGGAATGAGAGTCAATCCTGGGCCTGAACGACCATGATTTCTTTCTCAAGGAGATATGCACTAGATTGCTTCGAAAAAGCAGGGTGCGGCTCTCCGCAGTTGACACACTTGGCCATACACAAGTTTCGGGTGAACCCGAATTGCACGTATACAGGAACGATTCGTATGGCCAAAGCGGTGACAGTAATAGCACCGCCGCGGCAGTGGCACGAATGCCTTCACGCGGTAGCGGTACCAACCGGCACGCACCGACTCAGGGAGTTTGTCACAGTCGAACGTGACGAAGAGTGTAGGGGTGAGTCTCAAGGCCCCTTCCTGTTTTCTCATCACACGTTCGTCCTTGAACGCCCCTTGGTCGGCCAGCTCTAGAGTGATGTCCTCAATGTAGTAGTCAACGAGTTTCTCGCATAAACTATTCCTTTCACAAAGTTCACGGTAGAGTGCGGCGTCACACTCACCAGGGTGCCATGAAGTGTCCGAAGAGCACCTATCTTGGCCGCCTCGGCGGGATTCGCCGCATGCGCCAGAAGGCTTCCGTCCGAGAAACGTGTCACCTTCTGCTCTCTACCAATTGCACTAGCTAATCCTCTCTGATGGTTCATGTTGCCCTTGGACAACATGGTGCCATCAGTGGAGCGAATAACGAGGAAGCGTTTGAAGCTAGCCGGCTCAAAAACGCCAGGTAACCTCTGAATCAGGGGTCCCGATGTCATCGAGGCTCTGCCCTGTGCACTTTTCCTCTTTGTCATAGTCAGGGGCTCCTCACCCGGGGGGGCAGAGAGGCCGGATGTGCCGATCTAGGCTTGGTCGCTTGCCAAAGTGGGACAGACTCATCCGTCCCCGTAGCCCCGTCGGATGGAGAGGAGCCCCGACTCTTTTTAGTCTTTCTTGTCTTTTTCTTCTTTTTAGGAGAGGAGGGCGGGGAATGAACCCGCTTCTCTCCTCCGTCGACAGAAGCCCCTAGGCCAGATAGACCAGCCTCAGCCAGGTCCTTCTCCAAAATGAAATAGGTCCTCGTGGTCGCAGTGGCACCGGTCAGAGGAGATTCCTCCCCTCCTTGTACTGCCGCGGAGGCCCCAGCCGTTTGAGGAGGACCATGCATAGGGGCGGATTCGGGTTCGGTGCTTGGCGCCGAGCCCGAATTCCCCCCCATGGAAGGCCCTACCGTCTGAGGCTGGGTTTCCTCAAAGACCATGTCTATCACAGGAGGGGCCTCCAGTTGACCATCCCCTCCCAGGACATAGCAGGTCCTCTTGGCAGCGTCACCAGTCTTGTTTAGGGAGGCACAAGCCTTGACACCGGCAAGGTTTAAGATTCTTGCCAGCAGGTCTTTTGAGGGAAGCGACCGAAGGGGCCTGGCTTCCCTCTCCCCCTTAAGAGGGTTTGCCCTACCGAGCCGCTTTAATGGGGAGCGGCTGGCTAAGGGCTGCCTGCTGGCTTTCTTGGCAGTCCCCTTGGGAAGAAAAGAGGGGACTGCCGCTGGAAAAAGGGAAGTGTCCGAAAGCACCTCCAGAAAAGTGGGTGATGGGGAGTCCCCTGCACCCGTAGGCAAAAGAGAGGAGTAAACCTCCTCTCCGGTTAGAGAAATATAGAGGGTCCCCTGCGCAAGCACAGGAGGGGGACCTCCATTTTCTCGCTGGAGCTGCCCGAGGGCGGCTCCGTCGTTGTTAAGGGAAGTTAAAGGGGTTTGGTTGTTTGAAGACTCATCCATGGGCATGGTGACCCTATTTGTGCCACGGGACGCAATAGCTCATCACCTCTTGCAGTTGCCCGCACTGCAAGAAGTGCTTACAGGCCTGGCAGAGGCAGGCGCTGCAATTTGGGACCACCCTTCCCGCCTGGTGGCCTGGCAGTCCATCGGCATGGCGGCTCCACCTTGAACACGGCGTAAAACTGAGTGTGAAGAGGAAAGGAAAAGGGATGTGAGGAAGGTATGGGTGGGGATGAAGCAGGTTGTTAAAAACCAGCCACCCCAGACCGGAGCTCAGGGGTTAGGGAACACTGTCCCCTCCCCCCTCAGCCCCGATCCGGGACGGTTGGCTTAGAAGAAGTTCAGCATCTACACTGTGAAATTGGAGGCTGACCAGAGAAAGTTGTGGGAGAGGTTGTATGAAAAGCAAGGAAACAAGTGTTTTGAAGGAAGGAGAAGAGGCTAAGCTGGGGTCTCCTTGACACAAAGTAATTCTCCCTTCCTCCCAACTCGAACTCATTTCTATCGCTCGCGAGTGCTAGGAAACTGACCTTCTGCTTCTTTTCAAAAAATCCTTCTTCTTTTGATCCTTCCCTTCCCTCATTACGGACGCTTTGTCTGTAAAATGATTGATATTCTTAATACCTTCTTCTTACGCAATGTGTTACTATATGACTTCAAATATAATGTAGTTCGCATTATCCTTAAAAAAACATAACCTGAACCTAAACGACAAGGCATATTCACCCCTATGCCAAGTGAGAGTGTGGTGTCATCCCTGATTCGATATTAATGTCCTCCTCCATTCACGAAGAGATCTTTAAGTTGCGATCAAAGGCAGATCACAGGATTGAAACAACTCTACTACATGTAACTGATCGCTTTCCTCGTTCGGTTGATGGTGACCAGGCAACCATTCTTGTATTTCTTCAACTCATCGGCATCTTTTAACACTATCGAACACAATGTTCTTGTTTTATACCTCATTCGTAAATTCTTAGTCGCCTTGAATCACCAGACTTAGTTTATTTCACTCGTATCTATCTTATTGTACTAAGGCTAATCTTATCTGTAGCTAAATATCATGACTGTTAGGTGTGTGTTATGGCATTCTGTAGGGTCCTGTATTAAGTTGCCTCATATTTCGTATCTCTCTAGGTCATTTTGTGTTTTTTGATCGCCGTAACCTATTATTCCATTTCAATTCTTGTCACACGAAAATTTCTCCTTTTCCCAAGACTCAATTACTACAACAAATTTCTCGATGGATCACCAAATCCCTTTACTCTTTGACCTGTTAACTTGTCTAAAACTCTGCGGCCCTTGTTATTCTACCTCGATTTCGTATCGCTTTTTCAACTTCCTGCTCCATGAACTACACTAGCCTGCCATTCGATCCCCAATAGCATTCAAAGTGACTTTCAAATTTATAGGATTTTAAACATTGCACTCATCTCGTCACTCTCATTGAGCCATCTATGCTAGTGAGAACCCTACGTTCTAGATCTGCCCCGTAACTTTTGTTCCATTTATTTCTTGCTGCTCTGTAGGTAATTGTGCTTGATCTATTTTTGACCTTAGAATGTGGAACGATCATACTATTGCTATACAAACCTTTTCTTCCTTGTGGCCTTTATCATACATTGAAGACGAAAAGATAGGGTCTATAGCTGAAGATGATGAAATGTTGTTAAGTCTGATAATGCCGTGCTTCTAGTCTGATGGCAGTTTGCTGTCTTTTCGCTGATAATCCCTCGTAGCCTCTTTGCTTGTATGATGTTGTCGCCTAGGTAAATTTAGGCCTATCCAAGCAAGGTAACAGAGAGTTTGAGATTGAGGAAACATGAAAATGATGAATGGCAGTGGTGGGAGGTACCGATCGTGGATGAGCAATAAACGCTTCTATCAATATGGGAATGAGCGCGGTTTTTATTGGGAACGGTAGCTATAGGAACAAATTCGAAGGGTTCTGGTTCACACATTAGGTGATAATTTCGACACCCAGCTCTCTCTGTCCTACGCCACACAGACGTTTGATAGCATTTTTTACAGGGTATATTGGCTTCCATCTTTTAGGAGATGATTTTGTCAATTTGACGACTTGAGAGTAAGGCCAAGTCCCTCGACAGCAATAAAAAGGTAATATTTCTTAAATTGTTTCAAACGCAACAAAAGAACTATAAAACTACACTACTGGCAACCTCACCTTTTTAGCAGCAATATTATTGTGGTTGATTTTACTTCTTGTCATAGAATGAAAAGCCTTGAGTAGTAGTTTGCCAACCTTCCTTTATCCAGGCCGATCCGGACTGGATAATGATATAGACATAAAGGTCAGTATGATAATCGCTGGTGAGCCTGAGGGAACCAGGGGCAGGTCCTCTTTGGGGGAAGGTGTGAGGAACTATTATGTTTGAACGCCAAACAACGTTCAGGTGGAACCTTCGTCACCCTGCGGCAGAGAGACCTTTTCCCTCTCAGAGGTATGTGAATATAGATACCCATCCGCAGAATTCCTTGGAACAGAGAGAGGTGTGTCTTGTGCTCCGAAGATGAAAGAGGAAAGAAAGCAGTGTTTTTCTTTGTTAAGTGTGTGAGAGTAGTGTAATATCTACCCACCGCAGTAGAGGCTGACCACAGCGCGTCCACCAATTGGTAGCCAGATCTCTCTTCGTGCGCTGACGTTTGTGTCCACTTTTTCCGGGGTCGAATTCGGTACTACGGCGTTGGCAAACCCACGCCGTACCCACTCTGCTAGTAAGAGCTCTAACCACCTTGTGTATGAGTGTTAACCTGTTTCATCTAAGCTAAACGGACAAAGAAGTAGTCAACAGGGTCGGAGTGTACCTAATAACGTGTAATACTACCACAAACATGGATAACAGTTGCAATTTGACATGACATGAAGTGGATAAAGTGTGGGATGTAAGGAGACATCATTATTCAGCCACTACTGCATCAAAGAATTGCGCACTTCAGCAAGATTGGGTTCATGCCGTCCGACCTTGACGTTTAACATGTTGTTCGAGGTAATAATCTAATAGAAAACCGATGTGGTTAAGATCCGGGCATTTTGCGACCAATCAAGATGTGTGACTGTTTTTGAATGCTCATCATGTCAGTCAGTCACAGTTCTAACCAGTGAACTCGGGAGTTGTTATCCTGGAAGACAGGAATTGGAAGGTTACGTTCTACGTCAAGATAAAGGACAAAGAGCAAAACCTGGTCGTTTAGCATCTTGATGTAGGCTTCTTGTCCCCAAGTGGTTTTTAAATTGAACAAAGCCCAACTACCTCTATTACCTCACAGAGCCTTTCCTAGCTTCAACCGAACCGTGCATGAAGTTTTTCTTGAAGGCCTCATGAGACCTCTAATGACCACGACGTCGTGTATCATTCATATGATGTAAGAAAAGTGAGTCGACCGCACACCTGCAAATTGCACTACATCCTTCACAGGGTGACATTTGGTGCGTCGCAATAATTTATTTTTGACACTCACTAACATCTGCTTTGCGCCCTATTTTGCACACAGCGTACGAGACATGCACTTCACCTTACTACTTTTGCGAAATCTATAAATCATGTCACACACTTTCCAGGTAGTAAGTAAGCATCCGATTTTCCTGGTTCATTAGCAACTACAGCCACCTGTAGTTTCTATTACTTTAAACACGCCATGCGATTAATTTTTTGGTCTGGTGAGCTTATTTATGGCTAATCGATATTTTGTACTTTATAATGACCCATTAATAGACTGACAGGACTTATGGCTGGTCATAAATTCCGTTCTTTTTCTCGCTGAATTGCACTGATTAGTTTGACCATTAATTTGTCACATCCAAAATTAGAAACATCTTTGAAATTTCGCTTATCATACATGTCAGGTAACTTAGGTTAGGTTTGTTCCGTTTAGGTATGAGAGGATTAGGTTAAGTCAGTCTTGCTAGGATTAAGCCCGTTTTAGTAAGGTTAGGTTATGCAAACTGAGGTCAGTTTACCTTAGTTTATGCTAGGTGTATCAGTTTAGGTTAGGTTTGTTTTATATGGGTGAGAGTAGTTTTGTGCTAGGGGGGATTAAAGGAAAGTAAGGATAAGTTTGATTACATTAGGTTGATTTAGGTAAATTTAGTTGTTATATTATGTAAGCTTAAATCAGTTTAGGTAAAGAAATGTCAATTATTAATTAAAAATAATAATCTCAAACATAATAACAGAAAAAAAATATAGCTCTAATTTAGGCTAAAATTTAGTCTCCTTTCTTTCATTCAGGAATGCACAAAATACACACATTTGAACTCGGTGGTTGTGCTTTCGCTGGCGGCCGCTGAAAGCAATAATATAATTAAAGAAAAACATAAACTAAAGAAGAGAGATATCAAATATTTGATAAGCTAATAAAGAACAATCCAAGTAAATGCAATTTGTAGTTATGAAAATAATAAGTATATATATTTTCCAATTATTTTCCGTCAAGCATACACGTACCGACTAAGAAAGACCAACATTCTGCAAGAATATAAACGAAGTTCAAGGTATTGGTTTAGGTGTGTTTTTGTATAGTTGTAGATAATATGTGCATGGGAGGGAGCTATGGAAAAATTTAATCACTTGATAGATAAAGATGGATAGCTATCCTATGGGATCATACAACACAACAAACTCCCAAAATCGTTTGACCTTTTCGCATCATTGCAATGTCACACAATCACACTTCTCAGTGAACTCACAGATGTCCTGTCGCTAATGACAGATAAAATCTTCACGCACAGATATTTGTGTGGTCCGTTGTGGGCCCGCCAGACTTCCCCTAAGCAAGCACGAAGGTGTGGGGATCGCAATAACAAAGAATCAGCGATGACCTCCCTCAGGCCGGGCATTGCGTGCCGACACAAAACACTCATAAATTCCACCCAAACAACTTCATCTCGAAACGCCTCAAGGGTTATAGGTGGGGCAAAGATGAGCGGCTACTAACGTTCATTGGCTCTAAGATGGTGGCAAAGTTTAAAATAAATTCTACAACGTGTAGTGGGGTATAATAAAAGTAGTATGCTGCAGTTTCGAGTGGTCTAGAGAAATACATATCTATTGTTTAGGGCAGTGGACGGGAATGGAGTGTGCAATCTTATACAATTGTATTGTGGTTAAGTGAAATGTATGTATAGTACAGTGTAACAATACTGCAGTGTAGTGTAATGCAGGCATATTTAAGTGCAATAGCATTCTAGTGTTCTGCAGTGGCAATAGCGAAGTTTAATACAGGTGTGATTTAGAATTTAATCTAATAATAAGGTAGTGGTGTGGTGTATTATAATGTAATACGTGTACATAATATAAAGTTTAGTGTCATGCAAAAGTAGTCAGTCTACTGTAGTATAGTATAGCGTAATGCAGTGCGTGTGGTGTGCACAGGGTATTCTAAATCTCTAGTGTGGTAAGTTAGTGTTATGTTGTATGCTTTGCCTGACATTCAGCCTTTAACTGACACATGCTTTGCATTTAGTTTGTCACGTTTAGTGCCGCCGGTGGATAGATTTGTGGCGAAACTGGAAGCTGAGTATCTTGGCAGATCGCAGTCACTCCAATGCTAAGACTTTCTGTGTGCCTGACTAGTAGTATTTTAGGTCACGGGTCGAGTGCACACAAACTCCTGTGAGCGTATCCAGATACATACACACGCACATGGACTCGCACTTAAGTCTCTTTACCCCTCTATCCCCCCACAATATTTTGGTCAGTGACCTTTTTTCGAAGGAATTAGAGTCTACACACACACACACACACACACACACACACACACACACATTGGGTTAGGTTAAGAGTAAAATGGTGCCCCTACCCCCACCTCTACCCCACCCCTAGCATTGGTCCCTACCAGCCTTGGTCACTTGCAGGTGTCTCCCCCGCCCACACACACCCCAATACTTTGGTCAGTGACCTTTTTTCGAAGGAATTAGAGTCTACACACACACACACACACACATAAACACTAGAGCTTTCTAAATAATTAGAGTTTACACACACACACATAAACACTAGAGTTTTCCAAAGAATTAGAGTTTACACACACGCACATACACACTGGAGCTTTCTAAGGCATGGACTCGGACTCAAGTCTCCCTACCCACATCACTTACCGCTAAGATTTTTCTAAGGATTCAACTCGACCTCCTATGAACGTATCCAGATACGTACACACGCAACATATACACACACTTGAAAGCGTTTTGAATTTTCAGGATTTTTCTTGTAATGACATAACCGTGGAGTTGTCATTTAACCTTTTACAATTCTTTGACTGGTCCGTCTAGTTGCCATCTGTTTAAAGCATTTGTCTGTCACACGTTCTAAGATGATCCTCCATTCACACCGTATCACACCTAGACTTAGTAAATATTTTGCAACTAAAGATGTGTATTGATCGGATTATAAATTTAGCCCAGACTATTCATATACGGTTGATTTCTTCAATCATCTTTGGCGACTTATTCATGAACACCCAATTGACCGGACTTAATTTCTTTATAGTGGGTCATTCCAAACATCTTTCAACTATAATAATGGAAAAGAAGTGATTCAAAATCTCCAGTTTATGGATTTAGAAGATTTACTCATCGGTGAAAAATTAAAAAATGAGCTTATGGACCAGTTTTCTTTGTAGGAGGTCTATCAGATCGTCACAATACATGGGTGGCTAAATCTTTCTGCATAATGCATTTTAACATTGTGAATGATCGGGAGAAAGTAGTGAACATCGCTATATTTGCCTCAAAACTCTTGCGATTTCGATTTCTCTCATGGTATTCCTATCAGCTCATCGATACGATGAAAACCAAGATTGAAGAGGCAAGGATGAAAGAATTTGCCTTCTCACAAGATCGAGAGAATGTGATGAGTTATTTTTTAAACAAAATAAAACATTAGTACATAACTTGTATTATCTCATCTTTATTTTATTTATATAAATCATAGAATATTATTAATAATTGAAAATATATATATATATATATATATATATATATATATATATATATATATATATATATATATATATATATAGTCATATGAGTTGCTGCTGACCAGTCTAATCTTCAATTTCACGGTGAAGGTAAGGACACATAGGAGGCTGAGGTACATGTGATTTATTTATGGAACAACGTTTCGGGCGTATCACCCATCTTCAGGTTCTAAAACATAAATTAATCTAATACAGTTAAAGAATATTAAAAATATTAAAAATAATTAGGTTATGACTATTTAGGTAAATAAAAAATTAGAAAATAACTCAGGAATTTAAAAGTCAAGAGAATAAAATTATCAATCTAATATAATACTATTGAAACGACAAAAAAAAACACAAAAAACAAAAGTAAATAATTTTAAATTCCTGAATGATCGGTAAGCAATATTATACTGTGATTATTTACTTTTGTTTTTTGTGTTTTTTTGTCGTTTCAATAGTGTTATATTAGATTGATAATTTGATTCTCTTGACTTTTAAATTCCTCAGTTATTTTCTAATTTTTGATTTACCTAAATAGTCATAACCTAATTATTTTTAATATTCCTTAACTGTATTAGATTAATTTATGTTTTAGAACCTGAAGATGGGTGATACGCCCGAAACGTTGTTCCATAAATAAATCACATGTACCTCAGCCTCCTATGTGTTCTTACCTTCACCGTGAAATATATATATATATATATATATATATATATATATATATATATATATATATATATATATATATATATATATATATATATATATATATATATGCTGGCAGGTATTCAATGGACTTTTTTTTTAAATATCTTGTAAGATCCCTTTGAAACCGAAAGATATTGTTCGGTAACTCCCTGGGAGCTCAATACGTTTCCAAAAGGTCTTTCTCAAAACCTTTTTCCCTCTCACCTCTTTCACTCCACCGTCTTCTTCGGGTCTGAAACCCATAAATGGTACAAGGATATGACTATCATCATTCTCTCTATCATCATCGGCTCCAACTATGCGTTTCATAGTATCGTAGGTTATTATATCCTTCGTGTGATGGTTAATGGTTAATCCTTTAACACCAAGTATATACTTCACCCCACTTGGCGTTTGGATCCGTACCGAATAGGATTTGGGACACCTAGAGCAGAATGAATCTCCATACGCATCAGCACCGGTGAAATCACATAGGAATTCTCCGAGTTGAGGTTGTGGTTCAAATTTCCTAGCAATGAAGATGGCACTGTCTGTGTCACAGTACAAGAACCTTTCACCTAACGAGTCTAAGAGGCCATAGAGCTTGATTCGAGCATAGGCGGTTGTGAATGCTGCAATTGGAAGATTCGTTACGCGGGAGTCAACTTCTACATGTTCAGCATTCTTCACTTTCGCAATGTATACATTGCTAATACATCCAACAAGTTCTCAATTTAATCGTCGTTTTTGATCAGGTCGATTACATCATAGTCCGAACCACAGATGAACGTTTGCATTCCGTGAATCCTCTGAGCGAATTTTCCCCAGAGACTGTAAAAGAAATAAATATGATCAGGATTAATGGGATGATTTTTTATTTATTATTATAGTAATATTATCGACTTCATTTTAAAAATTAATGACTTTATATTAGCTGTACAATGTCTTAACATTTCTAAATCACATATTGAAAATAATATATCGACACAAAAAAAAATCTAATCACAGGAAGAAATCCTTACCAATTTAGGCAGAGCTTGGGTCTAAAACGCTTTCCACGATTCCTATCGATGTTGTTCATTTGGATCTTTATCCCCTCAACATGATTCACCCTCTTCACGTATTCTATTTTTTCATCCTCACCAATTACTTTTCGTGGAAAGCCAGAAGCTTCTATTTTTTTCTAGAAAAGCTTTCATATACTCTGCCAACAAACCATTTCTCTTTTCAATCTCTCAAAACTCGTGGATTTTCTTGATCTTATACATTTTTTACATTACAAGTTTTAGTTAAGGGGTTGTTTACTCTTCGGAAATCATACGTTGCTTTTCAGAGTGTTCGCATTCGTATGAGCTTTGCTGAGCGCATGCGGTGCAAAGTCTGAAAGTAAGTTCACTATCTACGGATTGAGGGAGAACTAGAATATACAGATCATTAGGAGGAAGAACATCAACTTTCCCGATACCGAAATATGCCTCATTTACACCGTGAGTGAATTCTTGAAATAAACGTAATTTCTCGCACAGATACGCATAGTCTAGGTGATCCTACGGGATAGGGATTGTTTTCCATACAGTACGGATATAAGGATCAAAAACCGACATAATGGATTTTCACACCTTCGGTTGGTGGGTAGTATAATATAAATGAGTTACATCTGCCACCAAAAGGTGCACTCCCCACATATAATACACCATTGATTGCATCAGAAGATATTCTATTAACTGGCTCACGATGCCCTAGAATGGTTTGCATCATGGTTTCAAATTCACACTCCCAGAGAATGATAACCTTGTTTTTACTACTAAGAATTCGATCACTCTCTACTGTCTGATAATATTAGTCCAACGACCCACATCGACCAATGGGAACATCATGTTTTAGATCACAGTTTTCATTCTGGCACCCATGCCAAAAACATCCATGAAAGAGAAACACAGTTCCTCCTCCTGATGGTGAAAACCTGCCAGGAAAATATACTCTTGCACCAACAAGAAGGCTTCGCTCACCACCGTTTTCCTCCTGCCGATGACTGCAATAGAACTTTCTGGTAAGAAGACATCTTTATAAACCTTGTAGCACAATGAGGCTATTGCGATGCAAGACTGCATAGGATCAATGTTAAATCTTCTGATGAACGGACTCCTAAAATTCTCAAAACACAAGCGAAGGATAGAAACATCTTGAATGAAATAATTAATATATTCTGTACGAATATTGTATACTTCTATCTAAAAATTCGAATAAAAGTTACTGTCAAAGGTAATTTTTCCTCGCTGTTTATTTGTTAAAATACCTTTATTTCAGGAACCGGTCCAGTATAATTCAAAGTTTCCTAAGAAATAAAATCGTAAAGAAAATAACGTTTTTCCATTTCTGGTATTCCCATGGTTTTGGGCAGTTTTTTCAGCGAAGAAGGTATGAATAGGACTGTGTCGTTAAAACTTATGTCCCGAACGAGCTCTATATTAAAAACCTTTCGTCTCCGCTTCATTAGATGCAAAGTAAAGAGATTAAGATTAAAACGTTGAAGCAGTTTGTCAAAGATAAATTGGGCATCGAATTTGGCATTGTTATATGCCATCACATGTTTTCACATTTTATCTCAATCCTTTTATTCGTATTAACTCTTCTACAAAGGGTTTACAGGGCAGTTTTTACCATCTCTTTGAAAAAACTTTGTTCGTGCACAACGTTTCTTCATTTTTCATATGTTTCATTCTCATTATCAAAACAGAGTTCACAGATTATTTTCATAACCAATATATGAGGAAAAAGTATAAATGATCCCACTTCTTTATAGCTTTTAATATCATAATATACGGCATTCCATTTATTAACCATCAACTTCTTCGATCTATTTTCCCAGCAATATGCTCTGCTTTATCTGCTTTATAGTATGATTAACATTTAGAGCAGAACAACTTTTTATACTCGTGTCGTTTCTTGCCGTTTGCACCCTGCATGATTATATAGTTACATCTAAGACACATACTAATCTTCACATAAGTATGAAGCTTTTTGTGCGTATCAAAACATGCAGCTGTATTGCCATTGTAGAGAAGAGAAGCCTTTAAACTTCTGTTACAAGAATCAATGAGGAGCCTCCATTTATCTGCTTTGTACGGCATCTCCATGTGTTCGATAAGGCCAGAAATATTTGAACAAAAAACGAAAGAATCCTCTTTCTTATTGAACTGAATGAATTCTGCTTTACGATGACGGTACCAAGCGAATGTTGTTCCAGAAGCTAGAAGCCTGTGTTCCTTTAATCTAGAGCCAAGTAACTGTGCACTTTCTTTTAAAAGGTTAAGGTCTCGCACCATGTCGTTGAGCTCAGCTTTGTGTAAGAGTTTGAGATCGTGATTGTTTGGTGGTTCATAGACTACTTCCATCTGATTAGTATTACTGATGAAATTTCCCATATCTCAGGTGGCACCGGCACAGGTGTATCATCTGAGTGCGGAACAGGCCTTATGCTGAAGGAATATTTGGGTATATTATGCGATTTTTAGTCTTCTTGTTGAATCCAGTTACTTTAGTCATACAAAAATAGCAGTCATCATGGTGATTCTTCTGCTCTTGCTATACCATTGGTACTCCAAAGGGCATACATTTAAGTTTTCCAACTGACCACATTTAGAGCTTACTGATACAACTTTTGCAAGCTTTGTATGGGTGAAATGGCTTATCTTGGTCTGCTAATCTGCAGCCAAAATAAGCTAAATAAGAACGCTTCAACAAAGGAGTAATATTGCTCCAGGAATCTGAAGGAATGAATTGCCAGCAGACATAGCAAAATTTATACAGCCTCTAGACATATTCACAATCTAAAAATAAAGAAAAATATATAAGCAATATTAGAAATATATCTATAATATATATATATATATATATATATATATATATATATATATATATATATATATATATATATATATATATATATATATATATACGAGGGGCGATCAATTGGTTTTGCGAATCGGTAAGGCAAAACAGAGGAAGGGGGAAGCTGTTTGTGGGGGCGTTAGGACAAGTTATGACAAGTCAGGACCTGTAGGCACACGCTCCTGCCTCGTCTATTTAAGAAGCAGTAGCTGATCGCAGATCGTCAGTCACAAATTTTTCAACTATGGAGAAGATTGAGCACCGCGCAGTGATCAAACCTTCGACTAAGGAAGGCAAGAATGCAAAAGAGATCCATGAACGCATGGTTGCAGTGTAAACCGACACCGCCCCTTCTTATGCAACCATTGCTTGCTGGAATAGGGAGTTTCGCCATGGTCGTGAGTCCCTTGAAGATGACCCCGTCCAAGACGCCCGTCAGACGTGACCAACGAGAACAATGTAGCCCGTGTGGAGAGGATGATCCTCGAAAATCGACGGGTGAAGGTCGAAGAACTCTAGCAAGAACTTGGAATATCACATGGAAGTGTTATCCACATCAGCCACGACAATTTGGCCATGACCAAGGTCTCTGCCCGTTGGGTTTCTAGAAACCTCACGCCCCATGATCGACTTCAACTTCGTCAAAGTCCACAAGGCCAGAGTTGCACAAGCTGCCCTGCGCGAGTGCTGATTCGAGGAGCTCAAACACCCCCTCCTACAGTCCAGATCTGGCCCCTAGCGACTACTTTTTATTCCGCCAGCTCTAGGCTGCACTGCGTGGACGCCGGTTTGGGGACAATAAGGATGTCCAGGAGTGGATTGTACAGCAGTCGGAAGATTTCTGGTTGTCAGGAATTCGAAGCCTCAGGAACAAGTGGTGCAAGTGCATTGAAGTCGAGGGTAGTTTTTTTTGAAAAATAATAAACCACTCTTCCTCATATCTCGTTTTCTTATAACCGAATTGCAAAGAATATTGACCGCCCCTCGCAGAAATATTATATAATGTAAACATATATATATATATATATATATATATACTATAATATATATAAATATTTACTTATGCTATACAAAAAGAGAAAAGTAACGTCTCCGTCTAACTCGACAACGTGATGTGTTAGAAATGAATAAAAAAGAAAGTAAATCACCATTTTCCATATATATTTTGAAAAAGATGTCACAGTCAATAAAATAAATCATGCAAACCAGTGTTATTAAATGAAATTATTTAAAAAATACCCTGAAAAATTTATGACAGCAAAACTACTTCACAATTGAAAATATAGAGAATTAGATGATTACAAAATTATCAAAATGTGTTCACTGCACTTTGGAATAAATTTATTGAATGACAATTGAGAGGAAAAGTACAACGGTCTTTTACACAAGTCAAATGACAAACACCCAAATAAAAAGTTAGAGTATAACACCACACTCGATGGAAAGCTATCTTGTCTTACATTCTGGTGTAATTTTCAATTATGATTTAACTGCATTATATTTTTTATACATTCTTTATGAGACAGCAGTGATGTATGTAATGATGAAGTCATAGTTGACATTCTTAACAATGAATTAAGGAAAAAATAACTAGATATTAATCAATTGGCAGTAAATGGTACAAGCACTACAAGTTTTATGGAGTGTGTGAATAATGGTATGTACCAGACCCTCAAAAGGGAAGTTGCATCTATAATCATTATAATATGTGTCAGTCACAATATTTAACAAGAAAGTTTTACACTTACATACGGTCGTACACAGAGTCGCATTTAACTCGTGATCATAGGGATTAAGTTTATCGCTAATCCATTTATGACCTTTATTTCACGATTGACTACGCATGTGTGCCTTATTTGCCAACGTCAAATAGGTATTTGTTTACGTCTCCCCGCAACCCCACTTTCCCCACATAATTTCCCCCCCTTTCTACCTCACAATGCCTCTACCCGAGGAACATTTGTACATTATGATCACGCTATCCCCAGTCTCGTTTTTGCATCCCACCCTTTCTCTACTTTTCCTTTATATCCCTCCCAATTCTCTTTCTTTATTTTTCTTCAGTCTCTTTTAACTTGGTTTTATAATATGCATACATAGGTGTAAAACACACACAAGCATATCTACTTGAACTTTGATACGTTCCTCAACTGCTTAACTTCCATGTAGATAACAGCAGACGCGGTTTCTTCTGAGCATACCAGTTGAACTCGAAAAACTGTACCTCATACTCGGGGCACTCCACGCCAGAAGAAGCGTGAAGAGATTGTGAATTAGGTTAACCACCCGAAAGACCTAATTTACACAGTTAAACAGCAGCAGTGTGACCAGGCTGATAATATGAAGAAGTGCCAACGATCATGCGCCACATTTCGCCTTCCTCTTTGATCGTTCTTGGTGTACTCAGCAGCGAGGGACACATTTTTCCTCATCACACCTTTCTCCAAGGCCTCAAGTTCAATGCTGGAAAAGGTAATCGAGCCTTGGATAGACCTAGTAGACGCTAGAAGGTTTTATGTTTTCCAGTAGGACACTGCTCTCACACACTTGGCAAGGAAGTCTCAGGTGTGGTTGTTCAACAACGTTCCGGGCAACTAGTCCCGAGACTTATGACTGCCAAGCTCCCCAAATGCAATCCCCAAAATTATTACGTGTGTCGCATGGTTAAGAAGGATGTCAACAAGGCTGCTCACAACATTTTAGGATCTCTAAAGGCCCCAATTGTGGAGGTAATGCCATCCATTGACAAAGACTCCCTAACCAGGGCATGTAATCAGTTCATGTCCCACCTGTAGAAGAGCGTACTGGTAGAAGTTGGCCATATCGAATGATTTAGCAACTATACTCGTATATGTCATTATATCTGTGTTTAAATTCTCATGAGAATATATATTTTTGAGTTGGGTAGACAACTTGTTTTCTTGTCCCTTGAACAATTTCTATCATTGGATTTCGAACTAGTAGCCTCACGTTTGCGAACCAGAAGCAAGTCACCGCACTACGGCGGCTCAATGGACTGTATAGGTGTAGGTATTTATCCGCCTGTCGCCAATGTATGCGACAATATAGTTAACTATCTTGGTTTTCTCGGGAAAAACTAACCTTTATGTTTCTCTCTTACGACGGAATCAGAAAGGAAGAAAATGGAAGGTCTTCCATTCTATTGTGCATCCTTATGTTATTCGGTTGTTTGTGTTAGTAATTTGCTCCCTACGTTATCCCATTTGATCAAGTCTCTTTACTTTTTTATTGTTATCGTAATTAGTTCAATTTTCCCTGATATAAATTTTATTAGATTGTGTGATCAATTTCGATTGCCAAAGAATTTAACTATATGTTTTAGGATAGGAAAATATCTTTTAATACTATGACCTGCATATATTTAACCTTGAACCTTGTAAATAGAAAGTTCAAAGATTCATCTAGTTATAAAATTAAATATTGTGAAAATATAATTTCCCTTTTTGGTGCTCAGATCCGTGATTCGTAAATTCAAGATAAGTTTCGTTAAAACTCTAAGACTATAGGGCTTTGACTAAGCACCCTATTTAATCTATTTAAGTTTGGTTGAGGACAAGGCTCTTGATTCTAATACTTTGCATTCCTAAATAAAGTAATTAATTTATCATTTCGATAGGATATTTTCTTTAGATGAACTAATTTTAAAGGAAATTGAGGAAATTGTATTGTTAAAAGAAATCATTGTAGATATATCCAAATGAGAAATTTGCATATCTTTTGGGACAGTTAAGCGGAGACGCATTGCATTTGATTTAGTTATTAATGCAGACTGATTCTTCATTATAAGAATATACATAGATCCCTCACTTGCACTTTCCTGTACGAAATTAAATCAATAGGTTGCTTAAAAATGAATCTAACTAGTAGCAGTTGAATCTCTTTCAAGAGGCCATGGAAGAAGTTTTTCATTTGTTGCAGCAAAGATTTGGGCAATCAGCAGCTGAAAATTACATTAAATTCCAGAGACAAAAATAAATCCCCACATTTCAAAATACGGAGAAAAATGTTTCTCAGAAACATACATAATAAGTGGAATAAGGTTACTATGAAATACTCCAAAACTCCTCCCTCAAAGTGTGCGCACTGTATAGTAATCATCATTTGATTTATGCATCCTTTAAATATCTGTCCCCTTTCGATAAACTAAATCAAGCACAAAATTAGAAATTTTGTACTAATTATTTAAGATCAAATCATTATAAAAAGAGTGTAAATCTAAGTTTGGCTCTTTGAGGTGTCAAGAAAAATAATTCAACGTCAATCCCTTTTTCCCAATTGTTATGCCGATACTGGGCTACCAATAGCCAAAATTACGATGGTAGGGTGTAAAAAATAATTTATCAGTCGAACCTAGCTAATATTTTATAGTTACCCGTATTACGTTAGTTTAAGTAATCCGTAATGTGAGAAGTAATAACCAATGACAGGCCTGTAGTTATTAAGGCTCAGGTAATCATCGACAAGTAACCCACCCGATGAGATGATTTTATATTCCTAGATTAAACAAAGCAAAATAAAAAATTAGGGAGGTTTAGGATGATTTGAGTATTTTGTTCCCAAACGTATCCATCTTGATTTGGGAAGAACTCTACCATGAATTCATAAAAGCAATTCTTCGTAAAGAAGATGTAACAAACTTAAATATACAGTAGGGGCTATACTAGTCGGTCTTTATCTCTAGCAAACGGATCCTTGAATTTCGTTACAGTAGAATTGGCTCTATTAAAAGTCAGAATTAAAGAGCTAGAGGAAAGGAACCGTATCTTCAGTTTTTTTTAGCACCCCTATCTAATCTTTTCCAATTAACTTCTTTCTTCTTAATTTTTATAATTTTAAAGTATTTATGAATGATCATGAGTTAAATTAGGCTCTTTACGGGAATGCGCTAAGTGCTTAGCTTCATTATTTTGTAGATGGGTAACCTATTACTGTCGAATACATCGCGTTGCAGGAAACTTTGTTTTTCTCTTTCACGTACTTTAAAATCAGTCAAATCCCCTTCCGAATGCATCGTAACTCCTCTTTTTAGAATTATTCTTCGTATTAAACTTTAACTATTTCTTTTAAAATAATAAAATCATCTTTCATTCATTTCTACAACTATTTATCAGCTATTGAGAGAATTTGAAAATCAACTCTCATAACCCTGGGAAGGCATTTAAGTTTTCAAAACCGCTCAATCAGAGTTTGTTGCCTACCATAAAGCGCTTTATTAACCACTAAAGATTTGATCCCATTTAAATCGGGTAAGGTCGATACTAACAAAATCCAACGGTAATCTTATTCTTATACTCCAATTGACTTGCATAAGCTAACGCAGCATCCTAAAACATGTTCCAGTTTTCAAATTCTTCCCTTTCAAAAGTCGAAGGGAATAAATTGGGAAAGTGACACATAATTGAATTGATTTGGGAGAATCTGACTCTCCAGTAATTCACTCGTTGGTACCGTCTCTTTTGCTCAATCGACTTGGTCATCTTAAAACTTGTTCCTGCTCTCAAATATTTCCCTTTCAAACGTCGTAAAGAATAATGTTACGGGTTTGTTTGAGTTCGAAAAATTGTGGTCATTACGAGTAGGCACACTATTCCTAATAAATTCATGAGTTAGTTTTCCACACTTTCTCTTGAACTATTCAGCTCTGTAAAAAAAACTTGCTGCGCATCACTTTTCATTTCCTTTTCTAATTTAACTTTTATACAAAATGGTCCAATAATTTAGCCTCTTTGCCATCCGAATTCTAACATTCTCTTTTAAATATAGTCAACAGTCGTCATTTAATTAAAAGAAGGATACCATAATTCTAAAAGATCCAATACAGAAATGTTTATCTATATTCCCTTTCCAAACTCTAATTGTTTGAATAAGAATTGACATCTCAAATTGACTTCGACTTCGAAGTCAAATTTTAATTTAACTTTATTTCGAGGAATCCTAAATTTACTTCACACAAATAATATTTCAGTTGGCGCCTCAAAGTCGGATCTCACGGATCCTTTGAGCAACCTTGGGCCGAACCTGCCTGTCAAATCTACTCCCATTCACTTAAGATTATCATTCATTACTTACTGTTTCACCACCACCTTCTAAGCCAACATTTTCTGAAGACTCCCTTTCCTTTGTTAATACAACCATTTTAAACTTCTTGGAAGCGGCTTCTAAATCTCATATCCTAATTCCCCTCTAAGTAAAGGTTCTAAATGACTACACTCAAGATCCAGATTCCTCGGAGGACGCCACCGTTTGGCGGCCATTTGCACCGCAAAGCGCTTTCCCTTACCTATCCACTCTAGCTTTAGGGAAGCGAAGACACATAATTCAGCCTCTGAAAATTAAAAACCAAACGTTAATCCTCGTTATCAATTACGGAAAATGTGGTATCGTTTGATTCGGTGTCTGAATCTGTTGAATCTTCTAAAACGCCAGCTAAAGTTAATCAACTGACTACACTACCTACTTGATTATAGAAATTAGATTGGTGATTGAGTTCGGACCAGTTTGGCTTCCTGTCATATCTTCATATCAAATATTCCAGGTGTCTGAACCATTTGCTACCTCGTTATTTAGAGTCATGGATAAGCTACTCTGAAACTTACATAAACAAAACTTTCATCGGCTCTCACAAGTATCACGTTGAAAAAAGGGTGGGGCCATTCACTTTAGTTAGCCTGTGAAAATAGTGACTGAAATGTTAGATGAATCAAACCCAGTTGTAAAACATGCTCTGATGAATAATATGGTCCCTCTGGTAGCTAGGGCATTCTACCATCAATTCGATTTGTAAGATCGAATTGGGGGAATAAAATGTTTGCTCGTGATGTATTTTAAACAGCACTTGATGCTTGAAACTAATAAAACTTTTCAATGAATCCGCAGCCTATTCAAATTTAAACCATGTATTTTGATCTATATAAAATTTCAAAATTTGGTAAGGACTCTGTGAACCATATATATATATATATATATAAATTTTGCGGACAAAGACGGACTGTGTCAGTGTATTGAAATTAACTCAGGGGAATCATATCTCTTCAACCAGGATAAAGTGGCTGAAGTGAAGATTCCTTGCTACTAGTCTTTGAAAGATCACGGCCTGATTTAATTCAAAATTCTTTGTTGTCTTCAAATTTGCCCCTCATCTTTGATTGTTCTCACGTTCGATTATAATATTTGAATCAAGTAGAGATTTTAAAACTCAAGTATCCCTTATTAGGTATAAGAATAATTTAAGCCCAAATTTCCAAAGCTAAAAAGTCTAGATTTAAGTTCTGTTAAGTTTCAAACCCTTTAATGATTTGGACTTTATCCAGAGGGGGACGTAGTTAAGAAAAATATTTTGACCCAGTAGATTTCCCCCTTCTCTTTCGTATACCTTCTCTTCTTTCGTCTGTCTATAATTCTTTGTTTATTCATTTTTCAAGTGTGAAACTATCACTTTTATGTGTGAAGACTTGCTCTGAGTATTCGACAGTTTTCTTCTTGAATTTTGGGAAAATTGGTCGGCAGAAAACGGTCAACGCGCCATTTTTTGACCATTTGCCTGACCATAGAAGATTCCAAACTGGTTTATACCTCCGGCCTCCACTAGATGGTGGGATCAGGAGGAGTGTTTCATTGAACTTCACCAAGCCTCTGGTGGAGTTGGGTCCTTTAACATATTTTCAAAACAGAATGTCCAAACAGCGATTGGAAGGTCAGAAGCGTGTTTTGGTTTTCACTTTTTTTTTGCAACAACCTAACAAATAACGCGTGAATTTTGGACTCAACTCCTCAAGTATTTCTGGGAATTCATTTAACTTTTCTAAAGTGACTATCAATCAGAGTTTGCTGCCTACCATAAAGCCTTTTATTAAGCAGTAATTATTAGGACCCCTTACATTGGGGGAAGTCGATACTAGATAAGAAATTCATTAGTTCGCACCAAACTGAAGATAATGACACCCGGATTTAATTTTTGTTATATTACACCTAGTTTTAATTAGTTTTTTTCTTAGAGGTTAGTAGAGAAAGCGTCAAAATAGAAGTGAATAAGAGGTGGCAACACATAGCCCATGCACCTAAACAATATACTACTTAGACCGCTATGAAACGAGGTGACATACAATTGTGCTCAACTAACCCTTTCCCTTGTAAAAGAAGGTCTATGGGAGCTATTACCACTATTATTGTCGTAAGATATATAACTCCTAAAGGAAGACAACATGTACATATACAGTAAATTTACATGTCTCAAAGTTTATTATCTATTACGGTGATATTAGAAGGGTTTTTAAAAAATGGTAAACTGGTATAGGGATGTCACAAATGCAATTTTGTATTTTTAAATGAATATTTTATTGTTTTAAACAAACTTCTTTATTTAAAAAAAATCTTTTTCAGAAATAGTGAAAATGAATGTTCCTAGAAGAACGATTGTTTTTCGTAACTTAAAACATAAAGGGCAGCGAAAGAGAAGAAGGAAAAAACAATTTTGAAGGGAGATTTCATAAAAAGATGTCCTAAAGACTGCTATTTGTCAATTATCGACGAAATTTTACAGAACTGGATTGGTAACTGATGAAAATATAACTAGACACCCAAAACAACTGAAAAAAGTAGCCGATGTATTCGAGAATCATTTGAATAAGATCTAATAGCTTTCTTACCAAACTCAATTAAAAGAAACCTTGTTGAATGTTCATGTATAAGCAAATTTAATAACTTTAACATTTTCCCTGGCCTTTTTTAAATTGTTATTGTTATGAAAAACTATTTCTTAAAGAAATTAGCTTTGACTTATATTCCTATTTTTTTGCAATTTTCATTTTTATGAGAACCCGATGTGTCAATATAATTATTGCATTGATTTTGTATTTACATTATTTTATTTCTCTCCCTCTCTCCTTGTCCTCTCCCTTTCATTTTAATTTATTTCTCGTGTCTCTCCTAATCTTCCTCTTTATACTATTTATTTATCCATTAGTCATTTTACCTCTTTTGGCTCTGTTCTTGACTCTTTCTTGTATCTCGGTTTGACTTTGCTACCTGTTATAGCTAAATATTAATGTAAATTTACCCATACCTCTCCTACTTCCATATTGGTGATTTTTTGTCTTAGAGGCGGTCTTTTATCTTTTCCTACATATATATACCCTTATTATATTATTTTCTCTTGTAGTTATCCTTGAGAATGAACTGAATAAAGTTCGAAAGTATTTGGAAGCACCTTTTCATTTGTCTTGCGGGACACTGCATTCATTGCGAACCTCAGGTGCTACATTGTGGGTTATTTATTTCATATATATATATATATATATATGTAGAAGTCTAAATACAGCGTACAGTAGTGTACGCCAAGATACTCCGATACAAGCTGTGTGTTCCTCCCGTATTTCCAAATGCACCATTCGCCTCAAATTCTCTATCGCCCCCTTTTTCGCCTCATCGTAAACTGCGACGTGGCTTGAAGGTTTAAAAGACTTATACTGTCTGGCTACAGATGAAAAGGTCTTTCGCGCGTCGATACGGATTTTATGAGAATTTGGTGCTCTCTCTCGATTTCTGCCTATGAGGAAAATAAAAGGAAAACTTCTCCCTAGAGTCAGGCAGAAGATCTTGGACCTACAGTGTGAGGAGAGCTCTTCCCACATAAGAAACAGTTCGCCCGTTGCAAGAATGGAACTTCTCGGGGAATTTGTTGTTGCCGTCACGGTACTTGTATGTGCCAAACTTCTCGCAACCCCCCCACCCAACCCTTCAGAGTCTAAGGTTACACAGGACCTCCTTCTGCGGATTATCCTAGACGTAGATAGGTAATCGGTTTTGGCTACCCACTCCAACCTCTGAATAATCGGACAGTCACTTCGAGGAAGAAGAAGTCCGATTTGAGTCACAGTTTGGCTCGCCTTCGTGATCCAGCGAAAGATAATTATATCACCACTCTAGGATTACCTTCTCGTTTGGTAACCTAAGACGGCCGGACTAAGTGCAATCATCGTCATACAGAAGAAGATCTTCACTGTCATACTTAAAAATACTTACGAACTCAAAGGTATCGTTAAATTGAATTATCCCCACTACTAACTTCACCAGTTTATTTGTGAACTAGAATTCCCATACCGGCCCATAACCTCGAGTACTAGAAGTGCTTAATTAAATGTTTAATTCAATAATACTATTTCATTCATTCTGTCGGGTGCCATTAAGACGTAAGCATCCTAGTGAGTAATTTTCAAGTAATCCTCACGACATTTTTTGTAGACTTACTTATTCAGTGCAAAGATTAATTCTATTTATATCTATATACGCTGTTGCTTATTTCAAATTCATGTACATAAAGATTTTTTCTGTATCTGTGTGTTTGACTATTTTGGACGATCCTTTAGCAATTATTAAGCAATCCACTCGGCCTAAATCTCAATATTGCACCGGTCTATCCATGGCTGTCTTATAATGAGTGGGGACAACTCAGGGGATCATCATCTTAATTTTAATCAAAAGGGACGCACTGGAGTTATTCTGATTCACCGGAAGTGGCTGCGGTAGGTGTATTGGATGCACTTCCCCTCCGCTTCACCTCGGTGCGGTAATAAAATATATGTCCAGGAAGTGGGACTGGGATTACCCACTCACTAAACTTCGACAATATATAATGTTAAATCACAATTGTACATGTTTAGCGACCCCAGAATTGCAAGGTGAAATAGACTCAACGAGGAACCTCACAAATCAGCACCCTGTTGGACCTATGAAATTCTCAAATTAGGAACTCATATAATTACTGAAGTATTATGCGATGCATATATTATCAATGAACCAATGTAGAATAGAGCGACATACTTATATTACAAATGTACATGTATTAAGAAATACATGAGGATAAGAAAGGCAAGCGAATAGTTTGGATGCTCCCACGCTAAAACAGAAACACACATACGAGGAAACAGCTTCGAGACGAAAATGTCTCGACGCAAGATAATGAAGGCAGTTGGTTAAACTTAGGGTGGCATAAAACCTGATCAGTTAATGTTGACGTGGACCTACAAAACGACAAAATCAACAGTGGTATCACTGGCCATGGATGCCGGTTTGATAAAGTCACGATCAGGAAATCAAATGCAATACACACATGACCACAAACAACACGCACAACACCATTTTCTCTCCTCCCAACAGCCTTATCAAAGCACATACGAACATACTACCCACACTGTAAGCTCCGTCCCGCGTCCAGATTAGGAAAAATGAAGTCACGCCCCCTCAATTTGAAGGATATAAATGGAAGGGTTAAAGCATTCTATTTACTAACTTAAACACAGGCTTACTCATTCGTTATAACTATAACTCTAATTTGCGCCCCGAGTCCGTTCCTCGTCCTTAAGTCCTGCTGTCCTAGCCCCAACTATCTAACGTTGAAAAAGGTTTACACTGAAGTCGCGTAAGACTCAACCTTCTCGCTTGTCCCAATTAAAGTAGACCTAAGCTAAGAATAAAGCCTACAAAACTCCATTTTACTTTCGAGTCCTTCCTTTAACCAAGTGATAACCAAGTTACCTTGTGAACCAACCCTATAAATGGATTTCCCGGAAGAACTTTAGGAGTCAGAGCAAACCTGACATGGATACCACAAATGCCTCCGTCCCACACTTTATTTACGGATAACCCTGCCCCAAGAATAATAGCCCTATATAAACTGGTAACCATCTATAAACTAGGGCCCACCTATAAACACCAAACCCCATAATTTCTTCAGTGTTGAAGAAAATTAGGAAGAAGTGGTTTTTGACCATGATGCTACATCTCCTGTTCGCAAAGGAAGCTGAATGTTCTAGTTCGCGGCCTCACCTTGTGACAGTCCTCCGCTGGACTATTGGCATCCATTTGTCTTTAACTTCCTCGATTGCTTGACTACAATGAAGGTAAGTAGGAGGTCATGAAGTACTTGCTCGAGAAATTCCGTTCTGATGAGCATCAGTGATCGATTGTGTTGATCTGAAGATGGGGAAGTTTTTGTTGGGACAACAGTCTTGGTTCACCAAGTACCCGTACTTTCTGTGCATGTGGGATAGTAGGGAACGAGCTCAGCCTTACACGAAGAAGTATTAGCCTTTACGGGAGGAATATGTGCCTGGAAGAGCTAACCTCATAAACAACCATCTGGTGGACAGCGACAGGATACTCTTCCCACCGCTACACATCATGTTCGGCTCAATAAAACAGTTCAGCATAGCTCTGAACAAGGATGCTGGCTGTTTCACTTATTTGTCACACTCTTTTGCCAGGATTGACTTTGAAAAAGTTAAAATCTGGCATCTTTGATAGCCCTCAATTCCGTCAGCTCATCAGAGATTCAAAGTTTGAAAACTAATTAAGCGAAGTGAGACTAGAAGCGTGGAAGGTTTCTGTGCTGGTCGCGAAGAATTTTCTTGGCAGCAAGAAGGCCAGGAACTACACAGAACTTATCAGCAATATGCTGACTGCTTTTAGAAACCTTGTTTGCAAAATGAGCATCAAAAGGCATTACTTATTCTCACATATTTATCGATTTCCTGAGCTTCTATGATTAATGAGCAGGGCGAGAGATTCCATCATGACATGAAAGTGATGGAAAACAGGTATCTTAGACGCTGGTATGCAGTAATGATGGCTGGTTATTATTCTACTCCGAAGAGAGACATCCATACCGCTGAGCATTTTAAGAGTTCAAAGAAACGGATGTTCATGGCATGAATTTTAAACAAAGATGCCCAAATATCTAATTTACATGTATTAACTTTTAACAATGTCTACTATTAAATGTACACTAATCAATTTTGGTTAACATTTAATTAATAAATATTTATAATTTTTTTTTAGGAGGCTATCTGGCGACTTCCCACTTGGGCATAAGTCGCCGCAATCACACAGCCTAGCTCTAGGCTACTTTAAAATAAGAATATGGAAAACAAAACAACGATAAAAAGGGAAGATGAAAACAATTGGGAAGCAAGCTCCGGCGTCGGGGGAAGGTACCACTCCCCTCAGCGCAAGAGCGTACGACCTGCAAAAAAAACACTAATAACCAAAACAAAACAAAACCTAGTCAAATAAAATGGAGAAGGCCGGCCTCCCCTAAAATATCTACAAATCCACCAGTTAATGGGCACGCACTCGTCCCGAGAACAAAGGACAGGCGGTAGCTACCCAGCCCATCCCGGTACCGGAAAGGGGAACGTGCGCGAAGATTGCCAAGACTAGGACATTCAACAAGAATGTGCTGAACAATATGGGGGACAATGCAGTCTTCACAGTAGGGCGCTGGCAAGCGCTCCATCAAATGGCAGTGCGTCCCGCGAGTGTGCCTAATTCGGAGACGACAGAAAGAAATCTGAAGCCTTCGCGGCATTAAGGGGGTAGGTCCATGGGAACAGTCGCGGCGCAATGGGAAGCAACTTTAAGTTCACTTCGACCGTCTCCCATCTTCTTTGCCAACCAGCCGAAAAGCTGCTCGTATTCCTGCCATGTAGTCAGGGTGAGGAAGAACGAAAGGCTGGTCCGGTCGCAGAAGTCCTCACGGACTCTTTGGCGCCCTTATCGGCGTGCTCATTCCCCGCAATTCGCACATGTCCAGGAACCCAGCAGAAGATAATCTCAACATCCACCTGGCTCGCCAAAACCGTGGCTTCACCGATATCGCGAACCAGTGGATGCGGAGATTCCAAAGCCCCGAGAGCACTCAGGGCACTTTGTGAGTCGCTATAGATCACAATCCGGTCTCCAAACCGGGCACGTCGCGTAATCTCCCGTACCGAGTGATGTATTGCCACCAGCTCAGCCGTAGAGACAGACGCAGCGCCTGGCAGAGCCCCGCTGATTTAAAACAGAGGGGATACGGCGTAAAATCCGACCCCCTCTTTGAACTTGGAGCCATCCGTATACACTGGCACGGTTACACCGTGACATGAGGCGTGGCGACAAAGAACCAGGGGCGCCACTGGCCCGAGAAATATACCTAGCCTTTGAAGGAGTTTCCTGGCCCTAAACCCAAAGGCCTTAGGGTAGGACTGGCGTCTCTTAGCGGGATAGGCACCTTCGAAATCAGCTGCGAATGCAGTGAGAGCTGTTGGCGACTGAGGGAGGCGCCACGCTCCCGCGTACAGGCAAATGATACACTGTACACGGCGTAGAGCGAGTGGCATCTCCCCAGCATCGACTAAGTAGGCTCTTACTGGGGGAAGTGCGGAAGTCACCGGTTGCAAGAAGAAGGCCGGTGTGGTGGATCGAGTCCACCTTCCGCAATAAGCGCTCGGCTGCAGATGCATAAAGCTCGCATCCGTAGTCGAGCTTCGAATGAACAATCGATCGATAAAAAAGTAAGGCATTAGCCCTATCAGCGCCCCAAGTGCTGAACATCACGGAACGGAGAATATCAATGGCGTGGGTACAAGAGACCCTAAGGCTGCGAATATGAGCCTCCCAGGTGAGGCATCGGTCAAATACAAGACAAAGAAAATGGTGCGATTAAACCACTTCCAGGCGTACCCCCTTAAGAAACAAGTATGGTTCTGAGTGGAGCCGTGGATGGCGGCAGAATTTCTCTACCTCAGTCTTGGCCAAGGAAAACCAAAACCTGTGCGCTTCGGCATAGCAAGAGACCCTGTTCAATGCCTGTTGGAGTCGACGCTCCAGAGTTGGCATCTTGGCCGCGCCAAAAGAGATCGAAAGGTCGTCCACGTAGAGCGTAGCGAGAACATCTTGCGGCAGCACCGAGGTGAGGCCGTTGATACTCTCAGCAAAGAGTGTGATACTAAGGACATTTCCCTGCGGGACGCCCTCTTTCTGCTCCATTGGACCAGAGAGGGCTCCCCCCACCTGTACGTGGAAAAGACGATCTCGCAAAAATTCAGATATAAAGATTGAGAGGCGTCTCCTCGCTCTCATCGTTTGGGGAGGCTCCTTGATACCGTATCGCCATGCGGTATCATAGGCCTTCTTCAGATCGAAAAACACCGTGGCGTAGTGCTGTCTACGAAGGAAAGCCTCGCAGACGGCATTTTCCGGGCAGAGCAAAGCATTCGACGTGGAATGGAACTTGCAGAAGCCGCACTATGCAGAAGACAGATGGCCTCCTAATTAATTATAAAACGATGTTTTTTATCTTAACAACTAATCTCGATGAAAAATATTTTAAAATTCAACGAAGAATGTCATAAAAAATGTAATTGATTTAGTTACAAATTCGGATGTTTTAAAAATCAACTTAACACAAAAATCTGAATTGATCTGAAGAAATTGATGTTTTGTCGAATTCAGTTGTGAAAAATTGTACTTAATCAGTTTAAAAAACTTAAACGAATAGGAGGGCTGTTTTTTGTAACCCAGGGTTATATTGGTATTTAAGTTCGCCCAAATTGTACTCAATTCTCCAAAACGATTCTTCCCCAGCTATAATGGTTGATGGAAAGCCGAATAAGCCAAGCAAATTAGCTAGTCCGAAATTAAGGTTTGCCAAATATAAAAAAAAGGTGAATAAAAAAAAATGAAAAAAGGAATAAAGGGATATATTAACCATTTAAAAAAGGAAGAATACAAGTAAACGGTCTATGGAAATAGTCCCCTTGGGTTCCGTACTTGGTAACCAAACAAGAGAAGAAAGGGCACCTTAGCCCTTTAATAAATTTTTCTGAAATCAACTCCTACCCTTTAATCTGTAAGATTATATAATAACCTCATCCCCAAATAACTAATGTAAACAAATCCGACGGTTTAAGTAAATCTTAAACTTAAGCAACAAAATATAAAAACGAACATAGCGTTCAAATGAATCTAATGAACCCTACGTTCAATTAACGAACAGCCACAGAGAGTATCTAGATTAGAAGGTAATCATGTCCGTTGGTTCAAGATTTTATTGAAATCAATCTCAAATTTAAGGATTCAATGACTATATCCGTGCTAAATATTACCCACGACACTAAGTAGCTATATAAAAGAACGTAAGTTGTTTTAATAGGATAAGAGCAGTAATTCTAAGAACTTATTACATTATGATAAGAAGACAATTTCACTTTCGAAATATTACTTCTTGAATAATTTTTTTTAGGGGGATCTCTTGCTAAAAGCAAAAGCTTTTCTTACTTTTACAGAAGAAGTAACCAATTAATTTAAACTTTAACTACAAATTAAATAGATAAAAATTTAATTTATTATTAATTTGTTAATTCTAACGAGCAAAGAAAATCAAAGTTAAACTGAGGGCTTCGAAGACTGCTAATTCAAATTGAATCTTTAATAGTTTAAATGCGGTTTGGATCTAATTGATCTAATTGCAATGATTATAGTTAGACAAGAAACCTGAACCGTGCTGGTAGCTCGTGGTCAGAACAATAAGTTCACTAGACCGGGTCCAAGGCATAATGGAAATGTCAATCACATAGGATGATTAAGTAGTAATGGAAGACTTACATATACTCAAAGAGGTTAGATTCTCTGTGAGTTTCCTAATATAAAAAGGTGAGTTTTATTTTTAGTCTTTTAAAAGAGAAATTGAGATATTTAAATAAAAATTCCCTTCTTTCTGAATATTTTGGGGGGGAAGAACTAGCAAAAAATAAAAACGATAGAGAGGATAGGGGATATACGAATGGATTTAGAATATATATATATATATATATATATATATATATATATATATATATATATACTAAGGGGAATTAAACCTGTTCAATTTTAGATACTGTAGAGTTACAATGTCCACGTTGGTTAACGTCAGGACGAGAACACTTTTAAATACCGCCCACGGAATGGGGAATTTTTTCGTATATAAAGAACATGAATACATAAAAGTACGAACTTGAGCGCCTTTAAGCAAGAGTACTTTTGGGGTGCAATTGCACCACCAAATCAACTTATCTGATACACATCTTTGGGGAGCCATAATGCTTAATCGTGCATCCGTATCAGAAGTCAGTACATGCAGCCGCTAAGCTACCTGATGTCACTTAACTTCACAACTTAGATTTTTAAAGTTTAACTAGAGATCCTTGCGATACTCTATGGTGTTGAATGAAAAAACAACAAGAGCCCTTCCATCACTATTTAAAAAAATAAATTGATGAAGTTGTAGAAGGAACGAGGAAAGCGCCCCGTGAAGGATGTAAGGGCAGAAGCCATAACCTGGGTCTTATCATCCGTGGTCTTGGGTTTCTCCTCTTTTATCGCTCAAACTCATGATGGGGAGGAAATCTGTATGAGTTATTCGCTCATTGGAATACTTTGGCCTCGTAATATGCAGAATTAGTATATTACTCCTTACCACTAGCATATTACATGTACATATTAGCAAAGTACTTGTTGAAAGCGATATTCTCGTCCTATTGGTATACAATGGCAGATTGTGGCCCTAAAAGGATTTAAACAAGTGTTAACGGTCAGCGTCGGAAAAGGAAAAACATCCTGCGACTAAAAATTTGCGTGAGGTAGAGATATCGAGCATGGATTAAAGATTTGCCTGATGTTGCTTGACGTTAGGTGCAAGGCCTGCCCAAACTCATGGCATGTCGCAATAAAAAGAACAATGATTTGTGCTCGAAAGAAAAAGAAAATAGGAGCTTTCTTCAGGGATTCCAAAGGGTTTTGTTATGTGCTTCTCCATAGTTTTACTCTAGTATAGGGGAGAGGAGAATAATTGCATCCACTTTTTATATTCTGTAGCATTGGTGCGTGATGACCACACATCTGAAAGAGAAATGGTGAGTAATAATAATAATAGCTATTTATAATGCGCCCTTCAGTGCTGTTAGCCCTCACAGAGCGCAGGTGGTGTAGCGAGTGTAGAGAAAGTTTACACGGGAGAGAAGGCAATTCTGAAGAGATGAGTCTTCAAGAGACATTTAAAAGTAGCAAGGGAGGGAGAGGATCGGACTTCAGCAAGAAGAGCATTCCAGAGTCTAGAAGCACAAACTGAGAAGGAACGGTCACCCCTCGAGAAAAGGACAGAACGAGGAGGGTTCAGGATAAGAGCGAGGTTGGACCGGAGGTCCCGAGAAGTTTGACGTCGGGAGAGGGCAGACGAGAGATAAGGTGGAGCCTCGAGGTTTAGGTCTTTGTAGGTGATGAGAAGGATTTTATAGTGAGTGCGGAAGCGAATTGGTAACTAGTGTAACTCCTGTAACAGATGCATTGAAGGAGTAAACCGGTGGCGGCAAAGGAGGAGCCGGGCAGATAGTTTTGGAACTAGTTGTAGGGGGTGATGTGAAGAAGAAGGGAGATTCACTAGAAGAGAATTGCAGTAGTCTAAGCGTGAGGTCACGAAGGCATGAATAGCAGTCTCAAGGCTTCGTCGATCAAAATGGGATCGAACACGTAAAAGGTTGTGAAGGAAACCGAGGGAAGACTTACAGATACGATGGATGTGAAGTTTAAGCGAGAGTTGCTCGTCGAAAGTAACACCAAGATTACTGACGGGAACATAGAAGGCGACATTGGTTTTCCCTAGGTTAAAAGAGGGGAAGAGAGCTTTAAGTTTCTCTACCATCATAGCGTTACTAACAAGGAGAACTTCAATTTTATTGTGTTTAAGTTTGAGAAAGTTGTAAGACAGCCATTCGTTTATCGAGGCTGAAGGCTGAATGGAGTTAGGTAATCGTTTGAGAGAAGGACATAGGGGATGAGTAAAGGTATATCTGAGTGTCATCTGCATAGAGGTTGAAGGACAGGCCCAAATCGCGAAGAATGGAGCCAAGAAGAAGTAAGTAGATCCGAAAGAGGAGGGGGCCAAGGACTGAGCGCTGAGGCACCCCAAAATAAATGGGCGCGGGCTGAGAGAAGAGTTTATCGAGCGCGACCGACTGAGTGAGGGAGTAGAGGTATGAGCGGAACCAATCAAGTTTAGTGCCCGAAAGATCAAGGAAAGTGTGAAGACGATCAAGGAAGACAGTGCGGTTGATATTGTCAAAAGCAGAGGAGAGGTTTAGGAAGACTAGAATGGACGTACAACCTCTATCGGCTGCTCTACGTAAGCCGTCTGAAAAATTAAGAAGAGCGGTTTTAGCAGATTGCTTCGCTTTGAACCCCGATTGGTACATTTCATCAATATTGCAGTTAAAAATATGGTCATTAAGGCGAGAGAAAAGCACTCTCTCGACGATCTTAGAGAGGAATGGAAGCTGTTAGATAGGGCAATACTTAGATGGTTCACAGGGGTTATAGTATGTTTTTTAAGTATAGGACGAATTGAGGCATGTTTGAAGGAAGAGGGAACCACCCTTGTGGCAAGAGAAGTGTTAACTAGATGAAGAATCAGTGGGACGACAGCAGGGAGAATTTGGTGGGGGAGTTTGGGTGGTAAGCTGTCATTAGGGGATCCAGATTTGTTAGAGCCTGAGATCAGGGCAGTTACTTCCTCAGATGACGCCAGAGTGAGGACGTTAAGCGGCAATGGAGTATGGTCAGGGAGAATAGTATGGGTTTGGTTAGACGACTGGGGTAGTACGGCGTGAAAGTTAATAACTTTATCAGAAAAAATTTAGAAAGAGTAGAGGGGTTGATGGGGAAAGAGGTGAGGGAAATGGGGCTAGGCGAGGAAAGACGAGAGAGGAGACAAAAGATACTCCAAGGGTCACTCTTGCTCTCAGACAAAAGTTTGAGTGAATGAGCATCACGCGCTGATTTAAATTTGGAAGAATAATTTGAAGTAGCAAGTGAGAGGGAGGTCGTGTCCTGCCCACGGAAGCGTGTTTTACGGTGGACTCGTTTATGAGCACGTAAGGACCTCCTTGAACCAAGGAGTTCCATGGTGAACCAAGGGCGCGGTGATGGTGGTTTGAAGAAGGTGTGATAAGAGGGGCGTGCACGTCAAGGCAGGCGAGTAATGATTGGTGCAGATAGTTTAATGTTTGGTCAGGTGAAGCATTAGTATCAATAGGAGGTAGGGCAGAAAAAACGTCGTTAAAGAGAGTAGTGTCAATTGACGATAGTCGCCGGAAAGGAGTAGGATCTCGGAACGAGCGAGGAGGTAGGTGGTAGGGAATATAGAATGTAAAATTGACTAAGAATTAGGCGAAATCGTATTGGAAAGGTCAGTTACTGTTAGATTAGATATTTGGAGGTTCTAGATGACAAGTCCAGGGTATTACCATGTATATGTGTTGGGATGGCACATGTTGTGTAAGAGATAAGAGGACGATGATATCAATGAATAAACGAAAAGTCTCATTGTAGCTAGGAAGATTAAAGTCACCGAGAATAAAGAGAGAACCAGTAGAGGATAGGTCGGAGAGTAGGTTACTGAACTCCTCGAGAAATAAGGCCGTATACGAGCTTAGAGGGCGGTAAAGGACCACAATAGTCAGAGTGGGCACACCACGTGAGACAAGAATGAGATCCTCAAATGAGGCTAGAGGGTGGGAGAGGAGAAGATTCAGGGAGAAAGATGAGTTGGAAATCAGTGCAACTATCCCTCCACTGTGGTTTCGAGGAACATGCCAAGGAAGGAAACTCCAGTGCGAACAGCGAGGTCGTGGACATACTCAGACTTATTGGTCAGGCTCCTAATATTCCGATGAGACGCCGACAGCGCCTGCTGATGAGCACAGGAGGAAAGGAGAGATTTGTAGGTGTTGGGTAAGGTAATAATGATAGGGCAAAGGAGGTTCCTAAGGGACGCCGAAAGTCTCGGCTCCCTCCTAGCCGGGCGAGTTTGGGGCATACCAGCTCCCTTTATCTTCGAGTATGTAGTTGGCGAAAGACGATAATTTAAAGAGGTGGTGAGAAGAGTGAGTCCCTATCATACATAGTCGGAGAGAAAGGAGGTAGCAAAGGCGAGATTTAGGAAGAACGCAGCAGACGGGAAAATTTAACCCTAACCTGACTCGTAGAAAGTGGAGGAGGGTTCACCCAGGCAAGGCGTGGGTGTGGAGGTGGATTCGCCGACGCAAAGCGTTGGAGTGGGGGGGGGGGGAGATAGTCAGGAAGAAAGACAGAGCAGTACGTGAAAAAAATTAATCAATGGAGTGAGAAGGAAGTTAATATTGAAGCCGAAGTGAGCAATGAGTTACAAATACAATTTGCTACTTGCAAGCGAGACTACCAGTGGATGCGGAGCACAGCACTAACTAATTGAAAAGCATTAAACACAATGCGGTAATTATAGTTTACACAATGAAATTAATTAAAAAGCACTAATATTACAATGCGACAACAATGATTAAAGAGAACTAATTGACAGAAGAACGATGAATCAGGACACGGATAATAAAAATGCCGATCAAGAGCTTTAAGAATGGAATTGATCGTCGGGGAAATTGAAGACGCTCACACAATCTTCCGTTAACTCGAGTGATGATAATTCAACTTATACTCATCATTGACCTAATTGTAATCAAGACACTATTAATTCTTAAACCTTTTTCTCTTTAAGAGGGTTTCAGCTGTCTCAGGGAAGATAACTCTTTACCACCCAGTGTATCTTATCGTCCACCTGAATTCAGAGGTCTCATGTTGGTTTATTTGCCCAAATTTATTCCTTATGTCTGTGATAACCATTTCTGGCGCCTCAGGTGCACTAGGACAATCATTTCATGTATTGTGCTTAAATAAAAAATATTATGAACACGAGAGTCAAAGTTCCCTCTACATTAACTATTTGCCTATAAAAATAAACTAGGAACTTAAAAGAAGACTCCAGTTGAGAAAATTATTGTTTTTAAACGGTTGGCAGGTGGCGCTATTCGCCCCTCGCATCGCATGGACGAGATCTCCACCTCCCCTCCTCGGATAAGGAAATGCACATACAGATTAGAATGACTGTCGCTGGAGAATCCAAGGCCCCGAAGGCCGTTCTTTGTTGATAGGAGAAGGTGACAGGTTCGTATTGTGTTTTTGACACTAACACGCGATGGTGAAACCGTTCGTGACACGAGAGATAAGAGTAGTCCCATAGGAGATACTACTAAACCATCAGCGGGGTTTCGAAACAGAGAAGAGATTGTGTAGGTTTGGTGCGAAGGCGGGAAGGAAGCGTTTAGCGTCGTTGTGATTGACTGTGTTCATGATGATGCGTGTGGAGCTACCGAACCCTTGTGGCAGTGATTATCAGCGTATCCACACAATGAGCGGAAAGCAATGACGCACCTGCTACACTGCTTTTCGGACGCATTTCTACGATCTGGTAAAGTTCTCACTGGAAAAGGTGGCAACGACTCGAGTAATTTTATTCAAAGCGTGAACTTTTTCACGCTAATTTGAGTTAAATGCCTGTTTACCACTCAACGCTTATAACAGCTAACGAACGACTGCCACAGGAAGAAATATATGCTCTCACAGGGCTGAGTGGAGATTTCTTCTGTTCTTTGTGGGCGAGGTAGTTTTTCCCGAAGGAGGTACTTTTTCCTCTGACTATTAGCACTTTTTCACACTTTTTACTTCAACTTGTTTCTCAACTAGTGCTACATAAGTTGTAAGTGTTTCTGCAGTTGCGGTAGTCTTGTCCCTCTTCGGCACATTCGGAACATGTGACTGTTCTTCTCTTGGGGCAGTTGGCTGACGTATGTTTTTCCATGGCATAGCAATTAAAGCCCATTTGAATGTTGAAAAATGCGTCTCTTTGTATATTCTGTGGAGGAATACACATACTAAAGGCCAATAATCCCTTTTGGGGGGCTTTGGCCACCATTTCAGTTGTCTCGCATATAACTTTAAAGACATGAGTATAATCTTTAAATTTTACAATTTCCTGTATCTGATCCATTTCTGATTTTGCCTAACTTCCCTTTTGATTTCTTCACATGAGTGAGATCCCACCCATGCTCTACTTTCCGGCATAGGAAGCTCCGGTTTGCCGTGATCTGCAGCGCTGTCTTCGCTTTCAGTTGGAGTTTTCCGAGGGTTACCGATCCCCACGGAAATATTAGCTTTTCCACATCATTTCCTTTTGACACATCGCGATGAATCCGTTGGGGACATCGATGCATTTTATCAAGTGTATGGAGAGGTCCTTGAGTATGGTCTCCACGACTTGCTGTGGAGTACATTTGGTTCCGTTGTTTCCTTTCTGATTCCATCGAAGAGGCAGTCTTTTCAATTCCTGGTGGTCCATCCTGGTTCTAGTCAGCCCCAATATTGTGGGGCTCCAATTGGCGAAATCTGTAAGTAAACGTTATGCTCCTCAGATGCGAGAGCCCTCTATCTGTCCTAATTCTACTTCTCCTTCCTCCTGACTTTCGTGCTCTCCTTGGTCACCCTACCTATTTAAGCCTAGCCCTATAGCCCTATAAGCTGTCCATAGAAGGTTTCGGGCTCGTGGTAGAGAATCAACTCACCTTTTATTGCCCCACTAACGGGGTCTCCTGCAGGGGTTTACTATACCCTACTTCCAACTGTATCTAAGACCTTGCTGGTGATCAAGTTATGTAGCACTAGTTGAAAAACAAGTTAAGGTAAAAGTGTGAAAAAAAAGTGCCAATAGTCAGAGGAAAAAGTAGCCCCTTTGGGAAAAGCTACCTCGTCCACAAGGAACAAGAGAAATCTCCATCAACCCTGTGACCGCATATATTTATTCCTGTGGTAGTCGTTCGTTGGCTGTTATAAGCGCTGACTGGTAATCAGGCCTTTAACTCAAATTAGCGTGAAAAAGTTATGGCTATGAATAAAATCACTCGAGTCGTTGCCTCCTTTTCCAGTAAGAACTTTACCAGATCGTAGAAATGCGTCCGAAAAGCAGAGTAGCAGGTCCATCATTGCTGCTCGCTCATTTAGTAGGTAAAAGAAGATTGGAGATAGTGAGAATATAGCATAAGAGTTTTTTTTAGTTTTTTAGGGGGGGGGAGTGCTAGTGTGTGTGAGAGATTAGAAAAGAACGCCAGGTTACTGGCTGATCTCTTTATTCTGATATTTCTTTTTTCTTTATTATCTTCTAATTGCTTTTACGATTGGCTCTTAATGGTTGCTTCTAAGTTTTTTGTATTTGTCTTTTTTATTATCGATGTCAAAATCTAAATTTTCTTTCTTGGGGTACCTTTCGGTAACGTAATTCTAAGTATATTTCAAATTCTGTGTTTATACTGTTCATTTTATGCTCTATATTAGATTGTTCTAAAATTCCTTTATTTATGTAGTTATTTCCTAGTTCTTTCTTTTCGAGCATTCATGCCTTTGTGATGGTTTTATTAATGCTTAATTTTGCTATTTCTTTCTGTATATATTTTCCATATTCTTGTCTGTGATTATTTCTTTGCTTTAGGGTTTTTCCACTTGCCGTTTGTAATTGTCTCAAAGATATCCTTCTTGATGATTCGGACGTTGTTGAGGAAGATCCTTATCTTGTTTTCTTCCAGTAGACTTTGTATAATCTTTTCGTCGTCATGGTCTGTCATGTAATTTCATTTGCAGGCACCTTTTTCAATACCTTTATTTATATCATTGGGTAGGGGAAAGGCCTCGTTTAAGAAGATCTTAAGTTGGGAATCTCTTGCTTCGTAACGATTGCCTTCCTCTCTTTCCGTTTCGCTTTCCGTGTCAGTATGTGTATCTCATTCGGTTTGGTTCTCTTTAGTTGGGTGTTTTCTTGTTTTCTTTTGGCTCTTCTTTCCCTCCTTTTGTTCATTCTCTGAAGTTTCCGTTTCTTTTTCTTCTTCATTAGGTTTGTTGGATTAAATTATTTCCTCGTTTTCTTCCATCTTTGCTCCTATATTCAGCATATCTTTTACCTAAGGGATTTTACCCGCCGTTACTCCGTATACTAGTGCCGAGAGGGAGGGGGAGGACCACATCTTTCTAACTCAGTTTTTCTTAAGGAGAAGATTGAGCGTTTCTGAGAAAGTCCCCGGTTGTGCGAGATTTTGGACGTGGGCGTACATAATGCAGGCTAGAATATCCAGGCCCGTTCCCTCGTTCACATTAATGTTGATTTTTGGTTCTTGGGTCTCCTTTATTTCTTTAACTGTAGCTTTTGCTACGCTGGCGTAGGTTTGGTTTAGTTTAGAATCCGTTTCTTTCTGTTGTTCCTGCTCTTTCTTGTTTATTATTCATTTTATTTTTGGACAGTTTACTGCCATGGTCCTGTGTGGCCCCTGGTAGTTCACTCACTTTAATATGGTTTCCGTGCATTCTCTGGAGGTGTGACTAGTGCTTCTACATTCCGAGTATATTTTTTTATCCTTATTCGGGCAGTTCCGTGTGACGTGATCCTCGATGGCGTAACATTGGAAGCAGGTCTGAAAATTAGTGAATTTTTCTATGTCGATGTTTTCTGGTGGTATCCGCATTCCGAATGCCAGAATTCCGTTGTTCGTAGCTTTATTGGCCATCTCCTCTCCGATTAAATACACACTACTTTGAAAACATGTTTATGGTGGCCGAATTTGATTATCTCTGCGATTTTGAGGTACTTGTTTTCCCTTTCCAATTCTTCTTTAAGTTCTTTTTTTGTGTGTGAGCCGACATAAAGGTCTACTTTGCGGCAGAGAAATGAACGGTTCGCCATTAATTGTGGTGGTAGTTTCAGTGATAAACCGATTTGGCTCAGAGCTTTTAGCCCATCGGTTGCTACCATCTTTTCAACGTCCTCCTGTTTGTGGCAGAGTGCTACGTAACCGTTTGGTACTTCTACGAGCTTCGTCAGCGTGATTTTCAAATCAATATATATGGTCCTTATGATAAGTCATCTTTCTGGTTTTGTTTTTCCTGCCTCGGTCCTTAGTGGCAGTCTTTTATACTCTAGGTTCATGTTTGTATTATGGGGGTGCCTCATTCCAATTGTCTCGTAGACCCACCCTCGTTAAAATGGCTGATATGATGTAATGAATGAATGAAAGGATGGACCCGGGTGGGCTCCTCTCGAGGGGTGAAAAGTGACGGACTTTTTGTTGGCTAGCGCGGAATCAACCATCGCTAGCCGGGGTGCCACCCCCTTGCGGAAATTAAAAACCGCGGCTGCATCCTACCATACACTGAGAAGGTTGCGTGTTCCTCAGTGGTCTTGGGTGCCCCCCACATTCGGAGTTGTTATACTACCTTGCGGAGGTTGCAGCCCGGCCCATTCATTGTCCGGGGTTCCTCTGGTACGGGTATCTGGCAGTGGGCTAATCTTCAAATCTTCCTCCTCCCGTACCCCCAATTATGCTTATGCTAGTGCTAGGCATAGTTGGGACGAGGTCGAATATCAGCGTCGTTTAGCTAAGGCATTGGGCCTTCGGGGGGGAAGAAGATGGGGGGTTTAGGCAGTCATGTTGAAATGTATGAGGGACCTAGAAAAGTATTTCTCTCTTTTATTTAGTACCCCCCTGTATGGGAGGATTTTGGGTGTGGGAGAGGAAAGGTGATCGAGACGATAGATGAAAATGAAGTTGAAAAATGGTGAAAATGAAGTGAGCGGCGGTTTTCTTCTGAATCTCGTTTGCGAGTCAATATCCTCGTGACTATTTCTTCTGGGAGTAATTCGTAAAAAAACTTCTACGTAAAAAATCTTCTTCGATCTTGAATGAGCTGAGTTTTTGCTGGGAGTCTGCTGTACCAAGCTTAACGTGAGTCGTCTATCAGCGATTCAAGCGGTGAATTAATTTGAAATTTCTGCTTGCTCATTGGACAGCGGACATAAAAAAGTGGTGAATTTTAGGTAGAGTTAGAGAGAAAGATAGTGGAGAGGGAAGTGGTTAAAAGGGTGAATTTAAAGAATAAAGAATGTGTGGGAGACTGAATAAAAAGGTCCCTGGTGAAAGGGTAGCTCTATTGTTTTGTTTTTTATGTATTTTGTTAGTTTTTTTATTTAATAAACTATAAAATTATAGTTTATTTAATTAAACTAATGGAGTTAATTTAATTTTGAGTTTTTTAGATCTTAATGATCTTTTGGCATTCAAGCCTTTATTTGAAACGGGTTTTTTATTCCCACTGTAGGTATTTGAAATAATTTATTTTAATTTGATTTGAATTTGAATTGAATTTTAGCAAAGTTTGAGTTTATTTTGAAATTTATTTTGACTAAAGAAAAAACGTGTGCATTACACTAATCGTTTTCTGTCTTTAGTCGATTTTTTCATGTGTATTTGGGAGTCACGTAAGACTGTATTTTGCTGCTTTTAAATTGTCTTATTTGTCGGTCAATCTCGATGTCTAGGGGTGTATAAGAGAATTCAGGGGTCAATTGGGCCCCAATGGCTTGCCAGATCCTCTTAGCTCTCTCATGGAGCGCCACGTTGATCGGAGATAATCCAACCGAGTTGTGGACCTCCCTCTGACGTTTATGTTCTCTTCTTCGGGTGTTTGTAATAAGCAAAACCACTTTATTCTGGATGACTTGTAGTATCGCAATGTGGGTCTTGGCGCTCGCGTTCAACGGCACCGGGGAATACAAGAGTCTCGAGGGAATGCACGCATTGAATATCTTGAGTTTATTTGAGGGATTTAGGTCACGGAACCTATAGAAATCCCTCAAATCTCTCTTGCTCTTCGCGACTGTTTGCTCGATATGAAACTTGTAGCCTCCTGTGGTGATTTTAAGCCCTAGACCCGTCTCTTCCAGGCAGTAGGGGATTCACTCCTCTTCTACCCGTATGTCATTGGAGGTCTTGCCAAACATGGGAATTATTTTGAATTTTGGGGCATTGGTCGATATCTTCCATCTCCTCTTGAAAGAGTTGCTGTTGGAAATCTCCCCAGCCGTATTTCTCGCCATAAATTCCCTGTGAACATAAGCGGCTGTACAAATTTGCGATATATCGCCAGCGAACTGAAGGTATATCGTATCCTCGGAGAGAGGTTGTGGTAGGTCGCGTGTATAGATGTTGTATAAAAGGGGGACTGAGATAGCCCCCTTGTAGGATCCCTGCTTCTAGCTTGAATTCGGGGCATTTGTATCCTCTGATATGTATGTATGCTCTCCTCTCCATTATGTAGTCGCATAGAATTCTCTCAAGAATGGGGTTGAGGCCTACTTGAAGGATCTTAAATTGTAGTTCTCTCTTCCAAACCTTATCAAAAGCTTTTTTGACATCGCGGAGCACCAGGTGGGCATGCCTTTTGTTTACACTGATCTTGGCAAGCTTTTCGGTGATAACGGCTAGTGCCGTATCAGTTCCTCTTTTCCTTCTGAAGCCGTGTTGTTGCTCTTAATGCAAGTTGGCGTCGTCGAGAAAAGAGTTGACTTTATTAGCAAATATATTCTCGAAGACTTTGCCAGGAAATTCTAGGAGAGATATTGGCCGAAACCTGGCAGGGCAGTCCGGGGGCTTTCCTGATTTGGGGATGAAAATCATCTTGGCCACTTTTCACTGATCGGAAAAGTCAGTCTTGATCGGAAATGTCAGTCTTGAATTCGAGGTCGTCATTGTCATTTTCTTCTGGGGTAATTTTGAAGATTGAGGTCTAGAAAATCCTAAACATTTACTCAATCTCCTCAGTCTCGTCAATTTCTTTACCGTCGTTTATGAGTGTAATTCTTTTTTGTGGAGGTCTTCCTTTTAAACGTTTAAATGTCTTCCAGAATGTGTGTGAGTCTCTTTCTATGTCGAGTCTTTCTATCAATCTGTCCCATATAAGTGTTTGTTGGTCCGTAATTAGTGTCTGGAGTTCGTCTGTTATCTGTCTTATTTTTCTGTGGGGATTTTGGTTGGGGCTTATCAGCGCTACTACATTGGACAGGTCCTTATATTCTTCGGCCAGGGCTTTCATGGAGGGGGCCAATGGGGAGCTGTAAGGGTTTCATATCTAATATGGGGAATACTATTTTAATCCGCTTTAATTAGGTAGTCAGTGATTCTATCTAGCTCTTTATATATTTCTTCTTAATTAGCATCAAATAAAAGGTCTAGGATATAATTTAGAAGGCTATTTTTGTAGCTTACCCAGGTTCCCTGCTTATAACTTTTGCGTTCTGGGATTGCTATTTGAACGGGATTTACTCCTACTGTAATTTTGATAGCCTGGTGGTTACTCGGAATGATGGGCCCGGTTCAATATAGTAGTTGTATGGAAACCTGATACTAGATAGGACTATATCAGGTTTCGTTGCTGCTCTTCCCGTTCTGTAGGTCGGGAATCCTGGTCCGATCCTTGTCACGTATTGTCTGTCAAGTAGTACTTAGATGTTTCTGCCTGCATTGTTGTAGGAGGTATACCCTGCTGCTGCCCACCTTGCATCCAGATCTCCAGCAAAAATAACATTTTTTTTGTGGCTGAAAATCTGCAGAAGGTTGTGCATGGGCACATAGCCCCGTCTTGGGGGTTGGTACCCCGTAGCCACGACCAGCTTCCCCCCCCAAGGTAGTGCCTACCTTAATGGTAGGGTATGATTCATCTAAGTTACCTAGTTTTCTGTATTTTAGTCCCTTTTTGACGGCTGTTGCACAGGCGTCATACCGTTCCTGGCTATGATTCTTGCTAATGACGTCATATTGAAATATTTTCAATTGTTTTTGCGCGGTCATTCCGTGTTCGGAGATAAGTATAATGTCAGGGTCACTTTGTTGCATAAAAATGCCATAGATGAAACCTTTTCCATCCCACCCATCGACATTCATTTGTATAATCGTAAGTCTGTTGGTCATTTTGTGTAGTGTTGTTCTTTTTTTAGTGTGTGTAAGATGAAAGTAGACGCTTATTCGCGATCTACTTTAGCCCCATGAAGTGTACTGGGCGGGGTGCACTACATTGCCGTGTGTTTTTTTATGTATTCGTGTGGAAGCAGTCAGTGGTCAAATTAATCATATTTTGGGCGAGAGCCTCCTCAACCTGCCGCTCCTGAACCTCATCTGAGCATTCCCACTTGTATCTTCTGGTCCTAAGACCCTGCGATACTTCGCAGGAATCGATTTCGGTTAAGAAGGGCGCCGATTCGGGGGCATATAGCTTGAGATTGAAACCTCTCACATGATATTTGAGATTATGTTCCCTGCTTCGTGATGAGGAGGTTGACCTTGGGCCACGAGTTTTTGATGTTTTTCTCCATCGTGGAGACCTGGTCTCTTTGGGTGGTACTGCTTCCTTGTTTGGTGTCTGGGTTTGCGTTTTCGTTGTAACGGTGGTGTCTTTTGGGGGTGTAAGAGGCGCTTGTTTTGCTGTTTGTGTTGTTTGGGGTTTGTTCAAACGTAGATCGCGTGTGCTGGCTGTGTTTTTCGGTGCGGGTACCTTTTGGAACGTTTCTTGGCACTGAGAGCAACGCTTATTCGCATAACCTCCTCTGAAGGAGGGTTGTCCGGGAACCACATCTCCTGCAGGACGTTCTTTACGAGCATGCGGTTGACCTCGGTAGAAAAAGTACCTGTGCATGTGATTTGGCTATGTATGAATAATAAATGCAGCACATTATTTTGGTGGAGTGTTCATTTTCTATGTGAAGAAATGTCTTTTGGTTGTTTGTCTCAGCAATCGCGGTTTCGCTACTTTTGCATAAATGGAATTGGCCTTTTTTTCCTCCGTTTTATGTTGTAACTGGGTCTGCTTTTGCATCTTTTGTTTCCTGATCTCGCATGCCATGGACATAGTCCGGTGGGGGCCTTCACAATTTAGGTATTTGGGAGAGTTACTCTTACAGACGCGCCAAAAATGATCGCGACCGGCACAGATTGAGCTCAGCGTAATGTCTTTCTCAGGGCAGCTGGATGGGGTGTGTTTGCCGTACTTGTAGCACCGAAAGCACATTTTCAAGTAGACCAAGTCTCTACGTTCCATCTGCTCTGGGTAGACCTTTACGTTAAAGAGAAGCAAACCATTGTCTTTAGCCTTTTGAGCCATAGCCGTGTCCTCGTAAACAACCTTAAACACGTGCGTGTAGTTTTTGAATTTAATGACCTCAGCTACTTTTGCCCAAGGGTGGTTTCTTTCCATTTCGTCCTTAATGTCCTCTGCCGAGTGGCTCCCGACCCAGGAGTCGAGGCGCCTGCAGATAACACTACGGTGCGTTTTGATTTGAGGGTGTGTGTGGGGTTTCAGGTTAACCGTCTTCAGGCATTCAACTGCTTTTCTTGAGGTCAAGGCTTCACAGTCGACCTACCTCGCGCAAATCGCATAGTATCCATTGTTTATGTCGATTAGTCTGACCAGTTTAATTCGTTTGTTACCGCAGATTTGTAAAAATACCTTCCCCCTGTCCGGTTTCGGGCTCTCCGAGAAGACCCGGAGAGTGATGTGGAGAGTCTCCTTCATTTCTCATGCATCCTATCGTAGGATAGGTGATGAAGTTTAAATAAGTGTATATATGTATACTCTGAGAGACGGTTTAAAAAAAAAGAAAAAGAGGGGGAGGGGAGAAAGAACTAATTCCAAGTCTCAAATACTTTTATCAAACTTTACCTTAATTTTTCTCTTTCCTTCAGGCTTGCGGTTGGGCCAGTTGAGGCTTTTGACCTTGCTTCCACGAAGGATAAAGATTCATCCTTCACCTTTTTAAATCGAAGAAGGCCAGTGGTCCACTTTTCAAACGCATTGAGCTCTTTCGCTTTACACAGTTTTTCTTCTCACTAGTCAAAGCGACTCACTTTTCACTTTTATTATCGCAGAAAATTCACTTTTCAAAAATTCCGAATAAGGATTTGTCACAGCGGTACAGTAGACTAACTAAGGCAACCAAAGCAGTCTGCCCGCTCATTGTGCGGATATGCTGATAATCACCACCACGAGGGTTCGGTAGCTCCACACGCATCTTCATGCACATAGCCAATCACAACGACGCTAAAGGCTCCCTTCCCGCCTTCGAACCAAACCTACCCACTCTCTCCTCTGTTTCGAAACCCTGTTGATGGATTAGTAATTCTCCTATGGGACTACTCTTATCCCTCGAGTGACGAAGGGTTCCACCATCGCGTGTTGGTGTCAAAAAAACAATACGAACCTGTCACCTTCTCCTCTCAACAAGGAACGGCCTCCGGGGCCTTGGGTTCTCCAGCGACAGTCATTCTAATCTGTATGTGCATTTCCTTATCTGAGCGGGGAGGTAAAGTTCTCCTCCATGCGATGGAAGGGGCGAATGGCGCCACCTACCCACCATTTAAAAACAATAATTGTCTCAACTGGAGTCTTCTTTTAAGTTCTTAGTTTATTTTTATAGGCAACTCGTTAATGTAGAGGGAACCTTAACTCTCGGGGTCACACTATTTTTTATTTAAAATCACTGCATGAAATGATTGGTCTAGTGCCCCTGCTAGAAGGCGCCTACACATCCATCATTCTAGCGTCAGCAGATTTTGACACTAGAAAAACAAAACAAAAGCTCCCGTGTTTATTTTAATTCCGAAAAGAAATAAGTAATCAAATGTTTATTGGATGAAGACATTAAGAATTTATCAATCCTGAGATTAATTAATAAAATCCAAAGCGAGGAGTTTACATCATTAATAAGGGCGTCTCTCATTCCAATATAATGATACCTCTATTTGATTATCCGACAGGTGATCTGGCTGGGGACCGAATTCTTTTCCTCGTTTATTTGGATCTTTATCATTTATATGTAGGATAAAATAGAAATATAACAAAAGTACAAACAAAAAGAGGTAAATAAAATTTGGTAATTTAACTGCTTAGAAATAAATGGCAACATAGAGATGGTACTGGTACAGACAACAGATGGTAAGATAGGAACAAAAAGTCTACTGGTAATAATTTTTATTCCAGAAGAGGAAAATAAGAAGACTAGGAAGAGCATTTTGTAAACACTGGGTACGAAAAGAGAATAAGAGGCGGGGAGGTAAAGTTTGTATAAAGTGTCAAACGGACAAATATTATAAATGTTTATGTGAAGATTAGAACTAGAGATAGTGCACTTATACAAGAGTTGAAGAAAAATTGCTTACATGACTATAAACACACACCTAGAGTCTTTTGCAGTCGGTCATTTGTAAAGAAAGATTATGCTTATAACTGGAGTATTTGGTGAGGAGTGTGTCACTGATTTCAAATAAAGGTTTAGGAGCCATCATTTCAACTAGACACCCCGTGATAGAGCTGTAATTGTATCAGCCAATATATTATTATGGAATTGTTATTGGTGCTCCTATATTAGTGCAAGATACACCATTAAATTAAGCAAGGGAGGAAATATAAGGAAGGATTCTAAAAATCGACGCCAATTCGTCCTATACTTACAGGCCAGTTCTGATAAAATCAGGAAGAGATCAATTAGTTATCTCTCCTACTTAAGAGAAGATGGGAACAAATGGGTGTGCTTTCATTATTTACTTCACCAGGGGACTCTCGGAATACAGATTTTCCAAGCAAGCGGAACTTTAGAGCAATGGATGGCCCTTAATTTTATGATACTGGGGAATTACGAAAACATTACTAGATTGAGAGTCAATCTATGACCTTGTTGCAATTAAGCCTCCGAACCCGGATTTCCTTTTCTCCCTGGGACCTTTGTTTTTAAAGATAATTGTGGGCAAAACTCAGTATATCGTTACCTTAATTTAGAATTCCTCAAATTTATGTGCCATACTTCCTAAGTGGGTTCATATGAAAATAGCATTTGCTCTTAGCGAAAGGCATTAGAGAAAATTGGTTATTTACTCGTTATCTTTATAGAAAATTACTACCAAACAGATAATAGGAACGAACTTAACGCTTGCAATTCTTCAGGGCACCTATTAAGGTTAACATGTTAAAGCGGAGTTTTCCGAGAGTCAGGAGAAAGAAGATTTTCTCGAAGACGAAAGGCATCTTCGCCAATCAGGAAAATTATGCAAGGATGAATTCACAAACAGCAATCTTCCGAAAGACATGACATTTGAAATTTAATACTACATTAATTCCTAGCTTAGTTTAATTACCAGTTGTTTCGTAGCAAGACTTTTAGCCACGTGATATTTCATCACATGATATTTCGTCACTCAACCAATTTGGTCGTCGGCCGTTTTTTCGTGCGATATCTCGTCACCGAAGGTTTTATTTTCTTATATGGAATAAATTTGGAATAAAATGTATTTGTTTAAAAGCTAGTATTTAAAATTTGTTGAAATGCATTTATTTAACGTCCTTTTAATTTTCGGAAGAAACTTAAAAAATTGCCCCCTTATAACCTTACAAATTATGAGCAATAATTTTACGTATTGCGAGCCATCTACATATGTTGGAATATTCATCTAGATGCTTTTTAGTTTTTCATTAACAATGGCATTTTTTTTTTACCCTCGTATGGCATATACCAGCTAAAGTTTGTTGCATTATCAGTTGCCAATCATTTTGTTCAATTTTTAATGTTGCAATTAGGGGAACTAAATTTGGATGAATGGTTAATATATAAAATGCAAAATTGGTATAACGATCGCAGGAATGAAAATATAGCCTCAATTCCCATTTTCTTTCAATATAAAGTCCATACCAGAAAATATAATGTTCGACGGTGAGATGCTCGGCGACGAAACGTCCGGTCACGGAAAATTACTACCTAACTCATTACATGAACCCTTTTAACGCTCGCAAAATATCAGGGAAGACTTTAAGTGTATTTTTGTAAATTAGTGAAATTGTTTAAGGTTTCTCCCTACGGGGTAGAGCTATTCCGGTAGTCAAGGTAAAAGAGGCTTTATGGAGAAAAGAGGCGGGGCTCAATTGACAAGTGACAATCTCTTGAAACACATACAGTTTATATTATATTAATTTAGACTGCTGTGTTTTATTCGTCACCTTTCCTTTAAGACCTGAACCATTTTTAGTCGCGTGCGCCTCTATATCTCACTATGTCGGTCAGTCCCCGTTTGGCTTTTTTTGTTTTGGAAAAATCCGATTCTAACGAAATTTGAAACCTTGTTGTTTTATATTCTCTTTCGAATGATATAATTTCTAAGGTCCTCCAAAGGTTAGCCGGAGGATTATTCGGCAATAACATCATAACTATTCAGCCGATTCTAACGAAATTTGAAACCTTGTTGTTTTACACTCTCTTTCGAAATATATGATTGCCAAAGTCCTCCCAAGGTTAGTCCAGGAATTATTGAAAGTTTTGGTTGTCGTAAGGTCATAAATTAGAATAAGTGAGAGCACGTGACTTTAGAAAGCAGACCTTGTTTTATTAAAGTTTTCTCGAAAAGTGTATAAGGGGAAGAGAGTGCAAAGTTTGTATAAATAGTGCAAGTAGGAGCGGCAGAGAACACCAACTTTGTTTAAAGGCTACAAATAGCTCAAAGTACACAGGGTTACGAGATCAAGATGATACAAAGATTACATAAATAGTACGAGAGGGTGAGATTACAAACTCGAATTCCATTGTAGAAATGGCGTCGAGAAGAATTAATAACATCTTGATGATGATGTTCTATAAAAAAATTGCTGAGGATTTGTAGCAATACATTGATAAAGATTTGTAGCATTATTTCGATGAGGATGTTGTAGCAGTATCCTTATTAGGATATTGTAGCAACACATGGCTAAATATAGCACTATATAGCTGAGGATATTGTAACAACATCTTGCTGAGGATGTTGTAGCAACTTCCTAATGAGGAAGTTATAGCAATATTTTGATAGAGTTGTTCTAGTGGTTTCATATCCGAAGACTGAGGTTGCCACTTCATGATCGTGATATTGTTGTCCCGGAACCACTGTATGGTGAACGCACACTTGTGACATGTAGCATTATCCTGTGTAGAATCACATTCCGTGTATGTACGAAGAGATCTCGGGCTGAAGGTAGCATTTAATCTGTCATACAGCTTGGTACCTTTCTCAATTCATGGTGCCATAACAAACGGTAAGAAGACCCATCCACAAAATTGACATGGAGGTCCATACTATTATACAGCGACCACCATGCTTTAATATTGACATTATGTACTCTCAATTCCACTGATCCTCTGGCCTTCTGTGAACTCTAACTTTAGCTGTTGTCGAGAACAACTGAAACGTGGCCTCACGGCCCACTAGACACGTCTTCACTGACGCATGTTTCGGTTGCTCTGATCACAAGCGCTGAATGTTGATCAGTGGATTCTGGCGGGCTTTACATGACTTCAGGCGAACTGGAACCAGTTTGAAGCGAACTGTTCTGACGGATGCGTTAACTTGGCTGTTATCTGTCCATTCATGTTTCAGCTGGAGTGCGATTTTCTTACGATCACAAAGGCTCATGCAACGCATACCTGTCGTCACGTTGCGTACTGACAATAGGTCGTCCAGCCCGAGGGTAGTCTCTGATGTTCCCATTTTCTCGGATTCTCTTTATCACTTCTGAAACCCCAAAATATGATCTGCCGTCTTTCTTGGCGGTTTGTCCACAACTGAGACCCTCCTCGTGCAGTGTCCCTATCAGACCTTCTTTCGCCACAGCATAGTTACGTGTTTTTGCCATTATCATAACATTATCAAATCCTGTCCACATGGAATATTATATTAGTTAACAAATATAATGTGTTGTATGAAGACATTTTGACTAAAACATAGCGTTTATTGATACCATAATTTATACATTCCAATAGCATCCCTATTTAAGATGTATTGGACACATGTATGCAAACCTACAACAACATATTCATAGACATACCCAAATAATAAGAAATAATCCATGTGTCAGAAAACTTTTGGCCTCGGCTGTATTTGTACATTCACCATTTTTTATGTCAAAACTTGACAAAATGGCTATCCAACCCATACTTACCGATCTCGGAACTGGTGGCCCCTCCCTTAGATTATGAACGGTTCACTGCTCGCTGAAGATTGTCATTTAACAGTACTAACACCTTTCCTGACACCCTGTCCCCAAACGGGGCCCGGTAACTGGGACTGTGTGGCTCGACTGCGATTGTCACTTTGATCTTTATGTAAATTTCATAATCAGTTCGAGGAACTTCGTGAATAATTGTTATGGGGCGGGGGCGCATCACTCTTACTAATAGAGTTTAAGCCATCAATGACACCGCATGATTTCTATCTCAGTTGGGTCCTTCAAACAAGCGACTCACCTCTTTCGATTGAGCTTCTCTCCAGGCAACGTGCGAACCGTTGTTGACTCTCGAAGACGTCTTTCTCCGTTCCTCGCGCCACAAATAGTCTCCTCTTTTGAGTAAAGACTCTTAGCTTTTCACCTTCAGTTCATCGCTACTTTCATCCTGAAATGTTTCAAACGTGGTGTAGCAGAGATGTCTCCGTTGGATTATCTAGATTTAATAATATTAAATAAATAAACTCGCCTTTACAACTGTCCAGAAGAGAACTTCAACGAAGATCGAACTCTGGTGGGAAAGTTTTTTTCATTTGTGGTAATGCCCCAGACGGGAGGGAGGTTTCTACGTTTCCGCCAAGACAAGACAATTCTGCTCTCCGCTACAACCCCCGCCCCTAGTCCCCCTCTCAATTTTCTTAGGCCTAATCGTGTCATTAATTATTCGGACGAGGGAATCCGCCCCTCCCACGCCCCACATTCCTCCATCTTCCAATCCAGACTGCCACTCTGACCAAGAGGTCAGTGCCAGCAAGATATTTTGGTAATGGCTCTTTTATTCGATTAGGCACTTTGATAAATAACCTCTTGTACCGTCGAAAACTCCCTCCCATTACACTTTCGCCTAACAAAGATTCATGTTATGATTAAATCGCCCGTCCCACACTTACACACACCTGCACATACGTCAGAGAGGGAAAAATATGTAGGCAAATATAAAAAAAAAGAGAAAGAGAGGTTGTGACATAATTCTCAACAAACACCAGAGGTTTAGTGAGTTTGATACTTCTCGACACAAGGAAGTGGAGTATGAATGTTGTGGTTTGAATGGCGTGCACTTAATTTTATAAAACAAATATTAAAGAAAGAACAGGTTATATGCATTGGGGGAGGGGAAAGGGTCGATGTAAATTGACTTAGAGAGTGACGACCCTTATTACAGAGCCTGAGGAATCCTACAAATATTAATATATTTAATATTACTATTAAAGTCTGATCCTTTTAGGAATTCGCACTATTGCAAGGCAGATAATGCGGGGGGTAGTGTGAGAGAATTGAAAGGATAACCACTACTACAAATAACTACTCTCACGTTGTTAATGAATTAGGTTGTTTTTTTTTTAAAGGAGAGTAAAAGCCTTTAAAAATTAAAAAAAAAAACATGAATCAAAGTAATTTAAATAAAACGTGAAGAAATATAGGATTTTATACTTTTTTACAATTCGCTCATATAAAAGTAAAATTTGCCACTTATGTAAGGAAATAATAACTTAAATATATTGTAATCACACGGTGCAGGTTCCACTGAATGTTGAGGAGGAAGAATTTTCCAAAATAACGGGGGGGGAGGGGGTTCGGGGTCAAACATGCTACGCGTGGGTGTGAATTTATCAACCTTTTAGTTTAAGAACATTGCTTATTATTAAGGAGCTCATAATTAATAACTCCTCTAAAATCTCACCAAAAGTAACAACAAGGAGTAACAACAAGGAAAGAAGGTACCCTAGGAGACCTTACGGTCCATTCAAAGAGGGTACCTTTGGACTAGCAATTGAGCGGGCACAAGGCTGCTCAATTGTTTTGCGTCCCTAAACGGCCACTTTTCAAGACTTTGTCTAGTCTTGACTTGAACTGGTCAACAGATTCACTGTTGGCAAATTCCACTGGAAGTGCGTTCCACATACCGCAGATACTGTAAGTGAAAAAATTTCCACACAGATTGCGGTTGTAATGCTTCAGTTCAAGTTTGAAGCCGTGATTGCGCGTTCTGTTCTCACTCAGTGTGAACATATCCCGGTAGTCAACATTGTCGAACCCTCGAAGTATTTTTAAAACTTCGATGAGCTGACCACGCAGTCTACGGGTTTCCAGCGAGAACAGATCTAACTCCCTTAGTCTATCCTCATAACTTTTATGTCGGATAGAGGGAATCAGCTTGGTTGCCCTGGCTTGTACGCGTTCCAATCTCGCGATGTCCTTTCGCAATGAAGGACTCCAAAATTGTACGGCATACTCCAGGTGCGGTCGGACAAGTGAGTTGTACATGCACAGTACAATCTCCTGGTTCCGATAACCAAACTGGCGCTTAATATAGCCTAGCATCCTTTGGGCCTTTTTCTCCGCCTCAATGCACTGTTTCGAGAACTTGAGGTCACTAGTGATTGTTACAGCCAAGTCCTTCTCAGTGTCGGTGGATTCCATAGCAGTGCCCTTAAGGATATACTGAGATTGGGGGTTTCTGTGGCCGATATGCATCACTTTGCATTTGCCCACGTTAAAAGGCCTTTGCCACGTGTCCGACCACTCCCCAATCTTCCCAAGATCTTCCTGCAGGCGGACAGTATTTCCAGGATGAGGAAAGGGGTTTCGTTTGTGATCAAGCTATTGATTAGTGCGATTAATATTGTACGAAAGAACCAAAGTTTCATCTCCCGTAACAATTATGTCCAGATCTGTCTCTCGGGTATTTAGAAAGTTTATGTGGTACCCAAACACCATCTTTGTAGTGGTCAAAGCTTTACCAGTTTAAAAAATTGCAAAGGCATTGCTAACTTACAAAAAGCCTAAGCACTACTATAGCTCCAAATTGTGTACGCATTACTATTGTCATTTTTAAACAGCTTGAAGAAATAATTTGAAACAATGGAAAGAACTCTAAGAATCATTTTAATCTCTTCTTAAAACGACATTATTTCCTTGACAACCCTATACAATTACTAATAAAGAAGTCATCAATAGTTACCAGTAAATCGCTATATAGTAATTGTCCGCCGATGGATGTAGGAAGTCATGAATGTTTACAAGGAAATTGCAGCGTTGCAATCGCGGTAAATGAAAGGGATCGAGAGTGCGAGAGTCGAAGAACCGGTTGACATTTGGTAAAATCGCAGCTACAGAGATGTTGAATTTTCACACTTAAACGACGAATGAGGATGTTTGCGTCCATATAAAATGTTCGATTTCAGCGAAATTAAGATGGAAATGAATCCATTAAGCGGTTTGGAATAACGAATGTTGTTTTGAGGTGTAATTATTGATCTTGTAAAGTATAATAAGTAATAATTGCCTTGCTCTAATTTTGATTTTAATCTGCCACTTTTTAATCTTTTTAATTCGGTTGTCTACTAATTAGGGGGCTTAAAAGAAGCCCTAATAATTTGTAAGAATTTAAATCTACATCAAAAATTGCTATACTTTTAGAAAGAAAAGGGTTGTAAATTTATATTCTTCATCATTTTTAAATTTATACATTTATATATGAATTATATCACGGGTTATACTTTAGAGTGGCCATGTGAGCTCAGTATACGATTAAGACTTGAATGAGGCTCGCAAAACATTCACTAACTTTTTATCCTAATTTTTTTAAAGGTTTTAATCAACTTTGTTTTTAACGGATCTTCAAACAACATAAAATACTCCCAAAACACTAGGTTGTCAAAGTCCATCTAACAATTTACTATTTTGCTTAATTTGGTGATGCGGCATAACACAAACTGTGTAATAAGGTCTGTCAAATCAGGCTTGGCACAACATAGCACTACAAATAGCATCACACATCCCTCACACCAAGAGAAAAAGATGATCCTAAATTTTACAAGGGAAATAACTTAAATCAGGGAAACAATGTTAAACAAATCAGGGCCCCCACAGAACAAGAAACACAACGCAGCCAATTACTCGACCCACTCATCACCAAACTAGCCACTCTTGCTTGGCTCATCAACACAATCCTTCAATCTAGAAACTAGCCCACATCATGCCCATACTCGAACTCTGCAAACACCTAACAAAACACAACTCGTACCGTCAAATCACACTTCTGTGCAGCACTTTAAAACAATCAAAAAAACAAATCCACCAAAGAATCAGCCAAAATATACCTCTGTGTCAGACACAACACGGTTTTGGGAAAGCACACTCAACCCCGACCATCATCACCAACCTGTCACACCACATAATAGATGGCTTCAACTAGCAACACCAACCTCCGTAACAATGACAAAAAGTGGCTAATAAACTTCATCTTTGGCCAGCAGGTCAAAGTTACCCATCAAATCCATAACTCGTACAACCGACCCCCCACAATGGCGTCCCACAAGGAGCCATTCTCTTACCCATACTATTCAACCTATGTACATATGACATACCAAAACCACAATTCACATTAATCAATACCTATGCAAACGACATCTCATTCACAACAGAATACCTTTCAATCATAAGAGCAAGCAGGACACTCCAACAACATACATATACAAACAGTAAAACAATGTCTCACAGAAAACAGCATGACTATGTCAGCCAACAAATTAACAGTAACGCTTTTCACACCCAACTACAACGGATCAAACATTCACCCCTAAATCAGACTAAACGGACAACACCTGCCACGTTCCCCCCCCCCCCCCCTCCTTCTTCTAAGACCCACACTAGACATCCACTTGAGATTCAAAACCAACCAAACAAACATTGCAAAGAATTCCCTAATAAAATAAAATTAAATTGTTGATTTTATCAAATTTAATGGAGTTAATTAGGTCAATTAAACTAAATTATCGAGTGTTAAGGGAGAATAATTGCCTATTCATAATAAATGATAAAATTTTGAGTGGAATAAATTTTTCATTCAAAAAAATTATAAAATTTATGGGAGATAAATTGCTCATTCAAAATTAAGGATCAAATATTAAGGTGTTGAATTGGTGATTCAAAATAAATGATCGAATATTTAGGCATATAAATTGCTATTTCAAAATAAATTATCAAATTTTAGGGGAGAATAATTGCTTATTCTAAAATAAATCATCGGAATTTAAAAGAGATCAATAGCTCATTCAAAATAGATGATTGAAATTTAAGGGACCATAATTGTTCATTCATTCAAAATAAATGATCGAATTTGAAGGGAGATTAATTGCTTATTCAAAGCAAATGATCGATTTTTAAGTAAGATTAATTGCTCACTCAAAGCAAATAATCGAATTTTAAGGCATATAATTTATTTATTTACCATCAATGATCGAGTTTTAAGGGAAACTAATTGCCTATTCATAATTATTGATGATTGAATGTACTTGTTCAAAATAAATTATCAAATTTTAGGGAGAGGAATTGTTCATTCAAAACGAATGAGCAAATTTCAAAGAATTTAATTGCTCATTCAAAATTTGAATTGAGATGAACTGCTCATTAAATACAAATGATGGAATCTTAAGTGAGATCAATTGCTCATTTAAAAGAAATAATTGCATTTAAGGGATATTACTGATCATTCAAAATAAATGATTAAATTTTAAGGGAAATGAATTTCTCATTTAAAATATATGATGGAATTATAAGTGATATAAATTTCACATTTAAAGTAAATGATCGAATTCTAATGGATACCAAATGATAAGTAAAAATATATGATCGAAATCTAAGGGAGAGTAATGTTTCATTCAAAATAAATGATCGAGTTTTAAGCGAGATCAACTACTCATTCAAAATAAAGGATCAAAATATAAAGTGGATAAAGTGCTTATCCGAAGAAATTATCGAAATTTATTGCAGTTGATTAGCTCATTCAAAATAAATAAACGAATTTTTATGCGGGTAATAACAGCGCCTTTTCAAAAAATGAGCGAAATTTAAAGATGATAAATTTGAAATGCTCATTCCAAAACAATTATCGAATTTTAAGAAGATGAATTGTTCATTCAAAATAAATTCACGATTATAAGGAAGATGATCGAATTTTAATGGTAATGAAATGTTCTCGCAAAATAAAGGATCGAGATTTAAGGGAGTTGAATTGTTAATTCAAATAAATGATGTCACTTTATTGTTCATTCAAAATAAATTACCTAATTAGGAAAGAGATTAATTACTCAGCAAAATAAATGATCGAATTCTAATAGAATAAATAATAATCGAATAAATAATAGAATTTTAAAGAAGATAAATTGTTCATTCTAAAGAAATGTCGAATATTAATTGAGAACAATTGCTCATTCATAATAAATGATTTGATTTTAAGGGAGATGAATTGTTCATTTAATATAAATGATCGAATTTTAAGGGAGTGAAATTACTCATTCAAAATAAATGGTCGAATTTTAGGCCATTCTACTGGCATTTAGAAGACCACATAAATAACGAGCGTCAAATGTGTGATGGGATCTAATCCTATAAAACTAAAATATTATTAAAAGTTATATATATATTTCATTGCTTGGACTCGTTTTGATAAGAAAATGGTTTTAAAATCTTTGCAAGTGGTTTAGATCTAAACCAGTGGCCTTACTGGAGCTCAAAAGCAATCTTTGCTTAGTATTCTTTAATTTTCAAAGATCCGAAATCGCACCATTTAATCGTTGGAGTTGAATAAAAGATGCGCTGTATAAAAATGTAAGAAATCCTTTCAAACATTAATTCTTAATCTTTCTAATAATATATGTAGAAACTTCGAAGAAGGGGAGGGAGTGTTAAAGAATACATTAAAGTTATTGATTTATTTTCGGGCGCATGTTTTAGTGGAAATTGTATGTAACAGCCATTATCCAATAAAACCATTGAAATATAGTTTTTCTGAAGAAAGAAATGGATTTTCCAGTTTTGTTTATTTATTTATCTTTGGGTGGCAACTCGTCAAAGAGAAAAGCTATTCGTTCTCTAGGCATGGCTCCTTATACTATGGGTCGTGACTTAAAATGGGGTCGCGAAGCTAGATTTTGGGGCCGCGGTAACTCCATTGGAAACTTTACTTATATATAAGTGATTCTATATATAACTTCATAATTTATTAATATAAATATAAGTATTCGTTGCTAACCGAAACTACAAACAGAATATAATTTGTATGACCAAGATAATTTCCCTAAGTTGAACGAATTTTGTATTAATATTAAAAAAATTCTTCGAAGCCTCCAAGACCATATGATTTCTGGACTAATGTTACAAAGCAAAGGTAATTTATTCCTTTTTTGTCTACCTGACACTTTATTTTAATCAAAATAATCGCATACTCGACAGATTTATTTAGCTACATGCCACATTCCAGTCATTTTTCAAGATGCTGACGATGAGAAACCCCTAAAATAATTCAGTAATTAAATGAAGTCGATAAGGTAAAAGGTTTGAGAAGCCCTGCTCTAGGAAAACAATATATTTTCCTAAATATGCACTCCAGGATTGTTTTAGGATGCGTATATTCCGTCGAAACCTCAAATTCCAAAAGAATACTTTTCAACCACTCATTCTAAATAACAACATTATGAATCGCCTAAACATTTTTTCCTATTACAAAGAGGTGAATTTTCTATGTAAATTCAAGCTCTAATTAAGAATTCAACAATTTTTAATAAGCTTCTTTCGCAGAAAAAAAGGGGCGATGGAAAAACCTCGATTGAATTTAAGATCCTATTTTGCGATTCGATATGAATGAGCCTTAGATAAGGGAGTGGGACCATATACGTTTCCATACGTTTCTCATAACATCGACTGACATATTGCATCTCTTTTTATTCATAACCTTTGGTCGGGTGAAAAAGGTATAATAAGAAAATTAGAGAAGCAAAGGAGAAAGTTTATCAAACATAAGTTATTTTAGGCTATTTTTTTTATTGATCTTGCTATTTATTTCCATCTCTTTTTTATTGTAGTTTATATTTTTTTCTGTATACAAAATTTTGAACGGACTAATTTAATACAGATAAGAGCGGTAAGGAATTGGATTTTTGAAAAAATATAATAACCTTTATGCAACCCTTATAATTGAAACAAATTGTTTGTGATAGAAAACTTTAGTTTAGTGATGGGTCATACTTTCTCGTTCCACCCCAAATTTGTTGATGTTAATTAGTAGTAGGTAAATATAAATAAATTGATGGTTCTAAGAACTAATTTCATTTCTTTTTACGTTTTTCTTGTGTATAGATGCAGCAATCAAATGCTAAAGACAGGAAGCTCACATTCCATGAAATTTTCTAATCCTCATTATCTCTTTAGCCCCTTTCATAACCACGACTGCGGATTAAATCCAAGATCTGTCTCATGTTTTTTTATACCTTTCTATAGTCAAACAGACATAAAGTCGACAACTAAATATCTCGGTAAATGCCTGTCCAAAGGAATAACAATAGAAGCGCCATCAAGATTTGATGACAGATATTAAGTCTTCTTACTGAGCCCAGGTTTGAGACGAATACACATTTGCGAACATTCTCCTAATTGTGTACGAGAAACCGCACACCAGGTCCAACTAAGAGAAACTTTCCAATTTGTCCAAAGAGATAAATATCAGAGACTACTATTAAACAAAAATTAGGGGAACTAACTGTGGAAGAATGAGAGAGAGAAGGAATCCCCCCACCCCTGAGTTACAGAGTTCGCCGTTGACCGCTCTAAATACGTATGCTCTATATACTGCGAAAATTAGAAGAATGGAAAGACCATTAAGTGGGCGTCGCAACTTCGCGCTATAGAATTTTATCGCGACCCAAGGCAATCTCTCTGTCAGTCTAGATATTTTCGAGATATATATTCAACACCTCAAAGTTCACACGCATATTGTGTCTGAAGCCGCCCTCCAGTAAGTTTAGCGTAACGTCTTCGTTAGTCGAGAGGGAATCGACTACATTATCCTACAGAGGAGAATTGAGTGATTGTCGAAGAGCCAAGGAAGAGCTAGTCGTCACTCAGTGTTGTTCGTGGAAATAGTTAGGCACGCTACAACCCTTCTCACCACGTTTTTGGATTTCAAGGATCGAAAAAGCCATCCCCCAAGGACCTTCCGTTTGCCTCTTAAGGATAAAAGCAACCACTTCAGTATCCAGAAAATGGATTAAGTGTCCAGAGAGACGCTTACAAGTTCAAGGTCGGATTTACCTACCTGGTCCTACTCGCCACACATCAAGGTAAAAGGGATTTAACCCCTCCTTTGTAGATGCATAGTTAACCGTCTCGAAATTGTGGTAGTTGTCATGCCAATATATCTAGAGTTTTGATAAAGGTAAAAGTCTTTATTCGAGCAGGTGAACTCGTAAACTATGTTGGTTGATTTGAGATTCAGATTCGAGGAGTTTAGGCATGTGTTGTTTTTCATCAGAAGATTGCTGGCCTTTTTTGTTTTATAATAAATGATGAGTTGGATTTTATCTGTTTGATTTTTAGCCTTGGTTTTACGGTTAATAATCTCCTTGATGTTTTTTTCATCTATTTTATAGGCCGGAGACATCTGGTTTATGTAATACACATTGAAGTTTTTGATTTTCCATGATTAATAAAGCGAGGCTTAACATCTTAGAAACCATATTAATAAATGAAGATAAGCTGGCCATCAACAGTTACGCGACAAGCTGGAATCGCACATTAAAATTATTTTAAAAATTCCACGCACAGGAGTGGCTCATTTCCTCTAACGTTGCGTTTAACGAAAGCGGAATAAATATCCATTAAAAATCGTTTTCTTTCACTTTACTTTCTACAAGATCCTCACTCCACTCATTACATCGGTAAAGGATGCATGAACATTTCAAAACGCTCCAAAGATGATGGAATAAGATCGAAAGCTTAGCAACTTAGGTTGGTTTTTACCAAACACATTCATTTAAAAAAGAGATGACTACTGTACAAGTGATCCACCATCTACAAGATGGAATAAAAAAGATAGTTAGAAGAAGAGAAAGTTGCAAAGGAAATTAATTACGGAAACATACATAATGGTGTTCAACAGTATTTGCATATATATATATATATATGTGTATATATATATATATATATATATATATATATATATATATATATATATATATATATATATATATATATATACGTGGGGTGGGGAATAAGTTTTGCAATTCGGATATAAGGAAACGAGATATGAGGAAAAGTGTTTTATTATTTTTAAATATAACTACCCTCGACTTCAATGCACTTGCGCCACTTGTCCCTAAGGCTTCGAATTCCCGACAACGAGAAATCTCCCGACTGCTGTTCAACCCACTCCTGGACGGCGAGCTGGACATCTTCATCATCCCCAAACTGGCGTCCGCGCAGTGCAACCTTGAGCTGGCGCATTAAAAAGTAGTTGCTAGGGGCCAGATCTGGACTGTAAGGGAGATGGTTGAGCTCCTTAAATCCGCACTAGTTCAGGGCAGCTTGTGCAACTCTGGCCTTGTTGACAGGGGCATTGTAGTGGAGGAGCAGGCCACCTTGTGTCAACTTGCCGCGCCGCTTCGGACGGATGCAATTCTTCAACCCAGCCAGTTCCTCGGCGTAATATTGGCCTGTGATGCTCCTTCTACGAGGCGCATAGTCCACCATCAACACCCCCTCAGAAATCCCAGAAGATGGTGGACATATTCTTCCCGGCTGAGGGTTGGGTCCGGAACTTGATGAGGGTCGGAGAGCGCCTGTGCTTCCAGACCATGCTTTCGAGCTTGGTCTCGGGACCCCAGTGATGGATCCACTTTTCATCACCTGTCACTATGCTTGACTCGAATCCCGCCTGGTCTTGGTTTTACAGGAGCAGCAGCTTCTCCGAACTTTGATGACGCTGAAGCCGATCATGGGGTGTGAGATTTCGTGAGGTTTATAGGGACCCAACGGGCAGAGACCTTGGTCATGGCCAAATTGTCGTGGATGATGTTGATAACACTTCCATGTGATATTCCAAGTTCTCGCTCGATTTCTTCGGCCTTCACCCGTCGATTTTCGAGGATCATCCTGTCCACACGGGGCACATTGTCCTCCTTGGTCACGTCGGACGGGCGTCCTGGACGGGGTTCATTTTCAAGGGACTTACGACCATGGCAGAACTCCCTATTCCAGCGAGCAATAGTTGCATAGGAAGGGGCAGTGTCGGTGTATACTGCAACCATGCGTTCATGAATCTCTTTTACATTCTTGCCTTCATTGGTCAAAAATTTGATCACTGCGCGGTGCTCAACCTTCTTCGGTGTTCGAACAAAAAACTTATTTAAATGTCCTGGGTGTTCCCAAGGCAAATATATCGGAAGCTTCGTGAGAACTCTGAAGGCAAGATTCTCTTCCTATATGGGTATAAGTAATAGAACCGGTAAAATACTTGAAACCAAAGAAAATTCAGCGATAAGAAATCACGTAATAAAGTGTAAAAGTGATATCTCCTTAGAAAACTTTGAAATTCTGAATTCGCACAAATGCCCTATTACCCTTCGAATCTTAGAAACACTTTATATAAAATACCTCTCCCCGAATTTGAATAATGATCTCTCGTCAGTTCCCTTCCTTGTTACCTGAATTCGTTTGGATGTGGGTAGCGGGGCGCAGTTTTGGTGCTTTTGGGTCGGCCGGAGCACGTAACACGCTCGTTGGCAAGGTTTGTGATTTTGTATATTAGGTTTAGCCAATGTTTCCTTCAATTATTCGTTTAAAATTCATTTTAAAACAGTTTTATATAATCATTAGATTCATAAATCAAATCTCCCATACCTTAATAGATTTTAGCAATTATACACTCGCTAACTAATTTAAATATTTAAAATCCTTCCCTAGTCTCTCTATTGTAAATTTAAGCCCCATTTTGAAATATTCCCTTTAACTCTAAATTTGCAATTCAAAGCTAATACTAGCTGGTAAAGTTCTAGATGTACATTTAGCAATGTGCTCACTTAACAGTGCAAAATATTTTGTTTTGTTTATTTGTAGTTTAGGCCTAAGAAGATGACCTTATTGTGATCGAAACGTCGCCGGTAAATAAAAAGGATGATACCAGCTATTTTCGTCGCCTTGGGATTTCTGTTGAACAATATATATATATATATATATATATATATATATATATATATATATATATATATATATATATATATATATATATATATATAACGGGCGTCAGGTTTTGGGTGCCCCTCTATACAGTTGCAAGTGTCAAAAATATTCATGCAAAACAATACGACATTTTTTGTGTGTTAATAGGCAATTACATCTTTTTTTTAGTTGAGCGTATTGACGTGAGTCAAGATACTAGTAATTAAACGGTAAGAATTAAACGGTAAGAATAGCCGCCAAATTTTTTGTTTTGCTCTGGTAAAATAACCAGAAGAAGGTTTCCTCCTTAGTCAATTTTTTTTCTGGTGTGCATAATTAATTGGAACCTTTAGTAAGTTTTTTTTTATTAAATGTTAATTACAAGTAGGTTAGATTTGTTAGGAAGAGCATCACTTCTTCTGGTAAGCTTTCTCGTGTGTCAAAAGACGAACGCAGCATATTCAGGATGGCTTCGTTCGATCGTTTTCATAAGCAAGGATAGATCGTAGGACTATCAGAAAAAGATTTAATCGCTTACGTTCAAGAGGAAGAACGAAACGAACGGGCAGAAAGGAAAGCACAGAGAGAAGCAGAATAAAGGAAAGAACAAGCAAAGTGAGAAGCACAAGAAAGACAAAGAGAAGCAGAAAAGAGAGAACAAATACGACAGCACTCGGGAGAATTAAGCCGTGATCATGTCGAAATGACTTCTGTGGGATCACGTAACCATCAGCCACAGGCACCCTCGTAAAAACTCCCCGCGTATAAAGACGGAGAAGATTTTTGTTCCTATCTGACCCATTTTGAAAAAAGTTTCGAAGTCAATAATTGCGATTTAGAATCAGATGGAGTTGCCCCTCTACTCGCCACCTTAAACACTCGTCTGTGCGCAATCTTCATTTGTCTCCCCTCGGAAGCAACTCTGGATTATTCAACCCTAAAAGCAGAGCTCCTCTCTACTATTAATATGGATCCGGAGTTCTATCGGGTTAGATTCTGTTGGGCTAGGATACAGCCGGGACAAACGTTTAAGCTGTTTAGGCTCACCTTTCGCCGCAATTTACAGTTTGGGCTGGACTCCTCACACGTGACTAACGACTATGAGTCATTAGTCGACCTTATTTTAAGAGATCAACTCATGGTTACCCTTCACCGAGAATTGAAGGCCTTCGTAAGAGATAAAATAGCTTCTTCGTTTAAAGAGTGTGTAGAGAAAGCCGACCTTCACGCTTACAGCCACGACCTATTTCCCAAAGAGATCAGGAAGAGTCATCCATCACCCCCTAAACATAAGTTTGGGCCTAATAAGTTATGCTAAGAATAATGGTAGCATCGTGAAGATTCAGGTGCCCCATAAGCCCAATCCTCATCCTCGGCAGTAACAAAAAGGTGTAAGGCCTCGAACATTCCCTTTTGCCCCGTCTTACTAACCTCGTAAATTCATCGTATGCTTTACGTGTGGCACGCCTGGTCACCTTAATTATAACTGCGCTCAGAACTCGCAGCTAAGCACCACCCCTAATCAACGGGTCCATCAGGAAACCTTTTCTCTTCCCCCTAACTCTTCTGCCTCATCATCGCAGTCGCCACTTGCTCCTTCTCACTCGGAACAACAGATAAATTTCCTGTTAAATAAGAGCTCCCCCGGTGGGCCCAAGTTTTAGAACGGCAGGATAAATGGGTGCCGAGTGTCAACCTTTGTAAGAGACACGGGTTGCACATGCATAGTAGTCTCGGACAAGCTTTTGCCCCCATTAAGCCTCCAGCGTAAGAAATTTGTGATTGTTCACGACACTTTAAGTCGTGCCACTAAGTTTCCTGTAGTAGAGTGCTACATACAGTGTCAGTATTTCACAGAATAGGCCGATGTAGTCGCTGCCCTGATAAAGTTTTGATCTGTTCTTATCGGACAGAGTGCGCAGCTCTTCCCAAAACCCATCACACAACCAGTATCACCAATGCAAAGCTGCGAAAGATACCGTTACCCAGGTACTTTTAACGTCCTTGTCACCCCCGGACGTCGAGTTATCCAGCAATGATCAGTTTGCTGAACCTTAAAAGAATTGCTCTAGTTTGCAACCCCTGTGGGGGAAGACCAGAAAAAAGGAGCCTGAAACCGTTCGAGGAAATAGAAAAAGATTCGTTGCTATATCGATCTTTTGTAGGACTAGATAACGCCCCGGTCACTACCTTTTCTGTACCCAGGATGTATGTACATCAAGTTCTGCAGGTGGCTCACGACGGATTAATGGCTGGGCATTTCAATCATAATAAGACGGCCCAGCGCTTCTTCAAATATTTCTTTTGGTCAGGCGCTGGCAAAGAAATACCCGACTTTTGCAAGTTCTGTGACATCTATCAAAAAGTCACCGCCAAAGGTCGTGTCGCCCCCCGCTCCCGTTCGAAGACCCCAATCGTGTCTGAACCATTCTTCAGGGTTACGATCGATTTCATAGGCTCTCTCCGTTCCCGTCTAGTGAGGGACATTCCTATATTTTGACCCTCATAGATTGTGCCACTCGTTTCCCGTATGCGGTCCCCTTGAAGAACATTAATAGTATGTCGTGTGCAGAAGCGTTGATTTCTATTTTTTTCCGAGTAGGAATCCCGAAGGAAATCCTATGGATAGAGGCCGTCAATTCACTTCATAATTGATGGAGTATGTAGGAAAGATCCTGCTGGTCAAACCCCAAGCTTGATGAGGAGGTTAAGTCCTTCTATTCTTATGTGTTGGATTTGCCTACTCGCCTATAAAATTGCGCAGACCTAGCCTTCAAGAATACTGAGGTGAATTTGAAAAAAATACAGAACGTATCTTGACATCAAATTCAAAGCACGGAAATTCGAAGCAGGCGACGAAGTACTACTTCTGTTGCCCTCTGAGTCTAATAAGCTCCTATCTCAGTGGAAAGGACCTTTTTCAGTAGTAGAACCACGAGGCCCGGTATACTACTTAATTCAAAGCCCCTCAGGTAATAAAGTGTACCATGTCAACCTGTTAAAAAGGTACCACCAACGCGCGTGCATTGAAAATGTGGTAGTTTTAGCCGAAGAACTCGTCTTAGAGGACTGTGATAGAACGGTTTGAGGCCGCTTAATTTCAACCGTTATCACATGTTGTTTAGAAACACGATGCTACCCACGTGCATCTTCGCCTTGAAGTCGGGTGCGTTATCGTGCCACCCGAGTCAATATTTAATCAAGGAGGTTCAGCCCCCCCCCCCCGTTTCGCCCCATGCGCCGACCTCGCCAGATCAAGTTAGACTTATAGGAAGATAAAGTATTGTTCTTATGGCGTGGCTGTGCATTCCCTCGAAGCTCCCACTCCATTGTTTCGTACGCCAAGGGGATGACTCGACTATTTATATGGAAACTTTACCACTAAGAGCAGATTCGAGATCCAGATTTTCTTCGCGAGACATCACTACGATCCGGTCTCACCTTGTGCACCAAGGGCCCTCTACCTCAAGATCCACCATCATTGTCCAGAAGAGGACAATATCCCTTGAGTGCCAAGGTTCGAGCCTTGAAGACGCCAAGTCCACAAGGCTTTCCCTGTTGTTCAGAAAGAGAACAACGTTAGAACAGCCATTGTTCTTTTAGCCCGTTGACAAGAAACGGTTCTCACCCTTCCCCACTGTTGTTCAAAAAGAGAACAACATTAGAACAGCCATTGTTCTTTGAGCCAGTAGACAAGAAACGGTTTTCACCCTATTCCCCTGTTGTTCAGAAAGAGAACAACGTTAGAACAGCCATTGTTCTTTGAGCATGTAGACAAGAGACGGTTCTCACCACCCTCCTGTTGTTCAGAAGAGAATAACGTAGAACAGCCATTGTTCTTTGACCCCGTAGACAAGAGACGGTTCTCACCCCCTTATTGTTCAGAAGAGAACAACGCAGAACAGCCATTGTTCTTCAAGCCCGTTCGTCAAGAACCAGTTCTCATTCCCAAGACGTCACGTCAGGATCATTTAATTCGCCCCCCCCCTTCGGCTGGAACTCGCCAGCGGACCGAAGATTCCTTCGCGTCGCCTTCCTCTGCACAACAACTAGTGATTACGTAGGCTGAACATAACCTTTGAGTATTTAACCTTTTTTGTCAACCCTATCCTGTGCTTTAAATGGTTTAGCAAACCATCCCATCCCTTTAATTTTTATTTGTTTTACCTTTTTAAATCTCTCCGAAATCTTAAGCCTCGGATTAGCCAGATTCCCCACGACCGTTTCCATTCTCTGTTTATGTCAATAATTTCCGTTTTGTGTGTTGTTGATAGTCTTATTAATAAAACTTAGTTCCACTTCTTAAGCCTATTAAAGATAAATGATATCGGTCAACCAGACACCACGCACTCTAAATATAATTGAATAGTTCCCTCAACGAATAATCATATATGGTATATCGTCGAGAGTCCATTCTACGACAAGGACACCTACCCGGTCGAACCGCTTTACCTCGTTCAAACCGTCTGCGTTTAAGTAGACGACAAATACCCTTTGCCATCTCTCCCGTCTCTCCAATCGGATCAGCCCTTGAGCTCGATTTTAACTTCCGTCTCCTCCTCATCGAGAAACTTCAATTGGCGAGCCCCCTAAATAAATTCTCGGACATACTCTCCGAAACCCCAGGTTGTTGAACCCAATTCATTCATGAGATTGTTATAAAAACGCAAGAACCAGTAAGAACTGAGCCTTACCCTATTCCCGTTCATCTACGCCCCGCGTTTAACGCCGAAGTAACCTTTTATTTTGAAAACATGTACGTTGCCACCCGTACATGGGACCAACACGTACAATCCCTTCGCGCTTTGTTAATCCGTTTGTACCTACGATTAAATATCTTGGTTTTAAGGTCGGAAAGAACCATCTTGTCTTCAAAGAAGACAAAGTTAAAGCCATAGCTTAAATGCCGCTTCCCGGATTAAGAAGCAGCTGCGGTCATTTCTGAGTTCTGCTTCATTTTACAGGCGCTTCGTTCCCAATTTAGCCACTATATCGTCACCCTTTAATGATATGTTAAAGAAAACGAGACATGATTCTGTCAGTTGGACCCCTCCCGCAGTGCCTTGCTTTAACCAGATGAAGGAGAAACAAATCACTGACTCTCGATTTTGAATAAAAAGTTTGGGATTCGTACTGATGCCTCTCATGATGGTATAGGTGGTGCCCTCGTGCAGTAGGAAAACGATAGAAGTAGATATCTCATTGCGTATGCAAGCAGGAAGCTGACTGTCCGCAAGAAGGCTTACGCCACCATGGAACTCTGGGCGTTAGCTATAGTATGGTCAATTCGACATTTTAGTATGTACTTAATAGGAACCGAATTCGTGATTGAGAGTATCCATAAGCCATTGTCGTACCTTCGAAATTCCAAGAGTCAAAATGAACTACCTATGCGTTGGAGTTTGTTGCTCATGGAATATCAATTGCGTATTGTGTATATCAAGAGTACTCAAAATTGATTAGCGGACAGTTTAAGTAGAAATCCTCTAGAACACCCTATTGCCCTAAAAAAGATACCATTAGCATATTTCCTTCTAAATATGTTTGCTGATTTGTTTTATATATAGGTTAATTGTTTGAAGTGTTGTATAATTATCCTCGTTTGTAGTGTCTTTAATAATGGTTCATTTTTTATCTTATAATTAGATACACAATGTGTTGTATGGCTCAAAAATTTTAATTTTTGGTTTGTTGTTTTTTTGTACATGTGCGTATAGTCTGAAGTAATTATTATTATTTGCTAACCCCGCTCATGTCCGAATTTTCTTTGTATCTCGTTGCACTAATTCAATTTTTATATCATCTTCCCTTGAAGAAAAATTAGTTCAAGACATTTATTTTCACCCCGACTTGTTGGGGGGAAAAAATGTCTTCCTGAAAATGGAGGAGTGTGAAAGAATGAGAGAGAGAAGGACGCTCTAAATTCGTCTGCCCTATATACCCACTAAATATTAGAACACTGGAAAGACCATTAAGTGGGCATCGCGACTTCGCGCTATAGAACCTTATCGCGACCCAAGGCAATTAAGGAAGTCTGTTGGCGATGGATCTCTCTCTATGTCTAGATAATTTCTGGGTATATGTTCAAGAGTCAGAATTCACAGGCAGATTGTGTTTCAGGTCGCCGTCTAGTACGTTATGCGTAACATCTTCGTTAGTCGAGAGGAAATCGACTACATTCTCGTACAGAGAAGAATTGAGTGATTGTCGAAGAGCCAAGGAAGACCTAGTGGTCACTCAGCGTTGTTCGTGGAAATAGTTAGGCGCACTTCAACCCTTTATCATCACGTCTTCGGATTTCAAGGATCCGAAAAGCCATCCCCGAATCACCCTTCGTTTTCTTCTCAAGGTTAAGAGCAACCCTTCCTCCCTCCCTCCTCACTTCAGTCTCCCGAAGTTGAATTGAGTGTCCCGTGTGACGCCCACAAGTTCAAGGTCGAACTTTCCTTCCTGGCCCTATTCGCTGCACATCAAGGTAAAAGGGATTTAACCCCCGTTTCGTCATACTCCTTCCACATTTACCGCGTGGAACCTAAAGGATTTCATTTGCTCTAGAACTTGCATAATTGTAAACTCATTACATTATGCCTCGGTTCAAACTTAATTGATAGTGTTAATCATCTTAGCAGTGAACCGTCAATATTTAAATGCATTGCCTTTTAACTTGCCTATATATATATATATATATATATATATATATATATATATATATAATCTTTAGTCCTATTAAAGTCTATGTTTGTAGCCATGTTTGAATATTCCTTGGCCTAGCAACTGTGTATTTAAAGCACTCTTAGAACCATCCCCAGGTGGAGCCCTAATTTCGGTCGGCCAGTAGGTCATTGTGAGTATAACTGCGCACACTTGGTCATACCACGACACTAACTAATATTTAAACTAGCGATAATCGATATGAGAGTGAATACGATACGACACAATAAAATCAGATAGGCTTTCTTCTGTTCTAATCATTTTACAATCAGATCAATGATCACTTCCCAATGCTATATGTCTTTTGAAAATCTCCGAATGGACGATGTGGTCTAATGATCTGGTTTCTTGTTTTAGTTACTATTTTGGTGCGATTAGCGCAAGGTTTCAAAAAAATTAGTAAAGTGCAAATACTAGCAAAGCAATGCCGATTACCAATAATTGCTTCCAGATCCCTTGAAAGCAAAAAAGGAGGCGCATACAAGGTCACTACATACAATCTCCAGCCATTCTGAAACTTTATATTCGGTATGCTGTGAAATTTGTAAATTTTAATACAAATAAAGACCGTTCACATCATAATATACTTTTTTGATAGCATAATAGAGTGAACAGCCTCAGTCATATTTTACCCATTCACTGTCATTTTGCAAGCAGTTTACTAAACGCTTTATAATTATTTTATTTATTATATATACCCGTTACCTCAATTAGGCCTTTTGTATCTATTCATAAGAAAAGAAACATAAGGATGTAATATTTTTTTAGTTTGCTTAATTATTATTATTATTATATATATATATATATATATATATATATATATATATATATATATATATATATATATATATATATATATATATATATATATAGAGAGAGAGAGAGAGAGAGAGAGAGAGAGAGATTAATAGATTATTACCTTTATATTCTGTTCAAATCAAAATAAATAGACCATCTAATAAAACAAAGAGCTCCAAAGGCCTCCGAAAGAATAATAGCGATCTCTGGCACAACTAACAGATTGGTCTGAAATATTTGCATGTTATTTATTTCCCAATACATGAATTGTAATACTCAAATATCAATATTTCTGATGATATAAAAGAGAAACATGTATAAATCATTGTTTTTATTACTATGGAAAGACTTATAAATATAATATATGTAAGCTAAATGTATATACGAACTCAACCTAGTTTGAAACTCATGTTTGCCGAGATATGTGCGAGTCATGAATATAAATATAGTATTGGAAAATGTCCACCTAACGATAAAAAAAAGAAAGTGCAACTCTACTACTTCCTTATTTTTCTCTCTACATTTTTTCTTCTATCTTTCACAAATAAAGGGCTAAACACAGAATATGTGGTTCGGATTCCACGTAAAGCTGTAGGCTCAACGACCAACTTGGTCTCTTTCAAGTCTACTACGCTACTTCAAACTTTGCTATCTCTAATTTTCCCTCTCCTTCTCCCCATTCCAGTAGTCTTACAAGACTACGGAGAGGGGGGGCCTCAAGGCTGGGTTCCCTTCCCTTCCCCTCCGGTTATCTCAGGATGACCGGAGTAGGGAGGGGAGGGGGCTGGCAATCTTTCTCTATCTCTCCTTCCACACCTTTTCCACTACAAGTATCGAGAACGCAACATCCGAAGACTTTTCAAGATTTTGCCAATAAAGAATCTTGAATCCACCTTTACTCAGCCTTCAATTAAGAAAGAAGAATACTCTACAGCCCGTAGTGCTTCATACAAAAGGAACTAATCAAACGGAGAAAATTGGTCGCGGTCAGAAGAACCAGAATCCCTCACTGGTGACAGAAAAAGACCAACAATATTTGCACTACCTCATCAGGAATCTCACATCACAAGTAAAAAAGGAAGAAGCAATACTATAACTTCGGGCTACAAAGGCGAGACTGAAAGTTAACCAGGCCAACGCAAATTATACCTAATTTAACCTGTGAGAAGCTCATAATAGCCCAATCAACCCTAAGCCTCCGGGACATTTAACTTGGGCTAAGCTCACTAAACATAAAGTAAGCTCATCGAACTTTCTAAAATTTCTCTTACCGGTCCAACCCCACCCCTCCCCCAAAAATATCACCTAGTCGTCTCACAGCTCAGTAAACGCAAATTATCCCTATTTAATGCTCACTAAACTAATACAAACCTTTGCATAGTTACTAAAACCCGACCTAAGCTTCTAAAACCGCTAAAATCCAAGGAATTTAGCCAAAGTCCATAAAACAAAGCCTAATTTGTACATACATAGCTCTTAAACCCAATGCATCCTTCATAAAGCCCCTCAAATCTAATGGAACCTACTAAAGTCCGTAAAAATGACAGAAATAAACATAACTAAAACCCATTAAACACCAATGTCGTAATTTTATAGGTTGCAAGTAAACCTCTTTCATCAACTTGTGCAAAACATGTTGGGTGCATGTCTACATGTCGAGATAAGGGTTTGTTACATATATACAGTTCGACGCTGTTAATATAAGCCCATTTGCACATTAGCATAGTTCAAAGTTCATAAATATTCAGCCATTTACCGAATTTCAAAACAATATTTTTCTGCATGGCATAAAGGGAGGGGGCACCTACCAGACAGCGCCAGGTCAGATGCCAGTGGGAGGGCTGGAAGTAAAGGTAGGGTCAGGTAGAGGGTGAATGTGGGAGAGAAACACCTTATAAATGAACTTTTCGAGTAAGATATTTATGCATATTTAATCAGAGGTAAAAAGGTAGGTTGGATACAGGTGAAAGGTGTGGGTGGGGGGATGATATTTATAAAAGCGGTTCGGGGTGTAGTAAAGCACAAGTGAAAATGTGTGAAAGGTACATAGACAGGTAAGCGCATAGAGAAAACTTCTTTGGGCGTTTGAAACTGGAACTATTAATTGTTAAACTAAAATGCAAAACAACTGAGGGCATCTACGCCAAAGGCTTATAAGGAAATATTTATTAATAAAGAGGTGAAGATGAAGAGAGTGAAAATGTGTCGAAGATATAGATATATTTACAGAAGCATCCATGGGTGTTCGGGCAATTGTCCGAGAGAGAGTAAAAAACGAAAGCAGGGAAACATAGTACTTGTCCCCCAATATTTAATTATATCTTTCTGCGGTTCTCTATCTGTCTACACCTACTAATATTATATATATATATATATATATATATATATATATATATATATATATATATATATATATATATATATATATATATATATATATATATATATATATACATATATATATATATATTTATATATATATATATATGTTAGACACAATAATGGAAACAGGTGAAATTTTTGACCCGATATTTTCACCATTTTGACATAAATAGGAATACATACCTATGGTATATCAATTTCATTTATAAGCAGGCAGACTTCTCACTTGATGTAACAACCAAGAAGTTTTCTTTTTAAGATCTTTGCATAGCTATATGTCAAAATGTGTGGCTCTCCTGATTACCAAAGAGGGAAACTTTTTAGAGAGCAAAAAACTAGGGCCTCTTTAACAAAAACGGTCGTTTAACCTTTTGAACTGTGTCTAAAGTGATGCTGGAATACCCAAAACAGGGAAAAATTAGCTCTGAGAGGCGTAATTAGGACGTAAGGCGAAAATCAGTCCTTTACAGCTAAACAAACATTTTACCAACCTAGAATCGATCAAAGCACTACGGTAAGAATGCAATGTAAATGGATACCATGGACATACTGCCATTGCCAAATATTTTCTTTCCCTAATAAGTTTAAAAAGAAGCTTAAAATTTCGCAAAGGACATATTATGTGGACAATGTTATAGTAGAAGAATGACATTTCCTTAGACGAATCAACTTTCCCGATTTTGTCTGGTCGGGACGGATTTATGTATGGAGGTTGACACCCAAAGAAGCCTCTGATCCAGACAGATTGCCTGCCTAACCTGAAGCATGGAGATAGTTATGTGATGGTTTTGCCTTCTATACTTTGGAATTCTCTCTGTCCTGTGATAGCACTAAATGGTGAGATTACTTCTAATTTGTGTTTGTCAGTTTGGGTGGACCAAATTTACCCGATGATACAAACACTGATTCACAATGGTGGCACCATCTTCCAAGACGATAATGCGCCGATTTACACTGCTAAAATTGTTGAAGACTGGCACAAAGTGCGCATTAGGTTGGAGAACAGTTAGATTGCCCCACGCAATAAACGGATCTTAACATAATCGAACCTATCTGATGTGTTTTGTAACAGCAAGTTAGAAACCGCTTTTCCTCGCCATCATCTCTGAAAGAGCTGAAACAGGTTTTGCTTCAGGAATGGATTAAAATTAACATAGCCACAGTCCAAAACTTGTATAATTCTATTCTTCGCCGTATTGAAAAAGTTGTTCCTGACTAAGGAGGTCCAATTCAATATTAAATAATAAAATTGCTATTAAACATGGTGTTTCCGTAATTTTGTCCAACTTATTTATATTTCCCATTATTCCACTTTCTATGTTTTTCTATCTACGTATAACTGCATCCATTCCCTCTCATCATATGTCGCTATATGCCATTGACTAAGAATTTTTATCACTCCCTGTCTCTTACTTTATTCTAGTCTCCGGAGTTGTTGTCTTAACTATATATACACTAAATTTTATAACACGAACAACAAAATTGTTTAACTGAATCAAAGTTCCATTGAACTAGCGAACTTGTTTCCTAAAAGAGAACTTAATTGTCTCCAATCTAAGAAAATAACTATGAAATTAAAAGTTTTTAGAAAAGGAAGAGTATGAAGCTAAAAACTATGATAGAGCAAACATATATCAATGATTATCTGAAATATTACGCACTAATTAGGGTAGCGTTCCTTAAGGCTATGTTTTACTCTCTCCGTTAAACGATTAGACAAACTTTAGAATAGGATGTGGTTTTGTGAGCTTATTTAAGTGCATAAATATTATTTACTAATTCGCTGTGATCTTATTCAAGATCATGAAATTTCGTTTGTGTGTTAGTGTGTGTGTCAGTAAGTTTGGTTGTGGAAACCTTTGAACTGTTTGAGAATACATTTGGGGCTAAAGTTAAAAAGGTATTTGAATTTCAAAGCGCTTGAAAGTGGTTTTATATTTATTATTGCTTTAAAGGATGATGTTTCTTTAAAAAAACTTGATTAGCACTAAAATATTGGCCAAAATAAATTTTACTAGTGAAATAATTAATTTTGTCTAGTTGTGCTTCCTCTCACAGTATCTTTCACTCTCTCTATTTTTTTATTTCTCTTTTCATATTATCTCTGTCTCTTTTCCCCTGTATCTATCTCATTAGTTATATCTCAGTATCTCTCTCTTTCAGTATATCTCTATGTATCTATCTCTCGCTATCTATCAATATCTCTTTCAATGTCTCTCTCTTACTATTTCTATCTCTCATTATTTCCTTAACAGTATCTCTATATCAGTATCTCTCAGCTTTTCTCTCCGTATCTCTTTCATTATCTCTCTCAATATCTCTTTATTTCTCTTAGTACCTCTCACACTTTTAGTATCTCTCTCTTTCTCTCTCAACTTCTACCCACCAACACTGAAGGCTAATTGAGGAGAAATAAACGATGCAAAATACTTTTGGTAAATTAATCAATTTTCCTTGAAAAAAAGTCACACACGTTTAGAGAGAGAAATAGTTTATGTAATACTAACATTTTAAGAAAACAAAAAGTTTAAGAAAGAAAAACGTGGAAGCTGTTCTATCCTCATTGTCATAGAATACAATTAAGAATTAATGAGAGTACTTATGCCAGTCATAATTCACTATACACACACTATAGTCGGGAGTGTGAGTATTTTGCAAATTTCATTTACACTTTCGATGAAGTGGATTTAGCATTGTAGGAGGATTTCAATTGCTCACTTAGAGACGAATGATCTTTCGTTGTCGGTGGTAATTTCCAAGGCTTGATCTTTATTTAAGTTTTCATGAAGCAATTTTCAAGTCAAATGCAGAGCACGACATCAAACCAGCCCTTTGTTCACTTCATCCCAATATAGGCTGAGGGCTCGCAAGGTCGCTTAATTGGTTCACTCCACTCCTTTATCCATTGTATTAAGGTGGAGGATATTCACTCTTTCCTCAGGCGTTCCTAATCTAAATAAAGGCTCCCAAGGTGGGTAAAAGGAAAGATAGGTCAAAGAAAGTTTGCGGCAGAAATAAGAGAAAAAGGGGAGAGGGTGCAGACATATTAAAAACCACCGGCTTAACTGAGGCTAAGAGTGAGGGGTTACTTCCCCCAGTGTTACTGGCTCAGACCAGCAATGAATGGATGAAAACTGGTCAGCGAAGAGCTTGCAAATTTAGCTGACAGCAAAGAAAAGACTACAAAAAAAGCTGGTAAAGAGAATGTTGATAAATAGAAAAATACAAAAATCTACAAAAATAAAGCCCAGTCTTAGTCTAGTTCGAGACTGTCGGTGGCACTTGAGCTTGGAAAACGTACCCTTCCTTCCCACAAGTACTAGGTGTAACAGTTTACTTGAGGCACCAACATGCAGCAACATCTATGGAACAATCTACATTTTCACTTAATTTAACTTCACCAATTTAACCACAATTCTTACGATACGACATTCTAGTGAGGATGTTCATGTTGCTTTCATTTTACCGCTACCATGAATAATAATAACACTATATTAATAATAAGAAATGAAGAAACTTTTAGCAGATTTCTGTAAATTGAATTTTGAAGATTTTAGTATCCATGATCATACGATACCTGTGGCAGATTTATACTCATAATAACCGAGAAAATATTATTGTACAGCCCATCTACTCCATATAAAAGCTAAGTGAACCTTTTATCATCACAGCCTGAAGATATTATTCCTGAGAAAGAACTAAACTTCAGTACACAATAAAGAAATATATATTTAAACCATTTTTTTATCAAGAATTATATTAAAAACGCGGAGAAATGCGAAAAAGATCTGTACAATTTCACCAAAGAAATATTCAAAATTCAATATTTATAATGAAATCATAACGGAATTCTTTGGATTTCTCTGCTTCAACTCCGTTTCCAATGATGATCGCCATTAAACAACGTATTTAAGAAAAAGCTGAACCCTTTCTATCATGTCTCACCGCCTCAAAATTGACAGACGAGATGTCAAGTTATCACGAGGTTGATGTTTCAAGTGGCATTCTTCCGCCTGTGATGTCTCTAAGCCCACTGTCCCAGACGGGGATTGAGTTTGTAATATATATATATATATATATATATATATATATATATATATATATATATATATATATATATATAAAGAAATAACAACTACAGGTTCTGCGGGTGATAATACAACCAACACAAGGGCTGCGCCATTTTTATTTTTTGCCTTTCAAATAAATTTGAAAACAGAAAGAAAGATGCAAAAACCTTGTATAGGTGACTATAAATACATATAGTACATGAGAAAACAGAATTGGACGCGAATGAGCAAATTAGACAAGAAACCGGAGTTTTTTTAAAGGCAAGAGAGAGGGACATTAGAAGAATCCAGAATCAAAGAGGGCAGAGGGCGGCACAGTGAAGGCGATCCTGGCGTTATTTCTGTCTTCTTGGTAAAGGATCACCTTCACTGTGCCGCCCTCTGCTCCCTTTGATTCTGGATTCTTCTAATGTCCCTCTTTCTTGCCTTTAAAAAAACTCCGGTTTCTTGTCTCATTTGCTCATTCTCGTCCAATTCTTCTTTCTCTTACATATATAAAGGGTCTTTCAGGATGCCACAGCTAGTTTCAGTGATGGTCTGGAGTTGCATAGCATAAACGTACAAAAGAAGTAACGCTCATCTTTATTGAAAAGTATGTGTGGGGGGGGGGAGCAACTAAACATCAAGCAGCATGATTATTTGGTGGGGATAATGAAGAAGAAAGTTATCCCGGGGTGGATCTCTCCATAGGAAATGCTCGTGTAACCTTTCAACGAGATACAGCAACCTCTTATGGGCAAAAAAAAACCCTCAAAACAGGTGCCAGGAAAATTTGAAGGGGATTTGATCAAAGGAATGTTAGCCTTCAGTTCGCCAGATTTGAGCTCCATGAATTTTTGGAGGGCAGTCGATGCTTGAGCAGAAGGTATGTAGCAAAGCTCATAAAATTGTCGAGCTTCTAAAATCCAAACTGGAAACATGCTGGAAGGAAATATCAGCTGAATCCTGCGTGCCACTCGCGGCCAGGTCATAATCTTGACTCACTCTTATCATTGACGCAAAAATATATCCAATTGAATATTAGTTACATTATTTTATAGCATATAGTCTTTTCTTTCGTTTTACTCTAAACATTATAGTGAGTTCGGAAAATAATGCATAAATGTCAGTCTATATTTTGTTTTAGGTGATATATTTGATTGTATAGATTTGTTCCATGTGAGGTTTTATGTTTCTCCTTTGCCTCGAACCAACGATCCTGCTAGTTCCTTCCCCCAAATCCCACCCCATTGTCACCCTTCGATTGATTTCCCGAAAAAAAAAATCTCGACCAAATGGGTGGAATTTTTTGGTGGTTTTGATGTTATTACGAAAGTCTTATTTTAATCCTTCAATTGTTTTTACAGTTGTTTGAATGAATTGTTTTAGATAGAGTTTGTGTAATTTTATTCAGGAAAAATTAGAAATACACACAAGGCTATTTGGTATCAATCTTCATGTGTGAAGGTAAACGCTCATATGTACTATCAAAAGGTTTAAGGTTTGAAAACACATTTAAGACTAGTCGTATACGAAAGGATGACATTTCTGATCCCTTGTAAATAGGGGTATTTAGGTTTGATGAAGTTTGGTATTGTAATCATTTATCTTTGTTTTCACTATTCTTCTTTTACCAACGTTTTCTCTTAGATACAACCTGGAGATATAAGATCTATTGTGTTACCTATTCCAAAGGGTGATAGGTGAAGTAGAAATGAAAATATGAGAGAAAACTTCTCCAATACCAAAGATTTCTTTTTATTTGGAGATGAGAAATAATTATATTTTTCGAGTGTTATTCAGTGACAGTAAAACAACAGGACTGGGAGAGAAAGTGAGACAGATAGGTAGGCAAAGTGAGACAGATCATAAGAGATAAATATAAGGGAATATAGACAAAGTGATAGCCAAGACAGAAAAAAAAACGTAAAGGCTAAGAGAGAAAGACAGATATAAAGACCCACAGAAACAGTAATAAAAACCAAGAGATATACAAAGTTAGATAAACATACAAGAGACGGAAAACACAAGACAAAGAGACCGAGAACGAGAGAGATTGAAATAGGAAGGTCAAAGGGCCACTTATTTGCGAAAATAAATTACCATCCAAATTCTCTCTTGAAGCAGTCGAACTCTGGCCTCGCCTCTAAAATGATCTCGCTGCATTTAGTAGGCCTAAATGCACCCATCCGCGAAAGCCGAAGTTTTGTAATTGCCATTTTTATATGCACCCAAATCAAGGCAAGCCACGTTTTTCTATTCGAAACAGTATGAAAGAAAACAAAATACACCTGGTGACGAGCCTACTGTCTCAAACGAGGGATTAGTCTCGCAGTTGTCAGAAAGTATTTGGGGAAAGGCATTTTCGTAGACAAACAAGTACTTATTTGTCTTTCCTTTACCCTTTTATTTTATCATATTCTTATTTTTCGGCCTCTTTATTATAGCCAGAGTGCTCATTGTTTTATTTTATATTCGGATTACTTCATTCTTCTTGAGGTGGCTCTCACATAACGCAAGCATCTGTAATTTTAAGAGTACATTCGTGTAATATTAGTAATATATGCATGGATATAAATAACCATATAGGCACAATTTTATAGCATAATAGGAAGTTGCCCTGTGGAAAGCCTAATTCTATTTATAAAGAAAAATCAACAATGAAAGCTACCAAGAATATAGAAAAATATAGAATTAAGGGAGACATCATTATAAGTACGTGACAAGCTCGGATTCTTTATCCGCTTCGAGCATTCACTAAGGCTAGCCCGCTCTCGTAAACAAAGAAGCGTGTGAACGTTAAAATACATGAGGAAACAATGACAATTATTTACAAAGAAAACATGACGAGATGAAATGAAAACAAAGAACTTGAAAGCCTCTTGAAGGTGTGAAAGGCTTGTCCATAAAAGGAGAGCTCTGGCAAGAACTCTTAAGATCTCCGGGCGATTTTTCAAGGGGAGGATGAAAAGGTGCTTTCAGGATGGTACAAATAAACAAAAATTTAGAATGAAGATGGGAAGTAGAAAAAGGGGGAAGGAACTAATTTGGAAAGGGAAATTTGTTGGGGACGGCCGTAACAAAGCGATTGATATTTACTTATTTATCTATGTTATGTATGTAAAATGGTAGTGAGTAGGGCGGCTCTGGTATTGTGAGAAAGTTACCCGACACAAGAAAATTGGAGACTATTCGGATCGGAAAAAGCCGGAGGCCACACAGCTCTCCGTAACCCCTAGCTATCAGCTTGCCAAAGAAGGCAAGTCGTCTGGGAAGGGCGAGTGAGTGTGTCGCACACCACGAGTACACAGTAGTACAAGAGAAGGAGACTTGCCATAATTCCAGAAGAGATTCAAGCACTTTTAAAGATCCGAGTCTGAGTTAGCAAAATGATTAATCTAATTAGTACCTTCGCACTTGTGTCCAAAGAGAGGACTTAAGGATTCTCACTTCACTCTGAACATCTTGTCTGTATCATTAAGATGGTGTGACTGTTTTGGTTTTTTTAAATGACGTATAACCTGATTATTAAAAAAAACCCTTTTCTTTAACAAATCAGCAGAAACTTTACCGTTTAACATATTTAAAACAATTTCACATTTGATTAAAAAATTCAAGCTAATATGTGATGAAATGTAGTGAAGGTTAAACATTTTAAAGGACTAGTAGTTAGTAAGTCTTGCATTTTTCTTCGCCTCTTTCATTCATAGCAAAAGATAAAATCATTCCTGAACATTAATTAGTGATGCTCACTCAACTCGCAATTGCCAATCATTGTCATAATATAAACCAATGTATATTCAAACTATAAAAAATAAAGTACCAAATATAATATAATTAATGAAAAATTATAGAACCTTTTCTTAATTGAGTAAATTTACGTGAGATCCCCTAGATGATATGTTGAATTGCTCACGGTGTCCGAACGAGGGAATTTTGTGATCGTTTCCTGGCGTAACTTCTACCACAACCGTGCACTTCAAACTTTTCTCTTCTCTACTTAGCGAAAATGCTAATTAAGTTTAGGGTACCTGGGCGTTTCTCTCTATTCGGGGACGAATATTTAACAAAAAAGTGATAGACGGGTACGGAGTATGGAGTTTGCTAGAAGTGGATGCGTGGTCGTGAGGATGACGAAGCAGGTGGAAAAGCACTATTTTCGCTGCCCGTTGGACTCTAATATTAATCAAACTTGGGCACATGATCGTTCAGAGAAGAGGAATGAGTAAACAGTTTCTGACTATCTTACTGGTTGGGATATCTGAGAGAATTCAGGGCAGAGAGGAGATCGGGCGGAAGTTGGTAATCGAAGGATAGCAGCTAGCGACTACTATCCCTTTCCATATCAAGATATATTCCAGGAATTCAGTAGCATGCTAAAGAGTGTTCGATAGTTTATAATTCAACGACCAAATAAAGAGAACGAGAAATATGGAGAGTTTAAACTGAATGGGATTCAGGATGAAAGAAAAGGTAAACTTCAAATCCTACTGTACAAACGTCAGTAAACCCTCTGTGGATATAAATTGGGTCGGAAGCTAAACTTATGGCAAATACGGGTTTGCGGTTAGGTCTGTCTGTCAAACACGCTCTATTGCCGGGGTTGTCATAAGAAAAGGCATAACAATGGCAGAAAGTAAAGTAGAACAACTCCTAATCCTGCTAGAAATATATTTTAGATCGGTAGATTTCCTCCTTTCCTTTTTCGTCTATATGCCATTCTTTCTCCTGTCTACCAATCCGTTTTGTCTATTTTTTTTACGTGTCTGGGTATAACCTTTATATGTGATGACCTGCGATGAATTTGGAAATTCTTTTGTTGAAAATTTAGACAAGTAGTCGGCGGAGAGCGTTTAACGCGGCCGAGTCGTTTGGCTGACCCAAGGATATTCGTAACTGGTTTATACCTCTCGCCTCTTACTAGGCCTGGTAGGGTGCACATTTTAGAAGCATGTGATAAGAAGGAGTCTTTCCCGGTTGGGTTGGGTGGGGTCCTCTTCGTAAGTTAAATATTTTCAAAGGCAGAGACCCAAGAGGCACCATTAGAAGTAGACGCTCGGCCATGTTGCGTTTTGGTATGAAATCTTTTGCACGCCGAATTTGTTATTTTCTACCTCCCACGATGTAAATTGGGATAATCTTTCATGCTTAATAAAGGGTGCAGCTCTGAGAAATCCTTCAATTTCTTAATAGGTCAGATATTTTTCCCCACTATGGACATCATAACTGTTTCTTGATCTTCAAGCGCTCAACGAGAAGAAGAGGCTCCCCTCATCCTTATTTTTTCGATGTATGCCTAAATAGGCTTCGGCTTCCTTGAGGAACTAAAACGAACGCGGCCGCAAAAAACAAGACTCTCCCACAAGTCATAATAATTACAAACTTCAGGTCTGTTTAAAATAGACCCCCGTTTTTTACCCCAATTCAATCTTTAAATCGAACTGATGGTATAATCCTTTAGCTGCGAGAGGGACCCATCAGCCCTTAGAACACGTTTTCCATCTAGGTTTATTTCGATTAAAATTTTATCGGTCATTTTCGGAGGTCAAGAGTAGAGAATAGTGTTTGTCCATTTGCCCATTGTTTTTGTTCTAAGAGGCGATGAAAGTTTTGCTTGCACGAATGTTTGAGTGTAGCTTTCCCATGTTGGTTACAAACGAAGTAGCTAATGCTTTGATCATGGAGAACATTTGATATGAACTTTTGAAAGGAACTCAAATAGATTCGAACTTTCTCAACAATCTAAGAACCCTGAACAGATTCAGCTAGCGAGTCTAACGAGATCACTAGCCTTATTTGACCGAGTGGTTTGACATTTGATTTTTAATGGTCTGTCGTCGAATTATGTGTCTTCGCTTCGCTAAAGCTGCACTGTTGAATTAAAGGAAAGCGCCGTGGGATACAAAGTTCCCCGATAAAGTGGCGTCTTCCGAATAATGCAACTTTTGAATGTGGAGAATTAAAACCTTCGTTATAAAGGAAATCAGGATATGATATTTTACCTTTCGGAGCTCTTTGCCTGAATAAGTGACGTAGAAGGAAGCGGCTAAACGGGAGGGAAAGCAAGATAATCTGAACAGTGATTTGGAGTAGATTTTTTAGCTATTTTCTGAGCAAGTTTACTCAAAGGTTTATTGAGATCCGATTTTGAAGCGTTGACCGAATTGGTATCCATAACTCTATATTTTAGGAACGAGATTTTTTGAAGGTTTGAATAAGATTTTTTCTTTTAGTTCGGTTGTCACCTAAGTAGATTTAATTTTTTTATCAAAGTTATTTCTAATAATTCCTTATAATATAAAAAAAAATAAAATGGTGAAGTTCAAAAATAAATATAAGGAACGAATTTTTGTGACTTTTTTAAAACTAAAAGAATTTCCAATGGTGAAGTTCAGAAAATTTATTAAAATTTTGGCATGGAAATTATTATAGCAAATTTAGATGGAGAAAAGAAAAAAAAATCGTGATAGGCCGTAGGACACAGACCAAAGAAGAAGAAGAAGAGGAAGAAGAAGAAGAAGAAGATGATGAAGATGAAGAGTAAGATTAAGATGAAGATGAAGAAGAAGAAAATTGTGTTCAGGGTGTTAAAATAAAGAGTCTATAAAGGGGATTAAAAAAGGCGGTTAAGATTAGCAAGTAGGGCTGTAGGCCACACCCCGCAGGGGTGACTGTGTAACCAAGCTCTTTCTGTTAAGAAAGACAACAGCGGCTTGTAGTTAGAGTAAATTTATGAGTCATCGTAATTTAAATTTGACTTCTTCGAAGTCAATTTGAGACGACAATTCTCCTTCGAGCGAAGAGTCATTATCTTCGTCCATGATTAAAGAAATGTAAATCTAATCTATTTGTGATAGAACGGGTTGAGGCAGCGTTAGTTTCAAATCCTATCACATATTATTTTAAAACCACGATGCTCCCACGTGCATCTTTGCTTCGAAGCTTGGCGCCTTATCACAGCCACCGGATGTCAATGTTTAAACAAGGAGGTTATCGTCCCCCCCCCCGTTCACCCCCATACACCGACCTCGCCAGATAGAGTTAGGCTTATGGGCAGATAAGGCATTGTTCCCAGGCTCAGCTGTGCATTCCCTCGAATCTCCCACTCCATTGCCACCCACGCCAAGGGAGTGTCTCGACTATTTAGATGGAAACTTTACCACTAAGATCAGATTGGAGATCCAGATTTTCGTCGCGAAACATCACCACGACCTTCTCTCCCTTTGTGCGCCAAGGGACCTTGACCTCGAGATTCACTATCACTTGTCCAGAAGGAGGACAATATCACTTGAATGCCAAAGGTTTGAGCCTTTCGTAAAGCCAAGTCCTCAAGGCTTCCCTCTCGTTGTTCAGAAAGAGAACAACGTTAGAACAGCCATTGTTCTTTTGAGCCCTTCGCCAAGAAACGGTTCTCACCCTTCCCCCTTGTTGTTCAGAGGAGAACAACATTAGAACAGCCATTGCTCTTGAGCCCGTAGACAAGAGACGGTTCTCACCCCCCTTATTGTTCAGAAGAGAACAACGTAGAACAGCCATTGTTCTTCGAGCCGTTCGTCGAGAAACGGTTCTCATTCCCTAGATGCCACGTCAGGATCATCTTATTCCCCCTCTTCGGCTGGAACTTGCCAGCGGACCGAAAATTCCTTCACGTCGCCTTCCACTGCACCACTAGTATAAAGTTACGTAAGCCAAACGTCACCTTTGAGTACTTAACCCTTTTGTCAATTCTATCTTGTGCTTTAAATGATTTAGCGAACCATCCCATCTCTTCAACTCTATATTTGTTTTACCTTTTTAGATCCTTTAATCCTCGGATTAGCCCGAGCCCCCACGACCCTTTCCATTCTCTGTTTATGTCAATATTTTCCGTCTTGTGTTTGTTGATAGTTATTATTAATAAAACTCTATTTTATTAATGATAGCAATATTATTATCCTTGAGCTCAGTTCCACTTCTTAAGCATATCGAAGATACATAATATCGGCCCGCCAGACAATCACGCACTCTAAAGATAATTAAACAAGTTCCCTCAACGAATAGTTATATATGGTATATCGTCGAGAGTCCATTCTACGACATATATATATATATATATATATATATATATATATATATATATATATATATATATATATATATATATATATATATATACTATTTAAATTTGGTATCAGGTGTGTAAGGTTTAACGCTATATCTTTGCAAACACTGGTCTCAGTCGAGTAAAGCATAGTGTTATTCGTTACAATAATAGAGTATAGTAGTTCCCTTTTTTTTAACGATTGCTATCCCCTTTTTTTGAAACTTGAGAAGCTGGAGTAGCTTAAGGAACTGTTATAATAATTTGGTTGTGTTTTTTTTTGGTGATTTTAGTCAGTGGTTATTTACATCGAGAAACCAAGTACGAATAGGTCAGTGCCCATATTTTAGGTAGGCTAATTTCTCCAGAAGGCATAATTCTTGTTGCAAGGAATTTTAGTTGGTTCACTAGTGCGCCCCCAAGTGCAAAGATGACTCAGTTCGAAATCTTTAAATCGCAAGGAGAGTCCTTGGAACTTTCCGGAAAAGAACTAATTGAGTACGTTCAAGAGGAGCAAAGAAAAGAGCGTAAAGAAAAAGAACGAGAAAGAGAAATCCAACGAGAAGAACAAGAAAGAGAAATCCAACGAGAAGAAAGAGAAAGAGTAATCCAACGAGAAGAAAGAGAAAGAGAAATCCAACGAGAAGAACAAGAAAGAGAAAGAGAATTTCAACGAGAAGAAAGAGAGGAACGGAGAAGACAAGCTGAGCTTCACCATCAGATTGAATCAGCTCGTGTTGAAGCAGAGATACAGTCATACAGTTTACGTTCTGAAGTCCCCCCCAATCTCCCACTACAGCTCCCCAATTTCAAGGGTAGAGAGGATTTCGGAGCATTTTTAGCCCACTTCGAAAAGATCCTCGAAATCAATAACATGGATCTGGATGCTGAAGGTGTAGTCAGATTACTTCCCCTGTTAAATTGTAAATTGCGCGAAATTTTTATATCTCTACCATCTGAGTGTACAATTAACTACAGCACCTTAAAAGCTCAGTTATTGGCCGCTCATAATATCACTCCCGATTTCTACCGCCAAGAATTTCGAGGAGGTCGTATTAAACCTGGACAGACGTTCCGTCAATTCGGATACATTCTTCAGAGGAATTTTAAATTTTGGTTAGAATCCTCAAAGGTTGATCCGAACTACGAGTCCTTAACAGACTTCGTGTTGCGAGATCAAATTTTGGCGTCTCTCCCGACGGAGATCCGCGCGTTCGTCAAGGATCGTCGGTGCCAGACCTTTAAAGAATGTACCGAAGAAGCGGATGTCTATGCCGCAAACCATAATTTATACCCAAAGGAGGATCGAACTTCTCACCAATCCCCCTACAAGGAAAGAAGGAAGGATTCACGCCCCTTCACAGGAAAATCGACGAAGTTTCCGAGCCCCGTAAAACCCCAAAACTTCTTTCCCCAAAACCAACAACGGGACTCCAAACCTCCCGTTAAGATTTCTCCTCCATTTCACTTCCCGAAGCGACCGATCATATGCTTCACCTGTGGTGTAGAAAACCACATGAGCTGGAATTGCCCCCAGAATTCTATTCTTAAAAGCGGACCAGCCCACCAAGTTCACCAGATTAATGCAACCCCGGCTCCCCCGGTGGTGCAGACCCAAGCAGAAACTTCTTCCCCTCCGTCAGGCCACAAGGTAAATTTTATTTTTGATAAAAGTTCATCGAGAACTTTGAAATTTGAGGAGGGCAGCGTGAACGGCTGTCGAGTATCGACTCTCGTCAGGGACACAAGATGTACGTGTTTTATCGTGTCCGACGTACTCCTCCCCCCAGTGGACCCTAACCACGAAAAATTTGCGGTGGTACATGACTACCTTGGGCGGGCGAACCAATTCCCCGTCGTTAGATGTTACCTGCAGTGTACATATTATGATGGCTGGGCTGAAGTCATTTCACCATTCATACAATTTTGTTCCGTACTTATAGGACAGAGCCCCCAAGTAAGTTCCGACCCTGTGTCTCAGGCCGCCCTTCCTCGAGGCCGAGCTAAGCAAGAAGCCCAGGAGCCCGTCCCCATCAGAACCCCGATACCGTCCGATTTATCGGAGACCCCTAACCTGGACTTTAGGACGACACAAAAGGAGTGTGAGTTACTAACACCCTTAGGTGATAAGGCCCAAGACAAGGACACGGAGACTGTCCGTGGACCCAAAGAAAAAAAGTACCCCCAACGCGCCCATAGAGATACCTTCGTAGCACTGGACGAAACATCAGCGCTTGAAGAAGATTACCCCGCGGAGTCCTTTAATGTAATCCAGATAGTGTGCATCCAACCTGATGCCGATTTCCCTCTTCCTTCCCTACCAGGCGAGTCTTTGGAACCCTCTGACCTGGATATTGACGCGCAGCTGACACCACATCAAAAGAGTCAGGTACAAGAACTATTTAAATGGAGTCACCATTTAACCACCCTATTAGCTCTTTTCGAGCGACTGCGCGAAAATGGCCTCACCATTGGCCCCAGCAATGCCATTTTGCCCACGAAACCATCAAATATTTGGGATTCAAAATAGGACAAAGCCAGTTGGGTCCACAAGAGAATAAGATTAAGGCAATCGCCGACATGCCCTTCCCGATTACAAAGAAGCAATTAAAATCGTTCCTAGGATCAGCTTCGTACTATCGGCGATTCGTTTCCAATTTCGCTGCAATTTCGGCGCCCCTCAGCTCCCTTTTAAAAAATAATTCACCCGATCGTCTACGTTGGAATGATGTCGCTATTTCCCATTTTAATCACCTCAAGAGTAAGCTTATTTCTGCCCCCATTTTAAAGTTGCCCAACCCGGAAAAATTCTTTGGGATTAAGACAGACGCGTCCAACGAGGGCATTCGAGGTGTACTCCTTCAACACGAGGATGACGGCACGAGTCATCCAGTTGCATATGCTAGTGGCCAATTATTACCACGCGAAGAGAGATATGCCACTATAGAAAAGGAAGCACTATCAATTATCTGGGTCATAGACAAATTCAAGATGTACTTGATAGGTAAAGAATTTCAGATAGGAACTGACCACCGTCCGTTAGCCTATATTAGGAATGTGCGACACTCAAACGGCCGCATCATGCGCTGGAGTTTACTCTTGCAAGAGTATCAGTTTAAAATAAATTATATGAAAGGTTCCGATAACCAGGTCGCTGACGCATTCAGTAGGAATGCGTTACCGAATAGCGTAGAGTAATTGTATTCATAGAATTAGTATCTCCATGTAGGTATATACCGTCTTGTACGACTTAAATTAAGATTCTCTTGTAATATTATTAGTTAATGTATATGTCTGAATTTTGTAACGCTCAATGTCTATTTTTTTGTATGTATATATGTTTGTACCCATTAATTACGTATAAATTATTTTGTCCCATATGTACTATATTTATATCATTTCATTGTTGCATGCCCTTTTTTTTATTAAGTTTGTATTAAAGGTTATTTTCCCGTATAAGCAAAAGATCAAAATAATCATATGTATTGAGGTAATACGAGTTAGGTGCAGGAAGGTACGGTTGGTACAAGAAGACGAGTTTCCCACAACGGAGCTCTATCGTTGTCCCTTCTCTCTTTTTTCGAAGTGACAACTTCCCCCGGAATGGAGGGATGTGATAGAACGGGTTGAGGCAGCGTTAGTTTCAAATCCTATGACATAGTATTTTAAAACCACGATGCTCCCACGTGCATCTTCACTTCAAAGCTTGGCGCCTTATCACAGCCACCAGATGTCAATGTTTAAACAAGGAGGTTATCGTCCCCCCCCGTTCGCCCTCATACGCCGACCTCGCCAGATTGAGTTAGGCTTATGTGCAGATAAGGCATTGTTCCCAGGCTCAGCTGTGCATTCCCTTCGAAGCTCCCACTCCATTGTCCCCCACGCCAAGGGAGTGTCTCGACTATTTAGATGGAAACTTTACAACTAAGATCAGATTGGAGATCCAGATTTTCGTCGCGAAACATCACCACGACCCTCTCTCCCTATGTGCGCCAAGGGACCTCGACCTCGAGATTCACTATCACTTGGCCAGAAGAAGGACAATATCCCTTGAGTGCCAAAGGTTCGAGCCTTTCGTGACGCAAGTCCTCAAAGCTTCCCCCTCGTTGTTCAGAAAGAGAACAACGTTAGAACAGCCATTGTTCTTTTGAGCCCTTCGCCAAGAAACGGTTCTCACCCTTTCCCCTTGTTGTTTAGAAGAGAACAACATTAGAACAGTCATTGTTCTTGAGCTTGTAGACAAGAGACGGTTCTTACCCCCCCCCCCCCTGTTGTTCAGAAGAGAACAACATTAGAACGGCCATTGTTCTTGAGCCCGTAGACAAGAGACGGTTCTTACCCCCCCCCCTATTTTTCAGAAGAGAACAACGTAGAACAGCCATTGTTCTTTGAGCCGTTCGTCGAGAAACGGTTCTCATTTCCTAGACGCCACGTCAGGATCATCTTATTTCCCCCCTTCGGCTGGAACTCGCCAGCGGACCGAAAATTCCTTCACGTTGCCTTCCACTGCACCACTAGTATAAAGTTACGTAAGCCAAATGTCACCTTTGAGTACTTAACCCTTTTGTCAATTCTATCCTGTGCTTTAAATGATTTAGCGAACCATCCCATCTCTTTAACTCTATATTTGTTTTAACTTTTTAGATCCTTTAATCCTCGGATTAGCCCGAGCCCCCACGACCCTTTCCATTCTCTGTTTATGTCAATATTTTCCGTCTTGTGTTTGTTGATAGTTATTATTAATAAAACTCTATTTTATTAATGATAGCAATATTATTATCCTTGAGCTCAGTTCCACTTCTTAAGCATATCAAAGCTACATAATATCGGCCCGCCAGACAATCACGCACTCTAAAGATAATTAAACAAGTTCCCTCAACGAATAGTTATATATGGTATATCGTCGAGAGTCCATTCTACGACACTATTAGTTTGTTTAAATCTTTCACAGAAAAAGAAGGGTCTTTACCCAATCAAATCTATTAGGCAATTCAAGTTTAGACATGTAATATAAGTTAATTCTTCACAAGCTTTATTTATAATTAGGGTAATCCTTTTTTTAATTAAATGACTTCTAACTACTTTTGAAACGGAGTGTTCGAAATCTCATTAAATGGATACTAAATTCTGGCATGTCATTTTGTATAAAAAATAAAATTAAAAAAATTAATCTTTGCTCCGATTGATTTTTTGGAGAAACTATCGCTCAAATCGTTGGTTCCTTCCTATTTGGTCATCTTAAAATTTTTTCCTGTTTTCAAATTTTTCCTTTTCAAAGTCGAAAGGAACAATTTGGGAAAGTTAAATCTCTCTTCCGCAATGGAGTGGGAGAGTTTGACTGAGTTCCGCTTAGCAAACTCAGTTGTTAACGAATATCCTAAGTATACGTGTGAGTTTATCTTAAATTGATAATTTTCGAGCTTCACCTTTAGGCCTGCTTTCCTGAGCCTATCTAACCGTCGATTAAGCTGTTCAAAGTGTTATTATTCTGTGTGCTCAAATACCACAATATCATCCAAATATACCGAGATTTCTATGTATATCACTCATGAACTCGTTTAACTATATTTTTCGTTTGTCATTTGAATTCCAAATTAATTTTATTACTCTTTCTCTTTCATAGTCCCAATCGATCAAACCATGCATGCCATAAAAGCTTGTCATTTGGGAAGAATTACAGTTCTTCCGCTTAGCTGAGTGGTCGAGAGTTTCGTATTAATTGAGATCAAAGTGGTTGCTGGCTGTCTCAGTGTGCTTGGTTCAATCCCCACTCATACACGGATTTTCCTTAATTAAGAAAAATATTTTTCCCTAAACCTCCAAATTATTCCTTATATCTTATGTTCCTTTGTAGTATGCTGGACAAGATTTCTATGTATACCTACTAGATCAGAAGGAACTATGGTCATGAGTCTACTGAAATTAGCTTGTCCATACGGACACCTTATTGGAAAAACTTTAAACTCGCAATGTGCGCAGTTAAGGAAAATTTACAAAGTGGCTGGAATTCGGTTCCTCTTCCATCGGCCGATAACCACTCGCAAGGTCTATTAATGTGAATCATTTAGTATTGCCATCATGCTAGATCGTTTATTGAAGGTGTGGGTTTGGGAAACGCTTTGGGGTAGTTACTGAATTAAATTTACAGTCGATAGACGGTTGGCAAGTATATTTTGGGGGGTATACAAATATGAGGACGACCCTGTGTTTCACAAAGGTTGGGATGACATCACGGTCCGAAATCCTGTCTTTTATGTGCTCATGGAGTTAAATTTCTTGGGAATATGAAATTCCATATTGAGTAATATGAATAGTGCTCATGCCTGGGGTGATTTCTAGTTGGAATGGAAATAATCTCGTCCGTTCTAAGTATATGCCTTTAGGAGGAACTAAATCTTCGTTCTCAACTAGTATGTCTATCGTTTCCTCCACTAAGAGCAATCACTTAGATGAGCTAATTCACCAATTATCCTATTTGAAGAGACTGTACTTCATGGCTAATCCCTTCCTACCTTTTAAGTTTCTTATTGATTAGTAAGTTTCAGAACAACTTGAGCTATTAATCTTTGTCCTCTGCCGTACCTAATAGATTTCGGTGACACAACACCTTTACTCTATAAATTATGTTAATACAACTCCTCGCACTTCAGATCATAAGCTTGTTCCTAAATTATGACCCTATTAATAAAATGTTATCCACAATACTCTTTTTAATTAACACATTTGTGCCATCCTCCGCACTTTTCCTTCTTGGATCTCAGTGGATCCCTTTGAAATACATTATTTAATAAGGAATTAGAGCTATTTCTTTAGCTAGATATGATGTTAAAACATTTGAGTAGAGAAGGGGCATTTGGAAATTTTCCCCACATGAGACACTTGTACTCTAATCCTTTGGTAGGAGTATGTATGGGATAGCTTTCAAATATCAACCTCTTCGGATTCAATAACTGTGGTGTCTTATAAAAACTCTTTTTTCCTTACACAAATCGTTACTCGTTCCAGGTTAGCGCAAAGGTTCTTATGGGTAAATGGGGTCTCTGTGATCTTAAGCTGTACCTAAGTTTTGAGAACTCTGGGTCTTCTATGAAATCCTGTGTTTCGTGAGAACTCTGTTGAATTTGGTTGACTATAGATTGTGCTAATGACCTATATGTCGAATGAGTGCGATATCTATTTTTTACTTTGTCTGCATGAGAATCGATCGTCCACCTACATATTTTCGATAATGAAATATATTCCCAAATTAATATCGGTAACTTAATTTATACCCTTTTGTACAACTCTCATATTTTCTAGGTATGACCTTCCGTCCATTACTAAGTAAATCTTCACCTTACCTACTATGCCAACTCTTTTTTTCAAGTTACCCAATATAGATCAAGTGTAGGTTTAACTAAAGGATTAGTTTTCCCATTACTTTCTAAGAACCAGCTGGTCTGGTTAAACAGTTACTGCAGATCCTAAGTCAATGATAGGCGTAAGTGGAATTATATCTTTCTTACCTAAGAATAAAAACCAAATTATCTATCGTATCCTTACTGATCTTCATAAGTAATGATTCACCACGCTTTTTTACTGATGTAGTTGCAGATATTACACCGAACATAATTTTAACAAATGGTTTTAACTCTTTGCCTTCTCCATCGTGATAATGAGGTTGTCAGAGCCGAATTCCTGCCCTACGTTGGACATGGACAACTGTTGGTACGGATTTCAATCTATCACAATATATTTACGCATCTGTCCTTTCTTATTTGCATAATAATATGTTACTCTGCTCCTGGAAGTTGCACTGCTAAAATTAGGTTACATTGGGGAATTATTCGAGTGTTAGCAGTGATTGTTTCCTAAGCAGAGTTTTGGGGTATGCTTTTCTTATAACCTTGCTTACCACAGTTCTAGCAATTGGTCACGGTTTTGGGACAGGATCTCACCACATTTTCATATTTGCCGCAACTGTCGCATCTGGGTCCGTTCATATCCATACGGGATATGCTGGTATTATTGCGGTAGAATTTGTGGTTTACCTTTACTTACATCTACTCAATTGATTTCTTTTATCCTGTATCACATTTACCTTAATTATATTTAGATCTCTATAAATGGTCTTTAACTCAGGCAAACTATTAAGCACGCTTTTGAATCCATTGACTATGGAATGTATCTTGATCTGTAGAAAGAAGATTTAAATATTCAAATACAGATTCAAAATTGTTAATTTGATAGCAGCGAGTTGAGGAGCGAAATCAACATAATGTGATTTTTATGATTAAAGAATATGGAGATTTTGTTAATAAAGGTTGTGTTTTCTTCCGAAGTATGCTGTAAGCGATACTTCGCTCGAAGCATTATCTTGTTAGTAAAAAGGATTATGAAAAAAAATGAAAGGTGTTGAAGTCAATGTTTGTTTGTTTGTTTAGAAGCCGAACGTAAGAAATGATGAAGCTGTACTTACCAAAGCAGAAGTTACTTCCTAGCCTGAGTTCTTTTCTCGGGTCAGCGAAGTTTAACAAACTTTGTATAGGTACTTTTATTAACACATTGACAAGACAACCAATTCTTTGTTTGGCGAGGAATCAGTATGTTTAAGCTACTTGAGCCTCGTTTGGGTTTTACGTTAAAGATAATTGAAAAGGGGAAAGTGTGAATTAGTTTAAGTGTTGAAACCAATAGAGTCAATAACTCTAACCTGGTAGATTAAAGGAATGTAAGGTAGAAGAGATGTTGTTCTTTCAAAGTCTTGAGAGTATGTGTCGATCATTCATTTCCTAGTGTCAGCTAGGGACGGGCTCAAGCACCGAAATCCCTTCCTCCTATTCACCATGGGTAAAAGGGGTAACCTCCTCCCCTAGGCCCATTCATTCTCTCGAGTCAACACCGCCAACTGTTTTAAGCTGGAAAATAGGGTAATAAGTGGCTACATCCGTCTTACAGAAGGAGCCTTCCAAAATCATAAGGCGAACATCGAGGACAGACCATTAAAAAAGACAGAGGGACACTTTTAATAAAAGTAACCATTTTGTTTCTCGTGAACGTAAAATTGAATGCATCCGTATAGCTCTATGTATATCCACTACTGATTTGAACAAGTTGGTTTAATATCCATTCGCATTGTTGCTTGGTTCCTATTTTGAATAGAACACAGATTCCATGCTTGTGTATTTTGTGTAGTTTGAGTTTCTTTGTTTAGTACTGCTAAATGTTTCTTAAAGTTATTCTATTTCTTAGCTTCAACTAAACCTCGGAAAGAATTTATAACTTTAATGATGCCCTCCACCACTCTGATGGAAGGTCGAAGTGTTTGGATTGCAATATCATCACGATTTTTTTCTTAGGAAAATATTCTTTCAAGGATTCTAACAAAAGGTTTAGACGAAGTTCGACAAAAATTCAATTTACCCATCGTTTGAACAAAAATGAGGAACTAGTTAGGTTTGTTAATGCAGAAATTCATGGAAGAGGCATTGTTAGCAGGAGCCGAAGATTTAGAACATACCTCGGACTTATCTAAAAAACGCAACTTTGTTCTTCTCCTCCCCTCTTAGTCAGGAAGCCAGCGAATAGGCAAGTTGCTTTGCTTGAAAAATGTCTGTGCTTGAAAATTCATAAGTGATACGTACGATATCCAAAGGTGTTACTAGCCTGCAACCAGCCGCCAGTCCTGAAAGAGTAATAATATTTCCTTAGGTTGTCGTGTTTTAACCTTACGTCATAAATCTCCCTTCTCTTGCCTCGTTGTGATTTTCCTCCCGTGAACAAAGACTTCATACATAACCTCGTTGCATCTATGCCTTTCTTTTGAGAGGACATAATTGCATGCTTCAGGGAAGGGAGGGGGGTGCTTAGCCCACAGGAGAACCCGGCGCCAAGAAGCATCCTAAATTGGGACGGAGTTACAACTTTCTGAGAGGGAATTCTACCCTACCCCGTGTTTACGGCTAGGGCAAGAGAGAGATTCCGACCCGTCTTTGTGCATGGTGGAAGTAATTATGAATTAACAATATCCTCTTTAGTAGCCGAGACCCTCGGGTATGGGTCGTTGATACGGCCCTTATCTATCATTAATTCCACCATGTTTTTCCACCCTCTTGAGGAGCCCATTTAGGTCATTACTAATCTGCTCACCGCTCATTGAATTCATAGTACACAGCAGTGGTCGATGGCGGGGCTATGGGTTTTCTTATCACAAATTAAAAAAAGAAGCTCTGACAGTAAATATTATGGGGTCACTATTTATCTTTCAACTACTCCATGATGAAAAAGCATGCACAATAACACTACAAGAATTACTAAAACTCTCTAACTCGTTCAATACGCCTATCACAAACATAGTGAACTCATACACAGGCCAAAGACTCGTGTTTAGATCTCAATAGTATTCAAATAAGTTTCACCTAATCGCTAAAGAAGCATTTAGAACAAAAACACCACACAAGACATACTGTGCCATCATTAAAAAGCACTAAATACGCTTCCGAAGATCAAACTTTTATGGTTGGCATTCCCCATTAATGACCTCCTTACGCACCTCAGGCATGAGTACGGCGAGGAGGACATCAAATATCTTTATTTTAACCGCAGCAAGCAATGGGCAGTTATTACACTCACCAGAGTATGCTGCTAGACCAAGGCATCAAGGTGTGCGGCTCCTTTACCTACGTTCAGAACTTTGAGCACCAATTCAATATCAGACTATAGCCGTGTCGTCGTTGCTACAAAGTGGGACATAAAAAGTACGTGCCAGGCAAAACTTGTATGTTCCAGATGCAGTGTAGGGAGGCACCATCATACTGAATGGATTGTAAGAGCACCAGGCTTCTATGGGTCAACTGCGTTGGCAACCATATCGCCGTCAGGGCAAGATGCCCATACCTCTCCAAGGCCCGCGTGGACACCGTCGCGGAGCTAGGGAGAACCCGATACCATCACGTCAACGCACCACTAGCTCGCCGATCCTCTTCAATCTTACCCCCCCCCCTCCCGTTACAAGAAGATTTGCTTCTGCTGCTGGTATCGCTGGGACCACTAAACCATGCAGTCAAACGCCCACAGCCCCCGCACCGACTCCAAGTCCGACACTACCACCAAACCCAACACCATCAGACACCGCAAACATTTCCCAGACATAATTGGCTGCCCTTCTCTGTACGCTGGCAAAATACATGTTCGGCAGCCACTCTCACCTATACGACAACATCCATATGGCGCTCTATGCCGCTCTTGGCCTCGAGCAAATCAACATCCCAGAGAAGGTGTTTTCTCTCATAAAATAACACTAAAACAAGAGACCTGCGCTCCTCCCTACGCCATTAAGCACGAACTCACAACAACATACTTCCTTCTCCAGACCTTCTATCTTTACCACTCACCAGCTCACCCTTTTTTCCGGACCGTTGCCTCCGATCCTTCACAACCCTCTGCCACCACTCCTCCTTCGGTTGTCCCCACTCTTTCTTCCACTGTCCCTGCCTAATCTCATGCTTTTCCGACCTCCTCCTTCTGTCCCTGCCTTCCATTCGATTGTTCCTACCACTCGTTCCTCTCTGTCTCCCTTTTTCCACTGTCTCCACCCCTCCTCCCATAGTTCCCGAACTTACCTCCTACTGTGTCTTCCTCTACACCCAGTACCATCTCGCACGCACCAGTTAACACTAAACCAACACACTCCGCCTCCACCAAACACCACCAACCACAGACACGTATGAAGATAGCCGCCCTTGGCCTCACTCTCTTAGTGCAAAGGAGAGAAGAGCAGTTATTGCAAACACAGCTTCACTCGCAATGCGTTTCCGACCATAAGTCGACTTACTGTGGTTAAAATAAACGTACGCATTTCATAGTGTATGCGCTATACTGTCTCCATTTGGGTACTCAGCATCCAGAGAGCTGACATCCTACTTTTGAACTCCACCACCCTACACCCTCTCAAAAAGAGACTTCGCATTGCAGGGTTACCACAGGTGCCGAACCTGGGATCAGCAATCCTAGTTGAGCGCTTAATACAACACATCCTCACAAAAACACAGGACGATTTTTTTCCAGCCTAAATGATATACATGAGCTCTGGACATATCTTAGTGGCCACCCACTAGCACCCAACACGATAAAAACTACACATAGACTTCCCCTTGCGAGCTCTATCCAGCCATAACCTCCCTATCCAACCCTAATCTCCCTCTCAAACAACGTACTATAACACAAAAAAAAACAATAGCCCCCAAACACATCAACGACTACAGACCTATTGCTGTGTTAGGTCACTTAGGTAAGATACTACAACGTAAGGTCAACGCCAGTCTTCAGAATTTTCTGGAGGATAGGGGGTGCCCCCCCACCCTACCAATATAGCTTTAGGAGTGGCCGGTCCAATCAATCGTTCTTGGCAGCATAAAAAAACACGACAGAAAACACTCTCTAACAGCAAGGACGAGGTGAAGGCCTTGAATAACATATGGCATCAGGTACTTCGTTGTAAACTGACCAACAACACGGAGCTCCCTCTCTGCACCAGGAGGCCTCTCGTTCACTGCCTTACCGATACCGACAGGAGGTGCCACATAAAAGGCAAAAACACAATATTGCTCACATTCACACCACACATAGGCGTACTCCTTTTGAGCGTAATGGCACCTACACGTTATAAAATGTACACAAACCACACCTCAAAACCACCCGAAAACTACGACACACATAAACACTGTCCTATGCCGACGATGAGATCATCCTCGTCTCCGGCTATGGACAAAATACAATCACACGCCACGCACAAATAATTATGGGCCAGAAGACAGACTATGAGGATAAGTGTCTCATATATATGAATCCTCAGAAGAAACAGTTAAAACTCTTTGGCGCACGCGATTATTACATGGACAACATACAAATATACACACATACACAGCAGAGCCCCAACTACCCTGACCCAACGGCACTCACCTAACATGAAAATTTATGAGCAACATTCAATAAGCCCCTAAGAGTCAACACACACACACACACACACACACACACTAAAACAACAAACAAACAAGGGTCAAAACATTCACAAAAAGGTGCGCAAGTTCTATTCTGCCAGCCAAAACCTAGCACCGCCCTTTTCCAAAATAGTAGTTAGACCACACACACACACACACACACACACACACACACTAAAACAACAAACAAACAAGGGTCAAAACATTCACAAAAAGGTGCGCAAGTTCTATTCTGCCAGCCAAAACCTAGCACCGCCCTTTTCCAAAATAGTAGTTAGACCACTCCTCACATACAAGGAAGAGGGAAGTACACAGCGCATTTACAACTCTGCCCTGAAACGCGCCTGTCACTCTCGCATATACACACAAATGATGACACTTCATGAAAACAACACACTAACACCAGTTCAAGCATACAGCCAAAAGCGCTTAACACTACAACTGGGAAAACTCGCAAGAGAACCCACATACATACATATACGCTATGATTGCATTGCGATACACCGCAGCTCTCGACCATTCCTAGCCAATACCTATCCACACATAAGTTAACAATAGCATGAACAACGCGTTTCCATGAACACGCTCCTCTATTTCCATCCCGTATCCTCCTGCCTCACCAGTTGTACCCAATACCTCTAACTACGCCTACAAAAACACCACGCAATGATGTATAGCTACCGAGTTGTCAACTCCTATCCTGTCTCAAGTTTCTTCTGAACACTTTCCTCTTCTCCTACTCGTTCTCCTACTCGTTCTCCTACAGTCTTCGGCAGTGATCTCTCCTCTGTTCTTTTTCTATTCACATTTCGACTCGAGAGGAGGTGGAAGGATTTGGACTAGAAGTAAGGACGTTAGTGTTATTAGGCATTATTCTTGGCAATAATTACTAAAACGCCTCGGAAGAAAACTTAAAACCTAGCTGTAGAAGAATATTTGACTAGTAAAATGACAAAAAGGAAAAAATTCTTACACAAAAATCTTGCATGAAAAACGCAAAAAGTCGTCTAAAATATCAAATTTAAGCAAATCCTACGATAAGCCCTAAATGACCCTAAAATTTACTTACTTTGCTTGCTGTGTTCAAGAAGGTGCCAAGTTTACTCTTCTGAGTTTTCTCTACTTTTAAGTTATTCTTCAGTCAATCTTTCCAATTGCCACCACGTCTTTCTTAGATAGTATTGATGGTCAAAGACACCACGGTTGGCTATGTAAAACAGCTATCTCTTGATATCGCCTCAGGATTATGAACATTGGCACGAACCGGTGTCTTTCTCTTACTCGGCCTGAAAGAATCCTCCAATTCTTCGCTAAGAACTTGCACTCACTAGTCGTATTTGCAGTTCATTTAAGTGATCTCTAACACAACCGCACTCACCGAAACTTTTCTCTACTTCACAAAAATTCTGAGTAAGGAAAGAAGACCGAGACGCTTTGCATTAATAGGGGACGAATATTTATCAAAATAGTGGGACTCAGATACGGAATTTAGACCTTACCATAAAGGTCTGGTGAGGGGAATGAAGGGGTCTTGCTTTAATTGTCTATTGGAATTTAATAGGAATCCAAAGCCGGACTCTATCGTTCGGAGATTAAGTCTGGGTGAACGAACATATTTTCGACTCTTTTGTGTTTGGCGGCAGGCGGATCTTTTGTACCAAATTTTGACCAATAATGCAGTTTTGAGTGCTAAATACGAATATAACATTTCTTTTTTGGATAAATAAAAGGAAGTATCTAAAAAAAAGAAATTTCAAACTGTAAAGTTTGGTTTGTCCGATGCATTTTGGAAAAGAACGAAATGGAAAAGAAACGCACTTAAACTGCTACATGATTTCCCAATATTATTGTTCACTCCCTTCATTATTTCTTCAAACATCCATTTGTATTTAGATATAAGTATCCCATAATAGTTTTTTAAACAAATTTTCATTTCTATTGCGTTTTCGCCACATAAATTCACATAAGTAGGAATCGAGCATTTCACGGTGGGTACAGCCGTGTTCCAATATGTTTCACCTTTTTGGAGTAAATTCAAGGGGACTTCTCGTGGGGGAAGGACCCCCCCTACGATGATCCTGAGTTTCAATCAATTGGGTGGTCTAACCCCAGTATATAATCATAATTGTTTATAGAATAATGTTCTAAATTAGTGCGCATTATTTTATTTTTTTTTAATACCTCTTTTCATTTCTCCAAAATATAAATGTTATATTCGTATTCAGCACTCAAAACTGCATTATTCGTGAAAATTTGGTACAAAAGATCCATATTTTCTGCCTTTCTTTCTGGTGTATGTGTGTGTGAAGGTGATCGAGCAGAGTTTCTGGGGCTAACAGAGTTCTGGTATAAGTTTAGTGCTTGAATGTTGGCAGACAACTACCACTCTTTCCCTTCTTGGGGGATTGAGCTGTTTTATATGGCGATTTCCAGCTAACAGGCATAGAGTTAAAGGAAGTCGCTGTCACCATTTGTGCGCGCTTAATGATGATAAAAGTCGGCGGGCCGCGTTGAGGTCTGCAAAAGGCTCGGTGGGAATTTTGTTGGCATCGTGGGTTTTGAGGATGGCCTAACTTATGGTTGCCTCTATTTCACTACATCAATATGACTGAGACGATGTTCCAAATTTTTTCCTAATATGTATTACATTATAATTATTATTATTATCTTTACAGTAGTATAATTTATCATCACTGAATTTTACTCAATTTTAATCCAAATTTCATCATAGTATCATGTGATTATCATATTATCCCTATACTAATACTTAATTCGAATAAATTAATCAATAGTTCATCTTTTACGAAATGATTTAAGTTGCTAATTATATTGGAAAAGTCTCGATGTGCTTTCGTCATAGTATACATAGTTCTAACATATAAAGCCACAAGAAGAGACCGTCTCGAAAAATTGTGCGACTTAATATTTTTCAAATCCATTACAATAATCGTTTTAAGGGATATAAAATGATTTAATGCATAATAGCAAGGAAATAGGCATTAAAAAACTCCTTTGTAAAAAGTATATGGCGTTATAGATACATTGATTACACTTATTTGAAAATAAAAAGTAGACAATCGGAAAGGATAACTGTCAATTTTTTAATCGGTTGTGTTTAAATTGGGAACAGACGAGATGAAGATTGCGGACAAATCAGAGAGATGAATTACAAATGTTAACCACATGAAATTTGAGAGAAGAGCGACTATTAAATGTGATGCCAAAGTCTTTTAATGTATATAAAAATAGGGCATGTGAGATGCCAAGGGGATACCGAGGAGCAATAGTTCTGCAGCGATCCACATGCAAGGGAATGCCCACCAGTAATAGCTCTATTTTGTCATTGTTAATTTTTAGATTCTTGCTTAGGAGCCAACCAGTGATGATGTTATAAGCTGATTGTAAGTTTCTAAGAGTCTCATAAAATGAGCTTAAGGAAAACGAGAGATCTATTCGTTTCATAAGAATGGAAATAAAATGGTAAGCCACGACAATGCTCAAGAATATCAAGGATAAGCCGATAGATACAAAAGAGAAGGAGACCAAGACACGATCTTCTCGGAACATCTAAACACACCTCCGTCCGCCGAGATTTACCATTTCAACTGCATTTATATTGATTCCGAGATGAAAGATATAAACGTAGCCAGTTAAGCTCAATTTCAGAAAACCCCGGCATTTACGGAGGCATTGAAGAAGAACAGTGCGGTAACCAGTACCAAATGCCACCGACAGATCCAGTTGTAACCAGAGTGAAAAGCTGACCAGTGTCGGCCGCACGATGGAATCCGCTCATTGTAAGTAGGAACTGAATGAGTGATGTGCCCTGCCTTAAAGCCAGACTGAAAAAGTCATCAATGATGGAGGAGGATAGGTGATCTAGAATCCGGGATGACACCGATCTTTCAAGGACTTTCGAAAGGACAGGTATTTGAGAGATTGGGGGATAGCTTGTTGGCTGATTTAGCTCAGTTTCGTTTGTTTTTTTAGGATATAGCAAACAGCAGCATGTTTGAAGTCAGATGGTACTATTCCAGACAAGTACATATGAGGTATTAAAAATATCAGTGATTTATAGGTGATTAGGCAGGAAATGATGACAAAAGACCTAGTGAAAATTATATTTGAGGAGAACAAACCTCTATTGAAGAGAGTAGATAGTTTTTCCTACTAAAACGCGCATTTAAGAGAAAGGAGAAGGGCTGAGAAAAAACGCGAGTTACCGGGTGGCGAGGATTAGAGGAAGAAGGTGTGCATGGAAGGATATAGAGTATCATGTTAGGAAATTCTGCAGGGGAGAAGAGGGTGGGAGAGAGGTTTCAGAGGAGAAGAGAAATAAACAAGAAGCTTGAACAAGGTGTTTGGCTTTTTTATGTTTTCCACAAAGATACAGCTGGCTTGCAACTCACGGACGGACTTTAGGAGAGCAAGGAGTGAGAGGCAAGGGAGTATGTGACGGGTACCACGAACTCTCGCAGACCGAAGTCGTCTTTTAAGAAGCTTAAACATCTTACGATCAAGGGTGTTAATATCAATATACCCTATATATATATATATATATATATATATATATATATATATATATATATATATATATATATATATATATATATATATATATATATATATATATATATATATATATATATATATATATATATATATATATATATATATACGCTTCAAGGACAATTGCCCCAGAGGAAATTGGAAGGATAAATTAAATTACTATTGTTTAATGGATTTTTTTTGAAGAAGAAACTTATAAATGGGATTGATTTGTTTTAAAAATATTATAAGGCATTCCTCTTAAAAAAGCTGAAATATATCTAACCTAACCTTACATCTTAATTCTTGTAAAAAAAGTTGTATACGTCTTTTGGCTTTTATTAGGAAGGAAAGCATAAATCAAGGGTATCGTACGACTATTCTGCGAAATCATGAATTGTATAAAGTTCAGCAAAAATATTAGGAAATCTTTTGAACGTATTCGTCTAGAAAGTAATGAAGAGAACAAGAAGGAATTTGTAAAACTTCCCGTCGTGCCAAAAATCAAAATTCTTGTCTGTCTCACCCACACCTATCTTCTAAACCAGTCTATTGCACTTAAGGGCAAAATGGTGAAACATTAGCTCGAGGTCTTCGGCCTCTAATATTACGCCGCACGTAATGAAGAGGAGGCAATTTTGTGGTTGCTGCTTCACTTAAACCCTAAACTGCCATTGCTATGATTTGTTTCTTGGGGGCTTCCAGCACGCATTTTTAATTGCTTAATAATGTTAATAGGCTAAGACTTTGTAGCATCGGGTGCATGCGTATGGATGGGTATGAAGTCGTCCAACAATTACATTTTCAAGCACTTTAACTTTAGCTTTGCACTTTGCCTAATATCTGCGATGCTCACTGTGATAGAAGAGAGCCACGAGGTCTCCATTAGAAAGAGAGAGAGAGCATCGAGCGCCCTAGACAGTCCCCAATCTACAGCCAACAGAAGCATTTCCGGAGATAAGACGACCTGCTGGCTGCGCCAAGGGTCGAGCGTCGCGAAGAAAAGGAATTCCGCGACACCGTGAACCAAGCGAAGATTTGACCTTCCGGCGACCCGCTTGATAACTGGAAGTCTCTTTCTCACCGCCCAGTGCAAGACTCTTTTGGGTGCCTCGTATAAATACCCAGACAATGGAATTAAAATTTAGTATGGTCCCGTCTCCGCCAGCATTGCCAGTATTGGGCCGTTTTCGCTTTGGCCGAACGCGTACTGTAACTCTCCCCAACGGATCCCACTCCGAGGCAAAAATCCTGTTCAGCTAGTTAATAGCCTAGTATCTAGAGTCTATTTTCTGAATCGCCACATCACTTTTAGCTCAGTGACATACTCATTCGGTTCCTACTCTGGAGATCACCCGTGGTAATCATCACTTGCCGTTGAAGGATTCTCTCTCTCTTCGTCCACTCCACGGAGACCACCTTCCCGCTAAATCGAGATGACGTGTGAGTCTTTCGTGACTCAGGCCTCCCAACTTGTGACAAGTGTGCGTTTGTTTGTATTTAATTGCCGCGTCCAAACTTCCCGCTGTTCCGTCCCCAGTTTGCACCTAACCGAATTGTATATTGTATTATTCCCTTGTTAATTTGCATATATATCTATTTGTTTGTTAGAATTAAAGTTTATTTTGTTTAACTAAGTTTGATATCTCTGAAACACCGAGAAAGTAGATTGTTACGGCCAACTTTAATCGCACTCTGTTCATGTATATAAATTAATACGCACATTACGGCTATTCCGTCCCCGTAGACTCGTTTCTTGAGGAACAAAGGAACCGAGTAAAGGTGAGTCTCTACTAGACATACGTCACTTACACTCAAATGAAATAACGCCGTTTGCTAAATCTTTTCGTCTAACATAAATATAATCTGCAAACACTAATTTGTCACGGTCTATTTCACTTCTAACAAATTGCCCTCTGCTTAAGGGTTGTATACACAAGAAATTAAAGGTTAAGCCTGTTAGCTTAGACTGTTCTCATTTTTAAGTTCATGTTTTGGTTTGTTTATGGGATGTGTAGTGCGTTGTTTAGTAGTTGAACTTGTCAGCATATAATGAATATTCATCATTATCAGGGGCAAATGACTTGTTACAATATATATATATATATATATATATATATATATATATATATATATATATATATATATATATATATATATATCCAACTTCACTGTAGGGAATAGAAAACGGAATAATTTTGCTTCGGAAATATTGATTTTTACTTGAAAAATTCCGACATGGCATGGGATTCGACCGTTCACATTGAGGCAGCGAGCAACCGCTTCGATCTCAATTAAACCGCCCTTTAGACCACTCGGCTAAGCGGAAGACAAATCTTCCGAATAGAAAAGCTTTTTAAAGCATGCTTCGCATGATAGAACGAGAAGGAGAACTAATTGGGGATTCCAAGGGCAGAGGAGAAATTGAGTTAAGCACGCACCAAATACACAAATGCATATATCTCTAATGAACGCGAGAGAATGATGAAATAAATCCAACTTCTCTGAGGAAAGAAAAAACGGAATAATTTTCTCCGGGAAAATTTGTTTCTTACTTCGAAAAATCCGACCTGGGGTGGGATTCGACAGTTCACATTGAGGCAGCGAGCAACCGCTTTGATCTCAATTAAACCGCCCTTTAGACAACTCAAACCTTAAAGCACGCTTCGCATGGTCGAACGAAAAGGAGAAAGAGAACTAATTGGGGAGAAGTTGTTTTTATTTCATCATTCTCTCGCACTCGTGAGAGATATATGCATTTATGTATTTGCCGCGTGCCTAACTCAATTTCTCCTTCGTCCTTTGAATCCTCAATTAGTTATCTTTCTCCTTCTCGTTCGACCATGCGAAGCGTGCTTTAAAAAGCTTCTTTATTCCGAAGATTTTTGTCCTCCGCTTAGCGGTTTAATTGAGATCAAAGCGGATGCTCGCTGCCTCAATGTGCACGGTTCGAATCCCACCCAAGCTCTGATTTTTTCGAAGTAAGAAATAAAAGCAGAAACAGATAAGAGTTCATCTTATTTGGATGTAAAAATAGAAAATAATCAGGGTTACCTTGTATTTTCTGTTATCCGAAAACCAACGTTTAGTAACCTTGGTTTAAACTTTTACAGCTTCTGCACCTATCATTTCAAAGTTAATGCTTGTTGAACTTTAATTCACTGTGCTTTCAATATCTGTTCTAAGTGGACCCTATACCATTTGGAAATGATTAATCTCAAGCCTTTTTTCAAATTAAATAACTACCCACCCCATATTTTTGTAAATTGCATTAGGAACTTTTTAAATAATGTCTTTAAACCTATAAATAATTATAATGTTCCCCGAAAAAAAATTAGAGAATTTCTTTCCCTTAATGGAATACCAAACTAATACTTTTAAGAAAGAATTGTCGAATATTTTGAAAAAATTCTATCCGCATTTTCATTTAACGCCAATTTTTGTAAACCCCCTAAAAATTAGTTCTTTGTTTACTGTAAAGGACCCCATTCTTGACATTTTGCGTCCCAGAAGAGTATATAAAAATACTTGTCCTAAATGTTCTTTGGGAACGTACATTGGATGTACGGAACGTCTTCTCAACTTTCGCATTGATGCTCACCGTGGAGTCAGTTACAGAACAGGAATGGATCTCTCCGTAAAAGAAAACTCTGTTGTCCGATCTCATTCCCATTCATGTAAAATAGCTATAGATTATAATCAATTTAAAATATTATCCGCATCAAAATCTAAATCTGACCTTCTCATAATTGAGTCCCTTTTAATTACATACGGGTATAATCAACCTCAGTTAAATAAGGACTCTACTTTCACACCGTTAGATATTGCCTGATTAATTTCGTTTGATATTCTTTTAAACTAGTCACCATGAATTAATTACCACTTAAACAACCAACTAGCTAACATTTTGCTGGGTGGTGTTGTTTTTCGACCAACCAACGAATATTAAATCACATCTTTTCTGGTAGTATAATTTTTAAATTTCCTTCATTCATCTCACAGCTTTCTCCGAATCAGTTAACAAATTTTAGGTTATTTATTGAAGTTTTCCTTTTCTTCTAATTGCAACCTTATTAATTTCGTTTGAATTTATTTATTTTTTATCTTAATATACACATTTTTGTCCTTTATATTGCATTTTGATTTTTGGGGGTGTTTTACATCCTAGTACATTTTTATCCTAAAGCCATTATTATCATTGTTCTCATAATTGTTAAGCAATTGTTCTTATATAAATCTTTAATATTCTAGCCTAGAAGATGGGTCCAGAGCCCGAAACGTTGGCAATATATGTTATATTCAGTACTTGCTGTCCTTTTTATGCTATATATATGTATATATATATATATATATATATATATATATATATATATATATATAACTCATCTCCACAGCTACAGGTTAGTTACCATCTCGGTTAAAAAGTTTATTTATATTTTAACCCTTTTAAAATTTCGCGTCACTTTTCGATGTTTTTTGTCTTACTTTTCTGTATTATGCTGGTATGTTTATTGTATTTTACTAAATTTCATTGAAAGATGCAATTTAGATTGTTTTTATTTTAACTTTCAATATTTATATACGCTTTTATATTTTAATTCTAAGGATTTTTTGCTGTCTCTGCATTCATTTTACCGTTTTATTTATAATTTTGATTTTCTGTAAATTAGTTACTTTTACTTAGTTTTCTTTTGTTTTAGCTACTGAAGATGGTCATAGGTTATTGTCCGAATCGTTCGGAAAATATACTTATTATTGCTGTCGCTGCTTTTCTCTTCATTTTTCTCATTCCAATAAGATTCCCGGAGAATGTCTCCACTGTCAATATATATATATATATATATATATATATATATATATATATATATATATATATATATATATATATATATATATATATATATATAATGGTGTCCCAACCCCCCAAAAATATTGGACCGTTTTTGAGAAGCAATATCTCAATAACCGTTGCAGCTATGGACATGAAATAAAGACAAATTAAAGATAAATCTTTGAGCTATAATTGTTTTTCCTTTATAAAAATCGTCTTAAAGTCATTTATTGAGTCAATTAGCATTTACAAAAAATAATGTAAAAAACATGTTTTTATTTTTTTTAAATTGCAACCTTTTAAAGGTTTAAAAGTTTAAACTTCAATGAATAGTTCAATAGTCCTTCATTTATGGTCAACCATACCCTGTAATCTTGACTTCAATTTTAAAATTGCCTTTTCAATTCATACTTAAGAAAAATCATCCCATGCACTTTTTTCGCCAAGACAGACGCACGAAGTAGTCGATGGGATTTAGATCTAGATGGCATGGAGGCAAATTATTTGGTTCGATAAAAGCTTGACAATTAGTAATAAGAAATGTTATTTCTTTAGATGTATTAGAAGGAGCTCTATGTTGCATAAACACAAAATCAGATGTCTTTTCTTAATTTCTGATAACATTGGGGACAGAAGTTTATTTTAATAGTTGGCAGAGTTAATTTTAACATCTTGCTGAAAAAAGATGGATATTTTGTTTTGAGATGATGCGGAAAGAGAAACCATTATTAAATTTGAAGTGTTTTTTTCTCTCTCACGCACGCACAAGTGGCTTTGGGTGAACAGGGATTTTAGTCGACACTGTTGCAAGAACTTGGTTATTTTGGGTGTTTCGTATTTTTTCAACTATATAGCGTTTCTCATCGGGAAACCAAAGTTTTTAACAGACTTATTTGACCTAAATCTACGCAAAATGATTTTACATCGGAGGTAACGTTTTTCCTTCACATTCTCCGATAAAGCAGCAACTTTTACCTTTTTAAATGTTTTAAACCCAAGATCCTTTTGAATTATCCGTTGTACTGATGAACGCGAAATCCCGGTTTCCATTACAATTTCATGCTCGCTTTGACTTGTTCCCGGTTGATCTTGTTAGAAAAGTCAGTGATAGATAAAATTAAAGAAAAGATCTTGAAATTTTATTATTTGAATAAAATATTCTTTACCATTTCTCCATTATTGTTAAAACAATATTTTCCCTGACATTTTCCATGACATTTTCCCGAACATCAGAAGGGATTTTGTCGACTTTTTTATTGATGTTTATTTCAATTATTGAAGATTATTAGGTTTATTTACGAAGACTGTTTCTTTAAGGTATCCCAAAGGAGAAAATCTGAAAGGGTAAATTGAAAGAATCCTGGTTTAGAAGTGATAAAGAACGCTCTGATAGACCAAGATCTGTGCAAATTTCATGTCATTCAGTGTGTATTAACAGTGTTTAACAACATCCACAAATGTCAACTAGGATACGTTCCAGTCACTTAGTAATTTCTCGAACAGTATTGCAACGCATCGTAACAGAAGAAAAACCTTGCCCGCCCATTTGCAGGACTAAGAAATTATCTGCCTTTTACCTTGCGCCTAATCATGTCTGATGAAACCGATCTTTAGTCATGTGCGAGTCTAGTCGCGGGTGAATCTACATCTCACTATGTCGGTCGGTCCCCGTTTTGCTTTTTTATTTTTTTTTTTGTAATGACATTGTAACTATTCGGCCGATTCTAACGAAATTTGAAACCCTTATGTTGTTTTACATTCTCATTTGATGATATCTTTGCCAAAGGCTTCCCAAGTTTAACCGAAGAATTATTTTGTTTTGGCAATAACATCATAACTATTGGCTCATTATAACAGAATTTGAAACCCTTATGTTGTTTTACATTCTCTTTCGAATGATGTAATTGACAAGATCCTCCAAAGGTTAACCCGGTAATTATTTTGTTTGGGCAATAACATCATAACTATTAAGCCGATTTTAACTAAATTTGAAACTCTTCAATTTGTTTTACATTTTCTTTCGAATGATATAATTGCCAAAGTCTTCACAAGTTTAGCCCGGGAATTTCCTTTTAGCAATAACATCCTAACTATTCGGCCTATTCTAACGAAATTTGAAAACCCTTCTTTTGCTTTCGATTCTCTTTCAAATGATAGAATTGTCATAGCCCTCCCAAGGTTATTCCGGGAATTGTTGAAAGGTCTGAAGGTCGTAAGGTCATAAATCAGAATAAGTCAGAACACGCGACCTTTTAGTCAGCAAACAGTGTTACATTACAGGATACGTTAATAAACAAATTTACAGATTCTGGTTTGCTGAAAACCCAATGATAATTCAAGAATTGCCTCTTAATGCACAGAAAGTTAGAGTGTGGTGTGGCCTAACCAGTTCAAGGATCACTAGTTCCTACTTCTTTGAGGATGCTGACAGAAAAACAGTAACAGTTACAGAGGACACTTACAAAGAAACAATACAAGTCCATTTATTGACAGCAATCGAAGATTTGAATATGCACCATGTGTTGCTTCAACAAGATGGAACGACACCACACAGGGCGAGAGAAACCATAGAAACACTAAGAGGAGCCTTGATTGGTCGGTTAATTTCAGGTTTAGGTGATTTTCTAGGCGACGACGATTACCTGATTTTACTCCTCGAAATCTTCTCGTTTGGGGATACCTTAAAGAATAGGTATTTGGAATTAAACTTACTAATCTTCAAGAATTGAAACAAAACATCATTGAAGAAATTGACAAAATGACCTTCGATATTTTGGAAAATGTAATGGAAATATGGTGCGAAAAATCCGTCTTTGTTCAAACAATAATGGCAAACATTTGCTGGATATTATATTAAAATAATTATACTTCGAGAACTCCTCTTTTATTTTATATCAAAGCCAATTTTAAGAACTTAATTATCTTTTCTGTTATATTTTTTAAAAATGTCAAGTAATGTCACTCAGTGAGAGCCATTCATGTCGACATTATGAAGAAATTCATACACACAAATCTGTAGCTACATCGAGTTAGGAATCCATTAACATTATAGAAATAAAGTTGTTTAGATGAAAGTAATAAATGGGCGTTCCCAAGTATCTTAACTTTTTATTTACTACTTGATTTCTTTGATATTATCATTATTATTTTTATCATTGTCATTATCGTCAGCGTAGCATAATTACTACCGTCAGTATCAATACCACCACTCTCACTACCTTCCATTGGCTCAGTCCATGGTACAGAGTATTCTACCCATTTTAACGCCTTCGCCCAACCGATAAATCCTACCTTCGTGATTATTGTGACTTCTCATTTATCTTCTAATCTGTGACTCTTCATCATTTAGCCAAGTTCACCATTATTTTCGTCAAGTTAATTGACCAATTAGCCATACGTCTTAATTACTTCCGTGACCTTCAATAAAAATAACTCCTACATCACAAATTAACTGTACATATATCATTTTTGTGCTAAAAGCTGAACTAGAGCAATTTAAATATATCTCAGTTCCTTAATTGTGTTAATTTCAAAGACTTTGTTAATCTCTTGGACTTATTGGCCCAGCCTTTTAGAGTCGAAGATATATATCAAGTACTTACCTACTAAATTCTGAAGTTTCAGCTTGTGAAATAATGACGGTTGACCACAATTACTGTCTCATATCATCATTAAGGATGTGTTAAATCAACAATATATTCTCCTATTTCTATCTGCTTCCTCCTACCTGTCTACCACCCCTCAACAGGTGTTTATCAGTTCCCGTCCTTTTTCAGGGTTATTTCAAAGCTTCCTTCTCCCACGTCCAGCGATTCCTGTGTGCCACAGGAAACACTTTGCTACTAGGGATTCTAAATGGTTATTTTGGTAAGAGAAGTTTCTGCTCGAGTAGTTGAGCAATTCTACTTTAAATGATTGGTAGGTAGATGTGTTGCACACTTCATTATTATTATTAGTGTTATTCTAGTAGAGATAACATTGAACATAAAACAATTGATGGGATCTCTCCTCAAAAGTTGTGAAGAGTGGTTCGTAAATAACATGATGGAAGTAGATTAAATGAAATAGAGTGAGAAGTAAAAGAGCCCGAGGAGATTATAGAGGAGATGACTTGTTGTGCTGAGGTATCGGAGGGCGTATAACGGTATTATCTGCCAAACTCCACAATTAAGCTAGAATCCCTCCTGTTGCTGAGGCCGGGAGGCCACGCATCCTAGGCTGCTTGTGCTAGACCTGACACCTATTTGCAGGCTAAAAACACACGTCATATCTACAACAAACGAGGGCATTTTAACATTTTGGGAGGATAAGGGAAGTGATAGAGTGGAAGAAGAAGGGAAATAAACACAGAAAACAGAAATACTAAAAATAAGACTTCAATAACAGCGAGTTGTCAACCTGATGTTGGTGGAGGCTTTTAATTGACCTTAACTTGCTCGTACACCCCAAACAGGACTTCAAAGTACACCAAAGTTAGCACGACGAACACATGGGCTCGGAGGTGCGAACACGAGCCCCTTGAGTAGGGATATAGATAAAAAAAGAAACCCGATGTAAGGGCAATGAACGATGAGAGTAGTATAATTACAAGCGCAGCAGCATCGATATTCTTGTCGAACATTAGGGCTGGGATCGATTAGCCGGGGCACGTGTGTACAGTGAAAATTATTATAAGTTTACTATTAACACTAGTATTATTAGTGTTTTATAAGTCTATAAGGCGAAAACTAACAAAGGCATGTCTAGCCAAGAGTTTGTGATAAGATGTTCCTAAAGTGGCAAAGAAAACAGAATTAAAAATTCGTGTAGAGATGTAGCCAGATTTTTTCTAGAGAGGAGACTACTAGAGGAGCTCGTGTAAAATAAAGCAGCCTCTTATTTTAACGAGGGATTAATTGAAACATAAATGGAAAACAATTTACAACCAACGATATTTAATAATTTTCAATTAAAACAATCTTTATGGGTAGAGATGGAAATCGGGGGAATTTTCTCCTTTGTTCTTTTATCGGTTCTTTATTCCTTTGTCTCTTTATCCAACGGTCTCACATGTCTCAGATTTCGGCCGTAGTGCTGGTACCCGCATTGGGAGGCAATTTTGAGGTGAAGACAGAGAGTGGGCACACTGAGGCATTGGTCTGTGAAAGGAAAGCTGAGAGGAGGATCGAGATAGGAGGCCGGAGCAGGGGAGAGGCAGATATATATATATATATATATATATATATATATATATATATATATATATATATATATATATATATATAACGCGAGAGAATGACGAAAATGAATCCATTAAGGCACATTGAAAGAGAAAACGGAATCAATTTTTCTTGCAGTAATATATTTATTACTTTTTTTTATAAAAAACCCATGCAGGAAAGCGATTCGAACCATGCACACTGAGGCAGCAAGCACCGCTTTGAAAATTAACTCACAGGAAAATAAAAAGATGAATCCCAGCACTTTCGAACTATATTTGTAAGTTCATTTTCAAGGAATAGCATGAAAATGGAGAAGACAACCTTATATAGGGTAAAAATATACGAAGGGAACGCTCATCACATAGTACAAACCATTGGAAAAAACACAATAACAAGACAGAGAAATACAAATAAAAAGATCATTAGGCAACTAATAACAGACATATGCATCCCTAAAACGATATACACAAAAGAACGCCGTGTATATGAGGGAAAATGGTGGGTGAAAAAACAAAAACATTTTAAAGGATTATCATTAGAACGAAAACATTTAGGGCTAAGAGTTAATCCACGATACTAGCAGAGACACGGGGTGGGGGAGGCAATGCGAATGATATTACACTAATAAAGAGTGACAACAGGCTGCATTATGAAGTTATTTCATTTAGTACAAGTTTTTTTAAAACAGGGTCGAGTTTAAATAAGCCAGGGGAGATTTGTATATTAGGCAACATGCCAATAATGAACACTCGACAATATTTCTTTTTGTGAAATCAACGGAATGATAAAGGAATTTTGCAGAGTTCCAGTCAATGGGGTGGTTATTTTCGGATAAATGTAAAAATAAAGCGCTGTTTAGTTCACCTCTTCTAATATTAAAATTATGTTGGTAAATTCTAGTAGATAAAGATTTACCAGTTTGCCCGAAGTAAGGTTAATTGCAAATAGAACATTCTATAGAATATACTCCAACTTTTTTCCTTGTATTATTGTGGACAAACATTTTATATAAAGTAGATTCATATCGAAAATTTACAGAGATATTAAGTTGCTTAAAAATACGGGTAAGACGAAAAAATAGTTCAAAGTATGGCAAGATAAAACAATTTTTATAACTGAAAACCAGTGAGTTATCAGTTCTATAAAAAAGTTCTCTAAGCAAAGTTTAATGAAGTGTGCAAAGATTTACGAGGGTAACAATTTTTTTTACCTATTTCAAAGATATTGGACCATTCCTTCTACATAAATTCTGGAAAAACAAGGTGTAATGCACGCAGAAACAGAAGTGAATACAGATCTTTTAATTTTAACACTGTGATAAGAATAAAAGTGAATATATGAACTGGAGTTGGACGGTTTGCGATAAACAGAGAATTTAAAACCTGACGGCTTCCCATGTATTAAGAGATCAAGAAAGGCAAGAGTCAGATTTTCCTCAATTTCAAGGGTTAATTTAATAGAAGGGGGGACTAGAGAATTAAGATTACATAGAAAATTGTGAATATCTTTTGAGGAAGGCCAAAGACATATAATATCATCTATGTAACGGTACATGCAATAGGAAAATCGAGGATTTGGGGCAATAATAACGTCTCAAAGAATTCCATATATAAATTAGAGAGGGTAGGAGATAAACAACCCCCCATCGGAAGACCAAATTTTTGAAGGTAAAATTTGTCATTAAATGAAAATTTGCAATATTTTATTTTTTTTAGCACAAAGAGAAATAAGCTTTAGGAAAGTACTGACCGGTACAGGGAGATCTAAATTATATAAATTATCACAAAGGAGAGAAAGAAGATCGTCTAAAGGAACTTTAGTAAACAAAGAACAAACATCGAAGCTGACAAGAACGAAATTGTTGGAGTAAGGAATTATATTAAGCTTTTCTATAAGTTTACAACTATTTTTAATATGAAATTGGGAGATGGACCCCACAAGCGGGCATAAGTGATTCACAAGCCATTTTGATAAGGAATATGAGGCCGAGCCTAACGAACTTATAATGGGGCGCATAGGATTTGGGGGTTTGCGAGTTTTTACCAAACCGTACATATATGGGAGGGAAACGTTGTTAGATTTATATTTGGTTCGTGCCCATCACATGAAGATCAAACTTATTTTACTCAAGAAGTGTCTAAGTGAAAAAGTGATACCTACTTCTTTTATTGGTAACATATACATGGAGATTGGTGGCTTTTCCTCTAGAGAAATTGAACGCACTCTTCTTTCTAAACGCATTTCACTCTTAAAATACGAAACTTCGATTGCGTTCAAGAACGTCAATTCACGACGTCATATTTTTACTTCTAATATTCCTTGTCTTTGGTCTGGAGTGATCCAAGATTCCATCTTTGGTAGCCTTCGAAAAAACTGTTCAAATTTGGAGGATAAATTATATCGCAAACTACAACGTCTCATATCGAATAGAAGTTGGACCAAGAATAGTCGACCAGAAACAGTCGTCAACCTCTTCAATCAAGATCTTGACGCAACCACGACTGCTGTCCTTAGATTTGGGTTGAAATTCTCCATTCCTTCTATACCATCTGTTGTGTCTATTGCTCAAAGCTTTGCTCATTTGGAAAAATATTGTGATGTTCCTAGTGATTTAATTTCGACCGCCAAGGGTTGTGTATATCAGTGCTTATCTAGACCTACCCACTTAAATTATCCTCTGCGTTTTCACCGTGCTATATCTAATCTTCAAAAAAATTCCTCTATACATATTACGAAAGCAAACAAATCTGGTGACGTTGTTATTATGGACAAAGTGAACTATATTGAAAATTTAACTTTTTATTAAAGGTTGAATCTACTTATGATGACCTACAAAAAGACCCTACATTAACTACTAACAGTGAATTTCATAAAAAAATATTCGATCCCTTTTAAAAAGTTTTCCTGATTTAATTACTAAATTTAAATCTAGCAACGCTTCTCTTCCATATACGAGGGGCTGTCAATAAGTATTGCGAATCGGTAGGGCGAAACAGAAGAAGGAGGATGGCTGTTTGTGGGGGTGTTAGGTCAAATTATGACAAGTCAGGACCTACAGCCACACGCTCCTACATCGTCTATTTAAAAAGCAGTAGCTGACCGCAGATCGTCAGTCACAAATTTGTCAACAATGGAGAAGGTTGAGCACCGCGTAGTGAGCAAATTTTTGACCAAGGATGGCAAGAATGTAAAAGAGATCCATGAACGCATAGTTGAAGTGAACACCGACACCACCCATTCCTAGGGAGTTCCGCCATGGTCATGAGTCCCTTAAAAATGACCCTCGTCCAGGACGCCCGTCAGACGTGACCAATGAGGACAATGTGGCCCGTGTTGAGAGGATGATCCTCGAAAATCGACGAGTGAAGGTCGAAGAAATCGAGCGAGACCTTGGAATATCACATGGAAGTGTTATCAACATCATCCCGATAATTTGGCCATGACCAAGGTCCCGTTGGGTCCCTAGAAACCTCACGCCCCATGATCGTCTTCAACGTCGTCAAAGTTTGGAGGAGCTGCTGCTCCTGTACAACCAAGACCCGGCGGGATTCGACGCACGCATAGTGACAGGTGGTGAAACGTGGGTCCATCACTGGGATCCCGAGACCAAGCTCGAAAGCATGGCCTGGAAGCACAGGGGCTCTCCGACCCCCATCAAGTTCCGGACCCAACCCTCAGCCGGAAAGATCATGGCCACCATCTTCTGGTAAGATCATGGCAACTATCTTCTGGGATTCTGAGGGAGTGTTGATGGTGGACTATTCGCCTCGTGGAAGGACCATCACAGGCCAATATTACGCCGACGAACTAGCTGGGTTGAAGAAGTGCATCCAGGAGAAGTGGCGTGGCAAGTTGACACGCAGCGTCCTGCTTCTCCACGACAATGCCAGCGTTGTACAAGCTGCTCTGCGCTAGTGCGGATTCGAGGAGCTCAACCATCCCCCTACAGTCCAGATCTGGCCCCTAGCGAGTACTTTTTATTCCGCCAGCTCAAGGCTGCACTGCGTAGATGCCGGTTTGGGGACGATGAAGATGTCCAGCTCGCCGTCCAGGAGTAGATTGAACAGCAGTCGGGAGATTTCTGGTTGTCTGGAATTCGAAGCCTCAGGGACAAGTGGCGCAATTGCATTGAAGTCGAGGGTAGTTATATTGAAAAATACTAAAACACTTTTTCTCATATCTCGTTTTATTATATCCAAATTGCAAAACTTATTGACCGCCCCACTAATGATAATTCTTTAAAACGTTTTTGTTTTTTCACCTACTATTTCCATTTATATACACGGCGTTGTTGTGTGTGTATCGTTTTTAGGCTGCATATGTCTGTTATTAGTTGCCTAATGATCTTTTTATTGGTATTTCTCTGTCTTGTTATTTTGTTTTTCCATTGGTTTGTACTATGTGATGGGCGTTTCCTTCGTATCTTTGTACCATATATAAGGTTGTCTTCTTCATTTTCATGTTATTCCTTGAAAATGACCTTGTAAATATAGTTAAAAAATGCTTGGATTCATCTTTTTATTTTCCTGTGGGTTAACTTTCATATTATTACTTTAATCACGTCCCACTTTGTGAGTTTATATATATATATATATATATATAAAGAGAGAGAAAAAAGGAGATACAATGAGAAGTGAGAAAGAGATTGCTAGAAGGCCAGAATGGGGGAGTTAGGAAGTGAGAGAAAGATGGAGATGAGGAGGCAGAATGAGATCGGGGGCAAGAGTGAAATTTAAGGGAGTGGGGAGATACAGACACAATGACAGAGAGAGGAGATATAGATAGATAGTTCTAAGGTATTGTCAAACGCTCCCTAACCTTGCTAATGTATTTTCCTTTTTATCTGAAGTATGAAAAAAGTGGAGAGTAAAGTTAACTCTCTTCCACCTCCCCTTTGTTATGCACCAAAGTGGTCTCGGGAAGTTGAAAAGATACCTAGTTGAGGTGAAATAAAGATCGAGACCAGAACTTTGATTGTAACGACTTAGTTTTAAAACTACTAAGTTTCATTTATAAAGCAAAACATCAAAAAATGTCAATGATATATCAGGGCAATCGGAAAATAATTTCCTCTATTAAAATTAGACAGGGAAACAAATGCCAATAAATTCGAATTAACCTATTTATTTATAATGTGATACTCATCATATATCTGAAACCTAACGTAAGAAAAATTTTCGATTTCTGGTTTAAAAAAGTTCAGCATTTTGGAGCGAAAAATCCTTGTTTCTAAATTTGCTGCCGCTTATGAAATGTTGTCGAAAACTGAGCTGGAGATATCCCATCATAACAATCTATAATTTACCTTGATTTGTCTTACAGTGAACTTTTGCTTTATTATAGATGGAGAGCAACCACCACCTTTTCTGTTTACCAAAAATGAAATGTTTCTTCTGCAAGATCGATTTTCTTGCAATAAATGTTTGTAGTTATATTCGCGAACAGTTAAATATAACCCATTCAATTCTTGTGCTACATCCACGGTCCGTTGATGAGGATTAGATTCAAAAGTTTCTCTCAAGAGATCACCATTTAATGTAGTTTGTCTTCCAGAACAAAGAATTATCGGACAGGTCATAACTGCTGTTTAAGGTTGATTTTTTTCAAGCTACAGGTAAAATTTACGAGCCATCAGTGCCACGGATTACACTCAACAATTCCTTTTCATTGCTTTCGTAGGTAAACTAACTCCCGAAGCTTAGAAATTATGCAATGACGACTATATTGCTGCTTAAGGTCTTTCTCTTCTATGTGAAGATAATGACTTTAAAAAACTAACGCCACTGCCAGAGAGAAGATTTATTATCATTCCTTGGTTGGTTTATTCATAATCCATAGCGGCCAAATACTTCATTACTTTTTAAACAACATAATATATACAAATGCATGTTCCAGTCCGCCCACATATCACCTTAATTCATATTAACGTCTCCCTAAAAATTTGAAATCATTTTGCAATATAATAACTTTGGGTAATTCTAGTTCATTTAGCCACAAATTTTAACAGCATGTGTGGAAATAGGTCAAAATTTATGTCTAATATTCTTGTTTTTTTTCGGGTATATAATTGTTATTCGCTAGAAAGAAAAAGGCGTTTTGTGTTAAGAGTATGCTCAAATACCGACGAACAGGACTGTGCGGCGCACATTGAAAGAGAAAACGGAATCAATTTTCCTTGCAGTAATATATTTATTACTTTTTTTCTAAAAAATCCGTGCAGGAAAGCGATTCGAACCATGCACACTGAGGCAGCAAGCACCGCTTTGAAAATTAACTCACAGGAAAATAAAAAGATGAATCCAAGCACTTTCGAACTATATTTGTAAATTCATTTTCAAGGAATAGCATGAAAATAGAGAAGACAAACTTATATAGGGTACAAATATACGAAGGGAACGCTTATCACATAGTACAAGCCATTGGAAAAAACACAATAACAAGACAGAGAAATAAAAATAAAAAGATCATTAGGCAACTAATAACAGACATATGCATCCCTAAAACGATATACACAAAAGAACGCCGTGTATATAAGGGGAAATGGTGGGTGAAAAAACAAAAACATTTTAAAGGATTATCATTAGAACGAAAACATTTCGGGCTAAGAGTTAATCCACGATCCTAGCAGAGACACGGGGTGGGGGAGGCAATGCGAATGATATTACACTAATAAAGAGTGATAACAGGCTGCATTATGAAGTTATTTCATTTAGTACAAGTTTTTTTAAAACAGGGTCGAGTTTAAATAAGCCAGGGGAGATTTGTATAGTAGGCAACATGTCAATTAATGAACACTCGACAATATTTCTTTTTGTGAAATCAGCGGAATGATAAAGGAATTTTGCAGAGTTCCAGTTAATGGGGTGGTTATTTTCAGATAAATGTAAAAATCAAGCGCTGTTTAGTTCACCTCTTCTAATATTATACCTATGTTGGTAAATTCTAGTAGATAATGATTTACCGGTTTGCCACAGTAAGGTAAATTGCAAATAGAACATTCTATAAGAACATACTCGGCCTTTTTTCCTTGTATTATTGTACACAAACATTTTATATAAAGTAGATTCATATCGAAAATTTACAGAGATATTAAGTTGCTTAAAAATACGGGTAAGACGAAAAAATAGTTCAAAGTATGGCAAGATGAAACAATTTTTATAACTGAAATCCGGTGAGTTATCAGTTCTATAAAAAAGTTCTCTAAGCAAAGTTTAATGAAGTGTGCAAAGATTTACGAGGGTAACAATTTTTTTTACCTATTTCAAAGATATTGGACCATTCCTTCTACAAAAATTCTGGAAAAACAAGGTGTAATGCACGCAGAAACAGAAGTGAATACAGATCTTTTAATTTTAACACTGTGATAAGAATAAAAGTGAATATATGAACTGGAGTTGGACGGTTTGCGATAAACAGAGAATTTAAAACCTGACGGCTTCCCATGTATTAAGAGATCAAGAAAGGCAAGAGTCAGATTTTCCTCAATTTCAAGAGTAAATTTAATAGAAGGGGGGACTAGAGAATTAAGATTACATAGAAAATTGTGAATATCTTTTGAGGAAGGCCAAAGACATATAATATCATCAATGTAACGGTACATGCAATAGGAAAATCGAGGATTTGGGGCAATAATAACGTCTCAAAGAATTTTATATATACATTAGAGAGGGTAGGAGATAAACAACCCCCCATCGGAAGACCAAATTTTTGAAGGTAAAATTTGTCATTAAATGAAAATTTGCAATATTTTATTTTTTTTAGCACAAAGAGAAATAAGCTTTAGGAAAGTACTGACCGGTACAGGGAGATCTAAATTATATAAATTATCACAAAGGAGAGAAAGAATGTCGTCTAAAGGAACTTTAGTAAACAAAGAACAAACATCGAAGCTGACAAGAACGAAATTGTTGGAGTAAGGAATTATATTAAGCTTTTCTATAAGTTTACAACTATTTTTAATATGAAATTGGGAGATGGACCCCACATGCGGGCATAAGTGATTCACAAGCCATTTTGATAAGGAATACGAGGCAGAGCCTAACGAACTTATAATGGGGCGCATAGGATTTTGGGGTTTGCGAGTTTTTACCAAACCGTACATATATGGGAGGGAAACGTTGTTAGATTTATATTTGGTTCGTGCCCATCACATGAAGATCAATTGAAGGGGGGACTAGAGAATTAAGATTACATAGAAAATTGTGAATATCTTTTGAGGAAGGCCAAAGACATATAATATCATCAATGTAACGGTACATGCAATAGGAAAATCGAGGATTTGGGGCAATAATAACGTCTCAAAGAATTTTATATATAAATTAGAGAGGGTAGGAGATAAACAACCCCCCGTCGGAAGACCAAATTTTTGAAGGTAAAATTTGTCATTAAATGAAAATTTGCAATATTTTATTTTTTTTAGCACAAAGAGAAATAAGCTTTAGGAAAGTACTGACCGGTACAGGGAGATCTAAATTATATAAATTATCACAAAGGAGAGAAAGAATGTCGTCTAAAGGAACTTTAGTAAACAAAGAACAAAGACCGGTACAGGGAGATCTAAATTATATAAATTATCACAAAGGAGAGAAAGAATGTCGTCTAAAGGAACTTTAGTAAACAAAAAACAAACATCGAAGCTGACAAGAACGAAATTGTTGGAGTAAGGAATTATATTAAGCTTTTCTATAAGTTTACAACTATTTTTAATATGAAATTGGGAGATGGACCCCACAAGCGGGCATAAGTGATTCACAAGCCATTTTGATAAAGAATACGAGGCAGAGCCTAACGAACTTATAATGGGGCGCATAGGATTTTGGGGTTTGCGAGTTTTTACCAAACCGTACATATATGGGAGGGAAACGTTGTTAGATTTATATTTGGTTCGTGCCCATCACATGAAGATCAAACTTATTTTACTCAAGAAGTTTCTAAGTGAAAAAGTGATACCTACTTCTTTTATTGGTAACATATACATGGAGATTGGTGGCTTTTCCTTTAGAGAAATTGAACGCACTCTTCTCTCTGAACGCATTTTACTCTTAAAATACGAAACTTCAATTGCGTTCAAAAACGTCAATTCACGACGTCATATGTTTACTTCTAATATTCCTTGTCTTTGGTCTGGAGTGATCCAAGATTCCATCTTTGGTAGCCTTCGAAAAAACTGTTCAAATTTGGAGGATAAATTATATCGCAAACTACAACGTCTCATATCGAATAGAAGTTGGACCAAGAATAGTCGACCAGAAACAGTCGTCAACCTCTTCAATCATAATCTTGACGCAACCACGACTGCTGCCCTTAGATTTGGGTTGAAATTCTCCATTTCTTCTATACCATCTGCTGTGTCTATTGCTCAAAGCTTTGCTCATTTGGAAAAATATTGTGATGTTCCTAGTGATTTAATTTCGACCGCCAAGGGTTGTGTTTATCAGTGCTTATCTAGACCTACCCACTTAAATTATCCTCTGCGTTTTCACCGTGCTATATCTAATCTTCGAAAAATTCCTCTATACATATTACGAAGGCAGACAAATCTGGTCACGTGTTTATTATGGACAAAGTGAACTATATTGAAAATTTAACTTATTATTAGAAGATGAATCTACTTATGATGACTTACAAAAAGACCCTACATTAACTACTAACAGTGAATTTCATAAAAATATTCAATCCCTTTTAAAAATTTTCCCGATTTATTTACTAAATTTAAATCTAGCAACGCTTCTCTTCCATATACGAGGGGCTGTCAATAAGTATTGCGAATCGGTAGGGCAAAACAGAAGAAGGGGGATGGCTGTTTGTTGGGGTGTTAAGGCAAATTATGACAAGTCAGGACCTACAGCCGCACGCTCCTACCTCATCTATTTAACAAGCAGTAGCTGACCGCAGATCGTATGTCACAAATTGGTCAACAATGGACAAGGTTGAGCACCACGCAGTGATCAAATCTTTGACCAAGGTTGGCAAGAATGTAAAAGAGATCCATGAACGCATGGTTAAAGTGTATACCAACACCCCTCCTTCCTAGGGAGTTCCGCCATGGTCATGAGTCCCTTAAAAATGACCCTCGTCCAGGACGCCCGTCAGACGTGACCAATGAGGACAATGTGGCCCGTGTTGAGAGGATGATCATCGAAAATCGACGAGTGAAGGTCGAAGAAATCGAGCGAGACCTTGAAATATAACATGGAAGTGTTATGAACATCATCGTGATAATTTGGCCATGACCAAGGTCCCGTGGGGTCCCTAGAAACCTCACGCCCCATGATCGACTTCAACGTCATCAAAGTTTGGAGGAGCTGCTGCTCCTGTACAACCAAGACCCGGCGGGATTCGACACACGCATAGTGACAGGTGGTGAAACGTGGGTGAATCACTGGTTTCTTGAGACCAAGCTCGAAAGCATGGCCTGGAAACACAGAGGCTCTCCGACCCCCATCAAGTTCCGGACCCAACCCTCAGCCGAGAAGATCATGGCCACCTTCTTCTGGGATTCTGAGGGAGTGTTGATGGTGGACTATGCGCCTCGTGGAAGGACTATCAAAGGCCAATATTACGCTGAGGAACTGTCTGGGTTGAAGAAGTGCATCCGTGAGAAGTGTTGGGTGGCAAGTTGAAACGCGGTGTCCTACTCCTCCACGACAATGCCCCTGTCCACAAGGCCAGCGTTGTACAAGCTACCCTGCGCTAGTGCGGATTCGAGGAGCTTAACCATCCAACCTACAGTAAGGAGCTGGCCCCTAGCGACTACTTTTTATTCCGCCAGCTCAAGGATGCACTGCGTTAACGCCGGTTTGGGGACGATGAAGATGTCCAGCTCGCCACCCTGGAGTGGATTGAACAGCAGTCGGGAGATTTCTGGTTGTCGGAAATTCGAAGCCTCAGGGACAAGTGGTGCAAGTGCATTGAAGTTGAGGGTAGTTATATAAAAAAATAATAAAACACTTTTCCTCATATCTCGTTTCCTTATATCCGAATTGCAAAACTTATTGACCGCCCCTCTAATGATAATCCTTTAAAACGTTTTTCTTTTTTCACCTACTATTTCCATTCATATACACGGCGTTGTTGAGTGTGTATCGTTTTTAGGATGTATATGCCTGTTATTAGTTGCCTAATGATCTTTTTATTGGTATTTCTCTGTCTTGTTATTTTGTTTTTTCCATTGGTTTGTACTATCGGATGGGCGTTTCCTTCGTATCTTTGTACCATATATAAGGTTGTCTTTTTCATTTTCATGTTATTCCTTGAAAATGACCTTGTAAATATAGTTAAAAAATGCTTGGATTCATCTTTTTATTTTCCTGTGGGTTAATTTTCATATTATTGCTTTAATCACGTTTCACTTTGTGAGTTATATATATATATATATATATATATATATATATATATATATATATATATATATATATAAAGAGAGCGAGAAAAGGAGATACAATGAGAAGTGAGAAAGAGATTGCTAGAAGGCCAGAATGGGGGAGTTAGGAAGTGAGAGAAAGATGGAGATGAGGAGGCAGAATGAGATCGGGGGCGAGAGTGAAATTTAAGGGAGTGGGGAGATACAGACACTATGACAGAGAGATGAGATATAGATAGATAGTTATAAGGTATTGTCAAACGCTCCCTAACCTTGCTAATATATTTTCCTTTTTATCTGAAGTATGAGAAAAGTGGAGAGTAAAGATTAACTCTCTTCCACCTCACCTCTGTTATGCACCAAAGTGGTCTCGGGAAGTTGAAAAGATACCTAGTTGAGGTGAAATAAAGATCGAGACCAGAACTTTGATTGTAACGACTTAGTTTTAAAACTACTAAGTTTCATTTATAAAGCAAAACATCAAAAAATGTCAATGATATATCAGGGCAATCGGAAAATAATTTCCTCTATTAAAATTAGACAGGGAAACAAATGCCAATAAATTCGAATTAACCTATTTATTTATAATGTGATACTCATCATATATCTGAAACCTAACGTAAGACAAATTTTCAATTTCTAGTTTAAAAAAGTTCAGCATTTTGGATCGAAAAATCCTTGTTTCTAAATTTGCTGCCGCTTATGAAATGTTGTCGTAAACTAAGCTGGAGATATCCCATCATAACAATCTATAATTTACCTTGATTTGTCTTACAGTAAACTTTTGCTTTATTATAGATGGAGAGCAACCACCACCTTTTCTGTTTACCAAAAATGAAATGTTTCTTCTGCAAGATCGATTTTCTTGCAATAAATGTTTGTAGTTATATTCGCGAACAGTTAAATATAACCCATTCAATTCTTGTGCTACATCCACGGTCCGTTGATGAGGATTAGATTCAAAAGTTTCTCTCAAGAGATCACCATTTAATGTAGTTTGTCTTCCAGAACAAAGCATTATCGGACAGGTCATAACTGCTGTTTCAGGTTGATTTTTTTCAAGCTACAGGTAACATTTACGAGCCATCAGTGCCACGGATTACACTCAACAATTCCTTTTCATTGCTTTCGTAGGTAAACTAACTCCCGAAGCTTAGAAATTATGCAATGACGACTATATGGCTGCTTAAGGTCTTTCTCCTCTATGTGAATATAATGACTTTAAAAAACTAACGCCACTGCCAGAGAGAAGATTTATTATCATTCATTGGTTGGTTTATTTATAATCCATAGCGGCCAAATACTTCATTACTTTTTAAACAACATAATATATACAAATGCATGTTCCAGTCCGCCCACATATCACCTTAATTCATATTAACGTCTCCCTAAAAATTTGAAATCATTTTGCAATATAATAACTTTGGGTAATTCTAGTTCAATTAGCCACAAATTTTAACAGCATGTGTGGAAATAGGTCAAAATTTATGTCTAATATTCTTGTTTTATTTTCGGGTATATAATTGTTATTCGCTAGAAAGAAAAAGGAGTTTTGTGTTAAGAGTATGCTCAAATACCGACGAACAGGACTGTGCGGCGCACATTGAAAGAGAAAACGGAATCAATTTTCCTTGCAGTAATATATTTATTTCTTTTTTTCTACAAAATCCGTGCAGGAAAGCGATTCGAACCATGCACACTGAGGCAGCAAGCACCGCTATGAAAAGTAACCCACAGGAAAATAAAAAGATGAATCCAAGCACTTTTGAACTATATTTTTAAATTCATTTTCAAGAAATAGCATGAAAATAGAGAAGAAAACCTTATATAGGGTACAAATATACGAAGGGAACGCTCATCACATAGTACAAACCATTGGAAAAAACACAATAACAAGACAGAGAAATACAAATAAAAAGATCATTAGGCAACTAATAACAGACATATGCATCCCTAAAACGATATACACAAAAGAACGCTGTGTATATGAGGGGAAATGGTGGGTGAAAAAACAAAAACATTTTAAAGGATCATCATTAGAACGAAAACATTTTGGGCTAAGAGTTAATCCACGATCCTAGCAGAGACACGGGGTGGGGGAGGCAATGCGAATGATATTACACTAATAAAGAGTGATAACAGGCTGCATTATAAAGTTATTTCATTTAGTACAGGTTTTTTTAAAACAGGGTCGAGTTTAAATAAGCCAGGGGAGATTTGTATAGTAGGCAACATGTCAATTAATGAACACTCGACAATATTTCTTTTTGTGAAATCAGCGGAATGATAAAGGAATTTTGCAGAGTTCCAGTTAATGGGGTGGTTATTTTCAGATAAATGTAAAAATCAAGCACTGTTTAGTTCACCTCTTCTTATATTATACTTATGTTGGTAAATTCTAGTAGATAAAGATTTACCAGTTTGCCACAGTAAGGTAAATTGCAAATAGAACATTCTATAGAACATACTCGGCCTTTTTTCCTTGTATTATTGTACACAAACATTTTATATAAAGTAGATTCATATCGAAAATTTACAGAGATATTAAGTTGCTTAAAAATACGGGTAAGACGAAAAAATAGTTCAAAGTATGGCAAGATGAAACAATTTTTATAACTGAAATCCGGTGAGTTATCAGTTCTATAAAAAAGTTCTCTAAGCAAAGTTTAATGAAGTGTGCAAAGATTTACGAGGGTAACAATTTTTTTTACCTATTTCAAAGATATTGGACCATTCCTTTTACAAAAATTCCGGAAAAACAAGGTGTAATGCACGCAGAAACAAAAGTGAATACAGATCTTTTAATTTTAACACTGTGATAAGAATAAAAGTGAATATATGAACTGGAGTTGGACGGTTTGCGATAAACAGAGAATTTAAAACCTGACGGCTTCCCATGTATTAAGAGATCAAGAAAGGCAAGAGTCAGATTTTCCTCAATTTCAAGGGTAAATTTAATATAAGGGGGGACTAGAGAATTAAGATTACATAGAAAATTGTGAATATCTTTTGAGGAAGGCCAAAGACATATAATATCATCAATGTAACGGTACATGCAATAGGAAAATCGAGGATTTGGGGCAATAATAACGTCTCAAAGAATTCCATATATAAATTAGAGAGGGTAGGAGATAAACAACCCCCCATCGGAAGACCAAATTTTTGAAGGTAAAATTTGTCATTAAATGAAAATTTGCAATATTTTATTTTTTTTAGCACAAAGAGAAATAAGCTTTAGGAAAGTACTGACCGGTACAGGGAGATCTAAATTATATAAATTATCACAAAGGAGAGAAAGAATGTCGTCTAAAGGAACTTTAGTAAACAAAAAACAAACATCGAAGCTGACAAGAACGAAATTGTTGGAGTAAGGAATTATATTAAGCTTTTCTATAAGTTTACAACTATTTTTAATATGAAATTGGGAGATGGACCCCACAAGCGGGCATAAGTGATTCACAAGCCATTTTGATAAGGAATATGAGGCAGAGCCTAACGAACTTATAATGGGGCGCATAGGATTTGGGGGTTTGCGAGTTTTTACCAAACCGTACATATATGGGAGGGAAACGTTGTTAGATTTATATTTGGTTCGTGCCCATCACATGAAGATCAAACTTATTTTACTCAAGAAGTGTCTAAGTGAAAAAGTGATACCTATTTCTTTTATTGGTGACATATACATGGAGATTGGTGGCTTTTCCTTTAGAGAAATTGAATGCACTCTTCTCTCTCAACGCATTTCACTCTTAAAATACGAAACTTCGATTGCGTTCAAGAACGTCAATTCACGACGTCATATTTTTACTTTTAATATTCCTTGTCTTTGGTCTGGAGTGATCCAAGATTCCATCTTTGGTAGCCTTCGAAAAAACTGTTCAAATTTGGAGGATAAATTATATCGCAAACTACAACGTCTCATATCGAATAGAAGTTGGACCAAGAATAGTCGACCAGAAACAGTCGTCAACTTCTTCAATCATGCTCTTGACGCAACCACGACTGCTGCCCTTAGATTTGGGTTGAAATTCTCCATTCCTTCTATACCATCTGCTGTGTCTATTGCTCAAAGCTTTGCTCATTTGGAAAAATATTGTGATGTTCCTAGTGATTTAATTTCGACCGCCAAGGGTTGTGTTTATCAGTGCTTATCTAGACCTACCCACTTAAATTATCCTCTGCGTTTTCACCGTGCTATATCTAATCTTCGAAAAATTCCTCTATACATATTACGAAGACAGACAAATCTGGTGACGTTGTTATTATGGACAAAGTGAACTATATTGAAAATTTAACTTTTTATTAGAAGAAGAATCTACTTATGATGACCTACAAAAAGACCCTACATTAACTACTAACAGTGAATTTCATAAAAATATTCGATCCCTTTTAAAATGTTTTCCTGATTTAATTACTAAATTTAAATCTAGCAACGCTTCTCTTCCATATACGAGGGGCTGTCAATAAGTATTGCGAATCATTAGGGCGAAACAGAAGAAGGAGGATGGCTGTTTGTGGGGGTGTTAGGTCAAATTATGACAAGTCAGGACCTACAGCCACACACTCCTATATCGTCTATTTAAAAAGCAGTAGCTGACCGCAGATCGTCAGTCACAAATTTGTCAACAATGGAGAAGGTTGAGCACCGCGTAGTGATCAAATTTTTGACCAAGGATGGCAAGAATGTAAAAGAGATCCATGAACGCATGGTTGAAGTGTACCCCTCCCCCCTTCCTTCATAGGGAGTTCCGCCATGGTCATGAGTCCCTTAAAAATGACCCTCGTCCAGGACGCCCGTCAGACGTGACCAAGGAGGACAATGTGGCCCGTGTTGAGAGGATGATCATCGAAAATCGACGAGTGAAGGTCGAAGAAATCGAGCGAGACCTTGGAATATTACATGGAAGTGTTATCAACATCATCCCGATAATTTGGCCATGACCAAGGTCCCGTTGGGTCCCTAGAAACCTCACGCCCCATGATCGACTTCAACGTCGTCAAAGTTTGGAGGAGCTGCTGCTCCTGTACAACCAAGCCCGGCGGGATTCAACGCACGCATAGTGACAAGGGGTGAAACATGGGTCCATCACTGGAATCCCGAGACCAAGCTCAAAAGCATGGCCTGGAAGCACAGGGGCTCTCCGACCCCCATCAAGTTCCGGACCCAACCCTCAGCCGGAAAGATCATAGCCACCATCTTCTGGGAAGATCATGGCAACTATCTTCTGGGATTCTGAGGGAGTGTTGATGGTGGACTATGCGCCTCGTGGAAGGACCATCACAGTCCAATATTACGCCGACGAACTAACTGGGTTGAAGAAGTGCATCCGGGAGAAGCGGCGCGGCAAGTTGACACGCAGCGTCCTGCTCCTCCACGACAATGCCCCTGTCCACAATGCCTGCTTTGTACAAGCTGCCCTGTGCTAGTGCGGATTTGAGGAGCTCAACCATCCCCCTACAGTCCAGATCTGGCCCCTAGCGACTACTTTTTATTCTGCCAGCTCAAGGCTGCACTGCGTGGATGCCGGTTTGGGGACGATGAAGATGTCCAGCTCGCCGTCCAAGAGTGGATTGAACAGCAGTCGGGAGATTTCTGGTTGTCTGGAATTCGAAGCCTCAGGGACAAGTGGCGCAATTGCATTGAAGTCGAGGGTAGTTATATTGAAGAATACTAAAACACTTTTTCTCATATCTCGTTTTATTATATCCAAATTGCAAAACTTATTGACCGCCCCACTAATGATAATTCTTTAAAACGTTTTTGTTTTTTCACCTACTATTTCCATTTATATACACGGCGTTGTTGTGTGTGTATCGTTTTTAGGATGCATATGTCTGTTATTAGTTGCTTATTGATCTTTTTATTGGTATTTCTCTGTCTTGTTATTTTGTTTTTCCATTGGTTTGTACTATGTGATGGGCGTTTCCTTCGTATCTTTGTACCATATATAAGGTTGTCTTTTTCATTTTCATGTTATTCCTTGAAAATGACCTTGTAAATTAAGTTCAAAACTGCTTGGATTCATATTTTTATTTTCCCGTGGGTTAATTTTTTATATTATTGCTTTAATAACGTCCCACTTTGTGAGTTTATATATATATATATATATATATATATATATATATATATATATATATATATATATATAAAGAGAGCGAGAAAAGGAGATACAATGAGAAGTGAGAAAGAGATTGCTAGAAGGCCAGAATGGGGGAGTTAGGAAGTGAGAGAAAGATGGAGATGAGGAGGCAGAATGAGATCGGGGGCGAGAGTGAAATTTAAGGGAGTGGGGAGATACAGACACTATTACAGAGAGATGAGATATAGATAGATAGTTATAAGGTATTGTCAAACGCTCCCTAACCTTGCTAATATATTTTCCTTTTTATCTGAAGTATGAGAAAAGTGGAGAGTAAAGATTAACTCTCTTCCACCTCACCTCTGTTATGCACCAAAGTGGTCTCGGGAAGTTGAAAAGATACCTAGTTGAGGTGAAATAAAGATTGAGACCAGAACTTTGATTTTAACGACTTAGTATTAAAACTACTAAGATTCATTTATAAAGCAAAACATCAAAAAATGTCAATGATATATCAGGGCAATCGGAAAATAATTTCCTCTATTAAAATTAGAAAGGGAAACAAATGCCAATAAATTTGAATTAACCTATTTATTTATAATGTGATACTCATCATATATCTGAAGCCTTACGTAAGACAAATTTTCGATTTCTGGTTTAAAAAAGTTCAGCATTTTGGATCGAAAAATCCTTGTTTCTAAATTTGCTGCCGCTTATGAAATGTTGTCGTAAACTAAGCTGGAGATATCCCATCATAACAATCTATAATTTACCTTGATTTGTCTTACAGTAAACTTTTGCTTTATTATAGATGGAGAGCAACCACCACCTTTTCTGTTTACCAAAAATGAAATGTTTCTTCTGCAAGATCGATTTTCTTGCAATAAATGTCTGTAGTTATATTCGCGAACAGTTAAATATAACCCATTCAATTCTTGTGCTACATCCACGGTCCGTTGATGAGGATTAGATTCAAAAGTTTCTCTCAAGAGACCACCATTTAATTTAGTTTGTCTTCCAGAACAAAGCATTATCGGACAGGTCATAACTGCTGTTTAAGGTTGATTTTTTTCAAGCTACAGGTAACATTTACGAGCCATCAGTGCCGCGGATTACACTCAACAATTCCTTTTGATTGCTTTCGTAGGTAAACTAACTCCCGAAGCTTAGAAATTATGCAATGACGACTATATTGCTGCTTAAGGTCTTTCTCTTCTATGTGAAGATAATGACTTTAAAAAACTAACGCCACTGCCAGAAAGAAGATTTATTATCATTCATTGGTTGGTTTATTTATAATCCATAGCGGCCAAATACGTAATTACTTTTTAAACAACATAATATATACAAATTCATGTTCCAGTCCGCCCACATATCATCTTAATTCATATTAACGTCTCCCTAAAAATTTGAAATCATTTTGCAATATAATATCTTTAGTCAATTCTAGTTCAATTAGCCACAAATTTTAACAGCATGTGTGGAAATAGGTCAAAATTTATGTCTAATATTCTTGTTTTTTTTCGAGTATATAATTGTTATTCGCTAGAAAGAAAAAGGCGTTTTGTGTTAAGAGTATGCTCAAATACCGACGAACAGGACTGTGCGGCGCCAGTTTGTGAGATAATTATGTAAAATTCGACCAAAAGCAATGCAAATTTAGGCATAGCACAAATAGTTAAAATTGCGAGGCTATCTGCACAGGCTGAAAGTACCTTGACGACCAGCAGCATCGGAAGAAAAGGTCGAGTGGGTTTGCGAAAAACTATTGTGAAGTCCTAAAATTTCTAAGAAGAGCGACTCTGGAAAATCAGATTCCTCCATTTAAGAGATTCACGTGTCCTGAGGAAACGCTTTCGAATGAAATCCCACAAGCTGCAGCTCCTAGGTCTTAAAGGGAGATAAGAAGAGAAAGCGCAAACAATTGTCTGTTGATATGCAAGGGAAAGTTGAAGGAGATGAGGTCGATGAACGTCTTGTTATCACTGCTAAGGGCACGTTAAAACTATTGACCTATCTCTCAACTCCTGTTACTATTCAACGCGCTCAGAGGGCAGTAACTACCCGCATCACTGAAAATATATCCTGCTACAACATCGACCAAACCTTCCAGTCCGGTTTCAAGTAAGGTTACAGCTCTGAATCGGCTCTCCTACATGAGGGACCGACTCCGCCGCGAAGCCTTTGCTAGGAAACCTTCAATTCTGCTGCTTCTGAATTTCTCGGCAGCATTTGACACAATTACCACTCCGTTCTTCTCCATCACCTACATAACTTCCTGGGTGTCTCCGAAACTTCTATAAAGTGGTTTTCCTGCAATATGTCACCTCGTACTTATTCTGTACACAGTGTGGTTGAGATCTCTTGGCCAGACGCTTCGTCTTATGGTGTGTATCAGGGCTCTTTCTTTAGCCTGCTGCTTTTTCTTATCTAGCTCCTCCTTCTTGCCCTTCTTCTGTGTCGCCTTGGTTTATTATTCCATTTCTATACTGATAAAACGCAGATATATCTCTCCGCCTTCCGAAACTCCTTCACTTGACAGTCACTATTTATTTATCCGCATATGACACGATTACTGAATGGCTATTCAGTAAGGTCTTCTTGAAAGGTACCTAAACAGATGACGCTTGCTGTAAAAATGTAGTCCATTGACTCATTTACTTACAAGGTTAGAAACTTGGCTCTTTCCTTTAACAAGTCAATTCGATTTAAAAACGCATGCTGGGAATATCAGTAAATCGTGTCTGTTTTATCCATAACAGTCGTATACGCTCCCATTTTGACCAAAAAAGTTTCGAGATAGTAACCTACGCCTTTGCTATCTCCTGCAATGGTTACTGTAATTATCTTCTTACTAGAGCCCTTAACACTACCATTCATCCCCTTCAACTTCTCCAGAACTTTGTGGCACGAGTTCTCCTCTGTCATCCTACCTTTTTTTGCAGTGGCTCCTAAGCTGTGGAATGGTCTGTCTCCTAGCAAAGTACCTTGTCCTGTACTTTCAAGCGGGCTCCAAAAACCTACCTTTTCTGTCAGGCTTTTCCTAGTCGATAGATGAGCACCCTGATGGGCTTCAATTTCTTGAAGGGTGCCATATAAAACTTTTATTATTGTAATTATTTTTATTTGAGGGAAATGAGACCGGAAATGTTTATCTGCAAATGATTCAGACCTGGCTAATGAATGAGCCAATTGCAAATGAATATTAAGACTATTTTTCAACAGAACGAGGGTGCACCTCAATGGAAGCTCCTTATGTAGGTTTATATCAATAATAATTTACCAGGGATATGATCGAGGGTCCTTATAATGAAGACAATGTGCTTTTTGAAATGGCCCCCACGTTCTCCTGACCAGATTAATACCTTACATTTATTGCTCTGGAGATGAAAAAAAAATGCCCTTTGTTTCCTCTCCTCCTACAAACTCTAGAGAAGCTAAAGGAGAGAATCACTGCCGCAATAGATATTATTAATAATGGCATACTATAAGCATGTATAAGACGACTTGGACTACCGACTTGACGCGTTCCGTGTTTCGGGCGGCGAGAATATTGAACATTTATGAAATCGTTCATGGAATCCACATATCTTTGTATTTCTCATTCAAATTTTGAAGAAAAAATCTTATATTGCTCACCACTAAGCTTCATCTAAACTTTGTAGTTTCAGGGATATTTACATCTCAGATGATTTCACCTCTTAGAAACAGCATGGATGTTAAGCAATTTTTTCTCTCAATTTTGACCTAGCTCGCTGCTTCATAGCTTACGATAGTAGCCTCAAAAATTTCGATTTATTCTAAGGCAATACCAATTGAAAATACATGATAAAATCTAATTAGAATGTCTATTAATTTAAGTCTATCAAAATTCCTTCTGTTTCGTTGTTCTTGTCAAACTAAATTCACATTCCAATAGTTTAACTTTATAATAACTTTATCTAACATGTTTTAAAAATGTTTCTACAGTAGTAGTCGAAATTATTTCTATCAACACCTCGTTCATGACGTTAACTGTTTCGTGAGATAAAATTTCCCAGAAAATTTATTTAAACAGTTTTAGGTTTATAAGAGCCAGGAAATAACACATGATAACACACGGACAGCCAAGTAAATTAGAATCTACAAATCTCGAAAATACTTATTCAAGCGATTTTTAAAAATGTATCAGTATCACTCTAAATATGATTTCTGTTAAGCGATTGCAGTAATTAGTTATCTTGTAAGGGAAAAAGTATTTATTTGTTTCTTTCACGTCTGACTTGTAGCTTTAATTCACTGTTTCTTTTTTAACTCGAGTTATTAAGCTCATAAAATGAATCAGATTAATATTTTCAAACTGGTAAATATGTTAAAAACTTATTTAATCTCCATAAAAAATACACATAATATTCTTTTAAATTTTCCACTGTTTAAGTTACATATCGTAGAACAATGGATAAAAAGCTATGACGAAAGTGAATGAGGAAATTCTGCATCTAAGACTAGAAAACGATAAATTATAGCTTTCAATTTACACATAAAAATGGCAAAGTATGTTTGATATCACTGTCTCACATGTATTGTAGACTGCTAATTGAACATTGGACATATAAAAAGTGGTGAAAGTTAGGTAGATATAGAGAGAAAGATAGTAAGAGAGGAAATTGGTTAAAAGGGTGAATTTAAAGAATAGAGAATGTGTGAGAGACAGAATAAAGAGGTCCCGGGTAAAAGGGTAGCTCTGTTGTTTTGGTTTTTGTATGGATTTGGTTAGTTATTTTTGTTTTTTATTTAATAAACTATAAATTTATAGTTTATTTAAATAAATTAATCGAGCTAATTTATTTTTTTAGTTTTTAAGATCTTAATGATCTTTTGGCATCTAAGCCTTTATTTAAAACGGGATTTTTATTCCCGCTGTGGGTATTTGAAAAAAATTATTTTAATTGGATTTGAATTTGAATGGAACTTGTATCAAGTCCGAGTTTAATTTGAAATTTCTTTTTACTAAAGAAAAAAAACAAACTTGTGCATTACACTTAGTCGTTTTCTGTCTTTTGTCGATTTTGTCATGAGTGTTTGGGGGTCACGTCACCGTATGACTATATTTTGATGCTTTTAAATGGTCTCATTTTTCGGTCGACCTCGATGTCTAGGTGCGTACAAGAGAATTCAGGGGTCAAGCGGGCGCCAATGGATTGCCATATCCTCTTAACTCTCTCGTGAATTGCTACGTTGATCGGAGATAATCCAGCCGAGTCGTGGAGCTCCCTCTGTCGTTTATGTTCACTTCTGTGGGTCTTGGCGCTCGCGTTCAACGGCACAGGGGGGTACAGGAGTTTCGAGCGAATGCACGCATTGAATATCTTGAGTTTATTTGAGCGATTAAGGTCACGGAACCTATAAAAATCCCTTAAATATTTCTTGCTATTCGTGACTGTTCGTTCGATATGACTCTTGTAGCCCCCTGTGGTGATTTCGAGCGCCAGAACCGTCCCTTCCAGGCAGTAGGGGATTCGCTTCCCTTCTACCCGTATGTCATTTAAGGTCTTGTGAAACATGGGAATTATTTTGAATTTTTGAGCATTGGTCGATATCTTCCATCTCTTCTCGAAAGAGTTGCTGTTGGAAATCTCCCTAGCCGTATTTCTCGCCATAAATTTCCTGTAAACATAAGCAGCGATAAAAATTTGCGATATATCGTCAGCGAACTGAACGTATATCGTACCCTCGGAAAGAGGTTGTGGTAGGTCGCGTGTATATATGTTGTATAAAAGCGGACTGAGACAGTCCCCTTGTGGGATCCCTTCTTCGAGCTCGAATTCGGGCAATTTGTATCCTCTGATATGTATGTATGTGCTCCTCTCCATTATTTAGTCGCATAGAATCCTCTCAAGAATGGGGTTGAGGCCTACTTGAAGGATCTTAAATTGTAGTTCTCTCTTCCAAACCTTATCAAAAGCTTTTTAGACATCGCGGAGCTCTAGGTTGGCATGCCTTTTGTCTGCCTTGATCTTGGCAAGCTTTTCGGAGAGAGGTTGTAGTAGGTCGCTTGTATATATGTTGTATAAAAGCAGACTGAGACAGCCCCCTTGTGGGATCCCTGCTTCAAGCTTGAATTCGGGGCATTTTTATCCTCTGATATGTATGTATGCTCTCCTCTCCATTATGGAGTCGCATAGAATTCTCTCACGAATGGGGTTGAGGCTTACTTGAAGGATCTTAAATTGTAGTTCTCTCTTCCAAACCTTATTAAAAGCTTTTTTGACATCGCGGAGCACCAGGTGGGCATGCCTTTTGTCTGCCCTGATCTCGGCAAGCTTTTCGGTGATAACGGCTAGTGCCGTATCAGTCCCTCTTTTCCTTCTGAAGCCGTGTTGCTGCTCATTATGCAAGTTGGATAGGTCGAGAAAAGAGTTGACTCAATTAGCCAATATCTTCTCGAAGACTTTGCCAGAAAATTCTAGGAGAGATATCAGCCGAAAGCTGGCAGGGCAGTTCAGGGGCTTTCCTGCTTTTGGGATGAACATCATCTTGTCCACTTTCCACTGATAGGGAAAGTAGCCCGTGTTCAAAGCGGCGTTTATGATGTTAAGTAGCCCACTTCAAACGTTAGGCGGGGCCTTGATGAAATTCTCCCTGGTCAGCCCCGTGGTACCCAGTGCTCTTTAACGAAAGGTTTTAGAGCAACGGAGGGTTCTAAGGCATTTATTTTACTGCCATAGCCCTCCATCGCTCTTTCCTGCAACACACAATGATGAGGAGAGGTTCTGGAATTCGTATTTAATCTGTCTCATTCTTCTGTGGACATTGTGGTTGGGGCCTATCAGCGCTACTACATTGGACAGGTCCTTATATTCTTCAGCCAGGGCTTTCATGGGAGGGATCCAATGGGGAGCTGGAAGAATTTTATATTTAATATGGGGATACTATTTTCATCCGCTAAAATTAGGTAATCAGTGATTCTATCCAGCTCTTTATCTATTTCTTCTAAATTGGCATCAAATAAATGGTCTAGGATATAATTTAGAAGGTAATTTCTATAGCTTTCCCAGTTCGCCTGCTTATAGCTTTTGCATTCTAGGATTGCAATTTGAATGGGATTTACTCCTGCTGTAATTTTTATATCCTGGTGGTCACTCAGAATGGTGGGGCCCGGTTCAATGTAGTAGTTGTATGGAAACCTGATACTAGATAGGACTATATCAGGTTTCGTTGCTGTTCTTCCTGTTATGTAGGTCTGGAATTCTTGTTCGATCTTTGTCACGTATTGTCTGTCAAGTAGTACTTTGATGTTTCTGCCTGCATTGTTGTAGGAGGTATACCCTGCCGCTGCACACCGTGCATTCAGATTTCCAGCAAAAATTACATTTTTCTTCTGGCTGAAATTCTGCAGAAGGTTTTGCATGGGCACATAGCAGCGTCTTGTGGGTTAGTACCCCGTAGCCACGACGAGCCCCTCCCCCCCAGGGTACTGTCTACCTCAGTGGTAAGGTATGATACATCTAAGTCACCTAGTTTTCTGTATTTTAGTCCTTTTATGACGGCTATTGAGCAGCCGTCATACCGTTCTTGGCTATGATTTTTCCTAATGACGTCGTATTGAAATATTTTTGATAGTTTTTGCGCGGTCAGTCTGTGTTCGGAGATAAGTATAATGTCAGGGTCACTTTGTCGCATAATATTGCAATAGATGGAACCTTTACGTCCCACCCATCTACATTCATTTGTATAATCGTAAGTCTGTTGGTTATTTTGTGTAATGTTGTGTTTTTTTAGTGTGTGTATGATTTAAGTAGACGCTTATTTGCGATCTACTTTAGCCCCATAAGGTGTACTGGGGAGGCGTGAGCTCCCTGCCGTTTCGTTTTTTTCTGTATTCTGTGTCCATAATCGTGAGGAAGCAGTCAGTGGTCAATTTGATCATATTTTGGGCGAGAGCCTCCTCAACCTGCCGCTCCTGTACCTCATCTAATCATTCCCACTTGTATCTTCTGGTCCTAAGACCCTCCGATACTTCGCAGGAATCGGTTTCTGCTGGGTAGGGCGCCGATTCGGGGGCAAATAGCTTGAGATTGAAACCTCTCGCATAATATTTGACTTGATTTTCCCTGCTTCGTGATGAGGAGGTTGACCTTGGGCCACGAGTTTTTGATGTTTTTCTCAACCGTGGAGACCTGGTCTCTTTGGGTCGTACTGCTTCATTGTTTGGTGTCTGGGTTTGTGTTTTCGTTGTAACGGTGGTGTCTTTAGGGGGTGTAAGAGGCACTTGTTTTGCTGTTTGTGTTGTTTTGGGTTTGTTTAAACGTGGGTCGCGTGTGTTGGCTGTGTTTTTCGGTGCGGGTACCTTTTGGCACGTTTCTTGGCACTGAGGGCAACGCTTATTCGCATAACCTCCTTTGAAGGCGGGTTGTCCGGGAACCACATTTCCTGCAAGCCGTTCTTTACGAGCATGCGATTGAGTTCGGTGGCAAAAGTACCTGGGAGTGTGATGTTAGCTATGTGTGCATAATAAATGTAACACATTATTTTAGTAGAGTGTCCATTTTATATGTGAAGGAATGTCCTTTGGTTGTTTGTCTCAGCAATCGTGGCTTTGGTTACCTTTGCATAAATGGAATTTGACTTCTTTTCCTCCGTTTTACGTTGTAACTGGGTCTGCTTTTGCATCTCTTGTTTTCTGATCTGGCATGTCATGGACATAGTCGGGCATGCCAAAAATGATCGCGACTGGCACAGATCGAGCACAGCGTAATGTCTTTCTCAGGGCAGTTGGATGTGTTGTGTTTGCTGTACTTGTAGCACCTAAGCAAATTTGCAAGTAGACAAACTCTTTACGTTCCATCTGCTCTGGGCATACTCTTACGTTAAAGAGAAGCAAACCATTGTCTTTCGCCTTTTGAGCCATAGCCGTATCCTCGAAAACAACCTTAAACACGTGCGTGTAGTTTTTGAATTTAATGACCTCAGCTACATTTGCCCAAGGGTGGTTCCTCTCCATTTTGTCTTTAATGCCCTCTGCCGAGTGGCTCCCAACCCAGGAGTCGAGGCGCCTGCAGATTACACTACGGTGTGTTTTAATTTGTGGCGGTGTGTGGAGTTTCACATTTATTGTCTTTAGGCATTCAACTGCTTTGCTTGAAGTCAAGCTTTACAGTCGGCCTCCCTCGCGCAAATAGCAGAGTATTCCTTTTGTATGTTGATTAGTCTGACCAGTGCAATTCGTAAGTTACCGTAAATTTGTTCAAATACCTTTCCCCTGTCTGATTTTGGGCCCTCCGAGAGGACTCGGAGAGTGATGCGGAGAGTCATCGTCATTTCTCCTGCATCCTACCGTAGGATAGATGATGAAGTTTAAATAAGTGTATATATGTATACTCTGAAAGACGGGTTAAAAAAAAGAAAAGGGGGGAGAGAGAGAGAACTAAGTCCAAGGTCAAAATACTTTTATCAAACTTTACCTTAATTTTTCTCCTTCCTTCAGGCTTACGGGTGGGCCAGTTGAGGCTTTTTTCCTTGCCTCCACGAAGGAGTGAAGATTCACCCTTCACCTTCTTAAATCGAAAAAGCCCAGTGGTTCACTTTTCGAACGTATCGAGCTTTTTCGCTTACACAGTTCTTCTTCTCACCACTCAAACGAAGTCACACAGTTTCACATATATTATCGCAGAAAATTCACTTTTCAAAATTTCCGAATAAGGAGTTGTCACAGCGGTACAGTAGGCTAACTAAGGCAACCAAAGCAGTCACGTGTATTGTAGACTGCTACGTATGGGCTTACTCATATATCAGAATGACAAAGAGAGTAAAGTTGACAAATTTGTCAAGGTGACGACTGTCCAGTGGAAAATAAAAAAATGACAGTCTAACATTTTGAGGCATTATAGTCGGTCAAAAGTGTAATTTTACGCATCATAAAACTCCATGATGATACCGAGTCCTGCAGCTAGACGGAGAAAACGGGTCACCCTCGAAAAAAAATACTCACAGCGAAGATCTCATGATGCAACGGATGTCGATGAAGGATACATTTGAGAGAAAAGACCTTATTTCACGTCAATTTCCGATATCGTAAAATTGAATGTGACTTGTCACACTGTCCCACATATCTTGCGAAAGGTGTCTTTTATTTTTACCTATAAATTTTGGTTTGTTTGTGGGATGTGTAGTTGGTTGGTTAGTAGTTGATCTTGTCAGAATATATTTTAGTCATATAATAAATATTCATCATAATCGGGGGAAAATGTCCTGTTACAATACATATATATATATATATATATATATATATATATATATATATATATATATATATATATTTTAAGGGCCAAAGCAAAACTAGTAACACAACTCGAAAAAACGCTAAGGAAGTTAATTACGTGGACCATTAAAGCTTAAGAAAGAAAATGGGAGAAATATAGAAACGAGGATGGTAGCTCTGGCGATGAGCATCGTGGTCATATAAGAGATGAGTGCTTGATGACACAGGTTCAAATCCAACTCCTTTATTTATTTTCATATATCGGTTAAAAAGGGTTGCCCTATTGTCCGTTTTTCTTTCTTAAGCTTTAATGGACTTCGTAAATAATTTCATTAGCATTTTTCCGGGTTGTGTTACCAGTTTTCATTTCTTTGGGCCTTTAAATAATACATCTATTGTATATCACGGTCTCATCTTATTTTAGATTATATATATATATATATATATATATATATATATATATATATATATATATATATATATATATATATATATATATATATATATATATATATATATATATATATATATACAGTACCCTGCAAAAGTTTATAACACACTATGAAAAACAGACGTTTATGTATTTGTAAGCACGATAGGTAAATTAAACTTTTATTACTGACAGGATATGTATTCCACCAATATATTAAATCATCAATACCATACAAAAACATTAAGAGTTTTTTGTTGAAGAAATACAATTAATTAGTAAAGCAAATGTTTACAACACATATCGAATTTTATCACTTAAACATGAATGTTCGAGAAGGAGAAACTTCTTACAATTTCTAGAACGTTCTACATTAATCTCCGCACATAAGTTAGGGACTAGTATAAGCTATCGCGTCATTCTTTATCATACAGCGTTCTGTAAACATTCGCACGATGGGAAAACAGAAACGAATCGATCAAGATTTTCGAAAACGTATTGTAGACTTTTATAAAAGTGGCATTGGTTATAGAAAAATATCTCGTCAGTTAGTAGTTCCATTGAGTAAGGCGTAAGTTGGAACGATAATATGTCACTGGAAGTCTCAAAATTCTACTCTTCCTCTTATTAGTTTTGGCCATCCTCGCAAAATAACGAAACGTGCAGGTAGATTATTAGTAAGAAAGGTCAGTTAGACACCCAAGGTTACATGCTCTTAAAGAACTTCAACGTAACTTAGGTGTGAGTGGAGTTACAGTGAGTAAAGACACAATTAGTCGATCGCTTCGAAGCATGGGCATCTACTAACGGTCTCCAAGTAAAATCCCACTTCTTGCAAGAAAACAGGTTCGTGATCATTTGAATTTTGCAAAAGAGTTTGTTGGTAAACCTGCAGAGTTTTCAGACAACGTACCTTGGTCGGATGAGACAAAGATAGAACTGTTTGGCCGTAATGGAGCTACAAGGAGTTACAAGGAAAGAAGGTACCCTAGGAGACCTTACGGTCCATTCAAAGAGGGTACCTTTGGACTAGCAATCGAGCGGGCGTATGGCTGCTCAATTGTTTTGCGTCCCTAAACGGCCACTTTTCAAGACTTTGTCTAGTCTTGACTTAAACTGGTCAACAGATTCACTGTTGACAACTTCCACTGGAAGTGCGTTCCACTTACCGCAGATACTGTAGGTGAAAAAATTTCCACACAGATTGCCGTTGTAACACTTCAGTTCAAGTTTGAAGCCGTGATTGCGCGTTCTGTTCTCACTCAGTGTGAAAATATCCCGGTAGTAAACATTGTCGAACCCTCGAAGTATTTTGAAAACTTCGATGAGCTGACCCCGCAGTCTACGGGTTTCCAACGAGAACAGATCTAATTCCCTTAGTCTATCCTAATAACTTTTATGTCGGATAGAGGGAATCAGTTTGGTTGCCCTAGCTTGTACGCGTTCCAACCTTGCGATGTCCTTTCGAAACAAGGGACTCCAAAATTGTACGGCATACTCCAGGTGCGGCCGAACCAGGGAGTTGTACAGACAAAGTACTATCTTCCTGTTACGGTATCCAAACTGGCGCTTCATGTAGCCTAACATCCTTTGGGCTTTCTTCTCTGCCTTGATGCACTGTTTCGAGAACTTGAGGTCGCTAGTGATAGTAACACCCAATTCCTTCTCAGTGTCACTCGATTCAAGAGCAGTGCCCTTAAAGATATAATAAGATTGGGGATTTGTGTGGCCGATATGCATTACTTTGCATTTATTCACATTGAAAGGCATTTGCCACGTGTCCGACCACTCCCCAATCTTCCCAAGATCTTCCTGCAGGCGGGCAGAATTTCCATCCTTTGCAACGTTCATACCAAGCTTGGTATCGTCGGCAAATTTGGAAATCTTGGCAATCATGTCACCGTCCATGTCGTTGACGTAGATGATGAATAGTAGTGGTCCCAGGACAGAACCTTGAGGCACTCCGCTAGTAACGGGCACCCACTCAGAAGCCTGTCCATTCACCACCACCCGTTGCCGTCTGCCACTTAGCCAGTTCTCGATCCAGCCGGCTACTTTTCCGTCTATGTCCAGCGCTCGCACTTTCCGGAGAAGGCGGCGGTGTGGTACCTTATCAAAGGCTTTCTGAAAGTCTAAGTAAACCACATCCACCGCCTTGTCCCGATCGTGCTCACTGAACACGAAGTGGAAGAATTCCACAAGGTTCGTCAGGCATGACCGTTGCCTTCGGAAGACGTGCTAGGAACTCCTCAGTAGCAGGTTTGACTCTAAATACGACATTATTTTCTCCACCATCATGCTTTTCATGAGTTTACCGACTATCGAAGTCAGATTGATAGGTCGGTAGTTTGACGGATTGCTGGGGGCTCCTTTCTTGAAGATCGGAGTCACCTCCGCCTCACGCCAGTCTCTAGGAACGCATCCGGTCCGGATTGACATGTTAAAGATAGCGCACAGATGTCGTGATACTTCATCGCACACTTCCTTCAACACCTTGGGTAGAAACCCATCCAGTCCAGGGGACTTATTCGTCTTTAGGTCAGCGATCTTTTTCTTTATTTCTCCTTCGGTGAAGTCCATTGCCTCCAGCTTTTTCCCCGAGTAGGAATACGTGGGTTGGGAAATGGGACCACACTCTTTAGTAAACACTGAGGAGAAGTAGTCATTGAGAAGGTTAGAATTTTCTGCATCTGACTGAGTTAATGCACCCTCCTCGTCCACTAAGGGCCCAATCCTACAATGGATTGGTTTACGGCTATTTACATAACCGAAGAACTCCATGGGATTCTCCTTGCAGAGTCTCGCCACTCGGAGTTCCTCAGTACGCTTAGCCGCCCTTATGCTGGACTTCACTCTCCTGCTAGCCTCCGGTACTCGTCAAAGGCACCCGAGATCTTCGATCGCCGGTACGCATTTCTCTTCTCCCTAAGCAGTTGGCCGATTTCTCGATTAAACCACTTTGGTTGAACAGAAGACCGACGGAGGCATTTCAGAGGGATGCAACTTGATTGAAGACTCATGAATTTATTTTTGAAATTGATCCACGGATCCTCAACCTCTTCGCATACCGCTAGCCTTACATCAGTCAGCCCAGCACAAAGGCTTGCAAAGTCTGCTCTTCTCAAGTCAAGTTTCCTTGATTGACTGGCAACAGACCTTACCTTCAGGATCTTGACGCTAAATCTAACTAGCTGGTGATCACTGCCACCGAGCTCTTCGCCTACAGAGACATCCTCAACGATATCATCCTCAGAGGTGAAGACCAAGTCGAGGATATTGTCTCCTCTCGTCGGTTCTCTTACCCATTGAGTGAGGAACTCGTTGTTGGCGAACTCCAGGAGCAGCGCGCTCTCGCCACAGGCTGCTCTGGTTTCCCAGTCAACTTGTCTGTTGAAGTCGCACATAACGATGCACACTCTGCCTTGAACAAGCTCACCCAGCAGCTGATACAGTTCCCTGTCCTTCTCAACGGGTTGGGAAGGGCGTCTGTAAAGCACCAGGGTCCTGTATCTGACAGGACCTATCTCTAGGTCAACGCCTAGGAGCTCGTGATCGGATATAATGTTGGAGTTCGTAGATTTGATTGTATCCTTGACATACAACATTACACCTCCACCCTCTCTGTCTGGCCTATCTTTGTGGAAGAGTTGGTAGCCAGGAACCGTGAATTCGCCTTCAAAGTCTCGGTTTGAGTTTTTTATCCACGATTCTGTTATGGCTACCATTTCGGGTTCGTCCGTCGCTACGAGGCCACGGAGCTCAGGAAACTTGTTCCTGATTGACCTTGCATTAAACAGAAGAACTTTCAGGGAATTCCCGACTTTAGGACTCCCTACGCTCTTCCGTTTCCCGGCTTCTTTGTTGGCGAGGCACCCCTTTTTGCGACCTCTGAGAAGGTCGTTCCTGGAGTGAAACGGGCCTACTGGCGTACGTCCGCCCTCACTCTGGGCCGGATACTCCTTTCGGTCCTCTCTACGACATCCTGGATCATGTTCGACAGAAAGGCCTTTCCTTTAGAGGAAAGATGTACCCCATCCCTTTGGTAGAGATCATTTCTACCATAAAAGGTGCGGTACGGGTCCACAAAAAAGACCCCCTCTGCCGTACACAAATCTGCCAGGCGCCGGTTTAAAGACACATTCATCGAGTGAGCGGTCCGTGTTGGACCTCTCCTCGGGAGCAGCCGACTACCACACGCTTGCGGGTTTTCAGCCCACAGTCGTCCACGGCACCCATGACCGTGTGGAGGATTTTATCTGTAGGGCCTACCCTACCTCCTCTCAGGTAGAGGTCGTTTCCACTGACCATCAGAGCAACGACTGAGCTCTCAGAAATCTGTGATTTCTCAGCCTCTACTCTGATGTGGTGGTTACCACATCCTGGCAGGCAGCTTACCTTCACACTAGTGCGAAGGCGGGCTGCTAGCATGGACTGCAGGCCCCGTGCTTGAGAATCACCAATAAGGGTGACTCTTGCACATTTGTCAGCAGGCGACTTATTCTTCCCCCTCGGAAGTGACTTGCCGCTTTCCTCTTGTATCTCTACATTTTTCTTTTTTTCTTCTTTATCTTATTTTTCTTGTCTTCATTTGTTTTCTCTTCTTCCGTTTCTCTTTTCTCTTCTTCTCTTTCCACTTTCCCTTGCGCATCAGTAACGCTCGAATCCTCTACACTGGGGTGAGCAGCATTAAGGTCCTTTTTCTTCTTTTACTTTTTCTTCTTCTCATTGGCTCTGCATGGCAGAAGTGGGGCTGCCAATGCAGTTTCACTTCCTTGGGCTGGAGTCACATCAGCGGAACCACCCAAGTCAGTGGGACTTTCGTCTCGAGCTTGAGCCGACTGGGCCACTAGTTTAGAGGCTAGCTCTAGGATTTTCTCCTCGAGACGCCGAATCTGAAGCGCGTGCTGCGTTTCTAGGGTCTGTATTTTATTTTCCAGCGCCCTAGATTTTTCTTCAGAGGTTGTGAAGAGATCCTTGAGTTCATTGCAGCATGCCACGGCCTCTCGGATCTCTCCTTTAAGGATGCAGTCGGTGCATATACTTCCCGGGTGGCATTTCGAAAAACATCCTTCCGGGAAGTCCACGCACCACTTATCCTTCTGGCATATCGCACATGTATATTTAAGTGCAGCTGGACCTTTTTTCCCTGTCATTTTAAACACTTTCTTTCTTTCAAAACTTTGTTACCAATCAATAGAAAAAAGGGGGTTGGTGAGTTCTCCCCGCGTGAGTCGCTCCCGCCTATAGATCGGAGAGGTTTCGGATCTTTCAGGAGGCACGCTCCATGTGCTGCTGTTCGTCCGACCGAGTTGTCAAGCCTCGGCGTGCCGTGGCTCCTAACCAAGCAGCACAGACGGTCCCCGAAGGGGCCATCGATTTCTCTTCAGGTGAACAACAACGAAGCACGCCCCTTACTAAACTCCTACTAGTTCCCTTCACAACGGCCAGGATCTCGGAGCAGCGTTCAATGGATATCCCGCCCCACCAAGAGACTCGACCCAAGGCTTTTTATTGGCCTGGCAACCAACCTGGGAACAAAGGGCCGTCACCTCGGACCGATGCTACCAGAGGCACCCGTCAACGGGCACTGGGAACGGTCAATAATTACGCGCCAGGGAAGGGGTTAACGGGGCACAACCCTCATCCCATTCATCGTGCCCCAACGCCTAGGACACCTCTAGTCCTAGTCTCTCGCAACCAGTGAGCGTCGATTGGCGTTGTTTATAGAGGTTCCAAAGCCTCTCTTCTGACGCATGAGGTAGCTGTCAGGTCTTTATATGTAGATAGAGGAAGAAAAGGGAAAGAGGGACATGATAGGAGTAGGCTTTTGTTTGGGTTTTTTCTTTTTGTAAAAGTGGGAGAGATAGAATAAAAGTAAAAAAGGAGAAGGATAGAGTAAAAAAAAGGAAGGAATGACGCAATTTGTCTGGAATCTCGTTTTCGACCAAATCGACAAGGGAAGCCCTACCAGGGGTACCCAGAAGAGGTACCCCCGCCGGCATAGCTCGAAAATTCAAAGGTACACACAAGCTCTCTTCCCGCGACAAGGGGGCGTCACCTCTCCCTCTACATTCTTTGAGAGAGGGTATGGCGAAAGATAGGTACCGAATACGCACCGATGAACACTACCCCAACAGTAAAATAAGGAGGTGGCTCAATCATTGATCTGGGGTTGTTTTAGTGCCACAGGTGTTGGAAATATCGAAACCATAGAATGAAGGATGAATGGAGAACATTATAAAAGAATCTGGAAGAAAGATTTACGTCCAAGTGTGCATTCTCCTAAATTAAAACGGATTCACTCTTTCAACAAGACAATGATCCAAAGCATACAGCAAAACTGACACCAAAATGGTTTAGATCAAATGATGTAAATGTTCTAAAATGACATAGTCAATCTCCAGATCTGAACCCTATCGAAAATCTATGGAAGGAACTGAAGCTCAGAATCCAAAACATGTCTGAACTGAAGAAAATATGTATCGAGGAATAGAGCAATATTAACACAAACACATGTAAGAAGTACTTAGGAGACTACTCTAAGTGGCTACAAGCTGTTATTAGCAACAGTGGTTATACTACTAAATATTAAGAAACGATTTGATATATGTGTTGTAAACTTTTGCGTTACTAATTAATTGTATTTCTTCGACAAAAAACTATATTGATGTTTTTGTATGGTCCTGATGATTTAATTTATTGTTTCAATACATATTCTGTCAGTAATAAAAGTTTCATTTACTTATCGTGCTTACAAATACATAAACGTCTGTTGCTCATGCTGTGTTGTAAACCTTTGTGGGGCACTATATATATATATATATATATATATATATATATATATATATATATATATATATATATATATATATATATATATATATATATATATATATATATATATATATATATATATATATATATATATATATATATATATATATATATATATATATATATAACTCATTTCCATCGCTACAGCTTTGTTACCGTCTCTGTTAAAAACTTTATGTATTTTAGACTTTTTAAAAGTTCACTTCTTTTTTGTGCACTTTTCGATGTTTTTTATCTCACTTTTTACGTATTATGCAGGTATTTTTATTGTATTTTACTCTATTTCAAAATGGCTAGGTTAGCATTCACTATTAAACATGTCCTCCAGGGTGCTGTAAAGTCGAATTATTTTTCAGCGCCGAAAGAAAATGTACATAATTTGTTTGTCTCTGATGAGACAAACAAAAATATATATATTAGCAAGTGAGAGAAGAGGATGCTAATGATTATATGTTATATATCAATCACTCTCTCTCTCTTTCTCTCTATCTCTCTTTTTCTGTTATATTTTGTAAGTATTTGAGGATGATCGTTCTTGCATTATTTATACGCTCTCTCACGTCACAAATATTTCATATTTATAATAGTTAACAAAACCCTAAAATAAATCTATAATAAAAACAAAAATAAATAAATTTAATAAATGAAAGTCGTGCATATAAAAAGATTAAATCCTAAATTCACAAAATACACACAATTTTGGAGGTGGCAGCCTTTTTGTGGAGCATGCTTTCAAACGTTGGGCTCTGCCTGGTCGCTCGCTTATGAAGCAAAAAAAACGCCCAGGTATACAAGATTCTGCTTCAGGAATATGTGATCTTTCTCTCTTCGAACATCGGGAGACCGTGCACATGTTTTTAAGCAGTTCATTGCTCCGTGTCACAAAACAAAGAGTGTGAAGCAGTTCTTGCACACTGAAAATATCGAGTGATGAACTAGCCCTGATTTAAATCTAATAGAAAATTTATAGAAGATGCTATGTGAGGTCATGGGTTCTGAAACCGATGGAGGTTGAAGATCTCTAGCAAAGATTGAAAGAAAAATAAATAAAACCACGCCCGAGAATATGCAACAAAAAGGATCCCGGTGGCCGAAGATGAGCTCAAGTCAGTCAGAACAATGTCCTGCATAATATTTTGCTCAATTTTATATAGTATAACTATGTCGTTTCTGGTTAGGACATTCTTTATAACTATCATTCTCTAGTTTGGGGATCATCCACTCTTTAAAGACACATTAGTTCCCTCATAACCTTTTCATTCGCTGTTCTATGAAATAAAACTTGATTAACATCAGAGGCAAGTTTTACAGAATATTTATTATCTGCTCTTCCCATAAAAATTTCACAAGTATATTCACGAAAATGTAGATTTTCAGATTTTTTTCTCTAGTTGTGGACACGTAAATGCGAAGATTTTTTTTCTGACTATCATTGTTCTGCCAAATATCTTGCACCCGGTTCTCAGATAGGCGTTCTCTAAATGATTTAGTTTAAACATTTCAAGATTTAATGGCAAATATCACTACATAGAACAAAGAGCCATTTGAGCCATATGATTTTCTAAGTATTTAATATATTTTCTTAAGTAATAATTATATTTATTGCTAAACAAATTTTTGAATTTTTGGCAGCAACTAAAAGTCAATATCGTTTTGGTAGATGATCAACATCATGGGTTTTGCAAGACCGATTCCTTATGATTATCGCTATTAAGAGATCTCCGATTGGATGTTTGGCCATTGATTAGATCTTTGATCATTGAACCAATTTTGACCCAACTTACAACTATTTCTAATGTTCTAATTTTATAGCGCATATTATTGAAATCGTTTTGAGAGTATAAATACAAATCATTAGCTGACCACGCGCTCTATTAAATTGTGTTTACATAATAAAAAGACCAGGCAATAGCTTCGCCACTCCCCTATACGGGGAGAGTTTGCGCTTCGCTACTAAGATTAAAATTTCAAATCTAAAAAAAAAGCAGCCATAGTTAAATTTTTATACATTTTCTGAAGTTCGGCAATTATGATAATTTTAAAAAGGAACTCTAAACTAAATTTCCCTTCTTTCAAAATATCCCGTTACTAAAATATAGTTATAGAAGAAGATATATAAAAATAAATTTTCTGAACTTCATAATTTGTAATTCTTTGGGTTTTAAAAATTCCCCAAATTTCGATACCTATATATATTTCTGAATTACACCATTTTTTTATATTATTAAATAATTATTAGAAATAACTCTGATAAAAAAAACATAAGTTATAACCAAACTAAGATAAACACTTATTCAAATACTCAAGAAAATCCCCCTCTTAAATTATAGAGTTAGTGAATTCATAGAGAATATTCGGATATTATCTGCATGTTTTAAAATAATTTTAGCAGCCGCCTAATCATATATTAATTCAATATATATAACTATTATCTCTGCAATTTGGCTCTCGAATATTTTCCTTTCAATCGATCTCAAACGTTACATTAGCCAACTTCCAATCTTTCCTAACATTTCCTCTTTCATGAAAGGAATTGAAAATTTGTTTTACTTGTTAGGCTATTGAACCTTTAACTATTTTCAGAACTCTTATAATGATCATATCGGAAACAGGTCATTTAAATTTATGCTTTATATCAATAAACCTTCGATAATCATTAATTGAGTATTTTATCTCTACGAAGGGCTTATTACCAGAATACCTGTTATTGCGGTAATTATAGGCTATATCTCTATCCTTAAAATGTAAGACGTTAGTCTTGTCTTTGGTAGGTTCAATACACTAATTATAATCGATTTACTACTGCTTACGGATGCAAAGAGTTCTATGGAGTTTGATGTACAGATTTAGGTCATTGCAATCCTTCCATTGCCTTTCATTTTCTTTCTTCTTTTAATTTACTCTTTGACTTTTCTCCTGAGTTGGATAAATTTGCGCAAGCTTTCTTTTCATTAAAATGAATTAAATTATGTATGGTGACTATTGCCAATTTCCATCCTACATTCAAATTTGAACTCAAATCATTGACGGCATTTAATACTATATCTAGCATAGTCTAGATATAGTAATTAAGGATTTAGAATAGTTCGTCATTATTCGCATTTGTTTACCATTCATAGAATCGTTTATCTTTATCTCTTGTTTGGCGGGGCATTCTATAGGCTAAATATACATTAAAGGTTTCTTTTAGGATTTAATAGAACTCTTAGGAGTTCTAATTCCGAACCACACCTCCAACAAAGTGCAAACAAACAAACATGGACTCACTCCATAGCTCGATTCTTGCGTCATGCTTAACTCTTGATCAAATCACGTAATTATTCCATCTAGCGTATTTTTCCGATTGAGAGACAGAATTGTGTGTGTATGTGTGTGAGGTGTGCGCTAGCGTGAGGAAGCAGATCCTTGACTGAGATGTCGGAGGTTGTGTGCGAGTGGATTGTTTGGCAGAACCGTTGGATGGGTCAGCTGAATGCGTGCAGTGGCTGATTGATCCGTGAGATATGTGATACTTCACATTTGCGTGAATGGCGTGATTTTGCGTGGGAAAGAGAGGAGGATGAGTTCAGTTATAAAATTTTAGTACTTGACTCACGTAAGTGCAGCTCATAAGCAACGTGTGAAAATCTCGCTAGGGGAGAGTAGTGAGCCGGTAAAATAGATGGCTTCCGCGAATTACGTTCGTGAAAGACAGATGAATTAAGAAGATAAATGTAAATAAGTGGAGAATGGAGCATAGTGAATTTGGTCTGCTTTGTGTGGCAGATTTAAGAGAATTTTGTTGGCTTCAGTTCACTACAGCTATGCTAGCGTCGCTTTCTCTATCTCTCTCTCCCTTGAAATACAGAAGCGAAAACGAATAGATCTCGGGTAGAATGTTGCTGAGGAGAGATTCCTAAAGAATTGTTAAAGTGTGGATATTTATGAAAAAGTTAGAGGTAGGCGAAAAAGAGAATATTTGTAGCCTTTGTTATCCAATCGAACATATTAAGAGCAGATACCTTTTAGGTTCTGGTGGCTTGAAGGCCACGCAATCATCCCTGTGTCAGTGGCAACAATATTTTCCCTGCTACATATGCGCCCTTCTTCCTTTGCAGGGGCGATATAAAAGTCCGATAAAACGGTTACCTCACCACTCGTTAAATGCAAAATACAATTACACCCTGCCTAATTTCCCAATACCACACTCATAACAGTTTCACACTTGCGTAACAACCCTGGGGACAAATCCATCTGCGGGTGTAAGTCTTGTTATAATAACATAGCCCACAAGGCCTAATTTCCTCTTAGTGCTCAAGAGGCGAAACTTGCCCGGACTTTGTAGCAAAAAGCTTACACTCGCCACTCCCGTACTGACCTTTGCAACATCCCGTCCCGTGTAGGATCAGTTGTTAAGTAGTAAAAGGTATAATTCACGGCAATTCCAAGCGGGCAGATGGGTGGTGGGAAATTTGAAGGAGATATCTTGGAAGTGATGTCTAATTAGAGTTGAATGATGTGTTAGAAATGTTCATTAATGGGCAGTAAGTATTGGGGGGGAAAGGAAGATTTGTGAATAGATGTCGAAAAGAAGAAAATTGGATGAGGTACGATGGTAATCCAAATGGATCCTAGAAAATGGAGATCAATTCAAAATTACGCCATAAATTTTGATTCCTCTCCCAGCACAATAGATAACTAGTACTATGTTATGATATGTATATTGAAGTGGAGATTTACTGTATTAGCAGGGAAGAACGAAAGTTAAAAATAGAGCTTCCATTTGAGTTTCATTATGTATGTTAAAGCAGAAACAAGAATAAACATTTAATTCTTGACCAATTTGTGCTATGAAATAAATGGAAGAATTAATGTGTTAGGGGGATTTTATCGAGACTATGCAACAAAGCATAAAATGTTCTACTCTTATTCCACCACGACTCAACCAAAAATTCGAAAAATAAAGCTGAGGACATTCACGCACTCTGTGACCATTGCAAATCTGGAGACAAATATTAATCTGGTTATTTTCCCATTAGGGCTTGCGATTCATTACCTTTAACTCTTACATATTCATATTTCAGCCTAATAAATCCTATATACTGATAAATCCTCTTCTTTCAAATGATATGAACACTTAAAAATTAACAAAATAAATGACTTTTTATTTGTGTCGTATATTTCATGGAAACCCTATAGAGAGGTGCGTGGCAGCTCTGTTGCTTTTTTTGTTTTAAAAATTATGGGTAGATTAAGATCCTTTCTTGGCCTACGTAGTACTATTTTCACTGGTATCTTGTACAACAGCTTAAAAATTTTGTTGGTCCTTATTAGTCTTGTACAAGAATATTTGAATTGTTTTGGAAGGTCTTTTGTACAACTAATGAATAGAAAGGATTGGACTGGGTTGTCCTCGGATGGTACCCGGTGGGTATGGGGTATGAATATGTATAATTTCTTACTCTAGTGTGATAGAGATCGTAAGAATCTTCTCTACAATATTTTCAGTTTAGGAATCCGTGAATTTTGTATCATTGTTTACTTCTTCTCTGTGACGAATTACAGGAGACTGCATTGTAGCATCTTCACTTTATCGCTACTTCTCCCATCCATGTCCATATTTCCTTATCCAAAGGCGTCACTATGGCTATTTCTTTGCCTAATCTTGGCTATACGGGAATAAACACTCTTTTTTTGGTTACTTAAGCTCAAGGTTTCCCAACCTCTTTTATCCCATGGGCCACTTTGAACCCGGAATTCTTCTGTGACCCATGAAATTATTATAACCCGCCAAATACTTCAATTTTACAATGCATAATATATTCAATAAAGATACCAGTCATGTCTATTTATAGCACATACACAATTAATAAGCATCAAAATATTCTAAATTTCCAATGAAACAACCATTTATAACCATTGTATATTTTCACAATTTTTCTAATATTATATACGAGGCAAACGGCTTCGCTATTAAGATTAAAATTTAAAATCTGAAAAAAAGCAGCCATGATTAAATTTTTAGAAATTTTCTGAACTTTGCCAATTATAATATTTTTAAAAAAGAACTCTAAACTAAATTTCCCCCCTTTCAAAATACAAAGTTGCTAAAATATAGTTATAGAAGAAGATATATAAAAATCAATTTTCTGAACTTCACTATTTGTAATTTTTGGAGTTTTAAAATTCCACACAATTTCGATTTCCTACGGCCGTATGCTAAGAAAAATGTGAAATGCACTTTTATCAGATTCAGTGTAGCTTTACAATTATTTATAAATTTATTATATGCAAAATGCTAAAATGTAAAGTACATTTTAGCCTCAAATGTGCATTTCACATTTATTTTAACATACGGCCGTTATATTTATTTCTGAACTTCACATTTTGTTTTTTGATATTAAAAAATAATTATTAGAAATAACTTTGATAAAAAAACATAATTCATAACCAAACTAAAATGAAATTATTATTAAAATATTCAAAAAATCCCCATCTTAAATTATAGAGTTAGTGATGATGATGATGATAACAAAAAACTTTCACTGGCGAATAAAATAATAGAAAATTAAAGACAGAGATAAATTCTTCGGCTTCAAAATCTAAAACACTTTTCAAATTAGAAAAACTATAACAAAAATGAGTTTCAAATGCATTTATTCAATCAGATCCTTGTGGCTTACGCAGCTTAACAAGTTTTTCTATGCTTGTTAAAGACAGATGAAGATCGCCTCAAATTAAAATTTCTAAGCCATTTTGTTCTTTTGATAATAGCTGAGAGACTGCAATGAAAATTCGGCTGCAATTCCATTACTTGTCCACAAGTTATGGCGTCCCTTTTTAAATTTAGCTCGAGCAGTTTGGTTACTCTGAAACTCAACGAGGTTTTCTTGTAGTATTATGTAAGCATCCACTGCATTTGTCTCAAATGGGTCTACTACTCAACTTGGAATCTTCATTTGTAGGAGATCTTTGAACCTAATTTCCATATCATAATGCGTTCTTTAAAATGATCAATGTAAATGAAAATATCATATTCATGCAGCTCCTCAACAATGGTAAGAGTTGCAAAATGTCGCAACTCCTTACGCCCGTTATTAATCTTGAACAAACGAAGCTTTCCAAGAAAAGCACTGATTGATTCGATACAAGTTAAAAGATTCGTACTTTCTCCTTGTAGCTGTTTGTTCAGCATAATTAGCTTTTCAAGTATATCGGAAAGGTAGAAAACGTCGGATTTTGCAGCTATGATTTCTTCTCCAACATCCATGCCATTCAGCAATAATCCAACACTTTCCCATAGTTCAACGAAGCGAGGCGAGAATACTTCTTTAGAGAGCCATCTCACTTATTTATGTAAAATTAGTTTCTAACCTCTTCATTATTAGCCTAAACTTGACTGAAAAGACGATCTTGAAGTGGATTTGACTTGATAAAATGGACAACCTTTATTACATTATCAAGAACATTTTTCAAACGTCCTCCCAATTTTTTTGGTAATTGAATGTTGGCGATGAACCACGCAGTGTATGCAAAACATATTAGGGAGAGTCTCGTTTAAATATGCAATAAAGCCCCTGTATTTAACTACCATAGCAGCGGCACCATCAGTTGCAAATGTTATTATGTTACCCATTTGAATATTTACCTGCGGCTAAGCGCCATGTCAAGGCGTCGCTTTTTTTTCAAAAGGAGTAAAGTTCAATTGTACCCCTTCAGAGCCATGAGATGACCCATATGATCGCTGGACATATGGTTACTTAGCCTGGAAATTTCAACTCTGCCATCGGATTTGGCGCTGGGTGGGCCATCTAGTGGCAGAAGCCTCATTTAGCCATTCAAAGGCACTTGTAAGTTATTTGAACTATGCAATAACCATTTATCATCCTATCACAAAACGCCGCAGGTCATTGGAGGGACTTTCCCTCTTGTTTTTTCTTGTAAATTGACCACTACTTCTTTAAATATTGTTAATACTCTGGTAACTGTCACAGGACCTTGAGAAAAAAGCATTGGCTCTCTGACTTCATTTTTATCACCCCAAAGCCTAAAATGCGAATGGCTTGATTATCAGGTAAAAGTGATTCTTCAATCTGTAACACAAAATTCCTTACTTGTAAAAGTGCAACTCGTTAATTTTCAATATTCTCTACCATTTCATTAATGCGTCTTGAAACTGTATTGTTGCCTATGGATAAAAATCAGTTATTTTGGGGGGGAACTTTGTTGCATAACTGTATAAACCGCCACAGGCATTGAAGGAAAAATCAAATCTTCACCAATAGTATGAAGTATCCTGTTGTTGCTATTAGCTTTGAAATTTCATCGAAACCTTTGTCTAATTTATTCTCATACTTGCGAAATAAGGAAGTAACAGTGCTCTGTCTTTGGAAATCATCACGAAGATTTTGGAAATAATCTAATGATTTGTCTTCTTTTTCATGTGCTTACTCTTAGATGATATCTAAGTTTACCTGAGCACATACTATTGTTAGTATGTTTTATCATACATATGAGAAAATTGGCTTTATTTTATTGTTTGGAAACTGTATAAAACCGTATGCTAAAAACTCCCTTGAATATTTTCGGCATAGTTACTTCTTATTAGCCATGGGTAGACTGTGAGGAAATAAATAAATTGATAACTACCGAGATTGGAAAATTGACTTAATATAATTAGGGATTGAACTGTCTATTTTAAGTAACAGTTATTCAGGAATGAGTCAAATGATATAAGGAAGTAATGAACTTAATGAAACAAATAAACAAAACTATCAGCGACGTATATTCTGTGTACCGCACAGGTAACAAAATTTAATTATAAATTTTATAATAAAAATTAAATTCATCCGATAATATTTGTGTATTAACTAATTATTTTCAATTTACTTTTATGCCCACTCTGGTATAGAAGCAGAGCCTATTATAGAACTCATGGCACACAACCGAAAACTATAATTTACAATTGTTTATACAAGATGACTATAACTAATATTAGAGCTGAGTAAAACAGTTGAAATACAAGTTGTTAACCTAATATAATAACCAAACAATGTAGAACAGTCATAATTGCAATAAACATGATTGTCACAGAACTGCAATGGTGGTGAAATATATTATCAATTGTGCAGTAATAACTAGAATATTTTTTGACAGTATTTACAACGGCGAACTAATTAAAACTCATTAAAACACTAAGTAATTAGCAAAGCACCATAATCCAAATATATTTTAATTATATACATGGATTTAATTCCATTAATCCAAATACTAGGAGTCAATAAAAGTTGTATGTCCCATTTAATGAGATATAGCCCATATATTAGCCCAATGGCCCAGTAAAAATTACGAAATTTTTGTGGCCCACCTGAAATTGTCCACTGCCCATCTGGGCCATATGGCTAGAGGTTGGGAACCGCTACTCTAGCTAACTTCCGCACATAGACACTTTCATTTAGTTTTCAAAATCTTCTACAAAATCATCCTTGCTGATATACCCTCGTTGTTTTGTTTTTTTCAATACTTCGCCAGAAATCTTTCCTACATAAAAATTCTTTCAAATTCCTTAGCCTTCTTGAATCCTCTTGTATCAAATAGAGCAAAATTTAAATACCTTTCAGCTGCCACAGAAAGTTGGTGAGTTTTTATCAACCTACGTTGAATATATTAAAACAGTTTAAATACTAGAATTTATTATACAAAATAGTTTTCGGCCGTTACGCAGAACCTTTCCTAACAAAATAAAAATTTAGCAATGAGTCTTGAATAAGATTCCTTTGGATATAAGCAAATTACTGTTAAATTCTATCTTCGAAATCTGCTCGTATAAAGACAAAAATGGTGAAGGATCATACGAGTATATACGCTGCATAAGTGCGACGAGTTCAAGGAGTCGTGTTTTGCAAGGCGATCCAGAGAGCAGGTGTAGAGCCAGATAAAGTGAACAGTCTAGGTTTGGAATTACTCCCTCATCCGCCACCCTCAGGGAAGTACTTTGTGTAGGCCGTTACACTTCGTACCTGGAAGAGCTGTGGATCCTCCCACACTGAGTGCAAATTTGGGAAGACCTGTCACTACTGGGTTGACTTAAAGTCTCTGATGGGAAGTTGTTGCTGCGCTTTCCCCTACCCCCATCATTTCGGCACTACTTTACCTTTTGATTATTCCTATTATTATTATTAGTTATGGTTTTTAGCATTATTACTGTTATGTTTCTTATCATTTTTTTAATATTATTTACTAGTAGTATTCATTAGTATCATTTATTAATCTTATTATTATCTTTTAGTAATATTTTCATTATTCATTATTATGTATTAAAATTATGGTTTATTACTATTACTAGGTATTATTGTTATTGTGTATGATTATTTATTAGTATTTGTATTAATTATTATTATAAGTATAATTTATTAAAATTTAATTGTATTATTATTATTATGGCTATCCTCTAAATCTTTTGTGCCCGCACTTTGTACCAGGAGGACTGTTCCCACCTGGACTACCTTTGGTCCTGTGAATTGGTAAACTTCATGCCATCCTGGGATCACCTAGCCCCAGGGTATAATAATAACAGGTGATCACACACCTTACTCGTTAGTGGATTTACTTATCTCTACTTCTCTTTATTATATACCCTCCTACCCTTTCCCAAACTTGCTTGTCTTTCTACAGAGTTTGTGATACCCCAGCGCCGTTTCGTCCTGTTATGAGCTTCAGTCGAGTGGCATGGCACGTATTAGGAAGGACGGGGTGTGATGGAGCGTCGACTCTGCTCACCTTCATCCAGTACACATATAAAGGAACTAAGGCGGTACCATCCTTTATGGTTTAAGGTCAAGGAAAGTTTTTCCTCAATGGCGGGCCGAGATAGGAAAGCCCATCAACGTTGGACCGAGACCGATTGTGTGTAAATGATTACATATTGGAATTTTCGATCGTATACGAGGTCAGGATTTACTTTCCATTAGTTTTTTTTCTATTTTCTTATATTATGGGTACGATACTAGGCATTAGTGTGAATGCTCATAGGGATCCGCCGCAAGCGCGGCCTCGCCCCCCCGATAGGTTTCGGAGAGGACGAGGTAACACGAGTCACTTCTTTGACCTGTTGAAGGGCTACCCTCTTAACTTCATCATGTGGCAAAGGGGTTATAACTTTGTCATCTTTGGAGCCACCCTCGGACAGCTCTACCTTAAGAAAGGGCTCCACATTAAAAAGGGTGCCCAATATTTGAAAAAAATGGCCCCATCAAACCTCTTCTACCGGAGCGGAGGATTACTCCTTTCCTGGGCTTTCGGGTGGAGTGGACTCCCCATCGCCCCTTCCTTTGGAGGCACCCTTTGGCGACTCCATCTCCCTACCAGCGGCAGTCACTCATTTAATATCACATTTGGTGGGAGCGATTCGATAGAGCAACCCTCTAAATGGGCAAGGATAGCAGGGCTCGATAGTCCATACCGCCTATAATCATGCAGTCCTGCCTTTACAGTTTGCAGGGGTCGTCTCTGCCTAAATGGATATCGGTTGGACGGCAAGAAACACGATAAAAACTAACTCAAATGGGATCCGTGATGAATTGGGGGATATAAACAAGTAGGCTCTCCCATGAGCTAGGCATACTCTCGGTGGTGAATCAACCACAGATGACAGGATATTCCATTAGGGCGAACCTGGGTTCGGTGTCAAACACCAAACTTAAATCCGCCTCTGTGAAAGTTTTCACATGACTTGGGCTCCCGAAAAATCAAAAGGAGAGGAAGGACCTCCTCACCCAGTTGGTGCCTCTATGGCAGCCACTCCTTTTTCATCTCAGAGAAGGATCTTGATAAGCCCTTTCCGTCTGGCCTAATAGCTCCTTCTGGCGGTGGAGAGTAGCCGGTTAATTCCGCACTATTCTCTTCTAAAAATAAAGAAGTAAAAGAAAGACAAAGAGGAGTAAAGGTTTCTCTCCATTCACAAGATCTGCTGGGACGGACAGATCTTCTGCTGTCTCGGCAAGTGATCAGGACATGATCAGCAGGTCTAGCCATGGGGCGTCCTCGGCAGAGAGGCCCAGGCACATATCAAAGTCGTAAATGTGCTGAGCGGAACCTCGATTACGTCGAGGCCGATCAATAAGAAACTACCTGGCATTTTCAAGCCCGCTGGCTTCAAACACTTTTTGATTACTCGCTTCACTGATGGCAGCATATTGGCCAAGAGCAACATGATCCATCAAAACTACTATTAGTTTTTTGATTTGAAGAGATGCGAAAGTGACCCTTTTCGCTGGCAAGAGCATTCTGGCAAATGCGTCATATCCTTAGGCAGCCAGGATGACATCCAATGACTCGTCGATGACTGTGACGCCGCACTCTACCATGAACTTTGTGAAAGGAGTGGTTTACTAGAAGGAACTTGTGGACTACCGACTACTCCATAGAAGAAATCACCTTAGAGCTGGCCGACCATGAAGCGGTCAAGGACGTGAGTGTGATGATAAAACAGGTAGAGCCTCGGAACTGACCCGTACACTCTTTGCCACGCTCAAACGTGAAAGGCTCCCTCAGTTGGTGCGTGCCAGTTGGTTTTGCTACCGCGTGAAGGCATTCGTACTACTACCGCCACATCGACCATATGAATCGATCCTGTAATCGTGCATCGGCTGGTTTATCCGAAGTATATTTGAGTGCTGCAAGGCCGTACAGTACACCATAAGTCCCTATCCTGTATGGGAAGGTGTGGAAATTGCGGAGATCCGTACCCCGTTCCTCCGAAGCAAGGTGGTGCGTATCTCCTAAAGAAGAAAATCCTGACCATTCTGGTTACGTATCGTATCTCATTTCTCGGCACTGCATGCGAAGTTTTATGACTCCATTTTCTTTATAAAGTACTCTCTGCTCTATACCTTCTAGGCCTACCAGCACAGTCATTTCAACACTAATTATCCAATTAGGAATCCATCTCCAGGTTCTACTCACCCCGGGCGCTCCCCTGTTATATTTGGGGGCGAGAAGATTCACACCGAGCCTCGACTAAATCCATCGAGACATGAGACTTACTTAAGGCAAAACCCTTGAAAGTGTTCGTGAGACCATCTTCCGAGGTTCTTAAAGCTTCCACCCGTACAAAGAAGGTCAGCACCAAAGGAGCTTCTTATCCTACCCCTCTACCGAAGTCTAGACTGGGTGGTTCGAAAACAATGGATCCTTTAAGTGAGGGACCCCTATCTCTGAAGCAGAACCCATAAGTGAGGAAACGACTCGCATAGCAAGTCGAATCTCCTCCAATAATACCCTGAAGGCGACTCTACCTTTAGCGCCTTGCTCAGCCAAGAGTGCCTGGAGTTTTGCTTCCGGGAAGTGTACATCCATTCCCGTGAATTTCTTCTCTTCCTTCAATGAAGACTCGTCTCCTCCCTTTACCCGTTAGCTATCTTCATTTAGGAAAAATGCTGGGTGATTTCCTCCTGTCCTCACAGGGTGTAAGAGTTTTGCAACCCGACTACCACTAAATTGGGGCTGGGTTGGAAGATGCGCTATTTCCGCTCGTCTTGATGTCTCCACTCTTCCTTTTTGCTTTAAATATCTCCTTTCAGGCAGTAGCAGTGCAGCTGCATTTGGATAGGAGGTATACTGTTATTTTTGTATACATTCTAGTCTGCCAACTTTGACGATGGGGAATTCTGCCCCGTCGTGTCACGGTTGCCGAGGCCCTCTCCAGCTAGGTGCTTTTAACGGTAGAAACGACAATTGGGGGTACTACTCGATTAATTCCAGTGGTCAGGTCTTTGACGACCTGATCCAAGAGCTGGGATAGGTGTCATAAATATGGATGGGTGTGTTTACGTATCACTGCTAGAAAACCGATTCATTTTCCTGTATTTATATGTCCCTCTGCTCTCCAGTTGCACAGCTTGATTTTAGGCGATGACCTCCATAATACTGATCACTTTCCTGTTCAAATATCATTTTCTGGACCGTTGCAGCCTGAGAGAGAACACAGGTAGTGCTTGGCGATGGCGCGGTGGTTCGCATTTCAGGAAATGGCTCATTTCTCTGTCCCAGTGGAAGAGTTGGGTCGTTGAATGCGGCTGATGATTTCTTCGCCGGCAACCTCAACGCCGTGGGCAAAACTATTCTTAGAACGTCTGGCCATTTTGTAAGCCGGCCATTTCCGCGGTGGTCAGCCAAGTGAGAGACGGCCCGCAAAGAAAAAGCTTATGCCTATATACGCTATAAGTGCCGCACTAATGAAGTATTTTTTCGAGATAGGGTAAGTTTCCTGTATGTTTCGAGCACACCCTCTAGCAGAGGTGTGGAAGCGAGTCAAAAAGGAGTCAGGGCAGGTTTTTGCAGGGCTCTCTTTCCATTTTCCATGATAATGGGATCGCAATCACGGACGCCGCGATAGTGGTGAAGTCCTTCCCTACCGCCTTATCGCATTCTCTAGCAGGTATGCTGCTCCACCAGCATTCAATGCCCGTCGTTCTGTCGCTAAAGGCTGCCAACTGAACTTTACCTCCAGAGGCGGAAAACTCGCTTCGTGAGCGGACACTGCCTCTGATTCAGAGTTTTGCGATACCTTGGTTGAGCAAAGCATGACCATCCTGTTAGATTTGTTCAAAATCATCTGAACAGAGGGTTTCCCTTCTGACTCCTGGCGAATGGCTACTCTGCCTGCTTTTAACACATCGGGGAAAGATCACTCGACCTCGGCTTATTTATGCCCAATCTCTTTAAATTCTAGTTTGTTCAAGTTGATGGAGGAATTGGTAAATGTTAGGCTAGCCTTTTTTTCTGGCTAAAGGAGGCCACCTGTTTTCTGAACGATGACGCTTCTGCATGGTCCTCTCCACGTCGGATTCTCTGCTTCGCCTGGAAATTTCAGTCTGTGTGGCCTTCCTTCGTAGAGAACACCACGCCACAGTGTTTTTCGATCTAGAGAAGGACTATGATACTGTATGGCGATATGGTACCAGAGAGACTCTCTAAGCGATGGGGACGATTGGATGCCTTCCAATCTTTTAAGAAATTGTCGATTCCACTTATGGGCTTAGGCGAGCCCTCTCAGGCCAGATAGGGCAGGAAAAAGGTGTCCCGCATTGTAATGTCCTCGGTGTCACACTCTTTGCATTGGGCATCAAGGGTATCTATCACTTTGGTGCTGCAGGAAGATGTTCTTGCTTCTCTACGTGGATGACCATTCGATCTCTTTTTGTGCGGCCCAGATGCCTACTCTGGAGCGTCGACTCCAACACGGATTGAACCGTATCTCTCTTGATGCCGAAGAGCACAGGTTCCGGTTTTCCTTTGCCAAAGCTAAGATTGGGCACTTCTGCAGGCTTCCACCACTTTACTCTGACCTGGAAATTTTCAGAAACGGAGTTTGCCTGGAAATGGTGGATTCGCACCGTTTCTTTAATCATGTTTTAAACCGACTCCTCATCTTGGAGCCTCATATTCGTAGCTCAGGGGCCTCTTGTACCTGCCCCATAAACATTCATCGTTCCGTAAAATTTAGCACTTGGGGTGCTGATAGTGCTGCTGCCTTTCTTTTATACCGATTCTTTGTTTGTTCGAAGCTTGACAATGGATGCGAGTTTTATACATCTGCAGCCAAGCCTTTATTGCGAATGGTGGACTGGATCTACTAAATCGGTCTCCAGCTGGCAACTGTACCTTCAGTATGTCCCCCATTGAGAGCCTACTTAACCCTTTTGCTGCGATGATCGACTTTTATCGCCCAAATAAAGTTAAACATTCAATGCGATAGTCGACAAAAGTCAATATTACTGAAAAAATGTTTCTTTTCACTGTTACAGGCGACAAGAGCCTCACCACTCAAATTGACTAAATTTCTTACGTTTGCGTGAAGTATAAACTTCTGTGAGCTCCAGATTTAGCGGCAGTAGGCAGCTGTCATCGTGATTTGTGTTTCGCTGTTGTAAGTTTCCATTCAGGTCATTTTTATTTTACTATTATAATGAATACTTGTATTTTATAATTATAGATATTTTTACATTTTCATATCATACCTCTACAGTTTTACATTATGTTTCACAATATTCTCCATTTGTATTACAGGTTTATAGGCCAGCATGGATTTTCAGCGAAGCCTACCAGATGAAAGTATTCAAGATTTTTTTTCTGCTGGTGACTCAGAGTGTCTCTCGATATATGAAAAGAGTGAAGATATAGATTTGACAAATTTGTCAACTGATGATTATGAAGAGAATGAAATTATTGATATAGATGCTGGTGAGGAGGTAGGAGACCTACTAACAATGGAAAAAAGTCAATGAAAGTAAGGAAAATACCAATTTGTTTTCTCTTCAAGAAGTAATTAATTTCAGTGGGTCTCATCAAGTAATTGCCATTCAGAATCTTAGTCCTTTTCAATGTTATGAAATTACAGCCACAGAAACTAATAGGTATGCCAAGAAAATTATTGATAGGGAGCAGTCGCTCTCTCCTAGATCTAGATTTAGAAAATGGATTGATATATCTGGAAGTGATTAGAAATTGTTATGGGTATCGTTCATAAGTCTACACTGCAGTGATATTTCCAACAAAAAGATTTCCTTGCCTCTACACCTGGCTTCAGTACTGTAATGTCTAGGGATCAGTATTTACTTATTCGATCATTTTTTGCAGTAATGAAACTGCAGGTACAGTTGACAGATTGCATAAAATTAGGCTATTTCTGGATGTTGTCAGTGGATTGTACACACATTATACAAGCAATAGGGAAATAAGTGTAGATGAAACAAAGGTAAAATTCAAGGGGAGACTGTTCTTCAAACAATATTTGACAACAAAACCAACTTCAAAGTGGGGAGTTTAAATTTGGTCACTCTGTGACTCACATACTAGTTATCTTCTGAAATTTACTGTCTACACCAAAAAGAAACTGGACCTGTTAGTGGTAAAGGCCTTGGACATAGAGTAGTTACTTCACTACTTAGTGACTTTGAAAACAAAGGTCATATTGTCTATTTAGATCATATATACTCAGGTATTTTCCTCTATGAAGATCTCAGATCCAAGCAAATTGGAGCATGTGGTACAGTCAAAACAAACTGGAAGGGCCTCCCTTCTGAAATGAAGAACTCAAAAGTGAAAATAGGTGATCTGCCAACCACATGGGTAAATAATAATCAAACACTTATTGCTACATCCTGGAAAGATACAGGAAAGGTAAACATTCTTTCAAGTGTAGGCAACACAAGAATATCGGCAGTTGAAGTGAATTCAAAGACAGGCAAGAAAGTGGTTCGTAAACCTACTATCCAACAATATTATAATCAATTCATGGGCAGGTAGATAAATGCGACCAACTGTGTTCCACGTATTCTTTCAACAGAAAATAAAAAATGGTACCAAACTCTATGGCATTTTATAGTCGAAGTAGCTTTGATAAACAGCAATATCTGTTATAATATTCAAAATCCCAATGACAAAATGTTGCCTCGAAAATTTAGAGAAGAAGTAGTAACTGGTATGCTACAAGGTTATGTCACTTGCGGTGATTCAAATAAATCTAAAAGAGAAACTGGCAACACACCGATGGCAAATCGATTAACTGAGAGGCATTTCCCATCATGCCATGAAGACAAGAAAAATGAAGCTGAACTGTAATGTTTGCAGTATACTCCCAAGTAAATGCAGCAAAAAAAGGAAAGGAAAAGTGTAAAAGAAAACAGACTTCATATGTTTGCCAAAAATGCCCACAAACTCCAACATTATGTATTGTCCCTTGTTTTGAATTTTTTTATACACAGAAAGTATACAAAAAGGTATGCTGCTATTCTGTAACAAATAACTAGATCAGAAAAGGGTGTGACTAAAGTTGCTCGCTGCAAGAATGCTATTCAAAATTTGAGTACATTCGACAATATTCAACTCTTGCATTTAAGAATTAAAAAGGTCATTCATTATTTTTATTTTTTTAATATTTGTATTTACTTTTCAAATGCTATGTAAGGTTATAATTAACAAAATGTAATAAAATGTTTGAATATCATATTTTATTTTTTACCGTCAAAACTGCACTCTTAGGAGTAGGTTATTTCCAAATTGTGTCGCAGCAAAAGGGTTAACAATGCTAGGGAGATTCCATTCGCTCTGCGCCTGTACATACGAGCCCGACACCTTCTTTAGTTGCCAACGGCTCCCATTGCATCCAAAGCCGATCTCAAGGGTGCCTTTGCCGCTGAAAGACGCCAGTCATACCCTAAGCACTTTGACGCCATGGCTCAGCTCCTAAGGCTTTTACAGCGCCGGAAGGATTTTGTTCGCCCAATTTGGACCACAATTCGTGTCACGCTGGATCCATGCCAGTGTAGACGGAGGGCTTCATGTCTCTAAGGTAAGAAGGTCGGTTTACAAACCGTATCCCCTCCGTTTGATCTCAGCTAGACCCTACAGGTGCTGCGTCTTTTTTCACGGCTGAGCTTTTTTCAATACACCGCTTGGTTCGGGAGATAACTCGTCGTGTTCGGTTTGGAGACCGGAGTCTGATCTATAATGGCTCACAAAGCTCACTGAGTGCTCTTGAGTCAGTGTAATCTCCATACACCCTCGTTCGTAGTATCTGTGACGCCACCGTTGCAGCGAGCCGGGAAGATATTAAAATTATTTTCTGCTGGGTTTCTGGGCCTGTGAGAATTGCGGGGAATGAGCGCGCCGATGAGAAATCCAAAGAGTTCGCGATGAAAAGCCGACCATAAAATTTTTTGCTCTTCCTCAGGCTAATACATGGCAGAAATCAAATCAGACCTCCAACCTGCTTGACAAATAAGATGGAAGACGGCCGAGGGATACTCCTTTGCCATTGCTCCGTGACTGTTCCCATGGAGCTACCCAATAATGTCGCAACGGCTGCAGTTCGCTTTCTGTCTTCTTCAAGTTGGGCACACTCGCGGGACGCAACACCATTTAATGGAGCGCTCGACTGCACTTTATTGCCATAAATACGGAGTTTCCAGAATGTTCAGCACATTCTTGTTGAAGGGCCCAGGGTAAGTGATCCTTGCTCACGTTACCTGTCCCGGTATCGTAACGAGCTGGGTCTCTACCGCTTATCCCTTATACTCGTGACGGGTTCGTATAAACAGAATTTTGAACTACCAGACTTTTTGGAGGAATCTGGTCTCTTTCATTTTATTTAGCTCTCTCTGTTATAGGTCGCATGTTCCCTTGCCGGGGTAAGGCAAGTCTTCCTCCGACGCTGCAGTGTGCTTCCTTCTTCTTGCTTGTTTGCTTCTCGTTTTTTTGTTTTGTTTTGGGGGAATTTTTGTTTTTTGCCCTTTGCATTATTTTTTAATCTAGCCAAAATTAGGGTGTAGGGTGATTACGGCTACTTTTACCCTAGTAGGCAGTCACCAAGTAGGTTTTGTCCCACTTTTGATCTTAAGACAATCAGATTCGCAATGAATCTCTTATAGGGACGCACTCAAAGAGGGATCTCAAAAGATCTTTTGTTTAAAAGCCTAAAGAATTTTATTTATGGATATACATTTATTTTGTGGAATCTTGGAATCGCTTGGAAACGATTTCTTTTACATAAAGTATATTTTTTAAACTGTTTTCATTTATCCAGGTCAGTAAAAAATAAATTGCATGAAGTCTTTATGAGACCTGATTGTTTATCCACACATCCACCCACTTCCTGCACACGACCCATTGAAATGCAACTTCACCTAAGGTACAAATATATACGCTCCTACACAGATTTATTCGAACGTGGGAGTTCTTAACATCAATTCATTTTTATTAAGCTCTAACGACCCCAGTAACAATCCGGTTTTGGCTAACGGATGAATCAATCAGACCACAGTTGACCCCGTACAAGAAAAAAAATGGCTGTTATGACCCGTGGGCTTAATTAAGTAAAGAAGTGAAAGGGGGTGCTCATATGCTATCCCATGGCACAGGTGACAAGGAAGGAGCCATTTGCTGGATTCTTACGGCCAAAAATTGCAAGCCATTTTTTCTGGACGTTATCAGTGAATCTACCTAAATGACAAGGATGTAGCCTTTGAGAAGCATAGATTTATTATTATTTTATTAAGATTTTCATCTCCTTTTCTGGTGCCCCAATTATTCTTATCTAACGAATCAATAAATTTTCACCCTATTCCATTCTCTCGTAATCTGCTCTCATTTGTCTGACTATTTTATCACGTGTCTTCAGAGTTTCATCTCGCGTACTCCACGCTTTCGAGCACCGGTCTATGACATTGTTTTAAAACTTTGTCCGAGGGCTGCACTAAGGTTTATTACCGTCTGGATCTACCAGTGGATTACTGAGGTTTATTCTTTCTTTGATCCTTGACTTAGTAGCCTGGGCGATAACAGCATGGATTTAGAGATGGATTGGAAGCACGGGGTGGTCGTTTCCTCTATTTGGAGGGAGGTTTCTTTACCTTTTCTTCAAAACAGAACAACTAAACGAATTCAGCAAACAACAGTCCAAACCCCATCCTTCTCTCCTTATTCTCCTATTGCCTTCAAAAGCTCCTATTTCAATCTCTATTCTATCCTTTCCATTCAAACTCCTCGCCTCGCCATTCCGTCTTTCACCTCGAACTTTAATTTATAGGGTGAGTCCATATTGTTTCGAGGTAAGTTTTGTATCAATTCTCATCAGTGAGGTAGGAAAGCTAATTAGTTCATTCTTTCTTTTGTAAACGTTAATTTCTTTTTCCATTTTCAAATTTTATGTTAAAATTCCCTTTCCTACTTTTTAACCACTAAATACAGGTTACTGACGAGCCTTGACAAACACATCACGTTTTCGGGCATTTATTTGAGAGAGACAATAAATTCTCGACTGAACTCTATTTCTAACTTCATATTTCACACGAAAAACGTTTAACCTGCTACTTACTTTGATGCCCAGAGAACTAACACTCTTTCCTAGATAATTAAACTAACATAAAAATTAGTATAATGATAATTCGCAAGCCAATGGAACAAGATGCAGACCTTGTTGGGGGGAAAGGGCCAGTAAGAACAAAAATACTGTGATTTTCTACCAATCAGCAAGTGTAAATATTTCTCGTGGCTCAAGGGAGCGCCACTCGTACCACGCCAAGGGGGTGTGAATTTAAACCCCTTGGATGGGGTTCCTAGACGAAAGAGTGATGAATCATAATAAAGGAACAAAGTTAAAAGAAAGGGAGGTTGTGATTAGCTATAGCATGAGTATTTGTATGGATGGAGCTGCCTAAATCTGTTTTGTCCGCCCTTGCCGGGAGTCTAACCTCATACCCAAGCGTGGGAATCCCAGATGTTTTCAACCTAACAATCTAAAAATTAATGTTCGATTCCCCTTGCGTACTTACGGCCTAGCTTTGTGAGAACACCGCGTCCGTTTAAAGTGAGGTAAAGCAGTGGCGCATCCAGGATAAAAATATGGTAGGGGGAGGCTAACCTGAATTCTTCATTCTGAGGAGCTTAAGAAAAGGGTTATTAAATATTATTAATGGTTATCTTACACACCATTGATAACAAATAACAGTATCTTACATAGGTGTGACCACTAACTCTCAGATCAGAATTTTGTTCCACACATTAGAAATTTACATGTTTGAAATTTTAGAACGGTATCATATAAGGTACATTCGATCGTAACGGTTTATATCTATTCTATATTATTACTCTTCTATTATTATTATTCTTTGTAACTCTTTTGGAATATCAAAATACAATTATGGCTTAAAAAATAATATAAAAACGAGCTGGTCTGAAATTTAGGGAGCCCCACCCCCTGGATCCGTGCTTTGGATAAAGTAAGAAGCTCGTGGGAAGGAGTTTCGCTCGATTCGGTTGTATTTTATGGTGGTTGCCATATGCCGTAGTTACGAATGGTTCGAATCCTATGTTAAATGGTAGTTTCACACTGAGAAAGAAAATGCATCTTAAATGAGAGCAGATCCGTGGTAAAACCACTATTTTTTTAATTGCTTTTATGGGATTTTTTTAAAGATTTTAGGTTTACTAATTTTATTTAGTCCAATTTAAGTCAGTTTGGGGAATATTATTATTTCTTATTTTAATACCCAAGTCTTAAAAATACCTCTCTTTTTCTCGAAAATAGTTTTTGCCTCTTTAGTGGTTTTCAACAAAAGCAAAAATACTGGGAAATTTCTTATAAAATAGAATATAGTGTATTGAATACGACCTAAATTTTGCTCAATGCCCTAAAATGAGTTTAAAATTTATCTTCGTTTTAGTAAGAATACAAAAGAAAGTATAATTTTGTTTTTCCTTATTACTTCTGAAACTTTTCTAATACAATTTTTTTCTGAGGTTAGAATTAACTTCAGAAATTTATTTTTGCCTAATAAATGCGAAACAGCCAAAAAGATCATTTGAAAAAAAAAATGGTCCATGTTTTGAAGTAAAAAAATGTACCCGAGGTTAATTTACAATTATATAAGTAAGTTTATAAATTTCGATGAACGCTGAACAGACTTTTCTTTGATGTAAGAATGCAACCTGGCTCACTGATTTTATATTAATTCGCTAATTTTTTAATATTGAAATTGTGATCAGCGTGGAAACTATAAGCGAGAATGCATTTTGGATGGGTGAGTTCGTTAAGCGTACAAGGTATGGACGCAGTTTCCTCGTTCGTTTCACATACAGTATTTTGGTTAATTTAATTGACTCGCACCGAAATGCGGTTCATAATTTCCCTGTTTTAATTTCCGCTCTCTAAAAAGGGCTTTGGGAGAAATCAGTATAAAAAATATTACTAAAGGATTGCCTGGAACAAAACACAAAGCAAATTGAGTTAATCCTATTGAATGAGTTCTGATTTAGTTGCCGGATTTTTTTTAAGATTTTTATGAGTATTTATTAAATCCAGCGCCACAGCTTGCATTGTCTAGATGGATCTACCCTTTAGACAAATTTGAAGATGTCCATACTCGACCGAAAAAAAAGGAAGTCCAAAATAACACCAAGGTTAGAACTAACTATTTTTGAACACTCAGAACGGATTTAACAACCACACAACCATAAAAATTGAATAAAGGGTAAAATATAAAAGCTTGTCAACTTTCTATCTTGGTTTATATCTATACCACTCAAATCAATCTGCCAATCGTAAACACGCTTCACTTATTCACCCATAAGAACCCCAACTTTTGCCCCTATCAACACATCCAGGAAATCCTAACGTTAAACAACATATTTGGGGTCGTTACAAAATAAATGAAAAATGGGAAAATGTAGAGGAAAAATGAGGGGAATAAATAAGGGCCGTAGAATATTGCCGCAATGGGAACTAAGGAGAAGAGAGTTTTTTCGGTTGGTCCCCTCGGGGCGGAGGAGGCGAGGGGGGAGTGAAAGAGCCCTTGATGGGAGACTAAAGAGGGTAGGGATAGTTTTTTTCTCCTTTTTGGCGTTTCAGCTCCGAATATGAGCCAAATAAAAAAGCTAAGCCCCTCTTCCCTTTCTCTTTCTATTTCTTCTTTGTCTGTCTATTTCTCACCCCTCTTTTGGCTCTCCATTTTCTTGGTTCCTCGCGCGGACTCTGCTTCTCTGTCTGACCTCCTCTCCCTTTTTCTCTTCCTCGCTTTATTTTTCTATTTCGCTCTCTGCCTCTGTTCTTCTGATATAGTGCCTCTTTGTTTCTCTTTTTTTAACTCTATAAATCTATTTTCACTTCTCTCTTTATCTATCTCTCTCTCTCTCAGTGTCTCTCTCTCTCTCTCTCTCTCTCTCTTTCTCTCTCTCTTTCTTTCTCTCTCTCTCGGTCTGTATATATATCTCTCTCTCTCTCTCGGTCTGTCTATCTCTCTCTTTGTTGCTTCCTTTAAGTTATCGTCTGCTTTTGTTTCTCTCTACTGCGCTGCCTGGTATTCTATCCCTCCCTCTCCCTGTTTAATTTATGTCGGTTTGTGTCTCTCATTCCTCTGTTATTACCTTTGACTCTTCCTACTTCACGGCGTTAGGTTTCTGACGTCGAGGCAGAGGTTCGAACTCAACGAGCGCGGACGCAACTTAGAGCGGTGTCAGGAGCTGGCCGCCCATTGGAAGGATACGCTGATAATCATCCTCGTCGAGTAATTAGAACCGCACGCATCATCATGCACATAGCCAATCACCAATCACAACACAGCTATCAATTCTTTGCCTTCTTCACAACACATCATACCAAGTTTCTCCTATTTTCCTGAACATTTCTAATGACGGACAGTTGTCGTCCACGAAGGCGCCCGTATCTACATACAGCAGAAGCGGAACGGGTCCCTCAGCCTTGTGTTTATGAAGGGTTATACCATCGCTGGTTGGTATAAATAACGAACAATTAATACCCTTCCACCTAAAACGAAGGCCAGGTATTTCTTGTTCTTTCGCGATCAAGTGATCGTCATTCAAGGGGAGAGATCTTCTGCACCGGCTCAGTGATCAGTAAAATAGGACTGTTGAGACAAGTACCCAAAGAGAGAAATACCTAATATTTGAAGTTCAGCTGAGGCCGGATAAACATCAAAGCTTCCAGGAACTCTCAAAGGAAGATTCTGACCACATATTTGACTTAAGTCACAAAATCCGCCGAATGCGCCCTCAAAATCTATTCAGATTAGAAGCTGAAATTCAAATATTACAATTTTTCATACGGTTCTCTTTTTTTGCCCTTTCTTTTTCTGAGTACTAATCTGTTAATTATATATATGACCATTCAAAATTATTCACATTTTTAGTGGTAAGTCTGGACATACAACCTCTTCCTGACATTTCATACTATTTCACCCCTATCTTAAACAAAATTAAAATACGCCCGTCCTCATGTTAAATAATTTGGTATTCATAAATCTGATTAAGTTCTGAGTCATATTTATTTCTTATTAATAATTCATTATTTTTTATAACTTTATTTTCTTGATTATTTCCCAGACAACACAAGGAGGAGAGATTTATGTAATTATACGAGTGGTTCTTCTGAGATACGTTAATTAACTCATATGTTACATGATAATTAAATTGAATTTAGCTGTTTATGAGAAATTTAAATATAGAAAATGTTATTTGAACAACATTTTAATGATTATGTGATATATTAGTTAAATAAACTTTAAAAGAATTTGACATACGTTAATTAACTTACAATTGGATGATTATGTGAATATAGAATATGTCATGTTACATTTAAACTAATGTTTAACTAATCATGTGTCATGTTACTCAACTCAAAGGCACGCGAGTTACGCTTTGTCAGTCATGCGATGATCAATGAGATATGTGTTCGGAAGCATGTGTGACAGGGGCGAGAAGTTAATACACACCGAGTTTAGTTAATTACTGGATGGGTCACTGGTTCGGTCGACTTTACTTGGTTGTCATCTAGAGAGCCTTGATTCAGATTGGTGGGAAAGTTCGTAGCAAAACACAGAAGTAAGAGCAAATCAATGGTAAATCCAATAAATAAAACAAAGGAAATTGCAAACACTAAAAAAAATGATAAGATCCTATCAAAACCTACAAAGGAGAGAAAATAGTTGGCAAAATACAGGAAAAAGCAGAAGAAAGTTAATCAAGTACAAACGGTGGTAAATTGGTAGTAAAATAAGCTTAAATCACTGGCAAAAACATATAAACAAGTTCAAATCGGTGACAAACCACTACCCAAACAGGTTCAACGCGTGGTAACCTCATAGAAAATACAAGGGCACGCAATTGTGGCTAAAGTGTGAAATAATGTTGCGATGGTGGCTAGGAAAGCTGGTAACCTTATTTTATTAAAGGAATGTAATTTAATTAATACAGGGGTAAGCGAAAACATATTTAACCTTAATTCCATTTTATTAATTTATTTTTTAACTAAAACACAGTAGTGTTTCTCTATTAATCTACGCATTAACTTTCTAATGGTATTAAATGTTTCATCAATTTCTCATTTGTATCGATATTTTATTATTAGTTTTGGATACCATCCGTTTTAAGACATTAACGGTTTTTAAATTTTCAAATACATAAACGTTCTTAATTCTTAAAATGATGTTCACCGATGTCCCTTTTAATAACGTAGTTATTCATTTTGCGAAAATATTTTATTATTTTGCTAAATTTGAATCTTTCCGTGTCATTTGCAGTATTTCCTTCAACCTTTGGCCTACTTTTAGCATAGCAAGTTAGCCAATAGCATGCTATGTTATATCTGAGAACGATCTGCACGTGCGTATTCTAACTGATTAGCCAATACAATGTTTCGTTATATTTTGGACGGTTCCCGCAGAGCTGTTTCTTCAGTTTAATTGTTACAATGGCGTGCGGTAGTTGTTCTAAGTCACAATAACAAATAATACGTTGAAGTCTTTGAGGACGATATTCAGGCCTTAGAAATATATATGGTTCACAGTATAATCTCCTGAGTTATTAAGTGCTTTACATGTGGCAAGTATTAGAAAATTTAGCCTAAATCGCAATCCCTTTTGCTGTAATATAAATTGCAAAGGATTCAAAAGGCCGTAAAACCACATACAACTTTTCGGTTAGTAGTTTAAAGGCACGTAGTTTTCTAATGCCCGCATTCGACCAAGTGCCAGCTAACCTCTTGTTTATAAACTGTTCCCTGCACAAAAGTTTGTTTCAGCGAGAAGCTGAGGAAAATATCGTTAGGGTTAGGTTAGGTAAAGTAATATAAGGTAAAGTAAGGTAATGTTAGATTAGGTTAAGTCTGATTCTGGATCTTTTAAATGAAATTAAAAATATGTTTTTCTAATGTAGTTTTGTGTGTACTTTTCAGATCTAAAATTTGTTTTCGCTGGAAATACATACTTTTTCGATTAGGGGAAAAGTATGCATTGCCCGAAAAAAATGAGTGTCAGATGTGAAAAGTGCACATAAGAAAAATACATTTATAAATTCCTTAGAAAAGATGTCTTAAAACGAATATTTACTTTGGTTTTTCTTAAGGTACACTATTTTATGGCCAACCCTGAATCTCTACATTATATCACCTTCTATTATCTTTTTTTTATATCTTCATAAAGAGTGGCCTTGACACTTTTAAGGCACGAGAACAGGTTGAGAGGGTTAGTAGCCTGCTCTCCCTAGAAGCTTACCTCGTCTTCCTTGTTTCCTTAATTTCCCCAAACTGAGAAACTATTTTAAAGGATTTTTCTAGCAAAGTCACTCTCGTTAGTTACTGTGATCTTTTAAAACACAATTCGCTTCTTATCCCTCCACCTCCGCTCACTAACTAACGTTGAAAATGCCCTCGTTTGTTCACACTTCTTACGTTTATTGATATAATAATAAATAAATCCATGTCCACGCGCCGATTTGTCAGTTATTTTCTCTCATCGAGAGGTTCAGCGATGGCGTCCCTCGCGATGCTGAGGCGTAACAATCGAGCGAATGGCCTCCCTCCTCCCCCTCTCCCGCGGGCCGCCATAACACCACTTTCCTCCCTTTATCCTTGCCTAAGGTTTATAAGATCCCTTTTCCTGGCCCGCCGTCACCTCTGGACTGAGTCATCCCTCAGCGTCAATGGAGTTGTTATTGAGGTCATTAATTCAGAATAGGAATAAATTGCCTTCAATGACTCCTCTCGTTCGACTATTTTCCTGTAGGAGCGGGTGAATGGTCCTTCAGGTGGGGAAGGCGCTTTTAATGTGTCGGGTGCAGGAAGTAGGTGGAGGGTGGCTGGAGAATAAGTATTTAATTGATGGCTTATTTGATATGTGAGGATTAAGGAACATAGAGGGATTCTTGATAGAATTAAATATCAAGAGACAAATTTAGTAATTATAATTTTAGTGAAAAAACAATGAAGATTTATTCGCAAGAAAGCTTTGTAAGGACTAAGTCCAAGCGGAAATATGTAGAAATTAGCTAGAGTAACAACAGGAGAGTTCTTATTGCGATAAAGCCAAGAGGATGCGTAACTCTCTTGAACATAGCTTTATTTCAGCCAAAAAAGTCCAAGGAGACGCCTGTGTATGAAGACATATGGACATGGATGGGGAAAGTAGTGGTAAAGTGAAGATGCTACAATGCAGTCTCCTGTAATTCGTCACAAAGTAGAAGTAAACAATGATACAGAATTCACGGATTCCTAAACTGAAAATATTATAGAGAAGATTCTACGATCTCTTTTACACTAGAGTGAGAAATTAAACATATTCATACCCCATACCCATCGGGTATCATCCTAGAACAACCCAGTTCAATCCTTTCTCGCTGGGATCTAAACTGTCACGCATGAAGCTCATTCAGACCATTATTTATTTGTTGTGCAAAAGACCTTCTAAAACAATAAATTTGCAGACAAACCAATCCTCTTTGAGCTAATCCAAGTTTATTTATATAATACTCTTGTACAAGAATAATGAAGGCCAACATAATTTTACAGTTCGTGTACAAAATAGAAATGAAGATAGATCTACGTCTATATGAGCCAAGAAAGGATCTTAAGCCTCCCTCTATAGATTATTCTCTTCTATATATATATATATATATATATATATATATATATGACACAAATAAAAAGTCATGATAAAAAATCATGTGTCAAAAAAATCTATCTGGCAAAGAACTAATGATAATTACAAGAGAGCGAGACAGGTTACAATACGCCTTCAGCAATGTCTTGCATAAAATTTCTTAAGGATTTATTAGTATATTTGAAGCATAAGTAGTTATGCTAGAACATGAATATGTAAGACCTACAGGAGATAAATCGCAATCCCTATTAGATAAATGAGCAGATAAAGGTTTTGCAAAGTTCACAGAGTACGTAAAAGGTTTCAGCTTGACAATTGGTCACTTAAAAGATGTTACTTGTACATATAAGTAATAATAAACATACCTTTTCTTCTTTTAATGATATTTATATTTCTTCTATTAATTCAAATCTTTGAAAATTAATGAATTTTATTGGGGCTGCCATATTTAGTGGACAATCCCCACAAACATCTTTCACTCTTTAGTCTTTCCTGAGACTAAAAAGAGGCCTGCTTACGTGGATTGCTTAATAATCTAAAGCTGCAGGTCTCGCTTGCTAGTTCTCTATTGTGTCTCAGAGGGAAATTAGGTAGTAATGTGTTGGTAAATGGGCCTATTTTTCAATTCACTTAAGGAATTAAATGCAAGACATTGCTGAAAGCGTATTGTAACTTGTCTCGCTCTCTTGTAATCATCATTAGTTCTTTTCAAGATAGATTTTGTGACAAATGATTTTTTATCATGAAAAGAGGATCGGCTTTGAGACCTAATAGAAAAGGATGCTTTGTCTTAAAGGAAGATCAATAGGGACAGTTGCGGGACTGATCGGTAGAGAGTGAGTGGGGATGGAGGTACTTCTCGAAGCTGTAATTGACCCAGAATTGTCGTGAAAGGATCCGGCAAAAATTCGTGATTGTATTATGGTAATATTCCTTGGATTATAGGGAGACTTAGTTGGTAAAGAGTGTTGCGTGCTCACTCGTTGCCTTTTTGCTTAAATAGGCTCTCTGTCGTAGTATGACAATATATTACATCAATACCATATTATATCTAGGGTAAAGGGACCGATAACTTACAGGTGAACCAACGAAGGGACGGAACACCGCTAGTTTAGACGAGCTAAAATGCGAGATGAGAGTGCAACGAGGTCAGGTAACAAATGGGCAATGGCAAAGCTCAAGGTTATTTAAAGAGGCATGTAAAAAAATATAATTTTATTTACATAAAAAGAATGAGAGAATTGATGGGTAAAATTACCTCAGAGAATTAACGGACAAAATCACATCAGTAAACGAAGGGGGCGATTGTAGTTATAAATCAGACTATGCACTTAAAATTAATGTGTTACGTGGGAAGACTATTCAAATGGGGGGGAATTAACGCAAATGGGTTACTGAACGGGGAAAGGGATTGGCTTACGGAGGATTCCTGGTGAGACGTCAGGGTAAGGCTTCACGGAAGTCTTCTGCACGTGAGACCAGGCCGCTCGAAGCTTCTGAGCGGGATGTTAAAGTGATGACGGTTCTACCCAAAAAGGATGGGGGGGAGGGGTGGTAAGGTCCGGTCCAAGGGAGAGTATTTTTGCCACTCGAAAACAAGGGGCGAACGAAGAAGGGCTTCGACAGGAGTTGATGAGAGAAGTCCAGAAATTCTGACCTGCTACGACAGGTGTAAACACACAAAAAACGTAAATCTGAGCTCATCGGGGAATTTACGGACATAAGCCTAAAACAGGTCGATTCTATAGAATCTAACTAATACAATTTTAAACAACAGAAAAATCACAGGAGAACATTGGCGAAATTTCAGTGGACCCCCCCCCCCCCAATTAAATAGAGGCATAAATATGGAACTAAAGACTAAACAATTTAGTGGACCCCCAAAAAATCATAATTAGGAACATTGATGATATAATATATATATATATACAATTCACGTGGAAAACCTTTGCTCCCGCCGTAGTATGGATGAGGTAATTCACGGGTCCTCTAGCCTCGAGGATGGGGTAGGGTCCCTTTCACTAGCTAAGGATTTTGTTGCTTCCCGTGGGAAGTAGCACCAGCACCTTCGCACGAGGCTCGAATCGTCGTTCCCGTGACTTAAGGTCTAATTAGGTCTTAAACCTCTCAATAATTCCTTCATCACGGAATACGAGACTCGTTTGTTACCTTGGGTGGACTCACGCTCGAGGGCTTTAGTTTTCTCCCAAAGGGAGGGGGGAGAGTTGCGCACTCCTTCTGGGCGCGGGAAAACTTGTAGCTCCTGAGGGCTTGGAACTCCGGGTAAATACGGATTTCCAGGGGAACAGGTTCACGGGATTCCAGGGCTGCCTGTGTACAGTTAATCACGGGCTGGGCCACGGGATGGTCGTGAATTACGGGGTTCTGACCGAATAAAACGGAGCAGAACTGGATTGGGGCCGCTACCACTTCGGCCCAACCAAACATATAGTCACACTCGATGTGACAGCGAATTACTGGAAAACCACTGACCCGGCCAAAGAAGTCGTGGACCACGCAAATGTCTTGTGGTCGGGCCCAACAGGGGGAAGTAGGTCCTCAGACACTATAATACAGGTGCACCCGGTGTCACGGACGAGGGTGGATACTCGGCGACCGTTCATAGTTCCGTTCTCGAACTTAAATCCACCAGGATTGTTCTCATTGAAGAGAAAGTTTACCTGATGGACCGGGTCTTTGGTGGGCGAGGAAGGATCGGCAGTCTCTTGAGGCGACGGAGGAGGATCAGGGGTGGTCCAGATTTGGTGCACTTGGTGGGACTGAGAGTTTGCGAATCGGGATTTTTGAGGACAGTTAGTGCGGTAATGGCCGGGAACTCCGCAGTTGTAGCAGATAATCGGGTTCTATTGGTACGGCACAACCGGGGGAGAAGAAAGGAGAGGCTTAACGTCTCGGTGTTCGGATGGATGGGAGTTTCTTGGCACCGAGGGACTAGGAACATTGGTGAATCTTGGAACCAATTTAGGAGGGGCCTTAGGACCATGAAATTTAGTTTTGGGGGGCGATTGGGGATCCTTTTGAACATCCTTAGGGTATAAATTGTGACAACCCGCGTAAACATCGGCCTCTTCCAAGCACTCCTTGCAAGTGGCGCAACGTTTATCCTTAATGAAGGCACGAATTTTTGGAGCCACGGCAGCTAAAGGCTGATCCCTAAGGAAGAAGTCCAGAAGGGACTCGTAGACCTAGGGAATCTTGCACGCTTCCAGCCAACACTGAAGGTGTCTTTGGAGGATGTACCCGTGTTGTCGAAATGTTTAGCCAGGGCGGATCCTTTCCTTGCGGAATCGGGAGCGGTAGAATTCGCTTTTCATATGAACAGCGGCTAACAATTCGGACTTTAACGTGGAATAGTCCAAAGATGCCTCCGTGGGAAGGGATACGAAGATATCCCTTAACTTGGCATTTAGGAGGGAGAGTAAGCGAGCGACGCCATCATTTTCGAGATCCCATTTATTGATGTGAAAGATTCTCTCAAAATGGGTCAAAGATTACCCAAAGTCCTCCCCATCATTAAAAGCGGGAAGATGGACTGAGAATCCATTTGATTTCAGCTCATTTCCAGGTCATGCTGCCTTATTTGTTCACGTTCTTCAATATCCATCTTTAGTTTGTTCTCCTTCATTTTGTTCTCCATCTCCATTTTCAGTTTGTTCTCCTCCATCTTCATTTTGTTCTTCTCCATCTCCATTTTGTTCCTCTCCATCTCCATCTCCCTTCGCTCTGCCCGTTCGTTCCTCTCTTCTTCCTGTACGTAATGTAGCAGGTCTTTGCCCGCAAGACCTAACATTTCACCCTGACTCTTGAATTTTTCGAAGGATGACATATTTACGCAGTTAACTGAGAGAACACTGATACGCGAACGAGCTAGGACACTACCTACGCGAAACGAATACTTGAAAATTTCATTTAAGGCCTTGATCTCAAAAAGAAATTGATAGAGCTACCTTCCTCTGCTGTTTCTAAGCGGGAAAAGAATTAAAATGGTTCTACCGGAATTAGGACATCAAAGACCATTAACTCTTTTGGATTAATAACCAGGCGAGTCTCCAAAATTTGAACACCACCCCAAAAATTAATTACCTGGGGTGCAACACAAAATATAAATAGATTACGTTCCACTACTCTTCAAATAACTTGAACTTGCCTTCTGTCAGTACAATACAAAAATTAAAATAAAAGGGATGTACGTGAATAACAAGGAAACTTCTAATGTCGAAATTAAAATAACATGGGTTCGTAAAAAACCCAAACACACTTGACACCAGATTTATATAATATGTATATTAATAAATATATATGTCGTGGTATGACATTATATCATATCAATAACATATTATATCTAGGGTAAAGGGACCGATAACTTACAGGTGAACCGGCGAATGGACGGAACACCACTAGTTTAGACGGGCTGAAATACGAGATGAGTGTGGGACGAGGTCAGGTAACAAATGGGCCGTGGCAAAGCTCAAGTTTATTTAAAGAGACATGTAAAAAAATATAATTTTAGTTACATAAAAATAATGAGAGAATTGATGGGTAAAATTACCTCAGAGAATTAACGGATAAAATCACATCAGTAAACAAAAGGGGGGATTGTAGTTATAAATCACACTATGCACTTAAAATTAATGTGTTACGTGGGAAGACTATTCAAATGGGGGGGAATTAACGCAAATGGGTTACTGAACGGGGAGAGGAGTTGGCTTGCGGAGGATTCCGCTTGAGATGTCAGGGTTAGGCTTCACGGATGTCTTTTGCACGTGGGACGAGGCCGATCGAAGCTTCTGAGCGGGATGTTAAAGTGATGACGGTTCTTAAAAAAAGGAGGGGGGAGGTGGTAACGTCCGGTCCAGGGGAGAGTATTTCGGCTACCCGAAAACGAGGGGCGAACAAAGAAGGACTTCGACAGGAGTTGATTAGAGAAGTCCGGAAAATCACTCAGTGGCGATCGTTGTGTGGAATTACCTCACTGGCTGGGGCTAATTCCAAATACACAAAATAGTTCAGCTGACACTTTGCTTTGTTGTTATCACCTTACTTGGAACTATGGTGAATTTTCTCGGGTCCGGGCGAGACTTCTCAACTCTGTGTCTCTTCATGGGAGTTGAACGCTATTTATGTCCGAGGCTCTCCCCTGGGTTGGGGCGGTAAGCGGGAAACAGCTCTACTCTCGAATGGCCTCGAATCTTCTTGCAGAGGCTATTCTGCCCATGTAAAAGTGAATCGTGGTGGACACGGTTCAAGGCTATCGCTTGTGAAAGGGAGGGGGGTACGCTTACCAATTTAGGCCTAACCGCGCCTTAGGCAGCACATGAAAGTTCCGTTCTGCTCAAGAGAGTCCACGTAGGGTTTCCCCACAGTCTCCTTTACTTGGTTTATCCCAACTTCACACATTTCTACATCTACATTTCATATCTTTACGAACCTTTTAGCAAAATCCACTTATGCGGAGAGCCTCTTGTTGAGTTCCGTCAGTTTTTCAAGCACTAACTTTCATGGATCTTTTAGTGAGTGATTATCTCTTTCCGAGAATCTTGGGTAAAAATTGCATTTAAATAACACTCTAATCAGTCCTATATCACTCTTGCACACTTTTGAATCACGCCTGTCACTGAATCACTCGCACAAGGCACTTAAATCAGTGTACAACTACTCTCGAATCACACCCTAATCACTTGAATTACTTATACACTCTTTCTGATGAATCTTCTTAAAATGATGCAACCCACAACTTGATGCTTGAATCTCCCGGAAAAATCATCAAAGGGAAAACTGGTTTCTAGTCGGCGATTTCTATATCCTAATACTTTGAGATGTTAAGAAATTTTGCACGTTTATTTTTGTCTTTTTCAAAAAACTGCTTAAACAATAAAATCTATGCCTGTTGAATAAACAAGTTCTTTAAGCTTTGAAGCCCCATAAAATGAAGAAAATGAAGAGTTGGGCTTTATCAAAGAATTTATCATTGCGAATATGATTGTGGAAAAAACAAATAAAATGGCAAGAGGATGAGGCAGTAGCTTCAAACCTCGACTATTCTTCTTATCTCGCTCTACACGTGCAACATTTAGTCATGTATGGCCTTACAGAAGAAAAAAAAATATTTGCTTCTGACTTCAACTGGTGGCTGTAGAATTTCTTAACCTTAAACTCTTCGTAGTTGCACAGTGTATAATTAACTTCTCTTTGTCTTTCCACAGTCAGATTCACTTTGAAAAATTTTTAGAAAGATGCCCTCGAAGCGTGATAACAGCTTTTTGCTTCTCAGCCTGAGTTTTATTCAAGACGAGATATATGTTAGGCAAGTGGTGAAGTTAGAGGTAGTCATGCAGGCATTGGGACTGGAAAGACAAACTTCAATGGTGAAGCCGGTAGAGAAAACTTCAATGTTAGATCTGGGAAGGCGAACGCTCTTCCAGAAGTCAGGCGCAGCATTGTTGTCCATGTTACCAATGACATACCCTTTCTGGTACGTAAATCATAAATAAGTGAATTAAAGAGGAAGGGGGGTCAGTAGAAAGAGAAAAAATCCGAAAGAATGCCGGCATGTTACCACCCACCCAAATGGAGTTAAGAGGGATAAGAGAAACATCTTCGACTCTCGGCCCCCATCAGGGATGAATGGACGAAAACGGGTCAGCAAATAGCCTGCGAATATAGCCCCAAATCCTCATAATAGGTGAGAAGAGGCTAGTAAAGAAAGTGGCGAAAAAAGCATAAAATGGAACTATCTAGAAAGAATATGGCAGAAGTGGTCTTAATCTAGTTTGAAACTGCCGTGGAAATGGGAATTTCATTACTTGGTTTAAGAGAAATAGATACAATTTTATTCTGTTGGGAAAAGATTTATGAAACTATTTCGTTAATTTTATTGTTTAAAGAAGCAAATTGATTTTTCTCAGTTCAAATACGAAGGAACCTTCCTGGAACCGTGATCACTTTGATGAATCTAATAAGGCGCCTTAAGGTCTAAATCATTGCATTTAATGATAAGTTGCTTATGCAAAAAGTGAAAATAACATGGATATGCGTGGGAATAACAGTTTGGATCCTGTTTTAACCAATAATAAAAATTAGATAGAGTTGGTTTAGGAGCATATTTTGTCGACGGTGATCAAAATTCAATTCGATTTAACATTCGAGCTAAATATTCTCAACTCCAAAAATCCTAGCATGTTTCCAAATTTCTCGTCGAGCCAACTTGCCGAATTTAATTTTACGTTGAGTGAGATTAAAAATAAAACTAGTTTTGAGAAAAAGGAATTAACGATAATGTCTAAACCTTTAATGGACATACTCAAATAAGTAAATGAATGGTAGAGCAACTGTGCCAAGGTGAGAAAATCGTACGCCAAATGCAGATCCAGATCTAAAATAGTTAAGCAGAGAACTCCGGAAAATGGTCAATAATTTAATTTTACCTTACCTATCTGCCAAAGGATCGAAGGAAAAGGACACATAGCCGAATATATAAAAAAGGCGTAGCTCAAGATGACAAAGTCTCCAAAGCGCTTTTACCAGTATGGAAACAAGAAATCCAACAATAGACCTGTGCTCCATTTAGGAATTTGAGTGGAGACCTAACCAGCGATGCCAAAGTTATGGTCAAAATACATAACGAAAACTTTGTTTTTAATCAAGAAAATTCGGAAAAAAATTTATTCGTCGGCCGACGGAGGGTATTTGACGGGCATTCAACACACCATTTCTCATTAAATTAATCAGGAGATTAGTTTTTACATAAAAATACTTAAATCTCCCAAAGCACCATGGCCAGATATAATTTATTCTTGCCATGTTAAAGAATTAGAAGAGGTCATATTTAGATATCTGAGAAAATTATTATGCATAGAACATGTGAAATAGGGCTCGTCCAAAAATATTCAAACGAGCTAACGTAAAGCCTACTTTCATAAAGAGTGATCGTCATTGACTTACAAACTACGGCTTCACACATCTAATAGATAGACCAGGAATGTCCGCATTCAGTGTGTTCAGTGTCTGCAAGTCCTTGCCAATGATTCAATGAAAGAAAACAAACTGAAACGTCAATCTTGTTCGGTTCATCCAAACTTTATTGAAAAGCCACTGAATTAATGGAAAGATATAGAAGAACAGGTAAAACGAAGTAGGTATGATGCTCCTTCAGGCTCAGTCTTTTCTTTGGAGAGAGTTTTTTTAGTATCCTTTGAAGTGGCACTGTATATTGCACAATCCACAAATTCTGACAACATTGGAGAGAAGCTGGTGAAACCAGCAGCATTCGCTATGATGAAAAATACTTATGGAGCAGATGTAGATAAGAAAATTGACTCTGTACCACTTTCTAACCACATCATCAAACATCGAATTGATCTCATGTCATTAGATATTTTCTATCAATTAACTATGGCACTGAAAAAATAGATAAATATTCATTATAAACCGATGAATCTTTATACATTGCAGGCAAACATCAAATCATGGTTTTTGTGAGGTACAGAGGAGATGACAGAATTCTGGAAGAAATTCTGTTCTGTAATGCCTTGTCAACAACCACTACAGAAGATAATATTTTTTATTGTGGACAGAATTTTCAAGAAGCATAACATAGACTGGTTAGACTGTTTGGCTGTGTGTACTGATGGATCGCCATCGATGATGAGAAGTCGAGAGGATTTTTTTACTCTGGTTAAAGGAGAAAATCTTAATGTCATAATAATTCACTGTTACTTATATCAAGAAAACTTGGCCACTCAACTTCGCCAGCCAGAACTCCATGCTGTGCTGAATAATGTTATCCAAAGTGTGAATTTTATAAAGGTCAGAGCTTTGAAATCGCGCATTGTCCGTAAAATGTGTGAAGAGATGGAATCACATCACCAGGACTTACTTTTCCACACTGATGTCTGCTGGCTGTCTCGAGGCCGAATCCTTGACGGGTTATTGAACTTATAACTGAAATATAAGTTTTCTCCAGGAGAAGAAGCATAAGCTGGCTGACTTTTCGGAAACGCTGCTTGGGTGGCAAAGCTGGCATATTCAGGCGAGGTCTTCAGGCAATTAAATGAATTGAACTCAAACAAGCAAAGCTGAAATTAAACTATGGTGGCCATCAATGAAAAGAAATCAGCATTCAAAAAGAAACTTGCAATTTGGAGAGAAAAATTAGCTACTGAAAAACAGCTCCTTTTCCAGAGCTGAGTGCAGTGCTGGAAGATTCATCAGAGATAGAGCTTGCTGATATAAAATTGTTTTTCCAAGATCATTTCCAGAAGCTTCAGGAGGAAATGGACAAATATTTGCCAGACAATGTTGATGTATTCTAACACAATTGGGTCGGGAATGTGTTACGGGTGAACGTCAGTGATGTTAGAGAAGATATCCCAGGATATCAAGAAGAACTTTTAAATCTCCATGAAAATCAGGGGCAGAAGCAAAGTTTTGAAATTCTCTCATACTATAAATTCATTGTTCAATTAAAGGATAAGCCTATTTTAGTTCATTCAGCTGAAAGCGATTCCTCCCATCACAAACCTCTGTGAACAAGGAATTTTACCTCTTGTGGTATTCGAGAAAAAAACATTGAACCATTTGGATCCTCAACATGATCTGCGCTGTTCTCTATCCAATCAACATCAAGTTAAATCTTGAGAAACTTGTCTATAATATGAAGGAACATGACGGTAGTCACTAAAATACTATTTTTCACTTTTTTAATTAATTCTACTCGAAGAGCCAAAAGAAGTTGCCAGCCAAAAGATTACTTTCTCTGCTTGCTTTTTGTTTCAATAAATTGCATTAATGAAACAGTATTATAGATGGCAGCCAAACGTTAGTTTATCTTTGCGTGAGTATAAAGGTGTACCTTCAATTATCTTCAATCAATATTATATTATATTTATTAATTAATAACTTAAAATAAAATTCATTAAACTTTATTCAATTGGATAAAACTAAACTAATACTGAAATAATATTTCATTCTTGAGGCTCGCCAAGTCAAAACCAATTTGTGTTTAGGGTCACGAAAAAAAAGTTGGGAAACACTACCTTAGAGCGATATATCTAGTTCGATTTATTTCGATATTGTAAGGAAATTGAGACAGTAACATGTTTATTTTCACCTAATGCAACGTATTTATAAACTACAGCAAAATAAGAGCCCCCCAAAATGAAAAATATTTAAATAGAATACCTTTAAAGATCGTGCTTTTCGAGTGATAACGCTTGGAACTTTTCTGACTAGAGACCATATATAGTGTCCTTTAAGACACTAGCCCTTCTTCTTCAATATCTTGACTCTATTGTTTCGAGAGACTGAAGGAATCTCTTACCATCCTCATCCCTGACTTGAACCAGGAAGCTTTGGAAATATGACACGGATTTTTTGAAAGGGTTCTCCAAATTCTAAGGACTTCACTAGCTGTTTTATCAATACCAATTATGTATGAATTAGGGGTGATAAAACCATGACAGGCTCCACAAGAGTCTGACTGGTAACATTTAACCTCGATGGCTCTAATTCATGTCACTGCGAAAGCATAAAATTTCCTTTCTTAGAAAATTTCACAATCTTGGAATTGGAATAACTTACATAGGAATGACGTTGAAAGGCATACATTAAATATGTTTAAGAATAAAATCACTAAATAATAATTTGAGTTAACACCATAAAAAATGTTTTGTTAGACATTCTTGGTTCATATACTCCCTTTTTCTTACATGTTCTTCACTTATCACTTATACCCTTTCTCTTCGTCCTTGAACAAGTTTCAAGTGGATCTTAAGGTCTTTGCTCGTCCCTGCTTTTCTAATATTATATATTGTTATGAGAAGAATTACACTCGACAAAGGATATGCTCTCAGACTGCTTTGCAAGAGTAAAACTATGAGTGTGGTCGGTATTGGTGGCACTTTAGTCGATATTTGGATCTTCCCGAATTGTGGTTGTAACAAGGCTTAGGGAGTCTCCTGCATTCCAGGTCTGCGCACCCAAATTATTTTCCATTTCATATTAATAATATATATATATATATATATATATATATATATATATATATATATATATATATATATATATATATATATATATATATATATATATATATATTCTGGAGTGAGAATCGAATGGCAAAGAGAATGACTATTCATTCTTTATTTCTTTTGTCTACGTTTCGAGCAAAGACAAGCTCATCTTCTGGCCTGATAAATTAAACAAAAATTAGCTTTTGGGGAATGGACTTGATCTTCTAAAATATTCAGATATTCGTTGCTGCTGGTCCGAGAGAAATCCAAGATATGGATGCACAAACCATCACTAATCCTGCTCAGTGCTTCACTGTAGAAATAAGCCAGCCAGGATTAAAAGCTTACCCGGGTTGTCTCCACATACAAACTTGCCCTGCACTGGGGGAAAAGAGAAAAACTGGACTCTTCGGAGAATATTACTTTCTTCCATTGGTCTGTCGACCAGCCCTTTTGATATATACATCAGTTCAGCCTTTTCTGAATGTTTTGATGAGAAAACAAATGCTGCTTGATAGCGATTCTTCCATGATATACGGCTTTATTGAGCTGAGGGAGAAAAGTTTTGGTCGAAACTGGGCTAGTGAGATATTTATTCAACTCTTCCATAACTTTACAAGCAGTTCTTTGTGGATTTTTCCTCACAAATCGTTTTAACGCTCGTCGGTCTCTTTTAGCAAGCTTCGAAGTGCTGCCGGAATTACTTCTACTGTTGGAGGTTTTTCCCTGCTTCTTGAATTCTGTCATGGTCCTTGGTATGGTAGCTTTTGAAAAACAAAGGAGTTTAGCTGTTCTCTTGACTGAAGCTCCTGAAATTCGAGCTCCAACAAGTTGCCCTCTTTCGAACTCAGTGAGGTCACGCATCTTAGAATCTATACAACGAGCTGAAAAAGAAATTCAAATAATCATTAAAGTTGATAAATAAAACTACCTATCTAAAATAAAAACAAAACACTCACAATGAAATTTGGATGGATATTCGTAATATAATATTGGTGTTTAATTTCTACTGCTCCAATTATTTTGTCCAATGCCTTTATATTTATATATATATATATATATATATATATATATATATATATATATATATATATATATATATAAATATATATATATATATATATATATATATATATATTGTGTGTGTGTATTCGTGTGTGGAAAACTCACAAAGTATCGTGTGAGCAAGCAATAAAAACAACAATACTCGCAAGCGATTTCGTCCTTATAAGACCAAAGAAGGATCATGCATAGATCAGGAAAAGAGGAAGAGAAAGAGAAACTAAACGGAATAAAATAATATAAACTCTTTTACCTGTTAAATAAGGTCAATTAATTTCGGGGGGTTCGAACGTATGCCATCGAACGCAGTTCGTTTTTCAAGCTACTACGCTAACCACTATGTTACCATCCACATCCCTCACAAAGGATGTTTGAAGTCAATTATGTACGATATATCTAGTTGTATGACGACAGTTTCGACAACTTCCTTCACTTATTTGCTGTTGGAGCTCATTTGGCCACCCAGTACGCGGTGCATCATCAACCGAAACACATTTACAGTTTGGAAACTTACAAACTAATTTTGACATGCACGTTCTGTAAAAACATCATACCTATACACAGCGCATATATTTCTGCAAGTTTCTTACCTTTTCTAAAGTACAAAAGCATAATGTGCCGATAATGTTCCAGTTCTTCTTCATTTAGACTTCAGAGGGTTTAAATAATAGCCCACAATAGCCCACGTAAGAGATTCGCTATGAACTAGTATGAGATACTAAATTTCTATTGAATAAACACCCTGACATAGAAGAAAATAAATATTGGCAACTATCAGAGCGTCTTAAATTTTGAACCAACAAAAGGAACGGACTTTAAACAGAACCCAATAGTTATCTTTTAGTAGTTATAGCAGTTATGGGTGTGCTCTTGGTATGGGAGGAATCACCCGTAATTGTTATTGTCTTTACTTCTACTTGTGAAGCGAGACTCAAGGTGGTAGATTTTTCTTCTTTCTTAATTGAAAGCTTTTCAGGATCTTGGAAAGTCTTCAGGGCTCTCCATCTTGAGACACTTTTTTTGTTTGTATAGGTTTAATGTGCAATAGCGATATATGACATAATAATATATACATACATAACATAAGCATTGCACAAAGCAGGGAGCCCGCCGGTGTTGGCGAGCAGCAAGATGCGGCGGAGTGTCCCACGCGTGGCTTCAGGCCTGAAGCGGGCGGTGGCTGGGCAGGAGAGGAGGTAGTGCACCAGTGGGCGCCGGTAGCCGCTGCCGCAGTGTTTTCACCTTCCTGCCACAAAAAAGGCGTGTAGCACTTCCACCCTGGAGTAGCCCAGCCTGACATGCTGCACCAGCACGCCGTTCGCTCTGGGCTGCTGGTAGGCTGCGTCCAGTGTCGATAGGCAGCAGCCTCAGCATACTACGCCGCTTGCTTCTTGGTCGCCTTCAATTCTTGGTGCTACTGGTGGGCGTTATGGGTGGCCCTGCGCTTGGCCTGCGCCTTGAACTGCTGCAGGCTGGGGTGCACAGTCCACGTGATGGTGGGACCATGGGCGGCTCGCTTGGCGGCCTCGTCGGCAGTTTCGTTGCCGCGCACGTCCATGTGGCTGGGAATTCAGTGGAGCCGGACCTGAAGGGTCCACAAGATGGTGGTGGTGAGATGGATGTTGTCCCTGGTGTGGGCGTGGGCGTGCTGCAGCGCCTGCAGTACCGATCGGAAGTCCGTCTGTAATCACCACAGTTGCCTCCCTGCGGAGCAGGGCGGGCTGGAGGACGTGCAGAATTGCTACCAGCTCCGTCTGGAGGGTGTGAAGCAGTGGTCTGATGTCCTCCACGCCCGCGTCAGAACGCTCGGGACGAAGGCGGCGCCACACCTCCCGCTGTTGGGGTCGACGAAACCGTCGGTGAACTAGACTGCGCTCCCCAGCTCCGTGACCTCCGACATAGCTCTAAGGGCGTGCTGGCACACCTCATCGGTGAGGCAGTGCACTTTGCTGGCGGTGAAGTCAGCGGCCGTCGGCTCCCACTGTGGTGGTGGATCGTAGGCGAAGTGAGGGTGTCGGAGTCGCGCCACAGCTAGTTTCCTGCTTGGCTGAGGGTGTTGGTTGCTAAGATGACGTTTATGAGCAACCTGTTGTTACGCAGGCACTCGATGCCTTGCACCACAGCCATCCGGAGTCTCCTCTGTTCCACACATTCCACGTGGCTCTGGAGCACGCTGGCCACCCGACAGGCCACAATACAATCCACCTTGTCGGTGATGGGCAGCAGGTGGGCCTCGCTCTGCATGAAACTGGCACTGCACCACCTCGGTGCCCCCAACATGGTCCTCTTGGCGGTGTTTTGCACCACCTTCAGGTGCTGCTGCCGCCGGGGTAGCGCTATAAGGACCGGTGCACTGTAGTCCACCAGCGAGTGCACTGTCTTCAGGTAGTAGAAGCGGAGAACGGTGAAGGTTGCACCAGTGCTCGGCCGCGTCATATCCCTCATCAGGTTGAGCCGGGCCAGCGTCCGTCCCCTCAGGTGCGTAACATGGTGCGTGAAAGACAGCCGCCTGTCCACCCACACCCCGAGGTACTGGTAAGAGTCGGTCCAGGTCAGCCCGACTCTTTGGATGCGCAGCTGCGGGCCTGCAGGCGTGGAAGGCTTAATGGCCATGGCCCGGGACTTCTCTGCCGAGATCTTGAGCCCCAGCTCTTCTCACTTGGCATGATGAGGTGCAGCGCCTCTTGAGCCAGCGTTAACTTATCGCCGCGCCCGGTGACAACGAGGGCAAGCTCGTCGGCGTAGCTGAGAAGGATGGTTCCTTCTCGATAGGGTAGCGCCACCTGGACTCCATCAGCACGTTGAAGAGGAACGGGCTGAGGATGCCACCCTGGGGCGTCCCGTTCTCGAAGGTCAGTTAGGGAGACTTGTGACCCTGGAACTTCTTACGGGCCCGGAGCTGCTGAAGGTAGTCCTGGAGCCAGCCCAGTAGTCTCCCTTCGGATGCCCCTCCTTACAAGGGTGGCTAGCATGGCGCAGGGCCTGGCCTGCTCAAAAGCCTTCTCGAGGTCAAGGAAGACTACGATGGTGGGATGGTTGTTGGCTTAAGCCAGAAGGGTGATGAGGCAGTCGGCTGTGCTCAACCGCCTGATGTAGCTGAACACGTGGGGGTGAAGGATCCCCTCGCTCCACAGTAGGCGACTTACACCATCCACTCCGCTGTTTTCGCAGTGCAACTCAGGAGGGAGATTTGCCTGAAAGTGGTGGCATCCTTCGGGTTGGGGATGGGCTGGTGTCTGCGTCCTTCCGGGAGGGTGACAGACGGCCTGCCAGCCATGACGCGTTCACAAGGGCCAGTAGAGCGCCGTCTCCGGCGGGCCCAGCGTGTGCCAGCATAGAGGACCGCAGTCCGTCAGCCCCCGCCGCTGTGTCACGCCCGCGCTTCGTCCTGGCCAGCTCCTCGAGCTTGAAGAGCTGGTCCGTCGCGTGCGGCTGGCCCCACGCCTCGTTGACATACTCGAAGCGCTGTGGGCGTAGCTGCTGCTGGATGTGATGAGAAAGCTGCTTGCTGGAACTCCTCGCTGTGATGCAGTTCGCCAGACGATCTGCCTCTTGCTGTGGGCGTGGATGGACGGCTGGGCGGGTCGGGGCAGCGCCTGAGACCTTCCTGAAGCACCCCCACAGATGGCTGAGGGAGCTGTGTTGGCTGAAAGAGGCGCACCACTCCAGCCACTTTGCCTCTCTGGCGCTCAGGGACACCTGCCGCACGCGCGCCACCACGTCCTGCAGGAGTCGAAGGTTGGTGGTGGTCGGGCGCTTCTCGTACAGTCTCTGGAGGACGTTCACGCGGTGACTGTGCTTCTGGACCTCCTTGTTATAAAACCACCCGTCCTAGAGCCGGCGGCGGTTCTAGGCTGTCCTGGGCATGGCCGCGTCTGCTGCACTCTCTATGGCCGCCATGAGGTCCCTCTCCTGCTGGTGCAGGTCCATGGTTGGCACGTACGTGGACCACCACTCGTCCATGGCGGATGTAACTTGGCCCAATCCGCCCTCTTTGACGTTCCATTGTGGCAGAAATTTAATATTTTAGGTTGATTGATTATAAAAATCTGTGTAAACAAGTGTAGGTAATAATTACAATGCAATGGTCTCTATTTATTCAATTTAAATCAAATTAATGGAGGATTTGAGAGAGAGTTTGTGCTTTGAGCAATAAAATAAGAGATATGTATAGAGGAATTGCAACATAAAGCCTCCCGGAGGGCTAGGTGGACATATACATTAAAATCCTTCCCTCTCTCACATTTTTGTGGAAAAGCCGGAGAAGCGAGCCCCCATGAGGAGACTCATGAGAACGGTAACCGGCGAACAACAGTCTAACTGCTTACCCAGGTTTTGAAGAGGCGGATATGAGGGACTTCTTCAAGCAGGTCGCCCAGGAGGCGCACAATCGTGTTGCTGCGTGACACAGAGTGCAGCACGGGGTGGTGGGCGTTGAAGTCGCCTGCCACAAGGAGGTTAGCTCCTGTATACGTTGTATACCGTGAGAGGTAGGGGCCCCCGCTGCAGCTCCAGTGCCAGGACCTCCACGCCGTCCCCACAGTGCACGGGTGCGGCGAACCTCTTGTGAGGGATGGTGTTCCGTATGAGGGCTGCACAGCCACGCCCATTTCTGTCTCCGGCCGGAAGCGAGTGGAGGGTGTAGCCTGCTATTCGCCACTTAAAGCCGGCCGGCGTGAGCGTCTCCTGCAGGAGAGCCAGGTCCAGGTCGTCCTGGAAGACGGCTTGCAGCACCTGGTGTTTCTTGGGGTGGAGGCCATTAACATTCCACTGCAGCACCTTCAGCGTGGGCGCCGGTGCGTGGGCTGGGTGGGCGGAGCTATCACTTCGCGCCTCCATCTTGGTTGTAGGCGTGCGGTGGGTGGAGAGGTTGTTGGGTTAGGCCTCTCGGCGTTAAAGATGATGGTGGGGGCTGGAGGGCGCCCCCTGTGACGGCGGTGAGCACATCGAGGCAAACATGAGTTTTAAATTAAATTAAATCAGTACATTTAGCTAACACATTTTATATTTACACTATTTCAAAAATAATAAAAACAATGCTATTTTACAAGTTTCCTATTTATCAATAGAAATACTAATATTTGAATAAGTATAAATATATAAGAATAATTATAATGGTGATATTTTGGACCCGTCTTTTAATAGGGCCAATTCATTTTTATAAGATCGTCTTTCTATTTGTTTAGAAGAAAAATCTACAGGGACTATTGTATCGCAATTAATATATATTCATATACATATATATTTATAATTAAGCAAACTAAACAAATATTATATAGTTACGTTTCTATTTCATTTGCATTGATACAAAACCCCTACTTGAGTTAAAGGGAAAAAAATAGTTACCGACAAAATAATGAACAGCTTATAAAATGACATTAAATTGGTAAAATCTAAATGAAGGTGTTCATTCTTTTACGTTAAGGAAAAAGGTATATTATAGTGTTAACGGTCTTTATCTAATATAATATTTACTAATTACCAAGCGGGCCGAATACACAATGTTTAGAAATTTTAGAAGAAAGTAAACCAAATTAAAGGCACAGCTGGATCAAAGAAAATGGTGATAAAAGACAATCAAGGAACCAACATAGAAGACAAGGACCTGATACAACAGATATTCAGGACCACTGGAAGAGGATATTTGACATAAGCGAAGAGGACAATTAAGAATTTGACATTGATTTCGAACACAACATCATTTAATTACACAACGATGAAGATAATAAAACACGCCCTTAACCATCTGTGGATGGACACGGTATCGACGCGAAAATCACCGTCCCATAAGATAGAACCACAATTTTGCAATTCAAGCAGAAGTCATAAGGAAGAACAGGATTCACGAAGCTCCCGAATATTTTTTTTGCAGGGAATAACGTCTGTACTAAATGCAAGCCTTAATACCGGCTACTTCCCGGATGATCTAAAAATAGCAAAAATAAGCTTTATCCACAAAGCAGGAAAAGCGCCAACACGAAAGAAGAGTTATAGACCAATCTTTCTACTTGACTTCATCGGGAATGTGTTTGACAAAATAATAAATCATTGGCTAAATGAGCACCTGGGGGTAAACAATCTCCTGAACAAATACCCCTTCGGATTAAGGAAAAAAAGGAGCACGGAAATTACCCTCACGGTCATTACGGAATAAATTGCCAACGCTATAAAGGAAAATCTATCGTTCACATCGTCTGCAGGGACGTTTCAAAAGCATTTGATAGAATTTGAGTTATGGTAATGCAATACAACATAATACAATTACGAATAAACAACAAATTATAGAGACTAATCTGCAACTACGTGACAGAACAATGCGCATTCATCGAGATAAGGAATCATCGAGGAGAAAAATTCAAGATGGAGGCTTGCCTTCCGCTTTGAGGGTGACTAATTCTTTCATTATACTCACTGTATACCTCAGACAACCCACCACCATTTAAGGAAAGGTGCGTTAATATACAGTTTGCAGAAGACGTCACACAAATCGTGGTTTGTCCATACAGGAACCTCGATAGGCAGGCAAGACTAATAGCAGAGGAAATGAGAAGGATCAATGTATGCGAAAGACAATGGAAAAAAGTACAAATAGAAATAAGTTTAAAATCGTACCAATTTACAGGAGAAAACTCAGAAATATACATCTCAAAGGGAGAGAGATACAACTACACCAATGAAACTAAAGTACTACGACTAACAAATACCCAGACAGGGTACACAAAGTACGTAATAGAACAAGTATAAAAAGGTAGAAGGGGACTGGGTCTAATGTACAGGCTCAAATCCTGTAACCGAAGAAACAAGAAGAAAGTTTATCAAGCTATCATCCAATCAGAAATGGTATATCCAATGACCCATATATTCACAAGTTCAAACAGTAGAATTATTAGACTGTAGAGTCTTCTAAACAAGGCAGTATCAGTAATCACAAACACAAGAAGAAGAGACAGAATAAGACAACGAGATTTAAATGGAGAAGTGAAGATGAACTCATTGAACAAGATAATAGAGGAGAGAGCCAAGAAAATAATTGAGAAGACGCAACAGGAAATAAGAGAGGAAATCAGGGATTTTATAACCCAAAGAAAGGAGAGGGGAAGGAATCGCCTCTTCCGCAAATATTCCAAAAGGACCGACTAAGAAGAGGAAGACATTTTCACGCGATAACTTATAAAATTAAAAGAGAATAAGTAAAAAATCATTTACTGTTTTATCAGATGCAGAAAACTTATAAAGAAAGAGCAATGGAAAAGACATGAAAACCCTTTACCAGTAGTAGAAGGAATAACAACAACAACAACGATTTGAACACCTTATAACAGTAAAACAATATAACATAACATTAAACAGCAAAGAAGGAGAACCTGAGACTCAGGTACCTACTAACTTAAACTATCGAAGTTCAAAACTAAAACATTACTCTAATGAAAGAGGTGCACGGAGCATGAGCTCCATGCACCCTGGTATTCAGTTGCAAACCTACTTTTCTTTCCACTTCTCCCTAGACGTTTCTTCTATCATTCACCGCTAAAGGGATAAACAGTCCATACGCGAGACAGGGACACTATAGAAAGAATGAATAGTAAGAGGATATAATACACACCATGGTTCGGAACCTACATTAAGCAGTAGGTCTATCAACCAACTAGGTCAACTTCAAGTCTACTACGCTATTTCAACCTTTTCTATCTTTAACTTTTACTCTTTCTCTTTCTCTCTATCTGCTGGTCTCCTCTTCAATGTTTAGCAAGGCAAAATATTGGTAAAAATAGATCAAATTATCTAATTTTAGATTTATTATAGACTTTTGTTCCATATTACAATGGACTACGGGTGAGACAAGCTCGCTGGTACGAACAGGAACTCATCCTTTAAAATAAATTTTTAGTGATGTTTTATGTCGTAATTAAAGATATATGTTTTAGAAGTATTTAATTCAATCCTCGAAACGCTGAGCATGGCACTACAAATCCGAAAATATTAAAATAACGTAAAATAATATAGCACTCTTAGAGAAAACGTGAAAAGGAGTTATTCAAGTACGTAACAAACCTACGTACGTATACCATCACTGGGCCCGTAAAATACCACGACGGAGACGTACACATGAAAAACTTCTAAAGAAGATTTGAGATACAGGAACCACCATCAGGAGACTTGGAATTGGTAAGCCTAAAACACTTACACTTCCCAAAATGAAAATTACATAATTGATAAAAGCTGCTTTCAAAAAGACGAACAAGTGGCTCATTTATTATAACGGACAATATTGCTAAGAGTAGTGAAATCACTGAATCTAAAATCATAAAAAATAATTCACATTTCACTAAAAAAATAATGTGAATGATAAAGAAGAGAGCAAGGTGCAGATCGTTCTTGGATAATTTTTCAGTTGATGAAGTTAAAAAAATTCTGTTAACTGATTAGAATATTTTATAATGGAAGTTTCACGAAACCGTCAAGATGGGGTTGTCTAAAGTACAGTGAAAAATGTTATATTGCAGTTGTATACTAGCAAATCAAGATTTTTACAAAAGAAGTTTTTATATCTGCAGGAGTTTCTCGGTACGGTAAAACTGACGATCATTTTATTGAAACCGAAAACGCAAAAGGGCATTCATCAAATTTCATAGAACTTTTCAGGACAATGTTATTACCAAACTGTTATAGACTTTATCCGAAAACAAATTATGTTTTCAACGGGATAGTGCACTTTCACATTTAAGGAAGGCTACACATGCGTTTCTGAATGACCATACAAAGCCGAGGATGCATCCCGATGGATCATTCGATTTGGGAGATGCTGAAAGAGAAGGTTTATGGTGAGCACCACAAAATATTCATGAAACATGAATTAAAAAGAAAAAATACTTCATACAATGAGATAAATTGAGACAACTGATGTAAAACCAAGCGTAATCTGTATGGAAGAAGAAGCTTCGATTAATGTATCAACGAAATGGTCGTATAATCGATGATTTACTAAAATTAATAAAATATCTGATATTTATTTTTTACTGCTTTTTATTTATTTATATCGCAAGAAAAGTTTATATGATATCGTTTTGAAATTTCAACATTCAGTATATATAAATATATATATATATATATATATATATATATATATATATATATATATATATATATATAAATATATATATATATATATATTAGGGTGGTCGCCCCTAAAAAGTTTTTAGTTTTTTATCTCCACATGCCGGATTGTATTTCCACGTTAAACAGTAGGTCACATACTAAATTTCATCAAAATCGAACAATATATACTGGTCGCTATATGGATCTTAACTTATTAGTCTGCTGGTAAATTAATTTTTGGGATAGAAATGAACATTCTTTGAAAATACTAGTTTATTTTAAACAAATAAGAATGTTGAAAGACAATTCTTTGAACAATATTTATATTAAAGTGCAAAGAAAATAGATAAATGTCAAATGATTTCTTTTGGACACAAATTATAACTAAAATTGCTCCTTTTGAGAATGAGGGAAAATTTTTGTGATGTTTTGCCACAAGTCTGAGAAGCAACTGTTTTTATTCTTCATCCTTTGTTAGAGATGCATTATACGATTTGATAAGTGCAATACCTCTTTCTGCTAGATCGTTAACAAACATTAAGTTAATCGCTCGACGTTGAAATTCTTGAAAGCACGCATTCTCTTCCCAAGAACTTGGGTTAGTCTTCAGGAATGTATCCTCTGCAAACTTATATCCATCTTTAATTAGGAGACTAAAGATTAGCTTACTTTTTTGAGTTACAAGTTCATGCCAGTCTAAATCTTCGATGTTTTTGTAAGATTCAATCGGCGAACCATTTTGGTATTTTAATTACGTTGGAGATTGGAGACCATCTTCTGTTTGGTCTAAGCATTAATTCTATGATCGAAAAATGCAAGACCAACAAGATGTTTTCCAAAATACCAAAGGTGTCTTTGAAGGGCTGTGGTTGCTTCTTTAGATATTGTCTGATTTGGGTACTTTTGCAAAGTTTTAAAAAGCAGAATGTTATTTAAGGGAGCATTAATTCCAAAATGGGCTTCATTCCAAAAACGCGAGTAGACCAAAGCAATAAAAAAGAGCACTCTGTAATATTGGCCTTTTTCACGTTCCGATAGTTTCAGTTAATGCTTAAACAAGTATATTTTCAGGACATATATAACCTTAGCCATACAGCGTGCATGATGGGTCACTTCTGGGGCTCTTAATGTAACTTCTGTCTTATCAATGCCGCCAGAAAGATGAGACTAAGTCGCAGCAATTCTTCATAATCGTCACGCAACTGACGAGATTTCAAAGCTTCCTGAAAATATGAGACTATTTCTCCTCGAAGATTATGCAGTACTGGATTGACGAATAAACTACTATCCGCCTCTAAGAATGAATCTTTTTTAAGTGACGACCATTGTCCTTTAAAACGTTCAAAGAGACTCCTCGTTGGACCACTTGTAGGCCCAAGTAAAATATTGCAAGCACATGACAACATATTTTTGAAAATATGATGACAGCCCTAAAGCTCCCTTCCTTATACTTTCTCAATTATGGTACAGGCTCCTTTTTGTAGGCCTGTATTTGACGCAGTTGTGTCAAATACAAAGACTTGAACTTCATCACGAAGATGAAGTTCATTCTATAGCCTGTTCTTCTCCTGTTGCTCGTGTTATTTTTGGCACACCAAGAAGTTTTTTCATTCCATTTACAGAAACTATTATTTTAATTCGTTCTACTGTTTCCTTTGCTTCATCGATAGTAGGTAGTAGTTTTCCATCCCAGTGAAGAAGGATCGGTCCTGCAACAGACAACTAAGGTTGTCTTCATTGTATGTTGCTTCTCTTACTTCTTTTCTGGAACGTCGTATAGAACTCCGGGAAGGTGTCATAGTTTCAATATCCTGACTCAAGGCTTGTGCTATTGATTTCAGCAACCATTGATGCTTTTCTATCCGTAATATTTGTACGATCAAGAACAGCAGCCATACCTGAAGTTGTACAAATATTTTTTGAATTTGAAGGACTATATTGTGCATTCTTTTTTATAGTTGAAGAACGTGGACAAAACTATTTGTCTGCCACAATTAAACTTTCTCTTTCAGATGATGATGACTCAAAATCTGCATGAGCAGCAGCCTCTGCTTGATTTTTAGAAGTATATACTTTTTCTTTGTATTGTAAAGCCTTCTCATGTCGATATCTTTTGCGGGATTCCTTAGCTGAAGTAATATTATCACGGCACGACATACTGCAGGAGAAAATGTTCTCTCTCTGCAACAACAGAAATTGGCGGTCTTCTTCATTTTTTACCTCATTTAAAGCATTTTTGAGGATATGTCAAAAAGTTTTGGAAAAGTAGATTCGAAACTACGCTCATTCATTCTACATGAGTACAGTTCGGGTTTGTGGTTCTTCTTCAAACAAAGGAATTCTTCATACAACCTTGAGAGTTTCGTAACGCAAGAGTCTATTCGCTGTGTGGGAATTTGGGCTCTTGCCCATACTTTTATGACTTTTTTGCAAGCGAGGTTATAACTTTGTGTCAAAGTAATTGACTCCACTTGATAGTAGTACTAAACAACATGAAGCACATCACCTCATGCTGTGGGTCTTGCATATAAAAGCTCACTAGTAGGATGTCCTAAAAGCCAGACTGCCACAGATGAACGAGTACTTCCAGCCATAATCTGAAACAACAGATCTAAAAATTTATTGTAACTGAGTGAGCTCACGGTTCCCCTACATTTAGTTATACTTAGAAGATATTTTTTCATACTCTAAATGATCTAAATATTCAATATTCATGAAAGAATAAGCTTTCATTTGATATAAATGAATAGGCTCTGTGTTTGTAAAAAATTACAGGAATCATGCTAATTAAAATATATATATATATATATATATATATATATATATATATATATATATATATATATATATATATATATATATATATATATATATATATTATATATATATATATATATATATACATATATATTTTGAATTAAAATATCAACATAAAGTATGTTAACATATAATTCTAATATTCTTTAAGTAAGTCTGATGTTGATAAAAAACTGCAAATTATCTATGCACTGAATAAACAAAGTATATTAATTACCGAAATAATTATATATATATATATATATATATATATATATATATATATATATATATATATATATACTTGCATAAACCAGCAGTGGTATTCACTTGTATTACGTCAACTGTTAAACTTCAAACTACAAAGGAACAATTAATCAATCCTCGCTTACTTATATAGGAAATGGTGCGATTACATCACCATTTGAAACGAGGGGGGTTATTGCGTCATCACTTTATAAACGGGCTAAGAAATCAACAAGCTGAAACAACAATTATTATTGCATCATACGCCGAGTGTGTGAATGTCATTCCACTTTTTAGCTAATGCAATATCTTGATTTTTTTTGCGAATTATTGTAATTCATAAGGAATGAGTTATCAATGACGAATATATGATAGTATATAAGTAACAACCAATAAATGCCTACTATTAAAAAGTTCCAATATTTTGACTGAAATTTAAAAATATGGAGGCACATAATACCTCTAAATATTCACCAATTTAGTCAATATTTTGTATCAGCTCTTTTAACATTTTATAGCATAATTTTAGCCATGTGGAGAATATTTCCAAATAATTTAATTTTTTTGCATATATTTATGACTACCCTAATATATATATATATATATATATATATATATATATATATATATATATATATATATATATATATATATATATATAGTTTTACTCAATAACGAGTAAATAAATATACAAGAAAACCACTGTTATTTGAACATAAAGTTTATTATATTAAAATGGTTATTAAAACGGGACTAGTTTCGATATGTAGTTTACCATATCATCCTTAGCTGTCAACTGGCAGAAATCGACAAAAAAAACTGAAATATTAGAATATACAATAACAGGCAACTGATATTAATCTGGAGGCGTTGCTTTAGGTTATTAACAATATCCTTTAGAATGAGGTTTAATATATACGGGCTACATTTATGCTGACCTTCTGACAAATTGAAATTTGAAATTTCTTTGATTAATAAGGATTCAATTATTTTTCTTTTATTATAATCGCTACAATTGTAAATTATTTGGGCACTAGGGAAATCTATTATATGATTGGCGTTTTTTACATGGTTAAAAAGACTGGAAGCATTGCTCGTCCTACGAATGTTTCCCCATGTTCATATATACGTTTATTTAATGACCTTCCTGGCTCTCCCACGTAGAAGGAGGGGCAATTTGGTGCTTTACACGGTATTGGATAGATGTGTGCATCCTTATTTTGCGATTCTGGCTAGGTGGAACAGAAAGATTTTTTAATATCGAAATTAGTCCCGTTTTAATAATAATAATAAACTTTATGCTCAAATAACAGTGGTTTTCTTGTATATATATATATATATATATATATATATATATATATATATATATATATATATATATATACATATAAACAATTGTTTTTTAACGTAGACAATGTTTTTTCTTGGGAAATTAAAAAAAAGGTTTTTTTTTGTATTATATAAATTTTTAACTTAATTTAGAAATGGGAAGCTTCACCCTCCATACCCTCCACGTAATTGTGAGGGTTGCACCACCTCCCCCCACAAATTAAAAAAAAAATTCGTAAATATTTCTTATTCGAAGAAGCCTCTTTATTTTCGAATTCAAAGGCGCGATTACCAAATCGCGTTAAGCCTCTATTTGTTTATATAGTGTTACGTAACCCGTTCGCACTCATACGTACACAATTATAGCATCTTAATTAAAGAAAAAATATGTAAAGTGTTTTGCAAAAATAAAACCTATATAACCTCCTACGTAACCGATTCCTTTGAGGCAAAGACTTTAAAAAAATAAGAAAAATTAAACTGAAAAGATTCTTTCAACTGGAAGATGGCGGACAATCAAATTTTCGTCATAACATGATAATTATGACGAAAAATGCTATATGGTGTATATCTATAATTTTCCTTATAGATCATTAGCGAATTTAAAAAAAAAATAGAGATATTTATAAGAAAGAGCCAATGAAATTCAGGCCTGAAATTAACCGAACAAATAACCATATATATATATATATATATATATATATATATATATATATATATATATATATATATATATATATATATATATATATATATATATATATATATATATATATATATATATATAAATATATATATATCTAGGAGAATATATGTAGGAGAATAGCATAATGCACCCACATTTCCACCCCTGCCTCCCGATATCTGATCCTCTCACGCCGGAAGAACCCGCCGACCATTTCAGATAACCACCGAATTCCGTCCTGGAATGATTATCGATAGATGAGAGCCCATCTTGGTTTCCTGTGACTCCCGGAAGTTTAAAAAAGACGAAATGGATGAGATAATCAAGACTCTCTCACCCGAAGAAGGGCGCTTGATATCAAATCTACTTCCGGAGCCCTGTGAACCTCTCCCGAGTTTTGAGTATAAAAGATGAATTCTTTTAACCCTCGGTAGTAGAGCTTGCACAGCGTTTAGCAGGGCAGGAATTGCCATCTATCTCGGTGTAGTAGTTTATCTTCGAAGCACCAAGTCTTCAGAGAGGAGATCGGTCCCAGTTAGAGAGGCTCATTGCCCCGTTGTTCTGCAAATCAGTGCGGACCTAGGCTCGTACTCACGTTTTCAGAGCCGAGGCTACAAACGGCCTCACTCTGGTTCCCTAAGCGAGAAAACTATATCTCAGCTTTTCTCGGTGACCCTACGCGTCGATAGGTCACTTACAAGTATATAGAGGTTTACATAGTGAACAGTTATTTACAAGCCAAGGGAGATATCCGAGATTCACTTATTAATTTAGCTCTCAAAGCACCTTATATATATATATATATATATATATATATATATATATATATATATATATATATATATATATATATATTCTTTTTTAGTGTTCATTAAAAAATTATTTTCATATTGTTGTATATCTAACTTCCTTTTGGTTGCTTGCTGGCAAAGTTCATTCCAATCCTTCCGTAGCCAACCTCTAAGAACTCTGAGTCAATAAACCTAGTCAGGGCACGGGCTGAACGAAGTATAAGGAGTAGTACGACGCCTACTCCGCATTCGGGATAATTGGATATATATATATATATATATATATATATATATATATATATATATATATATATATATATATATATATATATACGAGGGGGAGTCAAAAAGTTCTCAGATAAATGGCATAAAATTTTTATTTGTAATAATACTGTAATCATTTTTCTACATAAGCTCCATTAACATCTATACACTTTCTTAATCTATGAATCCAACGGTAAAGACCATCTTTGTAGAATTCACGGGGTTGTCTCTGGCACCAAGTAATGACCTGCTTTTTTGCTTCATCTAATGATTGAAACCGGGTTCCTTTTAGGTGTCCGTTTAAATTTGGTTAGGTTAGGTAACCTAACCTAACCTAACCTAACCTAACCTAACCTAACCTAACCAAATTTAAAGGGACACCTAAAAGGAACCCGGTTTCAATCATTAGATGAAGCAAAAAAGCAGGTCATTACTTGGTGCCAGAGACAACCCCGTGAATTCTACAAAGATGGTCTTTACCGTTGGATTCATAGATTAAGAAAGTGTATAGATGTTAATGGAGCTTATGTAGAAAAATGATTACAGTATTATTACAAATAAAAATTTTATGCCATTTGTCTGAGAACTTTTTGACTCACCTACGTATATATATATATATATATATATATATATATATATATATATATATATATATATTTATATATATATATATTTATATATATATATATATATATATATATTTATATATATATATATATATATATATATATATATATATATATATATATATATATATATATATATATATATATATATGAGAGTCGGGGAAGACTAAAACCACTCCTCGTCCTATTCCTCGACCTATATCTTTAAGAATGAGTTTTTTATAACATCAGTTTTAAAAAGGCTATGGGAAATGATAAGGTCATTAAATTGGCCTATACGTGAACATTCAACAAGGTTTCTATTAATTGAATCATTGGAGTGAAAAATAATTTGGCTGAATTCCAATATTTAACTGATAATTTTCGGACATATGCACAAAAAACGCACTATTATTTACAGCTCTCCTAACATTGTATTTATTCTGATTAATACAGACAGATAATTGCTTTCCTGTCTGTTCAAAATATTTATTTGGACAAAGAGAACATTCGAACGAATAGACCCCCACTATTTTTTTTTTAATTTGCATTTTTATAGGAACTCGATGTGTCAATTTAATTATTGCATTTATTTTGTATTAACATTATTTGATTTCTCTTCCTCTCAACTTGTGCCTCTCCACGTAGTTTAAAATTTATTTATCGTGCCTCTCCTTATCTCCCTCTTTAAACTATTCTTTTATCCGTTAATCGTTTTAACCCTTTTAGACTCTGTTCCTAACTCTTTCTTGCCTCTTGGTCGGACCTTGCTACCTGTATAGCTAAATCTTAATGTGAATTTACCCATCCCAAGCCTACTTCCTCATTTGTGATTTCTTCTCTTAGCAGCGGCCCTTTATCTTTTACTAGCTTATATATATATATATCACTATTATATTATTTTCTGTTGTAGTTATCTTTGAGAATGAACTTAATAAACTTTGAAAGTACTTGTAAGCACCTATTCATTTTTCCTGTGAACATTGTGTATATATATATATATATATATATATATATATATATATATATATATATATATATATATATATATATATATATATATATATATATATATTAATATATATATATATATATATATATATATATATATATATATATATATATATATATATATATATATATATATATATATATATATATATATATATATATATATATATATATATATATATATATATATATATATATATATATATATATATATATATATATATATATATATATATATATATATATATATATATATATATATATATATATATTAGAGTAGTTGGGTAGCAGTCTTGCCTGAATGCAAATTTTGTTTAAGACCATTGTGTATTTCGCCTTAATTAATTTCCTTTGGCAACTTTCTCTTCTTCTAACTATCTTTTTTATTCCATGTTGTATATATATATATATATATATATATATATATAATAGCCATTCTTACTATACTCTTTCAACCTTCCTTTTGATTATTAAAAGTTTACATACGTTAGTAATAAGCATTGATGCGCGGCGTAAATTATGTTTATATTTAATGTTAGAATTTGGCTTTATTTTTAATTAGTTTTTCTTTTAATATTTTTGCCTAATTACCCTTTACTTATTCGGTGCCCATCTGGTAGCTACCCGGACCATCCCGCTACTCGCTCGAGAACTACTACCACATGGATTTCAGCACTTCAAATCTTTGTTCGTATTGCGATGCTAATAGCCAAAAGTATTCATTCTTGGAATTTGCGAACTTCACTCCCTTTCAATTTCCATTAAATTAATTTGTAGTTCATCAATATTTGAGAAATATGAGTTCCTTTCTCTCTCTTTCTCTCCCTTTCTCTCTCTCTCTATCTATCTTTCTCTCTCTCTCTCTTTCTCTTTCTGTCTCTCTGTCTTTCTCTCGCTCTCTCTCCCCTCCCCCTCCCCCACCTAACCAATGATTAATCTGGCCAAAAAAGAACCTCTGGAGACATCTGCAAATGTGTTTTATCCCCGAATAAATTCAAATCTGACAAAAAGAAAGTTAATTAAAAGTTTTTAATGTCAATTTGGAGTGACGGGAGCAGAAAACCCTCACTCCCACTCTTACTCATGCGGAGGGGTGGAGAATAAGCGACTGGAAGAGAAAGGGACGAAAGGAGAACCTTAGGTTGGAGAGGAGCGAAAGAGTGAAAGGCGGAAAAGAGTGATGGAAGAGTGGAAGTGAATATGGGCTGGTCGAAGAAGCGAGAAGAAATGAAGAACTCTAGGTTGAAAATTGAATGGGTGTAGTGCTGAAGAAGGTGATGGGGGAGTGGACGCTAAGATGATGTGGAATGAGAGGATTCGGTTAAAGATTAGAAGATACAGAAAGAATAATCGGTTGCAAGGAAATATTGAGTTGAAAGGACTAAAAGAGATGAGGAATTGTGAAGGCAGAAATGGTGAAACGGGAATAGCGAAATGACTCTGTAAGTGAGAAATGTGGCGGTGCGATCATTAGTGATAATATGTGTAAATGAGGATGATACACTCTGTTGTGATTTGTTGTAATGGGTTGTGATGTGAGCCGATAATAAGAGTGAAAAGCGAACAAGAGATACAAAAAGAGTCAAATTTGGACAGGGATAATAGGTTGTATCACCATAGGAACCAAGTCAATCAAACTTCCCAACGAAAATAAGATTATTTTATTCGAGACGAAAAAAATAAAGTTATAATTTAATTATGGAATCCCGTGCTTTAATGAGGTCAGGACAGTGGAATCTCAATACATAAAGGATTTAATTACTTCTAAACCTCTCAAAATCCCTAATAGGAATTAATACGTGCACAAAGCCGACGCGACCGTACATATACAATCACACAGCGGGAATAATTAACCACTTAGAAATTAGGACTGGGGACATTTGTTCACATGATTAGGAAAAATAGAAAGTATGTTATGACCTATTTAGATGTCAGGCAGAGTGATAAATAAATGTATTAGCAGTATGTCTTTGTTCTCTTCGAAGGATTTAGGATTATAAAAATGTCACTACGGTATAAAAAATTAAAAATATGTTCGTTGTAATTGAAAATTTAATGGCATAAATAAAAGTTTAAAAGAGCAAAAGATGTGTATTAAGTAAAATAGTTACATATCCTAGGAGACTATTAACAATGGAGGAATAGGTGCAACATGATAATTGTGAAATGAGATAGTTAATTACTTATTTTATGAGAGGGTGTATATATGTTGTGGATGATTGTATTTATTTTTGTATTAGCGAAATACATGTGATTTTGTGCAAATGGTTTGTGCATTCAACCGTAAATATAGCTGTATTTGTATAAAAAACAAGTTTTTTTTCCAAGTATTATGTTAAGTTACGCCCTCTGTAGCGTTGCTTTTGTTTTTGTAGTTGTTTGTCTTGTTTTATGGGAGAGAATAACATATTTATCGCTATTGCAAATACAGAGCCGATTTTAATCAATATTTTGACATCAAACAGTTTGCAATAATTACACTAAAACAAATTCCAGTTTTAAGAGGTTAAGTGTGCTGAATTCGGATTTTATAATAAAATTTCCCATTACTTAACATTTTCTTGTAAATTGCCGACATAATAATTATGCAATTGATACCGATTTCCACGATACCATAAATGTATTTCGCTGCCAAAGTCAGATTAAATGTGTCCATTGTAATTAATTCATGAATATATAATGAATCAGTATGTTTGTCAGCATTATATAAGGCATTAACCTACATTTTAGTCTTTACTTTTTCATTTGTAAAACGTCTCAGGTGTGTCACGCCCTCAGGTGAGGCCAGGAGTTCACCCTGTTTCTTTGTAAGTGTTAGATCCCGAACTATGTAGATCATTGAGTTCTGGTTGGGTAATGAGGTGTAGTTTCTTTTCACATTCAAGCTCTGGCACACTTGGTGTATTTTGAGATTCTAAATCGTCTGAGTTAATCGTGTCGTCACTTGGTAGTTCAAACGGCGCTTGTGGTACAGGAATAGCACTTGAATGTTGAACTAGGCAAATAGCAGACTGAAGAACTGGATACATGATAGATTTCTTGCCTTTTCTGTCCCGACCTGCAGTGAAGTAAAATAAAATCAGTCTAGAAATGGTTATTGCTGGCTGTGATCACTTGGTGAAATAGTGAAAGTACAACATATGATGTATTTTGTTCTTTTTAATTGATATAACTCTTGAAATTATATTAAAGACCAGGAAATAAAACCTCTTGAATATCCACCTTTAATATCTGTTATGCAGAAATAGAAATGTGTTGAATGGTTATTTGGCTCCCTCCAGACCATTAGTGGGCCAAACATGAGGCCAGGTCATTTGCTTTTCACCCAAGCAGAAAGAGAACTGGTGTACTTGACACAACATGTCTGAGGTGCATAGAGTTTGCCCTGGTCACCCTCTTTACATTCAAAGTACAGTTCATAGTTTCTTTACACGTTTAGTCAACTGTCTCTTGTATTGTCTTAATGTAGCTAATTAACATATATAGCAGAAATTTTCTGTGCCATTTTTGCACTTTCTAGGCTTTTTAGCTCTGTCTCCTGTAAAGAAAAACACTGTAATATGTTAAAAATATCATAAATAGTAACAGCAACAAATATTAAATATAAAGGTAAAATTAGGAACCATTTATATTGAGGTACAAAATAATCACGCGTTACGTAAGAGTTACCACGGATTTGGACCTATCTAACTAAAATATATTGAGTATACTTTCATAAATTTTATAGGTTAGGTTGAAAAATACCTTAGGAAAACGCCATTAAAATTATATCAAAATCCATTCATAACTTTTAGAGTTGTCAGTTTCGGCCCAAATCTGTTTGCATTCAATCCCTACGTAAGTAGGATGGTAATTTACGAGAAACTGGAGGGTCACAGAAAGTGAAGGATGTTATATTCGTGATTTACGTAATGAGTACCACTCGAAATGGTTATTTTCATTTCCGTTTTTTTCTTTGTTGTACAGTGTTATTTTGTGTGTGTACACATGTAAATATGCTCTTCTTCAGTACATTATCATGTTTCCTCTCTCTAGCAGTTGATTTAAATAAACATCAAGTGTTTTGGTTTATATACTTTCTGATTTATGATTTTACCTGTATGTTCTTTCCAAACGTATATGGTTATGTCTTACAGCCATTTCGTCGCGCATTCAAGTTCATATGCTCATTTTTGGTCAAAACATGTTTTCCTTCAGTACAGAACATTCTCTTCTTGTACACAAGAGAAAATTACATGTCAACAATTCCAATTCCCCCAAAGAAAAATCTATTATTTGCCACATGAATTAAATTTAACGAATAGGCAAACAAAGCAAGATAATTAACTCAATTTATGCTGGGTTGAGTGTGGCCAAGAATTTACTTGAACGGAAACAATGGAAAAACATTTCCGCTGGATAATGAAGTCCGAGATAACTGTGGAATTCTCTTAAAGAAAATAGTGATTAGAGAATGTCGCTTAGGGGGTGATTATAGAGGTGTTGTGATGTAATGGTTCGATAAAAGTGTGGTGTTTATCGGTGACTATTCGGGTTTTTGTTGGTAACAAGATGGGAGAGATTTTTTAAAAAATGAGAGTGGCAGGTGGCCTGCAGGATGAAGTAACAATGAGCCGGTGTCTGGTTAAAGATATTTGATAATAGCACTATTTGATATTTAGAAGGTTAAAGAATGAAATCTATAATGTGGGAACATGGGGAGGATTTGTAAAGTTCGTGCCCTGAATGGACAAGGTGCTATAGGCTATAGTGATCCATATATCCTGATGTAACTTGACTAGACAAGACACTATAGCCGATATCTCGCAATGTGCCCTGGATGAGCCCTAACTAGACAATATGCTACAGCCAATAAAGCTACATATGCCCTGCAAGACTTTACAATCCACAAAGCTTGGTTTGATCCCAACCCCTGAACGGATCTTTTCGCAATTAGGAAAATTACTTTTTCGAAAAAAAATAATTATTCCTTCTATCTTCTCTCACGTTCATGAGAAATATACAATATATATATATATATATATATATATATATATATATATATATATATTGGTTAGGGCTTCTCCTATGGAGCTTCAATTTAATTTGAAGGATGAACGAAAGGACGTATAAAGGAAAATTCATTTCATTTTCTTGATAGATACAACGTTTCGGGTGAACTTTTCACCCATCTTCGGGTACTGAAAATACAATTGGTGCAAAACAATTTAAGTTAGAGTTAAACAGATAATCAAAATGATGAATTTATGAAAAGTATTTAATGTTTATTAAGGGGGAGATAGCGAGAAATTTACAGGTAATTAATATTTTTGGATTATTATGTTGCGAGTTAAAAATTAACGATTAGGGAAACATAGGAAACACATGAGGATAAACCAACCTTAAACAATCAGCCGTTAGAGGATAACTGGGGAGAAAGGGCGAGGAGCGTAAGAAGAATGAGAAGGTTAGGAGGTTAGTAATATTTTTGTTTAGAGTAGAAGTAGTGGGCGTGAAGTAGAATCGGAATTTAAGAAAGGAGAAAGGTAAATAATATACATGGATTTAAGAATCCTTAAGGATATGGGAGCAGAGGTGGTTTTCAAGATTTTAAAATCGTCTGTTGTGATTTCGGTTTTACAATTAATAGAGTGAAGACTAACAGGTGAGAATCCTTTCGTAGAGAGAACCTTCCCTATTATGTGGCTAACACCTAAATGGGAACAGAACCTCGCCCTCAGCGAGCGCACCGTACTGCCTATGTATCTCCCCAGTTTATAATTGGGGCGAGTAAACTCGTAAATAACGGAGTACTTCGCTTCAGGCGGGATTCTGTCCTTACAATTGAAATATAAGCCTATGTGATGTCTATTTATGAAAATTAACTTAAAATTGATATGGAAAAAAAATTTATTTAATAGAGATGTCATTTTTTTTCTAAATCTTTTATTTAAAAACCCCAGATCCGGAAAGATTATGTAACGGATATCTTTGCAAACAGTAGGGAATTTAAATTTGGGATGGTAGATATTGTTTAAAAATTGGGCCGTAAATTTTTGTTTAGAGACACAGGAAAACTGTTTCGTTTGAAATAGTTAGTCAGAAATACGACTTCTTGGTAAAAACAGGATTAGGATGAACAAATATTAAAAGCCTATGCAGTACTGGCCAGGAAACCCAAAGAACATCATAACATAAGGGTATATGCAGTACCATGCAATGATTGCCATAAAGTTTATATAGGGGAAACGGGGAGAAATCTAGTCAAGAGATTGTACGAACACAAAAGAGATATTAGAGTGGGCAGCGAAAGTAGTGGAATTTTTTGCCATGTTAGAGACAAGAATCATACGATCGATTTCAATGGAAGTAAAATGTTATTTAAATCGGCCAACTATGTTAAGAGAAGAATCGTAGAATTGAGCTTGATATCGTCAGTTCCTAATTTAAATCTATCTGAGAGTCAATTTTCTTTTAATCCTGTAATAAGATCGCAAATAAATAAAATAGTAAAATGTCAGCCCTTCAATATGTTTAGGCCTAACCCCCCCTCCCAGATTAGCCACAAGTAGCGGATTGGGGGGAAAAGAGGGGATCTTGTGTTATGCTTTTCTCTTATATTTTATGCCCAGTGTCGGTTGAAAAAGGGTGTGAGATACACCGAAACTGTTCTGAATTAAATTGTCTTCGGAGAATGTGGTTTAATTCCTCATATATATATATACATATATATATATATATATATATATATATATATGTATATATATATATATATATATATATACATATAATATTTATATATATATATATATATATAAATCCGAGAGACTATTCAAATAAGATCAAAGCGGATACTCGCTGCCTAAGTGTGCACGGTTCGAATCCTACCCCAATACGGAATTTTTGCGAATTAGGAAATAATATTTCCCAAGACAAATTCTCCCCTTTTCTTTTTCTTGCGGTTTGTTGGATTCATTTCCATCATTCTTTCGCGTTCAAGAAAGATTTATATATATATATATATATATATATATATATATATATATATATATATATATATATATATATATATATATATATATATATATATATATATATATATATATATATATATATATATATATATATATATATATATATATATATATATCATACGGCAAGGAATATGAAAATAAACGGAATACTTTTTCCTCGGAAAAATGTATTTTCCTCATTGCGAACAAATGCCTGCAGGGATGCGTATGAAACCAAGCAGACTAAGCGCAACGAGAAACCGCTTTGTTCTCAATTGGCTCAGCTCGGCAACAAAAATTCTCGAATCGACAAGCTTATAAGAGATGCTTCGTTAGGTAGATCGGAAGAACTGCATGAAAGAGAAATTAATTTAGAATTCAGAGGACAAACGAGAAATATAGGCAAACATACGTAGGATATATTATATGCATATTATATAATATATATCATAATAACGGGACCAAATGATGTAAATAAATCAATCACCAACCCAGTCTAATAAGAGAGCTTGCCTCAGTCACAGATAATGTTGAAGTTTGTTTAACATGGAGTGAATTATTTTTGCGGCGTGTATTTTTTCTCACGACTAAAGATGGAGTTATTGCTGGTGAATGACTTGTAAACCTTAACCCTTCAACACAAACCCCGGGTGATTTCCACCCAACGTTATGTGCACCTACGTGGGCACAGCATGGGTCGTGAACCGTTAGGGGTGTTACTGCATATAGCTTCAGTTCACGTTTTGTTGTGGCCGAGAATGGGTGTGCTACAGAGCTCACTGCCTGGGACTTTTTCACAGAGTGTGTCTATAGTGATTTCCACCCGACGTTTGTGATACATGGTGTAATATTTTACTTGTGGAATCCACCCGAGGTTAGTAATGGTGCTTATTTTGTGGTTCGTTATTTATGTGTTTTTTCTTTGCAGGTATTGAATATTAGATTACAGAGACCATAAAGGTAATATGAGTAAGAAAACTGATCAATGTTACTCCGAGGAGGAGATAGACTACATTATAAACACTACTGGTGCATTACTAGAGACAATTCCTGAGAGTGTCAGTGAAAATGAAGGACAGGAAGATAACCTAGAATTTGAGGTTCAGTATGATAGTGATGTCCCAAGAGTATCTTGCGGAACCTAGTGATGTGGAAAGTGAGGATATGAGTGATGTTGATATGCCTAGATGGCCACCTGCACGGAAAAAACACGGCGTACGTCAGCGCCTTCCAAAACTCCTTGCTGCCTCTATGTCTGCTGCCCCTGCTGCAAGCCATGCTTCTACCCCTGCTGGTCAAAGAAGAAGAAGAAGGCTCCGTATTCGCGATGATGACGATGCTCCATCAATTGTGGATTTCAAAATGATGACCCTGTCAAGCACATCTAGTTTTGGGTGTAGTTGTCGGCCACAGCTGCTTTCAGCCACAAAAACAGCAGAAAGGAAAACTTATCGCACCCTGTACTCCAGGGCTAACATGGAAAGCACAGAGTGCTGACACCCCATGGAAATGCTTAACATTGTCATTTGAGGACCAAATTGTTGACGAAATTGTAGAATGCACAAACAAGAAAATTGCTATAAACGCTGACAAGTATGGCCGGAAAACAGTGACGCACTACAGCCTAGAACCAGCAGAGGTACGTGCAATACTAGGGATTGTGCTCTTCAGTAGCTACCAGAGAGACAGAAATGTCGAGCCTATACACCAGCCCAATCATTTACCGTGTGGCCATGTCACAAGGTCGCTTTGAGTTCCTATTGAATTATTTGCGGTTCGATGACCTCAACACACCACAGCTGTGGCAGTAAGATGACAAGTTTGTACCCATTAGGAAAATCTGGGACATCCTGTTTGGAACTTGTGGGAAAATGTAGATGCCAAGTAAAAACCTTTCTATGGACGAGCAGCTGCTGTCATTCAGAGGCATGTCCCCGTTTTGCATGTACATACTCAACAAACTTGCAACATATGGGCTGAAATTAGTTCTTGCAAACGACAAAAAAAGCAAGTACTAATTGGGTGCGATCCCTTACCTGGAGAAGCGGGGGACAAGACACTCACAAAATATAAACCTTGGCCATTACTTCACGAAAGAGTTAACCAGTCCATACCACCATAGAAACAAGAACCTGACCACAGACAACTGGTTTACGTCTGTGCCACTAGTGAGAGCTCACCTTGACAACTGCGGCATGATCCTTGTGGGAACATTTAAGGGAAAGAAGAAGGGGATACGGAAGAAGATAATACAAAAAGACACTCGCAAGCTGCGGTCAAGTGCGTTCCTATTCACAAAGGATATTTCTCTGGTGTCGTATGTCCATATAATATCCAAGACCAAGAAGAAAATGGTACTGCTAATGTCTTCCATGCACACGCACCAACCCTCAGAGACACTGGCAAGCCTGATGTGATTGAATTTTATAATGCCACCAAAGGAGGAGTTGACTCATTCGATCCGATGTGTGCACAGTATTCATGTGGACGAAAGGGCAAACGATGGCCGGTGTGTATGTTTTTCGGGATGCTGAACGCCTCTTGTATTAACTCGTGGATCATACACAGTGAGAATTTGATGCGGACAGGTGAAAAAGTACTGATTAGGAGGAAGTACATGCAGGAGTTGGCACATGCCCTCATCACACCCTGGGCACAGGAGAGGCTCAGCTCTCCATATCTGGCACACCCCCCCAGAAATCTCATCTGCACCGTCTGCAATCTACTTTCACTTGGAATTGCTACAGGGACACCACAAACAATTATAACAGACAGTCAAGGACACTTGGTGCGCTGTGTTGAGTGCCCTAAGAGTTATGACAAGAAGACTTACCCCAGATGCCACAGGTGGCGTCACCCTATTTGCTCTCGCCATTTCTATCCTGTCTGGCTAACTGCCTTATAAGGTAAGTTATGTTATGGTAGTTCTCTGCAATTATTATTTATTATATTTAATTGAAATTAGTAAATATTAAAATTTAATTTTTGCTTCTCAAAAAATACCCTTTTTTGTGTATCTACACTACACCCCGGAGTGATGCCAAGATGTTGTGGCTGCCCCAGCTGAAGCTCCCATTACCTAAGTGGGTCCAGGCCAACGCTAAAGTCTTCAGCTGCAGTATTTTTTCCCTTAGAATTGTTTATTCTTTAGTTATTTCGTGATTTTCAGAATTTTAGTCAGGTTTTCTAAATCCCCCCTTCAGTATTATTTTTTTCAGGAACTTCTTATAAGGGGAAATGAAAGCCACGGAGTTATATTTTCCAATTTTTTTTCAACTTTTAATATAATTTGATTGCAAATATGGTTTTTTAATTTCCAAATATCGGGTGTTTTTCACCCTGGGTTTGTAATGGTGTAACGCGCAAAATAGGGTTTGTGTTATAGGGTTAAGATGGACCTAATCATATAGAATAACCCGAGTCACCACATTATCAACTCGGCATAGAGTCCAGGGTGTAGATCAAGCAAAGAGTCTCTAAAAACATAAATCCGACTTACAATTAGTAAAGATGAATATATTATAATTCAAGTGAAATCAACTCTCTCTCTCTCCATGGCTTTAGGAATTTCGAATATATTTTAGTTTGCATTTGCAGGAGTGTGGCTGATTGTGCCGAAACAAGGTTTAAAAATTAGACATAGGAGTTTCCTTGTCACTTTTGCTGTGTCAGAGTTAAATGTGTGCATACAAAACCAGTTAATATTGGCCCTCCTATGCCCTTCAATGTCGGGGTTCAGCTATTATATTCTTCTAATCATTAATCTTTACCATATTTTGTATGTGAAATGTAACCATATAGCCCTGCGATCCTTAACATGCGCCAACACTTTGCCTTCTGTTCTCTTTTTACCTTCTGCTATCTGCTTGTAAACACGGCATGTAAAACTTGAGCCAGTGTAAGTTTTGTCATCATAGTGTAGCTAAAACACGCAAAAAAGCACTATATATGGTCTATACAAGGTATCCTAGAAAAAAGTTAACCGTACTTTGAATTAGTATAACTCGAAACTCATTCGAGATTTTTTAGTACTGTAGAGCAAAACAAATTTACCAACGATTTCTCTGTCGATTCTGAAAATTTCATTAAATTCTATTTTACGATATTAATACACTAATGGGTTTAGTGGAGGCTATCAAAATTATGTTTGCGCAAGGAAGTAAAATAATGAAACTTCGAAGTTTAAAATCAACAAATATATTTAAATCCATTTTTAACAAAAACACTTCTTCATATAGGTAATGAAAATTCATTTTCTAATTTTTTAAGCACCATTTCCTCCCACATGTCCTTCATTTCTTTCCAAGCACAGTTGCGCCTTTGATCGCATTGATTGAACAACTTTTTGATTAACTTGTGATTTTCCTTAAGTCTATTGACTTCATGTGTGATACTATCGCTTAACTGGTTGATGCTTTGTGGTGGAGGAGAATAAACTTTATTCTTCAGATATCCCCATGAGAAATAATCGCACGGTATTAAGTCAGGGGATCTTGGAGGCCATTCAATTGCATGATTTAGCGCGACAATGTGGTTGTCAAACGTTTCTCTTAGTTTTGTTCTTACAGCAAGCTGTCTATGAGCTGGTGCGCTGTTGTGAATCCACCAAAGTATATTGAATTGATTGCCGTAAATCTGAAGGAGTTACGGGAAGATCCTTTCGTTGATTATGCTCAGGTATGCAGCACCATTCAAGTTATTCTCGTATTACAATGGGCCGACAAGATAGCCATTCCCGTATATTCCAATCCGCAGAGACACTTTCTGCTGGCAAATACGTCTGTCAAAGTTGAAAGCTAGGGGGTGGTTCAGCGGCGCATATTGCCGAATGTTATGGCTATTTACCTTTCCATTCATGAAAACGGCTGCCTCGTCACCAATCACAACGTTTTCCAAGAAACGAGCAGGTTTATGGAGAAGATATTCAACAAATTGTCTACAACGATGAAAATGAGTTTCAGGAAGCTGGTGTCTTGCATGCATCTTATAGGGATGCCATTTTAAGTCATGTTTAATTATGCGGTTAAATGATGACTTTGACAATTGTAACCCATTCTTTCTGACTTATACATGTGGATTTTGAAGAAGTGTCATCTGAACATTTTCGATATTTTCTGTTGTTCATATTGTTCTCATACGACCCGAACGACCTTTATTTAGATTTAAGCATGTTCCTTCATGATGTATTTACGAACATTTTTACAAATTATGGGCTAGCTTGGTGGGTGCCTACCTGGAAAACGTTGTCCAAATGAACTTTGTACTTGTTTAATACTGCCAGTCTTAATAAAGCTTGTGACTACAAATACGAGTTGATCTTTTGTTAACTACATGATTAAAAATGTTCTATGGAAGTAAACCTTTACACAGAAACGCTTTGATTTGCATATTAAACATTAATGACGAGACTTACTACAGCGTGGCTGAAAAAACATGTTATAATAACCTTAGGCTTTGCTTGAAGAATCGCACAGTGATCTAGGCTACCTAGGCTTCATACGCTTCTCTTCAATGTGCAGGGTGGCCTAGCCTTCTTAGGGTTCGTTTCATTATTTTCCTTTCTTGCGCAAACATATATTTTATAGCCTCTACTAAACCTATTAGTGTATCAATATCATTTAAGAGAATTTAATGAAATTTCCAGAATCGACGGATAAATAGTTGTTAAATAAATCACTTTTACAGCACCCCAAAATCTCTAATAGGTTTTGAGTTATACTAATTCAAAGTACGGTTAACTTTTTTCTGGGACACCTTGTATATGTATCATATTTGGATGTTTATTTTTATGTAGTATTTAGTAGAAGTTCGTAAGTTCGTACAATATAATTAATGGGTGGTGTCTAAGCATTTATATGACGATTTATTGGTGCCCACTCAGCGGGGAGTTCTCTTACCTTAAAAAAAACTGTTTGTAGTTTCAAAAGAACGGTGTGCACACATATCAGGTGTAAACACACGTGAAAATATCTTTATTCAGGAAGAAGAATATCGGGCTTGGACTGAGAGTATAATGGATTGTACCCAAACAATTTTACTTCTTAAATAGTTTAGTCGATCCTACTTTCTTAGACATAGTGAATAATTAAATTCATCCTACGGTCTACCTGTCAACGCACAATGAAATCCATATATTTCAGCCTTGTTTAAATGAACTCTGAAATGAACGGAGTGAAAGTCGATTACAGACAGTTATTCATATTTCTTAAGGAGTAGGAAAATTATCAACACAGAATTTGCTACAAGCATATGCACTAAAGGCAAATATCGTTATAACTTTCTAATGAAAATAGTCTGTAAGTCACTCGTTATTCAGACCATTTTTCTTAGCCGAGGCATATTCAGTATAATGAGAATAAAATTTGGAATATTTTTAATTTAATATTTACCATAGGCCAATGCCATTAGGCCTAAAAATCTACTACACAGCTGAAAACGAGCGCAAGGTTTCAAATGTACTGTTTGTCAACTGATCTACGCTACATATTACACATACAGTCACAGTCACACACGAAAAATAATACTCACTTTTTTATTTCGAAAGACGAGGGTCATTTTATGGAAATAAGAGACAATTTGGGTAAAATATCCTTAAAAGCTTTGATCTCCGGAGGCTTTCAATTATGAATAAATTTTATATTTTTAGCAAATGGAATTTGAGGATTAATATAAATATCATTCAAAATATTTGGGGAAAAAAAGAAGCCGAAAAAGACGATGGAAGAAAGAAAGAAAATGACAAAAGGCTAAAAAAAAAACCCGAGTGGCAATTAGTTGTTTTTTAAATTAAATTATTTAGCTGCTATAGATAACCTGTTCAGGCAGAACAATCTTACTCTGTACAAATGCGTACGAAATTTTTAATAAAATTAATAATCCATAACACTATATTTTAGCTAAGCAATTTTTTGGAGCGTTTGAATTTTAGTTTACGAGTCAACTAGGTTTATTTGAAGCTTTTATACAAGTTCTTTTAGGATTTTATTTACACTTCAAAAAACAGCCGGCATGGATGGTTTTTCGTATATTTCAATCTTTTTATCTTTCTAAGAGTTCAGAAAAAATAAATATCAATATCGAACTTTTGGGAATTTTTTTAAACAAAAATAATTACAAATCTTGAAGTTGAGAAAATTTATTATAATTAAGGCAGGGCTGTTTTATTTTATATATAACAGTAAAGTTAGATGTGATATAAAGACCAAAACCCGTTGCTAGCTGCAGATAGGCGTACGGTTCTTCCTCCTGTAAGCAGGAATGGCGAAGCTGCTCCTCTTGTCCTCATCATCATCATCATCACTAACTCTATAATTTAAGAATGGGATTTTTTGGAGTATTTGAATATAATTTCATCTTAGTTTAGTTTTGACTTATGTTTTTTTATAGAAGTTATTTTTAATAATTCTTTTTTAATATCAAAAAACAAAATGGTGAAGTTCAGAAATAAATATAAGTATCAAAATTTTATGAATTTTTTAAAACCTAAAGAATTACGAATGGTTAAGTTCAGAAAATTTATTTTTATATATCTTCTATAACTATATTTTAGCAACGTGATATTTTCAAAGGGGGAAATTTAGTTTAGAATTCCTTTTTAAAATTATGTATTATAATTGGCGAACTTCAGAAAATTTAGAAAAATTTAACCATGACTGCTTTTTTTAAGATTTTAAATTTAATATTAGTAGCGAAATGCAAGCTTCCCCTGTAGGGGGAAGGGGGGGGGGGTTAGTGGCGAAGCCATTGCCTGGTAACTTTAAATTTGACCGTGTTGAATCTTTCCTATGATTTAAAAAAAGAAATTCGAAGACTAACGAGCGCATCTCCATCAAGAATATTTCGAAGGACGCTTGTAAAGGAAGAGATGAAGCTAGTAGAATCAAAGCACCCTTAAAGAAGGCATCATTGATTCTCCAATTTTAACAACTAAATAGACCCCAAATTCATCACTCTCGTCATGTAGTCTAATTACCCTTTCGTTAAAAAAATCCATACGAAACATCACCCTTTATACATCGAGGTTATTCGAGGTATTAAATTACATAAGACAAAGGGTCTTCTCCGCTTACCCCCACTGATTAGGTCCCAAACTCACCATTTTCAACAAGAGGTCAAATTTGAACATCGTATTTAAAATACCTTGTGATGCAGCATCGATGAAAGTCGTCATAAATCACATATTACACTACCTTACAACGCATAATTCCTTAGAGAGGTTAGTGATTATATGTATGTAAAGAAAACATGCTTTACAAAAACCCCCTTAAAAGGGCCATAAATCATATTAAAAATACCTCAAAGCAACACACCTTGAAAAGGGTATAAGCACTTCTACACACATTACGAATAATTAGTTCCCGCATTCAACCGATTTGATTGATTCGTCTTCTCTTTTAATCGGTCTAAGCAGATTAACCAAAGTGGACTTTCCATTTCAGCTTTAATCCTTATAGGAAAAAGATCACATCTTAAATCTTCATTCAGAAAGATGTGAGGGAGAGGGTGAAAAATGTATTCTTTGGGAGTCTTTTCTTTTAATTTGAGTGCTCTTGGAAGTTAGATTAGTCCCATTTTCATATGGGCAGGATGTATGGTCGGAAGATGGATCTCAATAGGATAGGAAGTGAGGTAATTTAAATTATTTTTGATCCAGTGAAAAAGACAACGAAATGACAGGTGTATTTATGCGTGCATGCGAGAGGGTGGGGGGAGAGGGGGTATTAAAAAGTTTGTATACAACTATGTTATAACATTTGTTCCCACTTTTTTCATTGAAGAAGGTTGTTGTTACAGTCGATAATATCATTATTTTCATTCTCGTTCTTCTGTATCTCCCCCCACCCCCCACTGAGTGCAAATTTCTTCGTTGGTTTGAATTGAACAAGGTCTGCTGACCAGAAATTCGCGTGCTCTCACTTATTCTGATTTATGACCTTACTAACCTTGGGAGTACATTGGCGATTCTATCATTCGAAAGAGAATGTAAAACAACATAAGGGCTTCAAATTTCGTTAGAACCTAGCCTAAAATAGAATATTCTTGCTCTGCCGGGCCATACCTAGCCTAGCTTAGTATAATTTAGCTAACCTAGTATAACCTAGTATAGTATAGCGTACTTTATCCTACCTTAGCTTAGTATAGCCTAACCTATCGCATCCTAGTATAGCCTAGCCTAGCTTATTATGCCCTAGTCTAATCTAGCCATGTCTAGCGTATCATCGTTTATTGTAGCCTAGCTTACTATAGCCTAGACCAGCCTAACCAGGTATGGCTTTGCATTACATGCCAGAGCTAGGCTAGCATCGCCTAGAATAGCCTAGCATAGTATAGCCAAGCTAGAATAGGCTACTATAGCCTAGCCTAGCATACTATAGGCTAGCTTACTATAGCTTATACTAGCATAACCCCCAATAACATAATATAGCCAAGCGTATCATATTATAGCCGAGCCGGATCATAGTTAGATTACGGACCCCAAGAAACCCATATGGATAATAAGTACCTCAATTTTGGCCTTATGTAGATAACGGACCCCATTCTTGCCCAAAGAATACCAAACTCAACTAAATTTAATAAAACAAACTTTAATATATATATTTTTAATTTAACTGAATGGTTAGGTTGGTTTTCTTGTTTTTAATAAACTAATATAAAAAGTTGTCTTTGATTAATTAAATCGTCATATTTATTATAAGTTTAATTAAAAGAAAATTGTGAACTAATGGTGTGACGAGAATGAAAAAATGTATTGTTTATGTGCCTTTCACGCCACATAAATTCGTCTAAGTATGAATTTAAGTGTAATCTCCTACATCCATGCATTGATTTTATCCAACTTTTTTTGCCTATTCCAATAGCTTTCGATAGGTTGTGTGAGTACTTGAGTCATTGGGTCAATAAAACAAAGCGAATGATTCACTTTCCTGTGACTAAATCCAATATCTTGTTTAATACGCCTTTAAGCCTTCCATTCATCACTATAAATTACAATTCCAGGTTTTACTATTTTTTGTATAATTGGTAGTAACGTTTCTGCATTTCTCTTTTTCACAATCTCCATATATCCTACAACACGTTTATTGCTTGTATCAACAAGACCCAGATCCTATAAAGGCGTGCTCAGAAATCTTCCAAGATGGTGCTTAGGTTTGTGTGAGAAACATGAATGGTCTATTTCTACAATAATTCCCGGACCACCAAGTTACACTGGATTATCTTCAAAATATTTAGAACACATCTTTCTGAAAAAAACTCTATATATCCACGATAGTTTTTTTCTGAAATATTAAACTGATTCTTTGCATTTTGAGGGCAAACTCTTTTACTCCAAAGATAAATTGCTAATATCCATGTGTTCAGAGGTAGCTTTAATTGACTAAAAAAAAATTTGTCTAGAGATGAGAAATATTTAGTCCAGTTCATATTTTGATGACAGCTGCAACACTTCATTTTCAATTCAATTTCAATATTTCGAAAGTTGCTTCACCGAAATCAAATATTAGTCAATTTTTTTCTAATATTAATTTCTTTTTTTAGCTTTTAAATTTTTTCCAGTAATTTTCAAAAGAATAATTGAAGTAATAATCTCATCTCATAAAAATATATTTAGTATTTTGGACAATTGACCGATCATGAATAGATCTATTTTCCAAGATGTCGTGTGCCCTGCAATATCAACTGGAGAGACTTTAACGGTTATTAACTGGATGAAACAGCACCGTCTTCTTGCTATTAAAAGGAAGCGTTGCAGCTGTCATTAAAATATGAATTGGACTAAACATTCCTCATCTTTAGACAAATATGTATGGAAATGCCAAATTACAGACCACCAAATACAAAACAAGAACACCAATACGTTCTAAATCTTTTTTTAGTCAATCAAAGCTACCTCTGAAGACAAGGATATTCGCCATTTATCTTTAGAGTGAAAGAGCCTCCCCCAAAATGCAATGAGTTAGCTGAATGTTTCAGTAAAAACTACCGTGGATATAAATAGTTTTTTCAGAGAGGGTATTTTAGCGTGAATGACTATGAAGAGGTTTATGAAGGAAATAGTGAAGTGCTGGAAGTGAAAATTGTGTGGAAGCTAGATATTACCAAAAGTGTAGAGTACTTTTGTTCTTAAAACAAGGTGATACATGAGAAGAGTGACCAGTATATTTAAAAAATGATGGTCAATTCATTAAACTTCAGCGCTAAATAACAAAACATAATGATAATAAATATTTATATCTTTGGGCAGAGAAAATATAGGAATTCATCATGTATGTTGTACTGGGTATTTCCCTTGCTTCTTTTGAAGTTCTTCGTGTCCTAGAAGAATTCTCGGTTGTATTTTTGTTTGATAGTTTAAGGCTACTTTAATACTCATAAGTCCTTCAGCTCGATCGTTATAAAAGCAAACGCATCTAATATTCTAATAAAAGCAAGCGCTACTTGAACCCTAGTAAAAGCAGGCGCTACTTGAACCCTAGTAAAAGGAAGAGCAACTTGAACTCTAATGAAAGGAAAAGCAACTTAAACTCAATACATGGTTCGTGGTGTTTTGCAGTGTAGAGCAACCAAGTTAAGAAAATAAATTACAAAAAACAAGTGTTGAAAATACCATCTTTAGAGTGTAGATGATTGGTGGAGAAACCGCTGTTGTAGATTTACATGGTCATGCTAAAGAATATTCTTTCTTACAAGTAAGTGCGATTGTTCTTCGTGTTAATGGAACTCAAGCGACTATTATTAGATTGAAAATAGTTTGGCCAAATACTCAAAAAGCCATTTTGAGCAGGCTACTTAAATTTCTTAGGGGAAAATATGATAGATATTAAATTTAGGCTATATATAGACTATCCTATATCTGCATTTAAATTGTAATTGAACTATATAAATATTTTTTTTTTTCATGCTCATACGCACACAACAGCTGAATGGTTGCTTTTACCCACCCTGCCTCCTTTCCCACGCCAACTGCGCTCTCCCAACCCCATACCCGGTACTTGATGACTTATTCGAACGCCCTCCGCCTCTTGGCACACAAAAAACTGAACCTACTGCCTCCTTCAACTTACAGAAAATTGAAGGTCCGCAAGTTGCTAAAATGTTCTGCAATAACTCATCTGGGTTACTCATTGAGTTATTCGCTGTGTTCTACTTTTAACTCTGAATAATCGCCTCCCCCCCCCCCACCTGTCAACCCTTGACCTAAGACCCTCGTTCAAAGCCATAACCATCTACAAACCACTTGGTTACCCATCAGATCTTTTCTTTGACAAACTGGATGATCCCAATATCTCCTTCTCAAACTCCTGCGCTATTGTATTTGCACTAGGCGATTTAAATATAGCCTCAACACCAGCTCAAATCAAGTCTTCGAACTTTTTCTCATTTCCAATTTGTCATTAATTAAAACCTGACCATCGGCAACATTCCTGAACTCATTTTCTCCCTAAAACAATTTCCCTCAAACGCCACATCTGATTACCTTATTATTTAAATCACTTTAAACTCTACCTTTTCAAACTAACCTACCCGATGTTCCTCTCGCACGCTCGCACAAACGTAGACTCTCCTTCATTGACTTGGGACTGATGTCTCAGGATTTATCCTCACTTCTCCGGATATCCCTACTGTCTATTCTAACCTCACCCTATTCCACTACTCGTTTGCGCAGTCACTTTTCTCCTGCATAGTCACTCACGATCCTCCAGCGAAGCCCAAACGTCCAAACACGTAACATCCTTTAGGCAAACAAACAAAATTCTCAGGCACTTTTCAACCTCCTCGTTCATCTCTCGTCTCCTAGGCTACCCTAAACTCTTTGCCTCATATATTCTTCCGCCTTCTGCGCACTTTATCTGAAAGGTAGTTAATATTTGCTCTATTATCCCTTCTTCACCCGATCCTGTAACACTGTAACCACCATTAAATCAACTCTCAATTTCACTTCCCTCAACTCAGTCTACCCTGAAGAGCTCATCACAATACTCCGCACCTCAAAAAACTACCCTCCGCTTAACACTTTCACACACAGTTTTTATGTTCAGTTCCAATCTGTTTTCATAGTACATGTACTGGTTATCGTTAATGCTTCCTTGGCGCTCGGTGAGCAGCCTCCTCCTGCATCGAAGGAACATTCCAGTCCGGCTTTTTGGCAGGTTACAGCTCTGGCTCGCCTATCCTACATGTTACGGATTAACGACATCGACCTAGCGAGGTCGACGCTACGAAGCCTTCTCGATCTTTCGGCAACAGTTGGCACAGTTGACCACTTCTTTTTTCTCCATCGCCTTCTTAACTTCATGTGTGCCTCTGGAACTGCTCTAAACTGATTTCGCTCATATTTGTCAACTCGTACTCATTCTGCTCATATCAGTGGTGAAGTCTCTTGGCTAGCTATTGTTTCTGTTGTGTTCCTCAATGCTCTACGATTCGTCCGCTTCCATTTCTATCCTGATCACGTAAATATTTCTATTTTGCCCCAAATCGTAGGGCATTGCCGTCAATAATCTTTTATCTACATATGACTCGATTACTGAATGGCTATCTGATAACTTCCTCGAACTCAACAATCACAGCACTCAGAAACGTCCGATGGGAACTTCATCAGATGTTACTCAGTGGAAAATTGTAGCCCCTTTCTCAACCTATAAAACTTCTATTATTCGCATTATTATTTCTTTTCTACTGATTTTTTCTCTCTTTTTCCCATCAGGAGTTTCAAGATGTCCTGAAATATTTATTCTTTTACCTCTTCTAAAATTTAGTATTAAATTCTGATTGCTCTCTTTTCTACAATATTTTTGTATTCATGGCAGAAAGTATTGAGACTAATATATATTTATATTTTTGTATTCCTTTTTTAAATTTACGTGACAGGAATAATTATTATAATATTGAAATCATTGCAGGTTTATTCAAACGTCAGCTTTTCAAAAATAAGAAAATCAGCGCATTGCTTCGCAGAATCTAAAATCACGCCCTGTTGTTGTAAAAGGTCAGTTTCAATCCCTATAGCTATAGGTTGAATAAATGATATGTAGTTATAATCTATTTCCTAATATTTGGGGGGAAGAAAAATAAATTGTCGAATATTTTTCAGTCTCAAAAATGGTTCTTACCAAAGGAAAACATGCAACTATCGTTGCTGTGCATCAAAGTGGCCTGCAATATAAGAAGATAGTTCATAAGGGTATTGCATCAAGGAGCACCATCTTTAAGAGCAATAATGCCTTTAGAAAGACTGGTAGCACTCCTCTCGATAAGATCTAAGAAGAAGCCTCATCTTACCAAGAAGAACCTTGCAATTAGGCTGTACTTTTGTAGGAAATATAAAGGATGGATTGTTGAGCAGTGGAGCAAAGTGATATTCCCTGAAGAATCTCTTTTCCGCCTGTTTGGAGTTGCTTAAAGATGGCTTGTTAAGAGAGAAACGTGGAGCGCTTTTACGAGTTCTGAGTCCTGCCCTCGAAAAAGCATTCAGAGAGTCTCCTTGTTTGGGATTGCTTCTCAACTAACATAACTAGTACACTAACAATGCAAAAGCAATAAAAACATTCTTGGCTGAAAATAACATCGAACTTTTATGACCTTGGCTCGGCAATTTGCCAGATTTTAACTCATTTAAAAATTGGTAGGTAAATCATACTGGCGGTTGATAAACAGAAGTCATCCAATTGTGAGGAGCTTTGGGTGCATATTGAACAAAAATGGAGCAATATCTATAATGATATAATTATAAATTTGATCTCCAGCATTTTAAAATTAATTTAAGCAGTCTGAAGAGTAAGGAGCATCATTGTAAATATTGGCTGTGCGTATCAATTGACTGTATTTATCAATATAATTGGATTTGGCTATGAATTTTTGTATATTTTTCCTTCAAATCATGATTCAAAGCGACGTTTGATTAGCTTTATTAATTTATGTGCTTTTTTCTTTCTCAAAAATATGTCAAAATTTCCATTCATTTGACAATACATCATACAGCCCCTCTGGTCAATTTTTAATGCTTTAATTTTTGGTTGTTGAAATGAGTCTGTTGGTCAATTAAAATTTTAGGAAAATTGCATTGGGCGCAGCGATGATATGCAGGTACCCTAGCATTATTCGGCCACCTTCAGAACAAAATTGGAGATGCCGGGTGGATGTCCGTCAACCATGTAAAGCAAGTGATTGAATTCAACAGACCGATTAAAGAACCCTAAAATATAGTTTATATTAGAGGGTCCCCCAAAAGTTAGAAGGGCTGGCTTAGGCGATATCCTCTCGTGACTGTGAGAAGAGCTCCTTCCGAGGGCTTGATGAAGAGCTTAGTTATCTCTTTAAATTTTTTCTTAACCGCATAATTAGGATTGTAGATAATTCTCGATTTATAAGGCAGAGCTAAAAAGGATTAAGTGAATTTTCCATTTTCTTCGAAAGCAGGGTTAACATTTAAAATAGATGATTGAATCACGAATTGTGGAGTTTGCGTTAGAAAGTTGATTTATGTGATATCCTCTCGTGACTGAGAAGAGCTCCTTCAGAGGGCTTGAAGAAGAGCTTAGTTATCTACAACTTTGCCTTTTTAACCGCATGCCGAATGCATTGGGAAGGTGGCAATTATTGACATAATGATCGCAAATAAAATTCTACTAGGGTATAATTTTTTCTTCTCATCTTTCTAGGTAGAGGGCAATCAGCAATAAAATATTGTTGCTAGTGAATAAAATGACGTTTGATACATATCATTACTATTCACCTATAATATCAATATACATCATACTTCGTTTCGTGTATTTTATATAAATTCATCTATTACTAATCTTTTCCACCTCTCGTCAAATTTGCATAGAAAAATCAGGCGGGTTTTCATATTCTGAAGCGAGTCTTTGGTTTTGATTGTTATTCTCACTCTTTTAATCGTTTAATCGGAACCATTTGCGAGACTCATAAAGCAGTTTGTTTGGTTTTAATCCTCGTCCAGGAAATTTTTTAATAATAAAATAATACTAGAGCCAAAGAAGGCTTATCCCTTCCTTTTGTTTTCAAAATGCAACTCATCAAAAAACGAAGTGCCTTTTAAAATAAAAATTGCATTAGCTCACTGAAACTTCGTAAGTATGTAGGTAAAATAACACTTCTTTCTTCTGGAACTCAGGATGTGTAACTTTTTTAGAATCGAGGACTCCGATTAATCACAAATACAAGAGGGCAAGAGTTCCGGATATCTAAAAGTTTACATGAACAAACAAGGCTAGATAGAACCCGTAAACACCTTCCTACGAAGCAAGAGTCAGGATAAATAGGATAAGCTTGCTGAATACCTTCCTAGGGAGACACTAGTAGCCCTTGACCAAAAGGTAGCCCGAGGCAGGTGCAAACGCAAGACTCTTGAGGAATCACAATCACCCTTCCCCCACAAAAAAAACCCAGATAGCTTCAAAAGAAAAACAACATACTAAATATGAAAATTAAATATAAAAGATTTCAAATTAGATAATAAAAACAAAAGAAGAGCAAATAGATTTCAAGCGAGGCTAAGTAAAAAGATCTCGAAGTGGGACAAAACTAACCGAGAATAACAACGAAACATAAACTTGAGTGGAGATGGTCCGCTTACCGGGCACACTGCAACACACTTACTTCCCTTCCCCTTTCAATATTTTACACTGCCCTCCCCTTTATTATTTACCCCCACCCTCTCTCTTTCTCTTTTTCTTTTATCAAAATAAATCTCTTCTAGTTCAGACAAAAAACGCCAGCAGTCAATTAACTCAGTGGAATTACCGAATGTAAAATAACCTCCACTTGATCATAATTCACGAACTCCAACTCACCAATTCTTTTGCTGCTCTCCACCTTCAATTCCCGTTATTAACATCAAGAATTAATTTAGAATATTTATGGTACCTTTCCTTTCCTATTATATCTGCGTACATGTGCATATTTCTGTGTTGTGTGTTTATGAAAGTAATTTAACGCATGTACGCCATAAGAATCCCTTTATCTCTTGTTGGCGAGCAAAGTAAATGAAAAACATTTTGTCTGATATCTCCTCGTGACGATAGCAATAATTGGGACGAAATAATGGAATAATCCATTTTATTAATTAAAGACCTGTCAGATGTGACGTAATTTTAATTTCCGTCTGATATCCTGCGTCTATCTGTCTATCTATCGGATCATCTCTCGCTCATCAACAATGACGGGCGGTTTTTAGTTAGTAGCAGGATGAAAGCCGAATTGGCGCTCAGCGGCTGAGTAATCAAGGATGTGATTTAAGATACTGGTATGAAATGAACTATTTTCACTAATTTGCTTATTTTTATCTAATTTTGATGCCATTGTGTTATTCATTCAGCGTCCAGTGATAATAGTATGCCAGGGGGAATGGACCAGTTCGGCGCAGACCCCTTTCGGCGCAAGACCCTTTTCGGCCCAGACCATTTTCGGTGCAGAACCTAGTCGGCGCAGACCATTTTCGGCTTAGACCTTTTAGGCGCAGACCCTGTTCGGCGCAGACCTTGTTAAAATTTTAAAGTCATCCAGATTTACTTGTGAGCGACGGCGTTCGTTCATTCGTTCGTGTTCAAACAAACTAAAAAATTATTGGACCGATTTCTACCAAATTTGGGGGACCATTAGAGCATTAGCCTAGAAGGAAACTATTAATGTTTTTGCTAAGGTAAATTGGTAGAGATTATACAATCGCTAAAATATTTTAATTGGTTTGTTTACAAAATTGTACGAAAAATAATTTAGCGATATAGAAATGAAACATATTGAATGCATATTAGGATATTGTTAGTGCTATGTATTATAGAGTTAAGCTATATGCCAGGGTATGGAGATGCTCCTCTCACTCTAAAATCGGGCAAACATAAAACCAAAACAAACTTCGTGTATCTTAGGATTGTAGTTGGTTGCATGGACGATAAAGGAGTGATTGTTAGCCCTCCATCCTTAATACTCATGTCACCACTGACCCTGGGTTGGAAGTTCAATGAAGTGAGATCAGTCTATTCAGTTGCGTAATGCGTGTTTCGAAGTACATCTTCATAACTTCTGCTCTGAAATATCTCTTATTCCCCAAAGTGGGCGGAGCAATTGGTGATTACGTACTCAAAAGGTATTTATAAAAATGTATTTGGAAGACCAAAAAATGTTATCATTGAATAGGCATGAATAAGAAGTTAAACAGTCGTCCTTTTCTAAAGGAGAAGTCTGTATTCTCGAAACACACCACCTTGGGGGAACATTTAATTTATTCAGTGCTTTCAAGGATCAAAGGTCGGATGCTTTGCCCACACCGGAATGGGCGGCTGTAATTAAGTAGAGGCCGGCCACGGTCTATGTTCATATATGTATGTTGTGTGTGCGTAGATAGAGAGTAAGAGCGAGGGAGGAAAGGGGAGTGGAGGGTTATTTTTAGGTGTGTCTTTGTGATGCAAATAGAATGCCGACATGGTTTGGTGGGGGGGGGGTAAGGAGGGGGTAGGGGGGGCTTAGTGCCATATTATTGCACTTTCTGTGCTCATTTTTCATCACAAAAAGCTTGGTTGAATTTAACAGAACTAAAAATAAATGGAAATGCGCATTTTGTGGAAACCAGTTTAGTTGTTTTGGAAGTAAAAGAAAATGTGAGTGCCACAGGTTAAAATATTAATAGTGACACTTCCATTGATAATACTATTTCAGGTAATACTACTATAATAAATTTAGTAATAACAAGAAGAAATAGATAAAAATATAGAATAATAGTAAGAAAACGAAGAGAAAGTAGAAGACGAGGAAGAGGAAGTAGAAGTGGAGATAAACAAGAGGAAGAAAGAGGAATTAGAGGTCGAATAAGAAGGAAGAAGAATAATAAGAAAAAGAATCCACCTTCTTTTAATTTCTTTTTTTTTCAACTAGTTTTTTTTATCTTAAGAAGCGCCTGTGCCCCTGATCATTCGCGCTTCATTCTAAGCTTTTGCGAATTAGTTCAATAAATCATCTCATCGTCAAATCATCTTCCTGCTTTTATTTTCACTTGATCTAATTTTGTTTTTTAACACACCCCTTTAAAACTAAATAAATAAACAGTTTATATTTTCATTTTCCATTGTCCTTTACCATACAGCCTATCACTATGATTAAGTGATATGCTGTATCGTAAAGGACAATTTTTAAAATAAATAGATTAAGTTTAACTGGTGAATTTGAACTACGGAGGAAACGGGGATTTTAATAAGAGTCTGTCGTTGTCGATTTTGCTGTTAATAGATCTGCAGTAGCAATTGCTCAGAGGGTAATGCGACGAGTGAAAATCCAATCAAGTTACCTCAAGAGGGGATGGTTTTTACTTTTTTCATTCCCTGTGCTCGTTGTACGGATTTGTTCGTGAAGGTTTCTGGCTGCGATGCCCTTGTTTTTATACTGGAGTTCTTAGTTTTAATTAAATAATAAAAAAAAATATAATATAAGTATACAGAGTGGGGACGTTATTCATTCGCATGATGACTCTCTAAGCAAAAATAAAATTGGTTGTATTTTTTTTAGATATATGCGTCAAATTTGGGTCAGTTTTCATCATGACATGTTCTTTCGATCTCACTCGATGAACCCATTTGTAGCCTCAATAAAATCCTCCATGCGACCTCTGAACCGGCCAAACGTCTTCTTCACTCTTTTTCACTTTAGGCCCCGTAAGGCCCTGAAAATCCTGGTCCTTAGCACTTCCTTCATGTTAGAGCTGGATTATTTGGTCTCTCGTTCTACAGCGCCTCACAAAAAGAGGTCGACGGGTTGTAGTGAGACGAATTGGAAAGCCAAATGTCAGGTTATTTGTGGTTCAAGAAATTCTCTGACAGCCAAGCCTGGATATCCCGGCTAGTGGGCAGGGCCTAGAGTCTTAATATCACACATAAAGAGTCCCTGCAGCTACTCAGTCAATTTTGGAATTCACCACCTCATTCAGAACACGGATGTAGCCGTAGGTGTTAAGCCTGAAGCCAAACGGAAAGAATTGTAGGTACATAACGTCACATTTAATGCTGTCGACACTAGAAACCACGAATGTCACCGGAAACTTCATCAGCATGAATCTTGGTATCTACTTGGGTGCGACAGCCGGGCTCCTGTTTTCTTAGGAATTGGTCTTCTGCTCTTTGAAAAGAACTACAGCATGTCTGGCGCCAACAGATGTTTCACCTTTTGATCAGCTTCTTGGTGTGATTGGGTCCCTTTTCTGCAACACTTTGATATGAATTGTCCCTTCCTCATCATGTATGTAAAGTAGCGAATGTCCTTATGCACCACCAACCTGATGAGCTTTCCTTTCACACTTGTATACCTTGAAAAGATAGCTATCTTCTTCCAAGGATCAATTTGATGATCTTCTGGATTCCAGTGACGAATTCCGTCGTTCTGATCGCGTCAGATCATCAACCATGGGATTTCATCTCTGCTGTTGTCTCAGAGTCAAATCCTGAATCTTCTAGCTCCTTTCCGACCTTTTCCACCATTCTTCTGCTGATGCTGAGGAAGTGTGAAATCTTCTTGTTTGTCTTTACAGCGTGGAATTCAAAGACTCTTTGTCTCATCCACAAAACTTTAGGATTCATAATTTTCCATAGTCAATTATTATACAAAATTAAAGCCAAAGTTGTATATTCTTTTAAATAAATAGACCAACAATGAACGTTAAACAAATGGGCGTCAAATTTTTAGTTGAAAATTGCAAACAAATACCACTGTTTGCCGTGTAAACCTTGTCTTGGGCCACCTCATTGCCGCACTTAAAGCCTTGCCTCGCCACCAAAAATCTCAATATGCTACCGCTAATGGCGTGAGGCTAAGCCACATCGCGTGTGGTAAGTCGCCGGATGGAGCCCCAATTCCGGTCGACTTCAATGCGGTTCTCATAAGCTCTAGATTCTCGTGGTTCTGATCTCAGGTTAACCGGTGGTTCCCCATTGAGAAACAAAAACCCTAAAGATTAGTGCAGAACCAAATTACTGGGTCCTAAAGCAAATTTTATTATTCTCCTGAAGAAATTTCTATTTTAATCCCGCGGGGTAACTCCTTATAATCTGCGAGAATCAATAACGGGAAAGTTTCCATTAGGATTATAGAAATTTGGCTGTGTGCTAACACAAATGACTATGGTTGTATATACCTACTTTTAATATCTAAACTGTGGGAGAATTGAGGGTAATTATCCCATTTGGAATTATCTTACGTGGGGAATACGCTTAGGTGCAGTTTTTTCCACTAGTGATTCTTCGAGATGGGTAATTACCCGAGGTAGTATTTCTCATTGGCAAATTGCCACGTAAAAGTAAGTGCAATGGATGCGAACGTTAAAGAGCGTTGCAACACCATCCAAAATGGAAGATGTATATGGATGGATTTCAACGCATCCCTGCAAATTATCCGTTAAATTGAAATAGATGGATAAAATTGATTGGTGTTTTTTCTTACTTTATATTTATTGATTATTTTAATTTGTTGATTCATCAGTTGATTGATTTTTGATACTGTAATTGATAGCCTCCTATTGTATTTATTAATTTCGCTTGCTTAATTAATGAATGCGGGGTAGATTTGATGGATTGATCAATCAATTGAGTATATTCTTCGTTGATCAATCGAAACATTTCTTCTGGTGTATCGATCGATGGATTATTTGGTTAATTATATATCGATGGATTTTGAACAAATGTTAGATTATTTTCGTGAATACTCGATTGATTTACTGGTTTTATTGATAGCTTGGTTACTTGATGTTATTTTATTGATTCATCGATAAAGTCTTGAGCGATCAATATTTGTTTGTTTAAATGAAGTTACGCTGATTATCAAGGTTTAGTTTAAGCTACGTATGTAAAATTGGGTCGGTTTAGGTTAGGTTAGGTAAGATAGGATAAAGTAGGATCGTTTGGTTTAGGGTCATAAGGTTAGATTAGGATTATGTAAGTCAGTAATACAAAGCCTGAATACTGAGCTAATTTATTATTTTAACCTGAATGCCATTCGGTTCACCTCATTTGCCATTTGAGTTTTAAGGTCTTCCAAAGAAGTTGCCTACTTTTCCAGCAACCAGGGTTAGCCCATACTTTGAGTTACTAACTCTATGCCCCTTCTACCAATTTCATACTTCCTGATTTTACCATCTTTTTTAATAATATATATTTTTTAGATCATGGGCAAAGATGATTTTTTGTATTCGTATCTTATTCTTAATGGACCCAAAACAGAGATCTAGTACTAAGTCGTCCCTTGGCTATATGTACTTAGCCTGTCTGTGGGGTAGGAAGTATACCCACGTCGTCCTTCAGCATGAGTCGTAAAAGACAGCTAAAACAGGTTATGGGGGTGCTTTCCTGGGAAGCTGCACTCTCGAAAGTTTTATTCCTCGAACGGAATACACAATGGTGATAATGGGTTGGAGCATTGCAGACTACTCAATCATGCTAAAGGGGCATTGATGCATGTGAACCAAACCTTGGGGGAAAGTGGTTGATGATAAATATTATACTTATGCTCAGAAATTTGTATCTTTTTTACTTAGTCATAACTTTCAAGAAATTTGTGCTTTGACTCCTTAGTGGTAATTCATATTTGCAATTTCAAGATATTTGGGCTCATTTTTCTTTGTCTAAAATTTCTAAGAAATTTTGCGCTGCTTCTCTAGCGAAAATTTCATAAAAATTTCTAATTATGCCATTGGACATGATAAAAATATCTTAGATTTACTTACCACTTTTGTCAACTTATAGCGGTTTATAGTAGGTTGTGATAACCCATACAAGTTTGTGGTGTTTTGTAGCAACTTTTTTTAAGTAAAGAGTTTTAGCACCTTGTAGCAGCTTATGTTTGCTATAAAAATATTTGAAACCCTTGTAAGGATTTATAATACTTTGTGGCATTTGGTAGCAACTCCAAGCTCTAGCATTTTCTTCCCTATTCTAGCAATTGCCACACTAATACCATATTTTACACTGTATATATAGAAATGTCCTACTAATATGTTTCCTTCCAGAAATAAGCTAGTGGTAATATAGTAAGGTGTAAATATAAAGGAAATATCCAATTTGGGAATATACTCGTAAGTTAAGGCCTTTATTGATTTTACATAGTCCAAAATCAACCAAAGAGGACATCTTGATTTGAAACGTGATACTACCAGGTTTGTCAGGAGCGTTGTGGTAAAATTGATAAAAGAATTTGTGGGGTTGCCTAACCTGAGTACATAAAAGAGGATACTAATTTAGGAAGTAGAAACTCGGGAGATGGGGCACTAGACCATTTCATACCTACTCCAATTCTGACCAAATCGCTCCCTTTGTGGAGTGGTAAAACCTTGATAATTACCACCTCTATGATTTTCGAAACTTGCCTATCAAGGGCTGGATAGGCAATGGGTCTCTTTCATAGTTTAAATATAGTGAAAGGCTGCTTTATTCGCTAGATTACCACTTAACTCTCGCCTCCACATGTGCTAGTGGCTGAGAGGGCATGACTCAGACTTCGCGTATGCCTCTCTGCCCCTAAATATCCATTTATGTCCAATTTCCTGAAATTTCTCGACCATAATTACAGGAAATTAAATTTGTCATATGAAGGAACATAAATTTAGGCGTACGTGATTCTCTTCCAGGGGCGCTCCAACCTCATCTCGCTTCAACCAAACCTCAAACCTCATTTCCAGAACCCCAAAAGACACAGACCACCTCCTATAAATCTCGTGAGGTGACTGAATTGTAATTAACCGAAAAATTTCTTAATTTCTTTTGTAAATTTCTGTCGTGAACTTTTCGGCCTGGTTGTGAAACCTTTACGTTGGTGTCGTGCTACTTAATTGTAGGTTTTTAGTGGCGTAGATGTACGCCTATCACACTTTGTGGGGAAGAAGTTGGAGATGAACTGTGAAAATTATGTCTGAAAATTGGCACTCATTTAAGTTGCTTTAATTTTCAGTGGGGCCCTACTGATTAACGTAGGCTCAGAACCACCACGGATGACTACAGCGTATGGCAGTCACTGGAAAGGCGACCTAAATCGGCACTCGATCCGCCGACTAGCCACAAACGATGTGGCTTAACTTATCTAAAATCGGAATTGTGTCTCCACTCGCCTAATTTGTAGGCTGAGACTCTATATAAAAGCACACTAGGAGAAGATGGACAATTTATTCCTAAAACGTTTCGTCTCGACTATGAGACATCCCCAGTTATTGGAATTACTATACAAAACAATGTCAACATTTCTAGGTCGCGTGCTCTCAATTATTCTGACTTATAACCTTACTACCTTCAAAACTTTAAAAATATCATTGAAAAATAAAATAGTTACCATCCGACCGACCAACCTTCGAATCGACATAGTAACTTATAGAACTGCGTGCACGCGACTAATAAGAGAAGAGCAAAGACACCAACCAAATTAAGCGATCAGTTTTAGAAAGAAGAAGTACTCAATTGTCCGACGAAAACCAATTAAAAACTTCAAACAACAAACTTTTAAAACGTCGATTATAAAAGAAAACTCATTGTGCACAAATGATACTAACCAAAATTTGACACAATTAATGTAATCTTGCTTAGAACTTTTTGTCCAATAATAAGTATAACAATGCAAAAAGAAGTTGGTTGTGGAAGTTATTGGGAAAGAAAAACTGCAAGGAAATCCCAGCTTTAATGACCCTTCATAAATTTGTCCAGTCCCAGCTGTTGTATCCTTATCCCTTGATGCTTCGGAACAGAAAGGCATGTTTATATTTGATACGTCTAGACCCAAGGAGCAGCGGAGCTAAGGGAAGGGTCAGGGTCTCAAAATGACGAAGGGGGGGAGATGGCATGAGTTATTATGCGGTTGGGAACCAAACGCGGCGCCCAATTATGGGTGACTTAAATGAGGGCTTCTGGGAAGCATTAGCTCAACATTTAGCTGCGGGATGGTTGCGACAGGGGGTTGTTGGGGTTAGATGGGGGGACAGTAGGATGAAAAGCCATGTTTAGTGGAGGGTATGTCCCGAGGACTTAGGGGGGAAAGAAGGTACTAGAAACCTTTTAAATTTGTGGTTTGTAGATGATTCCAAAGACTGAAAATGAGCTAGAGAAGAAAATTAGTACCCACTAATAACTCAAGTCATTGAGAAATCAATTTCGGATAATGACTAGGATTTTCATCATCCTTACACTGAAAAGCCACTTATGGTGGAAAAATAACATCAGCACAATTTTCTTCTCCTGAGGCTCGCAAAACATTACAAGAGTTATCGCTATCCAAGAACCTGTTGATTTCAAGTAAAGCTCAACGCAATTACAGGCCGAGAGGCGGTCATTAATCAATGGTTGAACATCCATTGACATTAATACCTTTCTCCCATCCCCACACGATTTGGTCTAACGCGCTAAGATTACCCTTTCCTTCTCCGTTTCCCCATTTGGAAAGGTAATAAGGATAGAATCACCCAAAATTGCACGGTCAGCTCAAAAGATAAATAGCGTGGATGTTTCCCGGATGGTTTAATGATAGACCTACGACCTACTCTCGTCTTATCCTCCATTCATTCAATCATCTGCGTTAGTTCGATCGTGCAGCCAACTTCAACCCCGCTCCTAGACCTGAAACCTCTCAAACAATTTCCATGAGTGTTTTGCGGTTTTCCGACCATCTGTGTATATATGTGCGATCTTGCCTCATTTAATGCCATCTCACCTTTGACTCTCATTGTTAAAGTGGAAATAATACGAAGATGCTAAACCGCGAGAGATGCCGCAAGGCAGGGTTATTGGGCCACGATTGTTCATTGTTCAGCTTCAAAAGGTAGGCACCTGAATTCCTACCTTTTTGTCCTTGGCAATTAGAATGACCTTTAAAGAGTACGGGAAATCCTTAATGGAAGAGTACTAATGGTTTTCGCCAATGTTCATCAGGGCTCATGTTTAGTCTTCCATAAGTCTCAATTTGATCCTTGTTAGATATCTGCAATTTAACATTAGATTATTACCACAGCTATAATGAACTCATTCCGGATTATAGGTTATCCAAATGTTTCCAGGTCTTCAGAAATTTTAAACATTTTATTTAAGGAAGGCCGTTATGAATGCTTTTTACAGGGAAAAATGTATTGAAGCTCAAGTTGATGTACAAGAAAAGGATTCAGCACAAAGTTATTTATAAAAAAAACATATTGAAACTTATGATACTAATCATTAGCGATGTTATTGATCAGTTGAGAAAGTAACTAGTAAACTATTAGTAAGAGTTGAAACTTAGCAAAACTATTTAGCAAAATATTGCATTGTTTGAATCTTTCTATTGAAATTCCAATGTGTACTGTATGTACTCTTTTATGAACATGAGTAGGTGTTTCTTGGGATTTTTTAATTTTTCCATTAATGCCTAATGCGTTTGAGGAGGATTAAACACAAAGATAATCTTAAGAGGAACGTATTTAAACCCATGATTGTCTATCGGAATAAATAAAAATCAATAAATAAATACATAGCACGAGATCTTATAACCAACGAGAGCGTCTTCCGCTGAAAATTTGTAAAAGAGATCTGAAAAAATGTAGTGAACATAAGGAATAAAAGATGTGGAAGTTATTTAAAGAAGAAAATAGTAGTTATATATTCGGAAAGATGACAGATCCAATTCAAACTGGACAAGTGCTTAAGATATTGCACATGTCATGATATAAAGCGCTTGTATGACCTCTTTTGGAGAATGCGGTACATTTCTGATCTACACACATGCAAAATGACATTGCAATATTAAAACGCATCTAGCGTTGACCGAGAAAATAAATATCGTGCTAAAACAGCCTGAGGCACTTCAATTTACTTTAACTGGAAGATCGGTCTCAGCGCGACCAACTTGTTGAAGTCGTTAAAATATCAAACAGGTTTACCAATATAAGTTTCGACTCAATAGTTGAGCAAGATAACCGAGCGTCAAAGAGAAATAACAGTTTCTAGTTATTATACAAAAAAAAATTTAAAACTAAGAAATAGCAAACATTTCTTTTTAAAATAACTTGGACTGCATCCTTGGTTTGGAAGGCATTAATTAATGACTACAAACAGTCTTCAATCTCGTTGTTTCTAAAGTAAAACTTGCTCTTCTAAACCGAAAGCTGTGTGTCAGAGAAGGCAACTAACTATGTGATAATATTTAAATATTGATGTAAAAGCTGATTGTTGTGAATGAAATATATAATAATCCCTTGAGTTCACTAGTGGTGCTTGAACCGTGATTTTCATTTATTAAGAGGGCTAGCAAGTTTTAGATTATTTTCGGGGGTATTTTTTAGGAGGAATTTTTTTTTGTGAGTGCGGGAGGGGGGGACTAAATCTGTAAATTTATAGCTGTTGTTTTTACTCGAATGGATGATCGGCTCCTTTCCTTTCTCGAAGGGCTATTGTCTTTTTCTCGAACTGGCGACTGGCTTAGCTCCTTTGTTGACTGCGTGACTAACTGATCTCCATTCTGAAGTTGCCGGCATGCAGCTATTTATTATTGGTTGTCTCACTGGCTGTAATCCCTTTTCAACTGGTTGTAGTTTATTCTTGACTGGCTGATATCCCTTCTCGATTCACTGCCCGATTGTTGTCCTTTCTTGACAAGTGAAGATGTATATATAAGGTTTGATCGATTAAAATGTCATTCGCTCTATTTTACCCTATGTCACTCACTCACTTTAATTATGTTACTCTTCGATATACCTTTGTATCTTTCCTTATATTTCCCTGTTTATTAGCTTACCCATTTCTTTCGTTATATATCTTTTTTACTCCTCCCCCATGAACATCATTTCATTGGCATGAACTATTAACTTCATCGTTTAATTAGGCTTTTATCCCACAAATTTTTATTTGATCATTGGTGAATTCACTTCTATCACACACGCACATACTTCACTCGCTGCCGACACCCGTTTTCCTCCGAGGCTCCGACTCCGTCTTGCTGGTTGGGTGAGGCCAGCGAAAAATAACATCCCGACCGGCACGCGATTCGCCAGTTTGGTGGGTTGGTAGGTGGGGAAGGTCACTTGAAGCTGCTTGTATGCAGCCATGAAACGCCGTAGAAACCTTTGCTCGTCAATGATTCCTGGATGGGAAGTGAACAATGGCAGAGATCAGAGACGTCCGACGATTCTGAACAGATCTCGGTCCGTTAGATATTTAGGCAGTCATGACTGAGTTTCATATCTAATTCGTGGGGTTTTCCATATTTTGCTATTAATTTTCGAACCGATTTGCTTTGTTTAGTCTCTTAGTAACTGCTTACAAGCTTAAGTTGGCTCCTACCTCACCCACTAACCCAGGACGTTGATTTTAAATTTAGCCTTTATTATCATATCGCAAACAAGACATGTGTCTGGCCTTATTGTATTAATATGCTCAAATAGGAATATTAGGCTAATTGACATTATGAGATTATTTCATTTTATGTCTAGAATAGCATTTAGGATCATGTTGGGTATCCTAAAAAGTTTACTGGAGACGTTACCCGACTACTACTCAATCTGCAGATTAATTCGAATCTTTCGACATCGCGAATTTCCACATCCAAACTAGCTTAATATCTTTTAGCCTTCTCTAATATCAAAAAAAGTCTTAATCTCACTTAGCTTAACATGTTTAGCATTTCTCACATTAAATTTCCCAACCTTCCCCAACCAACTTCTCTACCATTACCTAACTTTTACAAGCCTAATTACCTTAATATTTCATATCTAATCTTTCGTAGTCTAACCTCTACCTTAACTGAACCATCATAACCTTACGTAAACAAACCCACAAATTAATAAAAAGTATATATGAAACGAGAAGGAAATAAGGTGAAATAATGAATGGCCTATATTCGATGCCCCAAGTGTTGCAAAACGTTTAAAACCGCTCCTCCGTAGACAAGCGGTAACTAGGTAATGCGAATACATCCGTGGGAAAGAAATTGACATTATTTTAGAGCTTATGACACTAAATGTTCGTACTTTAATATGTAAACTTACACATAGGAGCTAAATACGTATTATCAGCCTCCAAAATCATCAAAATCCACGATTTTTGGTATTAAGGTTATTTGTACTCGGTTCACCGGATTCCTTAGCAACGGATAGCGGATGGGGCGACCGATATCTTAAAGTACCTCCCTTTTTACTGAGGCAATAAGCCCCAATCACACTATTATCATTAACAACAACATAGGCATATGTCAAAGCTATTAGGGCCCTTTCCTTTCGCTATACAGCACTATAACCTATGGTTCTGACATCAGTTCTTCCACTCGTAAACAAGATTGTCATGGCAACGAGGGCAACGCGTAAATCAGATTTACAGACCTGTCAATTGCCCAGTTTTATTTTCACTTCATTTATCCCTCTGTCTGTCTATATATATATATATATATATATATATATATAAGAAAACCCATGTGATCACTCTAAACATTTATTTGCTGGACGTTTCGGTCTTTAGAAATGACCATCTTCAGCGGATTGAACTCTATATATATACGAATACAAGAAATTTTAAGAATTAGATGACAAAATTGTAAAAATAGCACACATAATTCAATATTAGTTATATTATGAAAAATAAGTAAAACTCAACAAGAGACGTAACAGAAATACAACCAGAATGATAACAAGTAGTTAAATATAAAAGATATATATATATATATATATATATATATATATATATATATATATATATATATTCGTAGATCCTTTGCGTATATTGGGTCCGAGACGGCACACAATCCTCGATATGTCAGCTGGTAGCATGATGGTCCATGGTGTACCTGAATCCCACCCGTAGGGTAGTTTCAAGTCAATACCTGCATTACTCTCTTCGTTAAATGCTCCATTGACACTTAATGAGCGAGTTATGGAGGTCGCGGTAATTTTTCAATTTTATTTCCTCCCACTACTCTTTCCTCGGGATATTTACCTTTCAAACATTTCACTTCAGCTCACATATCCTCCAACACTACGAAATTCTTTTGAACACATTCTAACCAAGATAAATACCTTGATTTTTACTCATTACCGTCAGCATCATCTTCAGCATCATCACATTCTTATACTTACGTCAACAGACACTAATTCATGTTTCACCAGACAGTGGCAAACCAGACCAGCTCGAAACGTCTAAATTTAGAATCTACCCAAGTGCAACACTTTCGCGATCATCCGATTGCGAAACTAGAATACGTTGCCAACTTCCCCCCCCCCCCGATCTTCCATGAATCGTAGCCGGATGAGAGTTCCCTGCTGGGTTTATGGAAAGACGTGGCTCGTATCTCAGCGCCCCAGTGCAGTGGACAGATTCGTGAGAGATGCCAATTCGGGCGAGATTCAGGTGTATTGCATCCGTGTCTGCTGCGATGGCAGGCAATCGGTCGTGACAGAGAGCCATTTCGATGCGATCCTGGCTCTCAAAGAATGGTCTGGAGGCGTTTATTTTACAGCTTTGGATGAGATTTTCATTTTTTTTAGGTCATCGCTGAGTGGCAACTTACTGGAATCTCACTCTTCTATCAGGAATTCGTGACCAGCAACTGTTTGCTGGTGAAGGCTGGAGTACAGGGAGCTGTAAACTATGAGTGATTTGAATGGTTTTAAATAATTGAGTATTAAAGTTTAAAGAATGTGATGGGGCCATTTGATAGAGCTACATTAGATTGTAATCTTCTTTGGACATTCCTTACAGTTCTGGGAAGATTTTGTTTTCCTTCATGTCTTAGCTGAGCGCTAACTTGCTGGTATCGCACAATTCCATCGCAAATTAATACCTAGCTACTTTGGGGTGATTTAAGGTGGAGTAAACTGAGTTTTAAGGGGCTAATTGATGTCAATTCTTTTGAAAAATTGAGTTTTATCTTTTGAAGGCTGTAAATTGGAGCATTCAAAAAAGCTTTATTCCACTGAAATTTTAGATTTGCCTTGATAAATCTTCTCACCTACGTTAAACTGTAGCTCTCCACTGAGATTGGCTTTATAAAATATGAATCAGTAGTATACTGATAAAATAAACAAGACAAACTTATTTAATGATCGCTTTTGAAAATAGTTTGAGTAGCGCCATTTCTTTTAAAGTTCATGACATCCATCAACTGTCAAGCTTCGCTCCTTCAAGTCTGATTAATTCTTTGCAGAATTTTTCTTCATTTTTGTTTCGTACGAGTATGAATGACGTCTTGTGAAATAAATAATAATAATAGAATTATATTTTGGGGGGTTATATGGGAGATGCCTGCGTAGGGAACGTCAGACTCGAGGCAGGACTTGAGTGGCGCAACTTCCCAGCAAGATGCGAAATTTCTTCTGTCCACTCTCGTTGGGATTCAAAGTCGTTACCTAGGGGGGAAAATCCCTACGCCTTATCTCCTTGACTATTAGGACATCCCTATAAAGAGGGTAACAGAACAAAATCTAATTTTAAAACTAGGTTTTATATATGGGCAATAAGTGGGGGATGAAAGTCTGTTTAAGAAAGTGCTTAATATAAGAACAAAGAGTGGAATCGAATGTGGCCTAAGAATGGAGTTGATCTTAGGGTAGACGGTAGGAAATGTAAAAAAGAGTGTAATACAAGGATAAACATTGAGATAAAAATAAGTATAAGAATGGGTTTGATGTAAGCGCTTTTTAATTATCTACTCGATTTCTTAATTATGATGATTTGGGTAAATTGAATCGTCATTCTAGAGACGATACGACAAACTAAAGCTTTCTGCAGCCCGAAAGAATAAATTTCTGCATCACTCAGAATTGAACGCACAACAAAGGTTTACATACACAGGAAAAAATAATAATTAGTATTTCGTGAGAGGACCTTTGTTACCAATTACAGTTGCCTTACCATTTAGTCATAGAGTGCTATTGACTTACACCAGTCTTCACTTGAGAGTTCGCTCTATTTCACTTTACATTACATCAGCAATTCTTCTTAATTCAAGGCTACCTCTAAGCCAATTTTAAATAGCTCTTCAAAATGGTGGTAATTTAAGCCACATTGGGTGTGTTAAATCGTCAGATGGAGTGCCGATTCAGGTGGATTTTATCGCATCTGACATGCATGAGCTTTTAACTAAAATAGTTTTCTTGCGATTGACTTCACTTTTGCTAACATCTATCCAGCCTTCCTAGATTAAATAAAATCTTAAGAAAGCAATTTTGGAGTTGTTTTATTTTACCACTTTGTTCGTTGTCAAGATGTTAAAAAAAATGGATATTTGAGGAAATAGAATAAGAAAGTATGAATCAGAAATTCGATTCAAATATTTGTTCACTTTCGTTGCGTAGGACTTACATCCCACTCGGAGTGCAACCTTACCAATAATTTCATTACCTATATTAATACCAATTGTTTATTAATACTGGTATTCTTTAAATATAATTATATTAAATATAATTTTAAAAAGTGAATTGCAATTTAAATTACTAAAATGAAAGGCAAAGAAAAATAAAGTACTTTAAGAAAAAAAATTATTCCGTATAAAAATAATACTTTCTAAATAATAGAATTTGGGTCTAAAAACTCATTAAAAAGTAAATTTATTGATGAAAAAAATAGGTATTCTCCTAAAAAATTTAATGAATTTCCGAATCTAAAACTCTTTTAAAAATTTGCAATATAAATGCAGTTTTATAGACAAAGGATCTTATAACAAAATGTGAGAATCAAATTATATTTCAAATTTATTACAGAATTATAATGAAATTCTGTACAATTTTAATTCAGTCGAGTTAATTATCTTGTGACTGAGAGTCAGGGTACTTTAGTCAACATTGCTTAGTAAAGTAAAATTTGATGCCTAAGAAATATTGACATTTCTTTTAGTATTTCGGTTTAAATGTATAGAGTTTGCAGAACATATAAATTAAAAATAGTTTTATATATTTTTAACTAACCGTGTTACCATATTAATACTAGGATTATTATTTTTTGGGGTGGGGTGGAGAGGGAGATTTCTCTATTTGCAACTACAAATTACCACAAGTGGGAGTGGACTATCTTGAAGAAAAATAGGGTCATATTGCTAAACTAAAGCTGGTGGAACTTTGCAGGACAAAATAATGTCTCCATTCACTTTTTCTGATAGAACTGATGAGTCAAGAAATGTTTTGGTACCTCGTTTTGCTCAAACGCCTGTTAATATCATCATATGTCCTATTAGGAGACAACTTTTTATCACATCTTAATATGTGCCTAAGGATTGGATCCTCTCATTGCTCAGCGGGTCAGACTGGGCAATTAATTTCTGGAAGACGTACTATTTTTTCCTCTCCTTTAATACCTTTCCTAAAATATTTCATCAGCTAATGTTCTTCTTTGCAAACAGGACCCTTGCATCTACATGAGTATAATAGGCATATTGTTTTGCTCCAGCTTGGTGGCCTTTAAAACAATTTAAGTTGTGTGGAAGTTGAGTGAAGCACATTTTAGAAGCGTTCGATCAGGAGGGTTCTACCCTGGATCTTGTCTCCCCCTCTTTATATCGGTGTTGGGTGTGGTCTTCTTCGTCAATTAGACATTTTCAACGGTAGAGACTCAAGAGAAACAGAGGAACAATTAGTAGAGTACACGTTTTGTTTGGTTTGCATTTCCTTGTTTGTGAAGTTGCGCTAAGTTAATTCAGTCTCTCTAAGGGAATAAGTTAAGTACATAGCTTAATTATTTTGTAATGGCATAATCTTTTACTGACCAAAAAATTACGTTTCTGGACTTTTGAGAAGCACATTCGTTTCTTGTCCTCCTCAATTTCACAGAAGACTGGATTACTTCGTAAGTGTTACAGAACTTTTGCTTGTGACTCCACATAAGTCTTTTTATGCCTTCATTCTGCCTCATTTTGAGTATTGTGCTCCTGTTTGGATTTCTGCTTCTAATTGCCATCTCAAGTTGTTGGACAGAGCGTCGAACTGAATTAAGTTTATATCACCAGCACTGTCCCTTGATTTGGATTATCGGCGTCTGGGTGGTGCTCTTAGCATTTTTATCAAGGTATTTAATACTATTCAGCATCCTTTGCACGCAGCTCTGTCTGAATCTTTTAATCCAGTTCGCGTGACAAGGTTTGCTTTTAATCTTAATGACTTGGCTATGAATTTTATGAATTTTAGTACGACACGGTATTTTATACCATCGTTAATTAAAATGTGGAATGCTTGACCCAGCGAGATTGTACACTCAAGGGATATTTCTCCATTTAAGTCCCGTTTGAATGCATTCTTGAAACAGTAGCCTTTCTCATCTAATATTTCTTATTCATCTGGGCTTAGGATTAGCCCTTCACTTTTTTCATGGCTGCCTTGGCCTCTCTTCAGTACCATTTTGGTATTTTGTGTGGAATAAATTTAGAAGTTGTTTTTGCACCGTTGAGGGAGGCTTTGGTAGCTAAGAATAATAATAATTGCACGTACTTCTAAATTAATCACATCCCTTTCAGACTGCATCGTGAAGCCTCAATCCTGAAGTCAGTCAACATGCCTCAACACCTTTAGCAACTCCCACATACTACCTACCATTCCCATTTGTGAAAAAATGATCTTTGTGAAAAACTGTCGATGTTCCAAGTTAGCAAATCTAATTGACCGAAATTTTTTTAGTCTTTTTCTTTATCTCACCTCTTCACTTAGCTTTGCTCGTCATCGAACTGTAATGGCATTACGCCACAGAAAGTCGACCTATTTGCAAGGTATCCTATCTTCATCCCTTAGCTTTTTGATTTTGGCGACAAAACTTTATTTCTAATTTGTTTTACGTAGGAAATTTTCATGGCAATACCTGTTTTGCATGTGAAAAGTGATATACTGACTGCATACATCATATCTCACACATAACATCCTGGTATATTTAAAACAAGCGTGAGCAAATTTGCGAGAGTAAATTTGATATGAGAACTACATATAACTATAAGTACGATCTCTCCCTCAATTTTATTTTCGATCAATAATAATTCACAACTAGTCTGCCTTTTAGCGAAATAACGTATCTTATAAAAGCTTCCAAACAGCCCCATGTGTGTCAATAACTTTAATGTTTCCAGTGTTCACCCATTATACATTTATAAAATTATCATGCATGGCACCCCAGTGGACTTTGAACTTGCCACTGGTCGCTAAAATTAGTTAGTTTAGCACGTGAGATCATTCAAATTTTATTAATAAAAAAACAAAACAAATAGACTCGTATGTTTCCTAACACTTTAAAAGTCGACTTAGTCAAAAGGTACGATCAGCGTTAGCTAGTCACATCTGATTCCAGATTACTTAACTCTCACAGACAAGGAGAGATACCCGTTACCGTATTTAACAAAATCATTTGAAGATTAACTCTTTGTTAATAACTCAATTGGGTTTGAGAGATATAGAGTTGATTCGCGCTGGAATCTTATGCAGAGGCAATGCTCAAATTGTCTCGATTAAGAAATTTCAACGAACCAAGAAGATGTAAGAGTTTCAAAGGTTCCTTTGTTTGATGAACTTCATCATAAGATTTCTTAAAAATGCTGCTACTAGCTTCTTTGTCTCACTGAACTTCTTTAGAATTAAAAAAATACCGCCTAAATTCTCTTTTGCAATGGAGCGTCAAGGCAGAAATTGTACGTTTATCTCAATCAAAATGAATGTAGTAGAAGCTACCCCTTTACTACATCCAAAATTGTATTGACATCTAACAGATGCTTCAACATCGGTGTAGATACAATCTTGCAACAATTCTTTAACGAGGAAGGAGAAACCTGGGTAATTGAGTCAAGTGGTCAAAGGCCTAAATATAAAGTATTCGACGTTCAACAAATAACTCCCTTGTATTGCAAGTCATAAAAACACTTTAAACACATGGTCGAATGTCACAGCTTTTATTTTCTGACCGATTTCAGAGAAATTATACGAGCGTTCTACTATCACTCCACAGAGCACTCTCGCAAAGAAGCTTTCTTGCTCTCAATTTCATTAGCCAAAAGACAACGATCTCAGACACATCTGGTGAAAAGACATTCCCAGTGACACATAGCGCCGCAAAGAGGTAATGTGTGTACCTGAAGAAGCAACAGAACCTTCCAGTCCGAGTGACCGTAAGGAAGGACTCGACTATAGAGTGGGCCTCAACTATTGGTAATGGTTAGGAAAAACTGGTACGTTCCCAATGCCCTTTTATGCATCCCTTCAACAACAACTATCCCTTGTACAATGCCTTTCATTTCAAATTTGTCCCAAATTCGTATTTTCTGACATATCTTTGTCTCTCTCTTCCCTACTAAATGTCAAGCGTGGTGAGCTAGACGATTCCGAGAGCAGAAAACATAACGGATCCGCTACTATGACCTATATACAAAGTCATGGGTAGAATTTGGTCTGGGCTCCACAAAATTGGCCTAGAACAAGAATAATACTTGTCCTTGAGGTATCGACCGAAGTAAATAAGATGCTCTACTAGGCCGATCACCGATGAGTATCAAAATAAGTCCAGCGCAATGAGGGATTATATTCCCAATGCACAAAAATATGACCAAATTTTTCTTGGTGCTGAGATGGGCGAAGAAGGTGACGGTACACGCCAAAGCGGATCCAGGAAAATTATTGAAGGAGCTAACTAAAATTCCTTATCTGAGTAGTGTGATTAAAGGGCATTGATATTTAATAATTTTATCTTAAATATAATTAATAATAAATTACAGTATATCACCTAAGAGTGAGCACTATCTCTCTCTGATAAAAAAAATTATCCACACATCAGAAATTAGGAATTGTGGTTTATTACAGTTTGGGGGCGTCAGCTAAGGTATAATACTAAATTTGATTACTTTCGTTTTACATTATATATATTTTATATTATTACATAACTCCTTGATAAGAGAATAAAAGAATGCCTTAAAAAAGAAATAGAAACATAAACGGGTCTGAAACGATGAATAACAGGATCTAACACACATTATTGACACACAACATTGGTCATGGTATTTCACAAGAACATCAACCTCATGTTCTTTTCGGCAAACACATTGATTGCGCTGTCTATTGCAACATCAATTTCGTTGAGAACACCTATCAGCACCCAGCAATTAAGGCGTTCTTCAACCATTGTATTCTTAAGTATATTTTTAGTTGTTCCAGTCCTGAAAATGAATAATAGACCTCCGTGTTCGAGACCGGGAGAGTGATCAGAACTTGGAAAAGTCTGGCCAGGTTCGAATACATTCAGTTCTAGGCTCAGGCAGGAGTATCTCCAACGGAGTCAAACTTGATTGTTAAATAAAACTGGCACTCTGCTTCCGGCGTATTGAGGCTCAAGGCCTCGATGTCAGCCTCGTAGACTTTTGCCGCTTCTAGTAAAGCAGCCCCATCTCCGTTGGTTCTGCTGACCAGATGTTTGATGTTGAAGCTGACCGGAAGAGTGTCTTCCCCCTAAAAGCTATGCAGCTCATTTAAAACCTAATAAATGAACTGGACATAGACAAACCAGCTTATTCCGCCTTGTGGCCACTTGGCTATTCACGGGCTCAGCAAACATCATCGAACACATTTTTGAGGATTAGATGAAGTGGTTTACTTCGTTGAGGGTCTGAAAAGCAAGCTTTACCTCTTTTGTGGTTAGGCCCTGTCATGATGAGGATAAACCGATGATTGAATCAATGAACCATCTTTGCAAGCTGATATTATCGCATCACCACGGCCACAGACCCAAGGAAGTAGCCCACCATGGCACTGGCCCAATCAAAACGGAGGCCATGGCAGCTGCTAATTTTGAGGCCGGCACACTTTACTGCACTAAAGAGGGGACGAGTTAGCCTTTCCCAGTCAGCTACCTAACGTGAACAAAACTGAAGAAGTCTTCTCTTAGTTGACCGAGCTTAAGTGACGGAGCAAGGCAAATAATCATGAAACTGGCGACACCAGTTTCTCTTCCACCAACCGCCTTGCAAACCAAGATGTTATGATTATGTAAACTCACTCCATCACTTCGTTGCTTTCACGCTACGAATTGAAGACCTGAGCAATCTTGGTGGTCTCAACCGGAACATCTGCCTAGGATCCGGCGTTATCCAGGCGCACATGTTTAGGGTTAAAAATGTAGTCATTTTGGTAGGTTCTTCAGCTCCTCACTTCATTTCAATGGACATAAGAAGCAATTGAAAACATTTAACGGAAAAGATATTCAACCTGTAAAAAAGCTAAAAACAGATTTATAATGAAAAATCAATTTTGTTCCTTAATACATAGTATCTCCCCACCTAACATTTTTATTGGGGGACGTTTAATGAACTCAATTCACTCACATCTCACAACTCTCTATTGGTTAAGTAGTTTGCCTCTAGCAATTTTGGAGGCAACCTCGGGAATTACCATATCTTTTAAGCAGTGCCTCCTCCTTTATGCCTTCTCAGGTGCCCTCCAAGAGGCTTTTAGCGGAAAGGGTATTTCCCTCTCTCGCATTGCTACTTGTTCGAGGCGTTCCATCTTACTTCTATTTGTGGAGATTTCTCTGGGCAACATTTTAATAGCACCGGTTGATCTCCTTTTGCTTTCTCAAGGGATCGCCATGGACATGCAGAGTCAGAAGGCGTGTCATATCTGTTCCTGTGCCACTCTATGGGGACAGGAGAATAGGTTTTCCCCCATTGAAGGCAAAATTGGTGACGTTTTCACATGAGCATCGCCTGCCACCTTTTTGACCGGAAGTTTGTGAATTTAATGGCAACATTGACGTTTACTATGGTGCGGATCTCAGAACCATTGGATAGATGCCAATATGAAGTCACCCTAGAAGTGGAAATGGTCACATATGTGCCTCCATCCTAGATGTTAGACTCCTCCCGAGGAGCGAACAAAGACGTGGCGGGAAATACCACACAGCTAAATTCAGCTCCTGCGTTAGATACTCCTGATGTCACAGGGGCCACCAAGGACTCTGTCGTGTGAGGGCGGACCTCTTCCTTTCGTTGCTGCCTCGTTGTGAGCCAAGGTATTTTCCATTTCGGTGAATGAAAATCCTGAGTCTGGGTGTTGTGGGTTTGAGGCCCCCTCACTGAGGTGGATAAAAGTGGGTTCATTCTCCTCTCGCAAAAAGAAGAAAAGCAGATGCAAGAAGTAGGCCCAGAAGACTATTGAATCCTTGCTTTCCGAATGGGTTCCTGAAACGGAGCGGGTCTCTTGCTGTTTCGACAGTTAACCAGGCCAAGTATGGCACGTCTGCTCCCAGTGAGCGCCCTCGGTCGGAGAAGCCTAGACAAAGACTAAAGTCTTTAGAGAGTGAGTGTAAGTTTAATGACAACGGTGCAATTCATCGAAAACTACCCTGATGTTTTCTATCCCGCTGGCTTGAAACACATTCTAGTTATTTGCTCTTGCATGGTAGCATGTTGGCTAAAGTAAACATACTTAATCAGAGCTGGGTTAGATAGATCATTGGTAAAGAGGCGAAAGGCGCTCGTTTCTATGACAGAAACCTCCTGGGAATGAGGGGAATTCTGCCCAAGCGGCCAATATATGTATATGCTTTTCTAACACTCAATGACTCGCCAGTGCAATTGACATGGCACTCTACTATGAATATTTTGAAAGCAGTGGTTTATGCGAGGGAACTTGTAGACTACTCCTTAGAAGACATCAATGAAGAGGTAGCCGACCAAAGAGCATTCAAGGTCGAGTGTATAATGAGGAAAGAGGAGGATGGAAGATCGAGAACCACCTTTACCTTCCTCATCACGTTTGATCGTGACAGGCTTCCTGAGTCTGGGTGTGCTGGTTCTTATAGCTACTGCATCAAGGCATTTGTGATACTATCATGAATGTGCTAATACTGCTAGCGCTTCGACCATAGAAAATCGTTAAGGTAGACATACAAAATAGGGTTTAACAGAAATCTGTTTATTGCTCTAAGACTGCACATGATAAATCATTCTTTTGTATAGTCAAGTGCGTGAATTTCCGAGAGTCACAATTGGTTTCTTGAAGCTTTGTGGTTCTTATCTTCTTGAGAAAGAGGTAATGGACGTTAAGACCAGAGAACTAATCTCTTATTGAGAGAGCAAGGATTTGGTTCTGTCGCTTCTTGTGTGACCGTTGACATCCTACGCCTCTCAGCTTCAGAAAGAACCCCTTTATCATTCGCCTCTCCAATAATACGAACACAGCTTCTTCTGCACCCATTCACACCCCTTCTGTAGATTCACCCTCTTCCTCCCAGCGTATAACCCCTGGTTTAGCCTTCGGGGTTCTAAGCTCAAACGCCCAGCTTTGGTTAAAAAGGGGCTCTCATTCTCTCACTTTGCCTGACCGGTTTCCGCAGGACGAAACGGCCGCACACATCCTCCGTCTCATGAGATGCTCAAGAAGCAAACCAGCTGAAGGTGAGTACCTTCGCAAAAACTGGAACATCATGCTAGCCACGGCCCTAGCCCACGTCTAGAAATTGAATGGGGCTAATAAGAGACGCGGGATACCTTAAAACGACGATCCAGGTCCCAAGCAGCCCCTCTCGCTAAAGGTTTCAATGCGGATGGAAGAAAAGATTTCCTTTACCAGTCCAACCTACCCAGTTAAGTCCTCCAGGGTGACTGGTCATTTAGCGTTCTATATGGCCAAAAGATACGCGAGTTATGCCTCCACACAACCTTATCTATTCATGGTAGGGTTCTTACTCCAAATAAGACACCCTCATCTGCTTTCTTGCTAAGCCTGAAAGGCATATGCTTAAATGGATTGCCGCAGACTCCAGGCCAACTGTGAGATGATGTGGGGGCTCGTTTTCTTCCGTTCTTTGTTAGCTATATGTCTTCAGGAGACCATGATTGACTCATAGAACGTGCTCACCCTCCCAGAGTAATAGGGTTTTGCGACTCCACCACTACGGGGTAGGTGCATGGCAGGCTGATGCAAGATTTACACCCGACCCGATGTCTCAGTTCTACTCCTTTCTTTGATCATCTCATTAGAATCAATAACATTGCAGCTACCTCTGAATAGGACGCAGTGGATTTCCGCCGCCTCGTGGTGAGGTTACTAAATCCTTTTTTTATTCTCTAGAACTTGAACATAAGCACCCATTCCAGGGGTGAGAGGTGGTCAATCACAGGGGTCAGGTCCTTGTCGATCTTATCGAAGTGTCGGCGAAAGTTGTCGTTATTGTAGATGAGTGTCCTGATCTGTCTCTGTGTTCTCTGGATGCACAGCCTGATTTTGAGTGATAGACGCTCTGTGAAATCGCATTATGCACCCTTATGCGAGGGGTATGGCGTTTTCTTGAGTCGCCATTTGTCTTCAATATATCTGCGACCAATTTCGACGGTGTTTATCATGCCAAGAAACGCCAAGCACAACTTAAGCCCTTTAGGTTTAGAAGTAGCAAACTAATGCAAGAGATTGATGTAGCTATATGTCCGTTGGCGCCTATCGTGGTGTTCACTACTCCACCCTTGACTATTTGTCGGCATGTCTATATTCCTAAAGCTTCTAGAGCGCCTGGAGTATTGCATTTAACCTTCTTCGAACACACTCTTTGGAACATTAAATCCGTCTAATGTCTCCACATTAGAAGAAAGTGTCGGCTTTCACGCAGTATTTCCTCTGTTTGAAGGGATAAACAAAGTGCTGCTTTAATATTCACAGCTTTTCTGATTACATTGCCCCTCTCAGTACAGGATATAACGTGTTGAGCCCGGTTCTGAGACCAGATTAAGATTTATAGGGACTAACAAAATTTCCATACTGCTTCGAAGAATTGGATTCTCCACCGCTACTTGCTTGAGGTATCTGATACGATGGCTGCCACAAGCTGGCCGGATTCCGAGATTATCTTATGTTTGATTCGCGGAAATATTGGGATATTGGCGACCAGACCAGCGTTTCGCTCTTATCTACAATAACTACTTAGCAGGAATTAAGTCAGTCTTCCAAGCTTCCTGATAAAACGATGGTAGTTGCGCATGAGGAAACTAGGGTTGCGCTGTGTTGTGCTGCAACTATTCCCATGAACCTACCCAGCGTCTTCATACCGTTTTCTGAATTCTTCGAATAGGAGAAACTCGCGGAACTCACAGCCCCTAAACTAGAGATTTCGAGCACCTTACTGTGACGAGGGCGTGACCCCCCAGACTCTTTATCATATTTTTGTTGAGTGTAACTGTTTGTGGGATCTTCGCGCATGTTACCTGTCCCGGAACCATGAGTGACTGGATCACTACAGCTTGTCATTTGACCTCGGGACCTGTTCGTGCAATACCAACTGGAGTTTTTATTGTATTTTGAGGAGTCGAGGTTCGTTTATCTTATTTATTTTTTTAATTTGCAGTGGTAGAGGGTTAGGTATGCCTCTAGGTTTTGCTCTTCTTTTTGTTTTTTGCTTAGTCTTTTTGTGGTCTTCCTTTTGCATTGTATTTTTATTTTTAATTTAGCTGACATAATCGGTTGAATTGGTTTTCGGCGAATATATCCAGGTATATATATATATATATATATATATATATATATATATATATATATATATATATATATATGTATGTATGTATGTATATATAAATATATATATATATATATATATATATATATATATATATATATAATATATATATATATATATATATATATATATATATATATATGTATATGTATATGTATATGTATATGTATATATATATATATATATATATATATATATATATATATATATATATATATATATGTATATATCTCTCAAAGTAGCACGAGAGAATGATGAAAATGAATCCACTAAACCACATTGAAAGAGAAAACGGAATAATTTTTCCTTGCAGTAATATTTTTCTTACCTTTTTCAAAAAATGCGTGCAGGGAAGCGATTCGAACCAGGCACACTGAGGCAGCGAGCACCGCTTTGATCACAGTTAAAAGTATGCCGTTAGTACACTACGCTACGCAGAGAACCAAAAAATTCTCTAAATAGAATAGTTTTTAAGCAACACTTCCGCAAGCTCGAACGGAGACAATGAAAGAAAGAGAAAATTAATTGGGAATTCAAAGAATAAATGTATAACGGCATACTTTTAACTGTGATCAAAGCGGTGCTCGCTGCCTCAGTGTGCCTGGTTCGAATCGCTTTCCTGCACGCATTTTTCGAAAAAGGTAATAAAAATATTACTGGAAGGATAAATTATTCCGTTTTCTCTTTCAATGTGGTTTAATGGATTCATATATATATATATATATATATATATATATATATATATATATATATATATATAGGGGTAGCCAGATGTCCCCCCACAGTAAATAAAAATCCCATAAACACTTAATATTCAATTTTATTTATTCATTCCATTTATTAATGTTTAATAATTGAATGCTTTGAGTCGAAACTCACCGTAAATTTCAACATTTGTTTTTATTAGCGAAGTCTTATTATTAAATATTTTTTTGTTTTATTTGCATGTTTTTTGATACAATAATTAGGAACAAACTGACTCTGCAACAAAGATTCTTTCTTATTGAAAATATTACAAATATGGAAATGGATAAACGCTCAAGAAGGACTTCAGTTTGAACATTTTTTATGATTTTTCATATTTTAGATGCTTTTATAAAATTCATTCAGTTGTTAAACATAAAAAAATCTTAGAATTAAATAGTTTTGATTTACTGCCGGTGGGCTTTTAGCCGCCCGTGTATATATGTATATTCGTATGTATAAACAAGCATTCGTCGGTTCACTTGTTTTTGCGTACCTGCGTACACATAGTTTCAAACCCAACGCAACTTACGGTTTTCCTTTCCTCCTTGCGATATAAATAAATTGCTACTCCCTGTTTAAATATCCCTTCACTCTTCGCATATGAATAAATTGTTTATGCCTTTTATTCAGCGGCGAATATACTCTAAAATTACTTCATTCCTCATTATGGATATTTCTGGTTCTGTGGTTGAATAAATCCTAGATGTTCGAAGACCCACAGTAATAAATTTAAACAAAGAGAACGGTCAAAGAAAATTGCTTAAATATCGATTATCTATATGGCCTAAAATTATGCCAATGAGAATAAGGAATGAATAACCAGGGAAACATTGAAGGATAATAGCCAAAAGAAAAATGAACGAATACAACTGGCGAAGTTAGAAATATAAGATCTACAAGTAAAGCAAAAGAATTCATGTCCACTCTCATGTTTCATGATATTTTTTTACCAGATACCAAATGAAGACGCAATGTATGGTCTAAGTGATGTGACCCTTTAACTCATTTCATAGATCCAAATCTCCATTCTCAGTGTTAATTATCTATCAATAAAGCATTTCAAAATAAATGATATGTTGACAACTCCATATATGACCGAGAAATAACATCCCAGTCAATGTAACAAACGTTATCAGACTTTCGAAGATGATCCTTGAGCCTCTGCGCCACAGCCTCTAGCCATAGTCTCTACTTTTCTCTTGAAGAGGTTTGCGGATGTGATAAGAAGATCAAACCAAACTATGCCCCCTCCCCTGCATTTTTTTTTAAGGACATTTACTATATCTTATCCACGATCACACCTATTGTTTATATGTATATTGGCAGGTCATGGCGCGTTCTGAACTTCAATAATGGCAGAAAAATTCTCAAAAATCTATAATACATGGATTTAGAAAACACGAAAATCAAGCATGTGTGCAAGAATGAGAAAGGGGGAGCAATTATTCTTTGTTGGAAGACTCTGAGACTGCTGAAGAGGGGATGTCAAGACCATCTTATGCGTTCTTCGAAATGGCATAAATTATAACTTGAACTTAACTTGAACTGAAAATACTGCTATGATCATCATGCAATCATTTAGAGTTATGAAAAGTTGGAAAGCATATTCATTAATTTGGAGAAATTTAAAATCATTATTTTCTATAGAGTTTACTTTACCTACATAATCATTCTTATTTAATACTATTATACCCATACCAATTTCTGGCTTGCATATATCTAAATCCAGTGGTTTAAGCTCTTTAAAATATTAATATAAAAATACTGAAAACAAGACTATATTCTGAGGATGGTGAAACTTGTGTAAGTACGAATCAAATAAAGACTTTATTAATAGTAGCTAGATCTGTGTGTGTCAAACAATCATTTTAAATTTATAGGAAAATCAATGCAATTAATTTTAAAACAAAGCAATTTAAAAATTAATCCTAAAGCCAAAATTTTCTATAGAGTGTATAAACGTGTCACTGAAATTTTTTTTTTTTTTTTTGGATCAACTTTCAGATAGGCAAATAATTCTAAATTCCAAAGTTTCTTAGACTGTCTATTTCCAGTTACAAGCCGATAATAATCTGGTTTACTATATAAAAGATTGGTCAATGGTTAAAATCTAAAAAAGATATCAACTATTTTATGCGATTATTTGTGTCAAAAACCAATTAAGAATATTTTTACTAACTTTTAAAAAATATATATTTCAGAAATATGATTCTACGAGGCCAGGACAGGTAACGTTGTGATGTCATAAGTCGTTTGCAATATAATTTAAAACATAAACTTTGTTACCTAATTTTATGATTGGAATACGGGAAACTGAAAATCACATTCAGACTTAGAAGACTCTCTAGCTGCAGAAAAACCTCGAGCGTCGTTTGATTATTTCCATTTATTTAAAATATAAACAAGTTTTCTCCTTCAAAATTTCTCCCCTCGGGTCTAACGCACTTCTTCCATCCTTCTCCGCCACGCCTCCATGCACTTCTGGAAGGATTCTCCCGGGATCTTCCACAGCTTACGTGGCCAGGGCCCGCCTAGTGGCTTCCAAGTCCGGAATACGTGTCTCCTTGAAAAATGGTCAGGTAGGTACGGAGATTGCTCCAGGACGGTGATGTTTTTCTCAGCCAAGAACTGCCGGATGTTTAAGGTGTTGTGAGCATCCATAAGTAGTTTTGCCACAACTCTTGCCTCTTCTCGCGCACCGAGCGCCGCAGGATCTCTTTGTAATCGCGGGTGACTCTACCTATCACTATGTCGGTCGGTCATTTCGTGTTTTGCTTCTTTTTTTTTGGGGGGGGGTAATAAAATTGTAACTATTCAGCCAATCTTAAAGAAATTTGAAAGCCTTATGTTGTTATACATTTTCTTTTGAATGATATACTTGCCAAGGGCCTCTATGATTAGCCCAGGAATTATTTTGTTTTGGCAAAAACTTCATCACTATTTGGCCTATTTACGCGAAATCTGAAACACTTTTAAAGTTTTACATTCTCTTTCGAATGATATAATTGTCATAGTACTACTAAGGTTGACCCGGGAATTATTTGGCAATAATATCATAACTATTTTGCCTATTCTAACGAAATTTGAAACCCTTACGTTGTTTTACATCTTACTTCGAATGATATAATTGCCAAGGTCTTCCCAAGGTTAGTCCGGAAATTATTGAAAGTTTTGAATATCGTAAGGTAATAAATCAGAATAAGTGAAAGCACGCGACTTTCCGTTGGTAGACCTTGTTAGAAATGTTGGTTGATCGCCTGCCCCTATGACAATAACTTAATGTGGACGATGCCCTTCACATACAAAATTACAATCAACGTGTGTTTAAGTTTGACTTCGACAGCTGTCTTGCTCTCATCATTCCCGACGTCTGCAAACTCTTCTACCGAATGCTCTGGCAGTTCATCTCCGAATCGTACTCGACGATCCATGAATAATTACCGGTGATGACTCTCCCCAGCACGACTGCTTCTTTTTCAAGACGATCCAGGATGTTTTGATGCTTCTGCACGAGCTGCTTTTTTGATCATCGTTCAACTTCTTTGGCACAATTTTTATGCATATCATGCGCATGCCTAAATCTTTGGTGATAATCTTCTAGACGGTGTCGCGGTTGATGCCCAACCCACTTCCAATCAGTCAACACTCAGCCGACGATCGTCAAGCAGCATCTGCCTCAAGCTTGAACGTTAGCCTCAGTCCTGCTAGTTGAAGGCCTACCACTTCCTTGGCTCTTCTTACATCTCCTCACGCCTTTCTTTGGACCTCTTGTGCCACTCGAAAGCCCGTGATCCTGACAATGACTCATCTCCGTACACTTGTATCAGCATATTGATTGCTTCTCGCAGTGTTTTTACCAGGCGGTCCAGAAAATTCCGGATAATTGGTTCCTTTGTGCCCATTGCTTAACGACCTTAAATTAAGAAGCTGTACTAAACCACGTATAAAATACACACAATTGCTGGTGAGAGCTGAAAATGCAGCTATATACTCCCCTAATAGTAATTAACAGGCTGACGCAAATCGTTATTCCCTACCCTCATCAGAGCTAATACAATACACTAAGTCCTATTATTTTTTTAACACATGAATAAGGAGTCATTCACAAAAGTGAATTCAAACAAGATGTAATACAATATTTCAAGAGGGGTTTGATTTAAATCATTACGGACGGAAATCGTAGATTATAAAAGCTGAAGTATTTGATTAAAAATGCCAAAATTTCAACAAACAAAACACTATTTAATTGAGCAACATTAAAGTAATCCTGTTATATTCTAATGAGGACGAATAAAAGATTTAAATGCTGAAGTTGCGAATTTAAAAAGATGTCATAAGAATTATTTAAATGAATATGATAAAAGCAATCAGGTATAAACACTATATGAGAAATATATAAGTTAATAGAATTAATATATAATCCTGAGTTTAAATAGCGAAACTGAACACAAGAGAAAACTAAACGCAAATATTGAGTGAAGTAAAATACATACTGTATGAAAATATAATGTAGCTTACATTTTACAGTGGTTGAAGTCAGGAAGTGAAATTTTACATAGGTAACCCTTGAAGAAAGCTAACTTAGTTGTTTGGTGAAGGTGGGGGGGGGGCGGGGAATTTGGTTGTTTGGTAACCCGGCTGCTTTAATTAGAAATTTTTTTGCTACTTATTTGTTATTTAGTAATTTAATTATTGTAATTCCTTATAGTTATTAGCTTCTGATTAACATTGAAAACGTTCTAAGCGTCTCCTTGTATTTGCCTTTATTTTCTTGCAAAGATTCCGGTTTCCAAAGGATATCCCTTTATCGACATTGAAATCTTGACTTGTCTTATAGAATATAATTGAAAGCGCCAAGTTATTAAGTTAGGTTAAGAATATATTAAGTTCTAAATTATCAGTACAACCAAACAGAATATAATCGAATTGCCACAAGAGCTTCAGTAATTTAAGGTTATAAGATACTCTGAGATAACTCTCAAAGAATTTTCCATTGCCTCTTATATTAATCTATAGATAGTTAAGTTTGATCAAAATATTATGTGTTATATGCAGAGGAAACTTATTTAATTAAGTTGATCTTTGCGAAAATTAAGTATACCATTGAATAGAACTTTCATCAAGAGGAACATGTGTCAAAGCTAACAAAAGTAAAGTTACCGGAATACGAAAGTAATTGTAATTGCTAATTAGTTGTGTGTTGGTAGTAGCATGAGGAATTGCTATCTTGACTACCAATGTTACATAAAAGGAAAGAAAGCCATATGTGGGATCATATATGGGTTTATATAAGTAAAACTACCTAGGTGTAAACGCTTGATGAGAATATGTTTATCTAACATACATATGTGTGCATATTTGACTGCTCCCCTGAAATAAATTTACATAATCGTCCTTTGAAATGTAAGGTGTTCGTTTAAATGTGTGTGAAACTGTATGTGTTTAGAAAGAAGGTTTTGTGTAAGGGTTCTAGTCTTGAGAGAGACTGAAGAAGACCATTTTATTTCTGCCTTAACAGTAAATACTGATAAATCTGGAGGACCTTAAAACTCGGTTCGAGAACCACTTGAGAGGGGAGGAAGGGGCCAAGTGGAGTACGAGTCAAGAGGAAGCTGGAAAGCGGGAACGAATGGGTTTGCAGAGTCGGCATTTCCGGGAAATGGCAAAGAAATTTGTGCAAAAAAGTGTTGTTGAAGGTGAGAGCGTGTGTGCGGAGGGACGATGTGTAGTGTAGTACAATGTTTTTTTCTTCGAAATTTAAAGCGCGATAGAAACGAAACCGTATCACGCACAAAGTTAGTAATTACAGATCTGTAATGAAAGTAGGGAAGTTAGACGAAGCGAAGATCGTGGAAGATACAGAGACAAGCAAGAAGTAAATAAACACCCACTGTTTTATAATCAGATCATTTTAATCCAATTTTTGCAATTATTACAATTATATTTGTTTCCATCTTTTCAAGTTAAATATTGATATTATTAAACGAGCCTAGGAAGCTAAATCTCAATGAAATTTCCGATTTTCGAAGAGGACAGTTTGTGTATCATACTGAGGGTGAAATTGCTTCAAGACGACTTGATAGGGATCTTAGAATAACCCCTTCCTCAGTTAACTCAAATATAGTTCAATTTAAATAAAAGGGTAAGAGATCAGCGAAGCCACCACCTGGCCATCCTGGTCTTTTAGAAGTTGTGTTCAAATGGAGAGATTGAAAATAACGTTGTTTATTCATGGAAGATTGAGCGCTATGTTATACTACAAAAGAGGACAAAATAATAGTAGTATAAAACAGGCATCAATCGATCATTGGTCTAGTGAGTCCATTGACATGAATTCCAGTTTATATTCAAAGGAAAAAGGAAAAAACAAAAAATAAACAGGAACCCAGTTAAAATTGCTGAACACCATATGCCAAACAATGTAAGAAATACCACAAGCCTCAATCTCATCATAACTTATTAAATTTATGCCTAGGCGAGCTTCGGCTGTAAAAGCCGCTAAAAGAAAACTCCAATAGAATTAATAAGGAACTTTTATTGTTCAAAATGTATTTCATTCTTTACATTTACAAAAAAGGCATTTCAGTAATGAGCTGGACGTCTATTCACTTACGACGTCTCTCTTTATATAGCAGCAAGTCCTCTTGCAGACATTGGGGCCCGAATCGTTTGTAAAACCCAGAGTGAAAGGTAAGTAGGCCTGTGGCACCCAAATTGTAGAAAAGGTATGCCCAGCAAGGAAGCCCCCAACAAATGGGCGCTCGCTGGATCTATGAAATCCTAAAAATGAGTACTCGCACGAATTACTGAGGTAATACGCCACGTAATAAATAGTAAACCAATGTAAAATAGAGAAATACTTATATCACAACTGTATATTCATTAGAAAAGGCATAAGAAATGCAAGCGAATAACTCGTTTCTCATCCGGCCACACACACATACATATACACGAAGGAGTAGCTGCGGGATGGAAAGATATCGATGATTAATAATTACAAAAGCCGAGCAAATACAGAGTGATATATTCTTTGGCCGGCTGATTTCTCGTGAAACTGTCAAACGAAAAATAAACTGTCGTATCTTGATAGGATTTGCCAGCCCAGTATGAAAATGTGAACAGCTAGGCTAGTAACATACACACTTCTGGTAACTCCACTCAACGGTCAACGAAAGAAGAACAAATGCTTTTGTGACCACCTGCCACGTCCCGCGCTTGAGAAGAAAAAGAAAGAGGCCACGCCCCCTTAAGCAAGGAAGTTATAAATAAACGAACGAAGATATTATTAGTAGTCAAGAAAAGAGGTTAAGGTATTGGGTAGGACAAACTCAAGTAAAGGCCTCAGCCTAGCCCTATTATCATTAATAGCCTTACAAATCTCCTCTCGTCCATCCATCGTGAATTCTAGCCTGAACGTTAAGTAAGCCCGAGGAGGTAGTCTTTGTGACGGGTTATGGCGTACTACTCTGCCAAGGAAGTAGACTCTATGACCGGTGGCCCTTCGAAGGACAGAAAAGAGGCATGGTGAGTTTGTCCACCGAATTGAAGAGTCTTCCACCTCAATCCGCGGTCATGTCACCCTCTTTTACCTTTACTTCCACTATATACTGGTAACCCCTTCAGCCGGTCAGTGAAGGTGATAAGACAAATAGATGCATCAGACCGTCAGCAAGCGGGACAAGGAGATACAGAGAACGTGAACGCCATCGCCATTAAACCAACCCAAGACACCTTTACCCCTTAATTAATGACCTTTTCACTTGAATAAGAAGAGGGATCGAGAAAAACAATAGATTTGCACAACGAACAACGAGCGCTTAGAGAAGAAAGATTCGCCAACTCCAAGCCTACTCTCAGCCTAAGAAAAAGTAGGCCTGTCGAACTCCATCACAAGCAACATCGTTGAAACGACCATTAGAATGGTAAGAGGATCATCTTTTTCTATTAACCGGACCACTGCAAGCAGCTGGACGAGCTAGGATGAACCGCGACAGGTAGACATAATGGAGATTGAACCCAGCTAAAGATTGTCCAGTCTCCACATACGGACACAGCGGCTTTCATCGCTGCTCAAGATTGCTGACAGGAAACTAGGAGGAAATCAGCCTTTGAACTCACGCCATTCAAATATTAATAATGACAACAATAGATTTTTAAAATGCTAGTGCATATCGGTTATAGTGCAAATTCAATTCATATATAGTAAAAGGGCATAAACACAGTGCATATTTAATTTTAAAAAGGGTAAATAGAAAGAAGTCCGGTGTCCGGTGGTAAGACGTAAAGGGTTAGTTTAAATATTAATTTAAAGGTAATCCTCGTTCCGTGCGTACACGACTTAATGTATATATTCATAAAGAAATGTTTTTGTTCGCAGTATAAGATCCACATTCAGTCCCCAAATGTTAACTCGATTAGCATCACATGGTTTTAAACAAAGAATCGCAGGATAACTGCCAATTTAACAAATTCATGTGTTGTGACCAAATCATTCTTTTATTTTTGAGTTCAGTGTTGGCCGATTCATCGACACGATCTATGTATAATATTAATGTAAAGAGGCATGGGTTCGGAAGCCTCGATATTTGCTGTATATGTAATCAGAGGAATTAGCTAATACCCAGTAGAATTGCGAAAAAATATATATATATATATATATATATATATATATATATATATATATATATATATATATATATATATATATATATATATATATATATATATATGGCCAGATTCTCCCTCTCTCTCTCTCTCTCTCTCTCTCTCTCTATATATATATATATATATATATATATATATATATATATATATATATATATATATATATATATACGTAGGTACTTTTGGGGCTTTGGGACGAAGTTGGCTGAAGACCGTTAGTGAATGGGGAAATTGTTGTGAGTAGTCCAGTGGGGATGGTTTATTATTAAATTTGTGGGGTCCTTTTTAAAACAAATAGTTCAGAGTTCAAGTTGGCCAAAGATTAACAGGTAGCTGGTACACGTAGAGGTTGCAAATGAAAGACAATGACAAAAATATATCTTTACTAGCAACAAAATAATATTTAAATATACACCCATATTGGGTTTAAAGGGAATGGTCGCCAAGACGGAGTTAAATGACTACGCGATATACAGGTGGGTGAATTAGGAAAATAACGTAGTCGGGTTCGGGACGGTGATATAAAGGGGAATTTTAAATCGGGGCGTACACACAAAGAATAGATCGATTGGGTAAGCCATACTCTAGATTGATATGCATGCGACAGCGGTTACAATTGCTTACATCGTCGTTGCAGGAAAGGGACCAATCGGGATACGATGACGGCGATGAGAGAAGTCGAGTTACTTCTCGCTTCAGATGAGCAAGCACACGTAGATGGCCTTAGAAGATGGGAATTATCGTCGGATACTCGCCGATTGACTATAGCACAGTTGACGGATGTCGATTTTGCCTTCGTTCTCGAATCGAAATAGCCGTCGTCTCCGATCGCGGGGGAGAGGGGGGGGGGCATTCAGCTCGTTCGTGGTAGTAGGTGGGAATCTATTAGTGCTCCTTACTAAACACAGTCGAAGGATTATATAGACGCTCGGCTGGGTAGCTTTATATGGCTTGGCGGCTGCCTCTACACTCACCTGTGATTTGGGGGTAAAGTCGGTTACTCCTTCTGGGGGGAGAGGGTGATAACTTTGGCGTAGAATGTTCTATGAACTTGGATCTATAACGGAAGGCAAGCATGTTGGCTGAAAGGCGGCCATGAGAGACGATAAATTCGGTCCGTACCAAATACAGCTGGTGATCTCGGGACCACGGTACAGAAGGGCACATGGTCGCCTTTCGACCCTATTCTGCTGCAATATATATATATATATATATATATATATATATATATATATATATATATATATATATATATATATATATATATATATATAAATATATATATATATATATATATATATATATATATATATATATATATATATATATATATATATATATATATATATATATATATATATATATATATATATATATATATATATGTTAATGAATATCTAAACAATGTAAGGATGTAGCAGTGTTAATACCACAGAATGGCTACCCTAAGTCGATACTTAGTAGGTATTTATTTATATTACACTATACCTCGGAGAGGAATCTTTTGTGGCGCCCAAAGTGCAAGGAAAGTAGGCCTGTGCAACCCAAAATGCAGGATAGGAAGGCTTAGCGAGGAACCCCCACAAATGGGCGCTCAGTGGATCGATGAAATCCTAAAAATGTGTACTCGCATGAATTAACCAATGTAAAATAGAGAAATACTTATATCACAAATGTACATTTATTTGGAAAAGCATAAAAAAGGCAAGCGAATAACTGGTTTCCCACCTAGCCACACACACACACACATATATATATATATATATATATATATATATATATATATATATATATATATATATATATATATATATATATATATATATATATATATATATATATATATATATATATATATATAAAGAAGCTGCTGCGGGACGTAAAGATACCGATGCTTGATAATTAATAAACCCGAGCAAATACAGAGTGATATATGCTTTGACTGGTTGGTTTCTCGTGAAACTGTCAAACGAAAAATAAGTTGTATCTTGATAGGATTTACCAGCTCGGCCTGAAATGTGTACAACTAGGCTAGAAACGCACATACCTTTAGTAACTCCGCCAACGGTCAACGAAAAGATGAACAAATAGGTTTCCGACCATTAGCTCCACCACGCTCCGTGAGAAGAAAAATAAAGACGTCGCACCCCCTTAAGCAAGGGAGTTATAAATAAACGAACGAAGACATTATCAGGAGTCAGAAGGAGGCATCTGTCTAGTACTATTTATTAATAGCATCAGGCATCCGTTCCTCATCCTTGAGTCCAGTCGTTTTTTGCCTCAGTTACCCTCCCAACATTAGTAAACTTATATATGGCCCCTTAGGAATCTATTTACTTTGCTTACGCCAATATGGTAGACCCTATTCAATAATAAAAGCCTACTTATCGTCGCTTTCCTTTCGACTCCTTTCCTTCAACCCTGATGTAACCAAGGCACCTTGTGGAACCCAGCCTAGAAGCAGAATCTACGTGAAACCTTTGGAGTCAGAGCAACCTCTCACCCATAGACCTGTAACCTTAAGACGCGCAATAACATCGAGGCCTCTTTAGATGTGCCTATAATCCAGGTTTCCATTGTTCCATTGAAGCAGACGCATTGACTCTGTTAGATCACTCTTCACTTTACCAGGCTAGAATATAAAGAGGAGGACTGCTATGTGATGTAGTTTGATGTAGTAATTTTCTTGTAAAGATGTGGAAATGGCAACTACAGGTTAAAAACACAAAGCGTAGATTGCCTTTGAAAAATGGGTTTTAATATGTCTGCATTGCATTAATTTATTACTTTCTTGCAAGTTATTTTAGGATTTAGTAAATATTTTGAATCAAATTAATTTAATGTGTTGAGCCCAGCCTGTGAGGACTACCCTGCCCCGATCATTGAAAAGCTCAACTTTCATCAACAGGATGGGAAGTCCCTCCAATGACATGCGGCGTTTTGTGATAAGATGATAAATGGTTACAAGTGCCTTTGAATGGCTAAATGAGGCCTCTGCCGCTAGATGGCGCCACCTAGCGCCAAGTCCGATGGCAGATTTGAAATCTCCAGGCTGAATAACCTATGTCCATGGTCATATGGGACATTTTCATGGCTCTAAATGGGTACAATTGAACTTTTCTCCTTTTGAAAATTGAACTTTACTCCTCTTAAAAAAGATCGACGCTTAGACCTGGCGCTTCGCCTCAAATAAAAATAAAAGACTGGTCCCATGGAAAATTTATGGGTTTTGTTCAAAGGAACTTAGGCTTCCGAGATTGTCTGATTTAAACCCAATGAGGTTTTGAGTTTGATCGATGCTTGAGAAGAAAACCTGTACTAATTCTCCTAATAATATGAGGGTTCTGAATTGTAATCTGAAAAAATGCTGGGAAAAAATGTCAGTCGAATCCATGAGCGCCATTTGCTCTTATGTCATACCTAAACTTCGTAGTGTAATCGACTCAAAGGGCGCTCACAATGATTATATTAATTACATGATTTTGTAGCATATATTGTTTATTTGTTTTATTCTAAGGTAAATTATCTAATACCAGGCAATGGCTTCGCTACTAAGATTAAAATTTAAAATCTAAAAAAAAGCAGCCATGGTTAAATTTTTATATATTTTCTGAACTTCGCCAATTATAATAATTTTAAAAATAAGCCTTTAAACTAAATTTCCTCCCTTTCAAAATATCACGTTGCTAAAATATAGTTATAGAAGAAGATATATAAAAATATGTTTTCTGAACTTAACCATTTTTATTTCTTTCGGTTTTAAAAAATTCACAAAATTTCGATACTTATATTTATTTCTGAACTTTACCAAAAATTTTTACATTATAAAAGAATTATTTGAAATAACTTGGATGAAAACATAAGTCATAACCAAACTAAGATGAAATTATTATTCAAATACTCAAAAAAATCCCATTCTTAAATTATAGAGTTAGTGATGATGAAGTGATGATTAAATGAACATCAGTCTAAAATTCGTGTTTCCACTCTGTAAAGGTCTTTAATGATGTGTAGTGGTTGTAATGTAGTTAAGTTCAATGAAGGGCAGCAAAGAGTTTATGGTAAAAAAGTCTGTTATAGGATGCAATTTAATGGCATATATTTAAGTGAAATCTAGTTTAGGGTAATGTATAGGTTAGGAGAATATTGTTGAAGTAACTGAAAGGTTTCTGCTGATCACCAGTGTAGTGGGATACTTTGAGGCGAAAACTATGGTAGTGTTATATGTGAGGACCGATTGCGATGCATTTTCGTTGAATGTATTTAGTCGTAAGTTATCTTAGAGACCTGCTATAAAGAAGAGGGTAACGGAGTTCAGTGTAGTGGAGTTGACTTCAATAGATTTCATGTTGTAATCATCTAAAAAAGAGAGAAGATACGAGTTGATATTACGAGTAAACGGAAATATTAAACCTACTAAATATTGCTATTCTTATTCCTCTGGGCCAGGAACACTTTTCCTGTGCCCCACATCCACCTCCTCCACGAACTCCACTGCTTACCCGTCCCCGCATCCCTTTCAAGGTCCTCTTTCTTACCTAAAACATCTTAAATGACGAAGACATTTCGAACCTCTCTTCTTCACCTGAACTTTTCCTGGCCCCTGAGATCCCTATTGACTGATATTACCCCATAGAGCTCGTTCCCATAGGTGGGCGTGATAACCGATAAATCGATAAATCCAAAATTATAACACAATATTGATTATTGACTATATAGAGCGTTATTTTATAATACAATAGTAAAAATATTTGAATACTGTTTCTTAGTTTCTTACCTGGTGAGGCTCTCCTTCATCACCTCTTAGGTTTTGAGGATCCTCCTCCCAGTTTGGAACTACCTATTTCTGCCTCCAAGGCAAGCGCGGCTCGACTCTGTGCTAAAATGGAACCCAAAACTGAACTGAAATTATCGATTATCGCTAGTTTGGAACCAAAAGTATCGGCGATACCGATTAAATGATAACGGGGAAAAAAATATCGGATAACCCGATATCGTTATCGCGATAACGCCCACCTATGCTCGTTCCTCGTGCTCGTCTGTGCCACAGGGGTAAACATGATTGCTTGATTTTTGCTCTTATGGTGAGGTATACGCTCGTCCATCTCCCTGGATACCCCCAACACTGCCTTGAAGTCCCACCTCATCTATCAAACCTCTGAATTGGTAGACAGGCGCCCAATGAAGGCATATGGCCTTGAATGTCGTCATACAAAAGCGCATTATTATTACTAGTAGTAGTATTAATATTATTGTTATTATTATCATTTGGACCATGATCATCTAGAAGCTTTATAGTGGTTCTTCTTCCCAGATTCAAACTGCAGCTGCCTTGAACCAATAATACATTTTACACCGTGGCTTAGGCAACAGGCCTTACTGGGGAAGATCTCGGCCACCACAATGGTCTCAAATTCACCATGACTTCCTCTATGAGCTGTTTGGTTTGCACCAGGACGCTCCTTAGATAGTCTTTAATCGTTGTTTATTATTAGTCTTTGTCCGTAAATATGGTGACAGGAACCGGGTCATCTGGGAGGCCATTATTAAGGGCGGAGACCCATTAAGATCCGCGGCATGCGCCAATTATGAGTTGCTTAATTGACGTCATGATGCCCTGAATTTCCTGTCAACGGATCTTCCGGTAGCTCTGCTAACTCTTCGACTCAAGGCGCCAATTTGCGAAGGTTCAGAGGGCCATCTATTAGCCTGGATTCGAATTCGGGTGGCCTGGACTTGGTTGGGGATGAAGAAACCCCATAACTACTAGTATTCGATTCGTAGAGTTTCTGTCTGGCCCCTTCCTTTCAAAATCCAGTTAAGTATACTTTAGAAAGTTTGCAGCTTGGTCGCACAACGTAGTCTTAAATAGTACGGGTAGACGCTATTATTTTGTTGTTTGATGTAGTATCTTGCCTGATGATCACTAAAATGACAAATCTACTCTTATATACCAGCTCCCTGAATGAATTCGAACTATTAGTTAATAACATAGTGCTGTTCACCTATACCAGACATATTGATCAATGTGCAGATAACAGTTAAACATGACGAAGCATCAGAGTTTGTTCAATCTTTTACCTACATGGATAAATGAAAATCGTTTAAACGATAGAATTTATTCTAAAGGGTGTCCCTAAAGTCTGACCATATAAGAAATATCACTAGTTATAAATAACCGTATTTTTTTTGCCCCATAAATTAAATATGAGTTTGTTGAAAGGAGAAAAGATTGAACTGGTACTTCTAAGTGGACGTCAAGGATGGTCATTTTTAAAGATAGCAGATGATTTTAATGGGCATCAAAACATGCAAGAAGGAATTTAATTGGATTTTCTACCATGGAAAAGGCGGTTAGTAAGTTTACAAAAATACGCAGTCATGGACAAACACCCGTTCTGGACGCCCAATCTTCCCTGCAAGATTTTTAAGCTAACCCCCCCGCCCCAAATCACTTCGAAAAACTTCTATCGAGATGGGTGTTCTCAAAACAAGTATCACTCTTATCTTTACAAGGCAAAGGTTTTATCGTACAAATTAAAAATCTTGCATCACTTAACAGAGGAAAATCATGATAGATGACTCGAGATATGCGAATGGTTTTCCAATAAATTGGATAAGAACAACCGCATCACTGAAGACTGTTTGTTGTTCCGTGACAAAGCTCTGTTCGATACTGGCCGCGCAATAATCGGCATTGGGTGGGCCATTCCACACAGCAAGGAGCGCAAAAGTTTATGGTGTGGTATGGTTTGTGGAAAGCTCAAGCGTTAGGGCTATTTTTTTAGTAACCATGTAACTGTTGAGACTTACCTCCCGATGTTGAGAGACTAGTTAATTCCCCAACTTTAAAGGTTAGATGAACGACTCCTTTTGTGTTTTCAACAGGATGGCGCTGCTGCCCATTTCGCCAGAGTACTAAAGAATTGGCTGAATGAAAATTTCTCTTAATAGATTGGAAGACGTGATTATGTAGAATGTTCTTGTCCACCAGACCTTACGGCTCTTGGCTTCTTTTTCTGAAAGATGCTAAGGAGCAAGGTGTACTTAATGAAACTAAAAGATATTAGACATCGGATGGAATGCAACATAAATAAATGTGTTTAAGTTGAGAGAAATCTGGAGTTAATGCATAGGATTATTATGAATCTCGCAAACGAGGATTATAAAACTTTAACCGATCATGTAGTGCTATGTGATATTTATATAGGCTCCACTATATTAATTTAGGCGACACTATTCAATTCCCGGTGAGGAAATCTAAGCAGGTATTATGAAAAAAAGACAAGCATGGTCTTCGAATAACTAGGTTTATCGGGTCCTGACCCCAACTTCCCCTTTGTTTCTCAAACATGGAAACTAGTAAAAAAACTCAAGCTTGTCATATACGAGTGCATACGATGCATGTTAGTCAAAGACTAACCCTGAGTTGGTCCCCTACCTGCAGACGAGACTATATAAATTTAAGACTAGAGGGAAGCCGCTGTGTGTGGTTCCCTAAGTTCCTTCACCGTGTGATCAAGAAGCGACTACTCTCCGGAAACAATTTCTCCCAGACAGCCGATCATTAGCAAACAATATCTTTACTTACTGATAATTATTTTTACTTGTATAGTGAAGGAGGATTCAGCAGAGTTCCTCATTCTTCCTATCATATATCATATAATATACTTACAATGAGTAAATGTTTCACAGCGCGTGCCCGGCAATTTACGCGCACGTGTGTAAAACCATTAATTATGAGCGAACAACGTTGTGGCGGACGGAACAAATCAAGCGTCTTATAGATACAGAATATATATTCTCTGGAGTTAATATTATATTAATACAGGCCCTCAGGGTTTTATTTTTCACCTCTCCTCCAAGAACTAAACTGTTTTATTAAAGTCTTCTCGGAAGCTCCATGTACGCCGCTCAATTTACCCGATGAGCACTTGCCCGATCTGGTCATTATCTTTAGTTAAAAATAGTGAATATCGATAAACAGCTTAGTTGCATTTCACAACTCCCGTTTGAGGGCGATATGAGTATTCTTCATGGCTCACATACATGCCTCAATAATAATAAGTATTACCCGACCATTTTTACACAGATACATACTCAACCCGCTTCTCCTCCACCTGATAAGATTAACGCTCTTGTATTAAATATATCCAAGTCACAAGATACTTGCAGATATCAATTTCTTCATATATTTGACTGACTTCCACCCTCCTTTAATTTTCTCAATTCCTTTATTACATTTAAACATATTGATTGATAGTCTTAAAATCAATCTGATACTTCAATGACTTAATTTTTATTACCTTAAATGTTTCTGACCTTTAGTTAACTCTCTTAAAATGATTACTTTAGTTGCAATTGGCTTAAATACTTCATCCAAAAGGGTGTGTTTTTACCTGCGGCGAAGCGCCAAGTCAATTCATCGCTTTTTTTCAAAAGTAGTAAAGTTCAATTGTACCAATTTAGAGCCATGAAATGACCCATATGACCATGGGACATATAGTTATTCACCCGGAAGATTTTAAATCTACCATCGTATTTTGCGCTGGGTTGCGCAATCTAGTGGCAGAAGCATCATTTAGCCATTCAAAGGTACTTGTAAGTGATTTGAACCATGGGAAACCATCAATGCAATAACCATTATCATCTCATCACAAAACACTGTAGGTCATCGGAGGAACATTTCCTCATGTTGTGGAGTTACATCGAGTTTTTGTTGGATACATTTTAAATTTTAACCACAATCGTAAATGAATAATATTTTACTTACCAATTTGCTTAATTCGCGTGACATCATCATAGAAAATACAGGAAGAAATTTGATTCTAGGGATCGAGTTTCTTCATAAGTATGTTCCAATGTAATCGCAGCCAAATCAAATAGTATGAAATATCATATGGCAACTCTTGCCTGCCATGAAAACCTTTAGGCTCCACATGAAAGAGGCATTCTCTACTCAGGCATAGAACTTGGAGACATATATGAGCTTCTCTCTTACTCTCTCTCGTCAAATACACGAGCTTCCAGCAAAAACTGATTTCTGTGTTTGTTCACTATACCTCAAGTCTCATATTTGCGAAGTGGCACGTTCATCGTGACAATTAACTATTTATTTGTGTCAGTAGTGGCTCAAAACAAACTGTTTTCTCCTTTCAAACATTAAAAATAACGAAAGAAAAAAGAATTCCTACACGATGATGTGAAATTTGAACTTTTGTAACATTTTAGGGAAAAAAATAAAACTTCCTTTTAACCAGGGATTTAACTATTCATAAATAGATGTAGTAAGTTTATTGAGAGCTCAGAAAATTATATTTAAAAAGTAATAGATATCATTTGTTTATGTGGGACCTTCCATAGTACCTCTGACCACTATTTCTGCTTCAAGCTCCACCAAGTGGGAAAATCTCAAGATAAAGAATTTCCCCAAGAATACAAAACAAGAACCGAATGATCTTTCAAATGACTGGAGTACAGATTCATAGAAATCAATGGTTCTAGAACGATCAAATGTAGGTATTTGACAAATGTTGGTTAGTACCATTAATGGAGGACAAATTAATGTGTACGACAAATGAGAAAATATTAAAATGAATGAATAGCAAAAATATAAAAATAGCATTAAAAAGTGAAAAAAATAGACGAATCAAATAATAAAGTAGGTAAAAATAAACAACAAAATAAAACTCAGAGTGAACCAATTATGATTACATTCTTCCAAATTCCACCTTCTCGACTGTTTAGTTATGTTTGTGTATGTGTGTAATGAAGCTGTGTATGTGTAGTAAAGTTTGTATTCTTTGTAACTTGTGTGTATCTTTGCCTCATTAAAATAGAGCAAAAATAACTCCGTGAAATAAATGCACTTCTTTATTTTGCCGTACAGAAAATAACGTGGGTAGTGGGTGCAAGTGAGGGGAAATCCCGCAGCCCAAGAAAGCAGAAGAAAACTATGCTCAGCCCATGGGAGAAACCACTTTGCCCCTCCCCACCTTCTGTACCTATAAACGTCAGCCTCGGAATGGAACGAAGACGGCATGGTGCCGTCTCCAAACAAAGCCTGTCCCTTCATCGTTTTTTAATAATGAAAAACAGACGTCGTTGTTATATAGGGAAACATAATTGGTCCTTCTTTACAAGAGGGAGAGACGTGCAGACAACCAGAAATGCATACAAACAAATACACAGAAAATCTCCTAGACACATACAGGCAAGGAGAAAGAGAGAATAATATCTCATGAACATACTAATGCAGGCTAGAGGGGGGGGGAGAGAGAGAGAGAGAGAGAGAGAGAGAGAGAGAGAGAGAGAGAGAGAGAGAGAAAAGCAGATAGACGAATAGAGGAACATTCTTGATCACACAAATGACATAAAGAAATAGACGAATTTAGGGCAAATCTCCTGAACACACTTGCATTTGGGTTAATACCCTGAAGACAGCAAATTACCAGGAAGTTTACCCAATAGAAACAGACCATCAAATTAACAGGAAGTTTACCCAATAAAAACAGACCATCAAATTAACGGGTAGACTCAGAGACCGATAGATAGGGGAATAGATAGCGAAAATGTATGAGTTTTGTTACATCAAAGATATCTTGGGAAGGTGGATGAATAGAGACTATCCATAGAGATGTACAGGGGCTCTATTGTCGTCTGGGAGCGAATCGAAAATTGCGGTGGGTGGGAAGAAAAAGTAACCGATAATAGCAATCCCCTAGCGACAATGCCTCAGAGCGAATTACTCGCCATATGTCTATCTCTCTCTCTCACTCTCGCTCTCTCTCTCTCTCTCTCTCTTTCTCTCTCTCTTTCTCTCTCTCTCTCATTGATAAAGAACTCGAAATAAAGTTCGAAAGTACTTGGAATCCTCGTATTAATTTTCCCTATGGGCTTTGTTGCATTTATTGCTTACTCACGCGATACTTTGTGAGTTTACCACACACACATGTTGGATTTCACGACTTATATGTTAGAATGGGTGGAGGAAATAAAAAAAAACCGGAAAACACTATGGAGTTCTTTATTAACGTTTCGTCTCTTTGTTTCTTAAATAGGCGAAACGTTAATAAAGAACTCCATAGTGTTCTCCGGGTTTTTTTTATTTCCTCCACTGATTTTCATATATATATATATATATATATATATATATATATATATATATATATATATATATATATATATATATAACTGGTATGGAAAAAGTCCTGTTACACCCGTTACTCGCTCTCAACAAAGAACACAATGATAGTTTTGATGCCGTTAGAAACGTAGTTATTGTTTTAACATAGAAATCTGTGCTTGCCTTGTAAAATTAATCTATATGGCCATCCTCAGCAGCGAGAACACACCCCAGGCGAGACCTGAAGGATGGGAACATGTTATGGACGTAGCCATTATTACTCACGCTGTCCTACTCACCATTGGGGAGGCCTTATCTATCCTATATACTTTAACTTCTAAAATCTTAAGTTTAAATTTTTTATCATTTATCTGCGTGGATACGAGATGTAACTCTCGTTTATTGAAATTGCATTCATTGTTATCGCTTTTGAGAACTTTCAAATAATATAAAAATACACCATCAGCTTTTTTCCCCCCTCATTTCCTTTCATAGTCTTTCCTGAAATTTTCTAGTGGGTCCGTCCACGATATACAGTTAAAGCCAAAAGTTTTGAGACTATTATATTTTTCATATAAGAAAATTCAAAGACTAAGAAAGGTCGCATTTTGTTTTAATATGTTTCTATCATAATTTGAAGGGAAAATGTGCACAAATTTATAGCCCAACACATTTTATTAATAAATACAGACAATTATCGGAACATTTAATATTTATAATGATGTCCCTTGATCTTCAGAAGCGCTTCAATATTCGCTTTGTTATGATTTCTTGACTGATATTGCTCCATTTATGTTCAATAAACACACGCAACTGCTTACAATTGGATGGTTTCTGTTTATCAACCGCCAGTCTGAGTATCGCCCACAAATTCTCTATTAGGTTAAAATCTTTCGAATTCACCGGCCAAGTCCGAAATGTTCAATGTTATTTTCAGCCTACAACTTCTTTTATTAATCATTCTTTGTGTAAGACTGCGCTATTATGCTGAAAAATATATTCAGTATTCTCAAATTGCTCCTAAACTATTGGAAAAAGGTACTAATAAAGCCCATTTTGGCACCATTTTGAGTTCAGGCAGTGGTGTTTTGTGTGCAAAATTGATAGTGATCCAGTTCCCTAAATTAGTAGCAACCCCAGACATGAAAAGCGCTCCATTTTCTTCTCCTAACGAGGAAGCTTCCAGAAACTTCAAACAAGCAGAATAGGACTTCCATAGAGAATATCACTGTGCCCCAGCGCCATCTTCAGACAGCATACAATGAAAATTCTTTTGACCCAAGTAATATCGGCAATATACAAACGATGAACAATAGCTTGATGAAATAAATGACTGACACTGCTGAAAAATACAAGGAAACGCAAAATAATAACAACATGAAACTACCAGAAGAGACTTAAAAAATGAAAATCTCACATAGTATCTATAAAAGAGGAAGATGATACAATCCCCCAGGCTAGAAAAAGAATAGTTAAAAGAAATACAGAAAACTATGAGAAATTATACTCAACCAAAAACAGCATTCAGAACTACAGCTAACCAGCAACATCCAATAATGTCCCGGCCGTTCTCAAATCAGAAGTCGAAATTTCACTCAATTAAATGAAGAGCTACAAAGCACCAGGTCAGGACAACATCACTTCGGAATTGCTGGAAGGTTTGTGAGATGTCATTGTGGCCAAAAACTCCGTAAGACTATCAGAATGCCAAAATAATCCTTCTAGAAAACTCAAGGGTACAATAAATCTTTATACTTGGTACAGGTCAACTAACAGAAAACATTCGTATTAAATCTAAACACCAACGGTCATAACAGCCCTCAAATAATCAAAGTATAGATCCGGTCTAAAAAAAAAATATCATAGAATACATGTACCAAAATTTGAGATCCTATATTAGGTTACATAAGGATTGAGAGAACTTTCATTTAAAGAAAGGTGTAAGACAAGCACATAATATCTTTCCGAATTTATTCACGTCCTATCCCGAAGAAATCCTTAGGAGGATGACTTGCCAAAATATAGGCATTAAAATAAATAAGATTTATCTCAATCATCTCAGATTTGCAGATAATGTTCGACTTCTACCTGATGATCCAGAAGAGATTCAAAAAATGCTTCAAGAACTTAACCATAAAATCAAATATGTCGGCCTAACTATAAAACTTGGAAAAGCAAAGCCATAACAAACCAACCAGAGGTCGGCATGATAAAAATTACAACTGAGAACGAGAAAATTGAAATGGTAGACAAATATATCTATCTGGGTCAACCGATTACAATGTCACCGGGAAAAGATCACGTAATCCAACGCAAAATCCCTCTAGAGTGGAAAGAAGTTGGAAAGGCAAGCATTATCTTCAAAAGAAAAATGCCATGTGCATGAACAGAAAAGTACACAACTAGTGCAGAAACCTAACTATGACATATGGAGCAAAAACTTAAGGCTGGCCAAAAAACTTATATCAAAATTAGAAGACAACAAAGAGGTCATGAATGCATTGCGATGGGGATAACCTGGAGTGAAAGAAAATCAGCCATTTGGATACGTGGACAAACCACACTTAGGATATAGTGGGAGCTATAAGAAACCTGAAATGGAGTTGGGTAGGCCATGTAACAAGATTCCAAGACAATGGATGGAATAGAAATATTACCGATTGGACTCGACTTGAAAAAAGACGACCCAAAAAAGACCAAAAACAAGATGGAGAGATAATCTTTAGGAAAGAAATTACACACAACCGGCCAAAATTCAGAGATATCAACGGTCAACGCTTTATTAAAAGATAAATTACATTAGAGATATTACATAGATGTAAAATAAATAGTGAATGGTAGGTAAAATAGAATTTAGCAGAGAAGAGAAAGTTATTAGTACAAGTAGGGAGAGAAAGGTTCTCAAAGACGTGGAATTCAATCATTTAACATTGTACAATCTAACATTATGCTTACATTTTTACTCATAAAGAGTTAGAAATTTTTTTTTTATTCTTTTAAGGTCTATATTTACATACAATTATTCGCCCCAAAATTTTGATTTATCGTTGTTCCTTAATTATACAATTTTAATTACTTTTCTCTTAGCAATTTTAATATTTATACAATTCTTTTAACGGTTATTTGGTATTTAAAACATTAAATTCTTGTTCTGTTGCTTTAACATTTTTTACGCTAGTTAGTCCAGTTATCATTGTCAATTTAAATCACATCGTATTTCACAAATTGTTAACATACACTAGGTTTTTTTAATACATTTTATAAATTTATTTTAACTAGTTTTTTATATTCTCTAGTCGTTAAATATTTCACGTTAAATTTTAGTTATTATTTATACGCACATTGATGATTAGATTTTTTTATTCGTCACATATATTATATCACTTGTGTGTTTGTTATTTTTATTTTATTCACTTGAACTTCTAGTCACTTAACTTCATATTGATTTATATCACTTTTAATCTTTACTATTTTATTTGAACTTTTAGTCACTTAACTTCATATTGATTTATATCACTTTTAATCTTTACTATTTTATTTTGGATGTCTTCTGACCACTTTTTATACTTTTGTAGGTAGACAGACCTGTTCATTGTGTGTACACACGATTCTGGTATATACATCGTACGTTTTAAAAGCAGCGCTGACACTTCTTCGGATGAAAAGGGTGCTTAAGTTCCACGTGTACCCCCATTCGGCGAAGCCATGAAGGACTAGTTCCAGGTTGTCCTTTGGAGGCGGGCACAGGGGCAAAGCAAATACCATGAGGCCCACGTCCTCACCGTTGAAGAAGTACTCTCTTTCGAGTACCTCTTTCTTGAGGAAGACCTCCACTTGTTGATTTCTTGTTCTTCATATTCATCCGTAGTCCTTTACTCGTTGTTTTCTTCTGCTTCCTTCTTTTTCTTTTCTTCTTCGCTCCTTTCTTAGTTTTTTCATTTCCTTCCGAAGTTTTGTCTTGATTTTCTTTTATGGGACTTCTGCTGGGCTCTGCTTTTCTTCTACTTTTGATTGTTGTTGTTTCTCCTGAAACACGTCGACGAACTGAATGTTTAGTAATTCTGCCGAGGGGGGGTTTTCAGGAAGCCAAACCTTTTTCTTCGTCCCGTTCTTCTTCAGGAGACGGTTTAGTTCTTCGAAGAAAGAGCCGGGATTGGCCAGGTTTGCTAAATGAGCGAAAATTACCATAGCTATTATTTCTTATCCCTCATTTGACATCACCAGCTTCGTGGTATTGATTCTTCCGTTCTTCGTGGCTGCTACTTCCGCGTAGCCAGTTCTAGTTTTAGCTTCTTTTTCTAGTTTGATATTTTCCGTTTGGCTCGAATTACTTCCTTGTGGATGGGACACTCCACAGTTATCACAGTTTTGTTTTGGCTCTCTGCATTCCTTCGAGCCGTGCCAAAATTTGGCACAGTTAGAACAGGCCACTTCAGTTGCTGTGCAGTCTTTAGTCTGGTGCTTTTCGATTTCGTAGCACCCCTAGCCACAGTCCACGGGTATGTATTCTTCGGTTTCGATATTCTCGAGTGATGCCTTTAGGTAAAACCCAAGCGTTCCTTCCTGTTTTTCCTTCTTCGCCATCTCAATGCTGGGGAAAAGGATCTTCACGATACTATTCGCTTCCCCAAATTTTTCCACTTTGCTTATTTTGGCCCATGGCTGTTTTGCGCACGTGTTCTCTGTGAAGAGAGGGTCAAGACGACGCAAGATGACCGTTCTTCTTCAGGTGGACCTTCGTTTCACCAGATGCTAGACGCTCCACATCTTCCATGGTGTGGCAGATGGCTGCATAGCCTGTAGGCGTGTCGAAAGGCCGGATGAGGACTACATTGATGCTGCAGTATATGGTTTGGATCCCCTGCCGTTCGAGAAGGTTTTGTCCTCCCCCCTCCCGTATAGTGCGAAGGGAAACTCTTTTGCAGTCCTGGGGGACGACCCCATGAGGCCCTTCCAAGTAGTGAGCCCCTCTCCCTGTCGGGAGCTTCCTTCTGTCCGTGCGTAGAGGACTTCCGGACACACGGGGGAAAAGAAGATTGTCCGTTAGGCGTGTCTTCAAGTCTCCTTACTTTAATTCGCCTTTACAACGACCAGAAATGATGATGCAAATACGATATATATATATATCAATAATAATGATTCAGAAATATAAGAAAAGTTTTCTCTCAACAGTGGTAGGCAAATGCTTGAAAATGATTATATATATATATATATATATATATATAATTTCTTCTTTTTTTTGCAATTTTCCTTTTTATGGGCATACAAATTTTCAATTTAATTATTGCATTGATTTTATATTCTGAATTATCTAATATCTTTGAAATTTGCCATAAATTATGTTCCCCTCATCCCTTTCTCCTAAACCGTCTTTCCTCTGCAAAAAAAGACGTTCTATAATACAGCTCCTGCTATCCCTTTTAATGCTGAAAACATTTGGGTTTTATCTTCTCTGTTGGTTTCATTGACCTTCTTTCTCCTTCTTTTAAAAAACTTTACCATTTCAGTTGCTTTCAAATACGAGTCAACTATAAAAAAAAGTCTAGCTCACAATAATTGTAGTAATATTGGGGGAGTCTATTCGGTCGAATGTTCTGTTTGTCCAAATAAATATTTTGGGCAGACAGGAAAGCAATTATATGTCCGTATTAATCAGCATAAATACAATGTTAAGAGAGCTGAAAATAATTGTGCGTTTTTTGTGCATAAGTCCGAAAATAATTACTTAATTAATTTGAATTTAGCAAAGATTAGTTTTCGCTCAAATGACTCAATTAAAAGAAATCTTGTTGAATGTTCATGTATAAGCCAATTTAATAACTTTAACATTTTCCTTAGCCTTTTTAAAATTGATGTCGTCATGAAAAAACTCATTCTTAAAGAAATTAGCTTGGATTATATTCCTAATTTTTTGGGGGGCAATTTTCATTTTTATGGGAACCTGGTGTGTCAATTTAATTATTGCATCGATTTTGTATTTACATTATTTTATTTCTCTTCCTCTCCCCTTATCCCTCTCCCCTTCGTTTTAATTTACTTCTCGTGTCTCTCCTAATCTCTCTCTTTAGAGTATCGATTTATCAATTAATCGTTTTAACCCTTTTGGCTCTGTTCTTGACTCTTTCTTGCCTCTCGGTTTGACCTTGCTACTTGTTATAGCTAATTCTTAATGTGAGTTTACTCGTCCCTCTCCTATTTACTCTTCGGTGATTTCTTGGTTTAGAAGCCATTCTTTATCTTTTAATACTTATATATACCCTTATTATATTATTTTCTCTTGTAGTTATCCTTGATAATGAACTGGATAAAGTACGAAAGTACTTGAAAGCACCTTTTTCATTTTTCCTGCGAGACATTGCATTCATTGCAACCCTCACGTGCTACTTTATGAGTTATTCATATATATAGGTATATATATATATATATATATATATATATATATATATCAATTAAAGAAGGCGTCATCCAAGATAAGCGTAACTGTCAGCACCTGATGAGATCGTCCCCCGTGCACGTAACAACCATGTACGTACACACAAATCGTACACATTCTTATGAACGCAAACTAGACCGACCCGGTACTAAGCTAAAATAACAATCCTCCACTACACCTACACACCCAGTGCTAATTGACGTTAATTAATCAACCTTCTATATCCCCCTGAAAAGAGCGGCACTATGTATGTGTACTAGGACGTAGGTACGCAAAAGTGCACATTGTAATGAATGTACACTATACCTAACGGGCTAACATACACAAACGTACATATTATAATAAACGCACACTCAAAAGGATGGGCTTAAATACAAAAACGTATTCATTGTAATAAACGTACACTATAGACAGATATAGTTATTTTAGGTGACTTTAAGATCTGTGGATTGGGAACATATGATAGGAAGGGAGAGAGCAAGTTGTAACTGCTTGAATGTTTTGAGGATAAATTTCTTAGTCGATTTGTTAATATAACAAAAAGGGGCACGAATTTTTTAGATCAAGTACTTTAAAATAATTATAATTTAGTTCAAGAATTGGCTGTCGCGGAACTATTGGGAAATAGTGATCATCAGAGAGTTCGTTTAAGCTTAAGAATAGGGAATGGTAGAACATCAACAAACACTTAGTAAAATTCTAAATTTTCATCGGCGGGGGGAGGGGGAGTTATGTAACACTTAGAAATTGCTGGATCAGGTTAACTGGACTACTTTTAAGACTATATTAAACGTTTTCCAAAAGCACTGCATGTCAACGAAGGTCATTAAGAAGGAATGTAGGAAGCCATTCTGGTGGAATCATGACATACCTAGGTAAATTTCTGAGAAAAAAGGAGCCTACCAAAGTTTACAGAGGGGAATTCTGAATCATTATAGGGTAACTAAGAATGAATTAAATAAGATAATTATGAAAAGCAAAATTGCAGCAGAAATCATTTTAGCTCAAAATAAAAATTGAAGAAAATTCTTTGTAAAATAATAAATAGAGCAGAGAAAAAATAGGGCCTATATGTTGGGTTTGTGAAATAATCTGATGAAGAAATAGTACGAGTACTTAATGTTCGTTTTGCTCAAGTATTTACAGAAGAGAATCCGAACAGTTTAATTTATGATAGTTCTAGTTCAGGGGATGAGGTAGTGAATACCATTAATGTAGATAGGGAAAAGTTTAAAGGGCTTATAATTAATCTAAAACATACTGGAATTTATGAAATTCGTAACTAAATAATTGGATAAGGGAAATAATATTGATAAGGTTCTACATAAGTGACTAGTCCACATATTAAAAATGTATGGGATATGTGGGAAAGTTTGGAATTGAATAACTGAATGCCTGAAAGACAGGAAACAGTGGGTGGTACTGTATGAGGCGAGGTCAGAGTGGTGGAACGTTTTCAGTGGCATACCTCGAGGGAATATAGTTCTAGATCAATTATTATTCCTACTTTATATTAATTCTCTTGCTGAGGACACAAAATCAGGTACTGTAGTAAACGAAGTTGAAGCTAACTTTAAAGCGCAGAGTGACTTAAATAAGTTATTATACTGGATGACAAAAATTAAGGCTCCAACTGAGGATGGCTTTAAGAGTGCTTTAAATACACAGTTGCTAGCCCAAGGAATATTCAAACATGGCTACAAAAATATACGTTAGGAAGACTAAATATTACCTATACATATAGGGCAAGTTAAGTGGCAATGCAATTAAATATTGATGGTTCACTGCAAAGATAATTAACATTAAATTTAATTTGAAGAGAGGGATAATTATTTATTAAGTAATGATTTTACAATTATGCAAGTTCTCGAGCAAAGGGATCCTTGAGGTTTGACGCGATAATGTTGGGAGGAGCGTGACGAAACGGGGGTTAAATCCCTTTAACTTGATGTGCGACGAGTAACACCAGGTAGGTAAGTTCGACCTTGAACCTTTGTGGGCGTTTCACGGAACGCTCAATTCAACTTCGGCAAACTGAAGTTGTGGGGGGGGGGGAGAGCCTCTTATCCTTAAGAGGCAAACGGAAGGTGCTTCAGGGATGGCTTGTTCAATACTTAAAATCCGAAGACGTGGTGAAAAGTGTTGAAGCGCGCCTAACTATTTCCAAGAACAACACTGAGTGACGATTAGCTCTTCCTTGGCTCTCCGACAATCACTCAATTCTTCTCTGGACGAGATTGTAGTGAATTTCCTCTCGACTAACGAAGACGTTACGCCTAACGTACTGGACGGCGGCTTCAGACATAATCAATCTGCATGTGAACTTTGAGGTATCGAATATATACCCCGAAATTATCTAGACGGGGAGAGAGATTCATTGCCAACAGACTTCCTTAATTGCCTTGGTTCGCGATGCCCACTCAATGGTCTTCCCATTGTTCTAATTTTCGAGGTATATTGGGTACACGAATTTAGAGAGGTCAACGGCGAATTGGGGAAGTCAGTGAGGATGGGGGGGTCCTTCTCTCTCTCATTCTTCCGCATTCCTCCTTTTCAGGAAGACATTTTTTTCCCCACAAGTCGGGTGCAAAAAAAATGTCTCGAACTAATTTTTCTTCAAGGGGAAAATGATATAAAAATTGAATTAGTGCAACGAGATACAAACAAAATTCGGACATGAACGGGGTTAGCGAATAATAATAATTACTTCAGTCTATACGCACAGGTACAATAAAAAAAAACAATTAAGCCACACAACACATTGAGTATCTAAATAAAAGAAAAAAATGAACCATTACTAAAGAGACACTACAACAGAGAATAATTATCCAACACTTCAAACAATTAACTTATATATAAAACAAATCAGCAAACATATTTACAATGAGATACGCTAAAGGTATCTTTAATTTATGGCAATAGGGTCTTCTAGAGGAATTCTAATTAAACTATCCGTTAAAGAAGTTTGACTACTCTTGATATACACAATACGAAATTGAAATTCGATGAGCAACAGACTCCAACGCATTAGTCGTCTATTTTGACTCTTGAAATTACAAAGGTACGACAATGGCTTATGGTCGCTCTCAATTTCAATAACGAATTCGGTTCCTATAAAGTACATTCTAAAATATCGAATTGACAACCTACTTGTGATTAACAATCCCCCCCACACACAAAATAAACTTACTAAAGGTTCCAATTTATTATGCACACCAGAAAAAGAAAATAACTAACGAGTGAACCTGACTCAGGACTGAGTCTTCTGGTGAATTTACCACAGCAAGACCAAAGTTGGCGACTATTTTTACCGTTCAATTAGTGGTATCTTGAATCACGTGAATACGCTCAAATAAAAAAAATATAATTGCATATTAAAAAAAAATTGTCCTATTATTTTTGTTTAAATATTCTTGACACTTGCCACTGTATAGAGTGGAAATAATGATCTTTAAGGAAATAGCAAAAGATCAGGTAGGGTGGAATCTTTTACAAACTCAAAGACCTGACGCCAGTTTTATATATATATATATATATATATATATATATATATATATATATATATATATATATATATATATATATATTTATATGTGTGTGTGTGTGTGTGTCACCTCACACTTGACACCAGTTTTATGTCGTGGTATGCCTAGGTGTAAGCGTTATACGCACACTGGCCTAGTGGCCGACCAAATTTAAGGCAGGCTCCACCTTGAGATGGTTTTAAGAGTGCTTCAAATACAGAGTTGCTAGGCCAAGGAATATTCCAACAGGGTACAAAAATATACTTTGATAAGACTAAAGATTACATATATACAAATATAGCGCAAGTTAAATGGCAATGCAATTAAATATTTTCGGTTCACTGCTAAGATGATTAACACTATCAATTAAGTTTGAACCGAGGGATGATTAATTAAGTAATAATTTTAAAATTATGCAAGTTCTAGAGCAGAGGGGATCCTTGAGGTTCGAGGCGGTAAAGGTGGGAGGAGCGTTCGACCTTGAACTTGTGGGCGTCTCACGAGACGCTCAATTAAACTTCGAGAAACTGTAGTTGGGGTGGCGAAGCTTCTTATCCTTAAGAGGCAAATGGAGAGTGATCTGTGGATGGCTTTCCCGATCCTTAGAATCCAAAGACGTGGCGAGGATGGTAGAAACGCACCTTACTCTTTTCATGAACAATACTGAGTGACAACTATCTCTGCCTTGGCTCTCCGACAATGAATCAATTCTTCTATCGACTAGAATGTTTTCAATTTTCTCTCGACTAACGAAAACGTTACGCCTTACGTACTAGACGGGCAGTTTTAGACCCAATCTGCTTGTGACCATTGAGGTGTCGAATATATACCCGTAAATTATCTAAACGTGGACTGAGATTAATCGCCAACCGAGTTCCTTAATTGCCTTCGGTCGAGATAAGGTTCTATAGCGCGAATTCGCGATGCCCACTTAATGGTCTTTCCATTCTTCTAATTTTCGCAGTATATAGGGCAGGCGAATTTAAAGAGGTCAACCGAGAACTGAGGAAGTCAGGGTGGGGTGATCTCTTCTCTCACTCATTCTTTCACAGTAAATATATGTGTATGATATCTAGTTCCTCTGGTTTCAGTAATTAAACTTCTAATGTGGAACATTGTTTGTCGTACTTGCTGGAAAATGGGTGACAGAGAATTGTACCAGAAGTGATCACGGGATCCTTTATTGGGAAATTCCGGGAGCGGGGTCGATCGATCTAGGGAAATTCTCTGATATTTTGAAGTTCTTGACTCGTAGGAATGATTTTCTCATCTGCAATTTCCATGCACGACACAATAAGTTTGGGGAACATATGATATCCTATTCTCGACGAAGAATGGTCATGAATGCTTGAAGGAATACGGAGTTCTATGCTCGTCATATGAACGAAGAATAAAGGGCAGTCTAGCAATGAGTAACTCAAAGCACACTATTTCCTTCCTTATTCCTCAGTGAGAATCGTTCCCTGGAATATAATCAGCGATGGTAATACAGAATGACCCCCCAAAAGAGGCCTGCACTCACTTTTTGTGATATATCCTTCATTCATCCACTAATCCCCCGTACTTTGGAGGACATGACAAAAACAACGCTTGTGAACACAATTAGATCTCAATGGGAGCTCCAGCAAATAATATACTGCGTCAAACATTACTACAAGACAGGCTCGTTCAATAAAGTGCAGAACACTTTCGTGCATCAGTCCGAATGTAAAAAGCCCCCTCTAAGAGCATAATTCCGGTCTGAGTGGACCACTTCGAGAATTATGGGACAGTGGAGAACTTCAATGCAGCCAGTAACAACCGTCCAAGCCATTCAGGTCTCTCCAGAAAGCGTACAGCTGAGCTGGTCGAAAGTTTGAGAGAGTCAGTTCAACAGAGTCCAAAACGCTTTGTGCGCAAGAGAAGTCAGTCCCTTGGTATATCCCGTGAAACTTGCAGGAGAGTGCTAGTAATGGATTTAAGGGCCTACCTATACAGAATACAAACGAAGAAGACCATATCAGCCTGAGGCAAGGAGCAGAGAAAGGCTATGGCAATCAAGATACTGGAGAAGATACAGGAGACCCCAACTTTCCTGAACTTCCTTTGGACCTCAGATGAAGCTCAATTTCATCTTGACGGAAAGGTAAACTCGAAGACAAATATCTTCTGGGGGACTTCCAAACCAAATAAGGTAGCCATCAAGCCCTTACACTCCCCTAGGTGCACGGTATCGACTGCAAACTCAGCCAGAGGCATCATCGGACCATTCTTTGAGGAATCTGGCGCGACAGTGACCGTCACCAAGGAGCGGTATGTTGATGTCCTCAAAACCTTCATGGGGAGCTGCAGACCCGGTTTTGGTCGCTTGTGGGGATGTTCTGGTTTTAGCAAGATGAAGCAAGCTCTCACACCTCAAACCTGTCCTGAATTTACTGAAAGAGAACTTTGGTGGCTGTGTGATCAATCTCAAAACTGATTTTGAGTGGGTACCTCACAATCCAGACCTTAACCCCTCATATTTCTCTCTCTGGGGCTACCTCAAAGACAAAGTGTACGCGGGGAGACCCAGGATCATCACGAAACTAAAGGAAGCCATCAGGTAGTAGCACAGAGATATTAGTCAGTCGGTTTATAAGGACGTCATGGAAAACTTTGTGCTGCACCTCAATATATGCACAAAGCTAAATGGAGTTCATCTCAAACACGTGTTCTAGAATAAAGAAGAAAAATACAAAGACTCTCATGTTTTAATATGGTGTTTTTAAATGCAATAAACTAGTTACCACCAAAGTTTCATTTAATCCTTGCAGAAAATTAGGAAATGAGGACTATCGAAAGTCAGGGCCCTTTTGGGGGGTCACCCTGTATATAGCTATGAGTTTCTTCCTCTTTCCCCTTTTAGATGGGCTTGAGCTGAGATCAACACGAATTTTAGAGGAGGTCTTCAGCCATGAGTGGTTGAAAGGGTGGATGAAACCGTGTGATCTGGAGATCATCCTCAACAGAACTTAAGACTTCGATTTTTTAAAATTGCCTTGCGGGATTCCACAGCCTTCTCGATTCGCGAGCCCTCTTGAATCCTCAGCCATCTTTATTTTGTTTTGTGGAATAAAAAAAAAATGTCCCCCAAAATTGGACTAAAGGATTTAGGGAAAAGGAAGTGAAAATAAATAATGACTCGGTATCAATATTGACATTATAAGTATTATTTTTATTAGTAGTGGCAATTAATAGAGTGGTGAAGTTAGGGAAATTGAAAAAGTGAAGAGAATATATATATATTTATATATATATATATATATATATATATATATATATATATATATATATATATATATATATATATATATGCAACAACTTGCAGGAAGCAAATAAATGGCTTGTCTATTGACATTCCATTAATGAACAAAGCGAAAAAGCCCTTGGAAATGCATTTTCCATTTTATTCGTGATCTTCATTCATATGTGTATATTTAGGCGGTTTGTTGTCATCTCTGACCCAATATTTGCACATTCCTGTGTGGGGACGACGAGGAAATGATAAGGAGGTGATTAGCAATCGCGCTGTTTGATGAGGAGCTTCGTAATGACGCGAGGCACAGAAGAGAGGCCCGAGTCACTGGCCTTCCGCACACCCCGTCCGTCGCTGAATCGGGACCCCATTTGCTCGGGACAATATCGGAAGCCCATCCTTTCGAGATCATATGGAGATTCCATTTGCTCGGAGCCATATTGGGGCCCCATTTAGCTTAAGGCCTTTTCGGGACCCCATTTAGCTCAAGGCCATATCGGAACCCTACATTTGCTGGAGATCATATTGGGGCTTCATTTGCTGCGGATTATATTGGGGCTTCATTGGTTCGGGATCATATTAGCGCTTTATTTGCTCAGGGCACATTTGGGACCTCCCATTACCTCGATGCCATATCACGTCCTCCATCTGCTCATTATCCTCAATGTAGACTAGGCAATGAGTCGGTGTACGTGTGCTTTCTTACACTGGTCAGTATTCCTGTTAATTTGGCGTGCATGTGACTATATGTATATTTGGTTTGCATGTTGGCATTTATGAGTAAGTGAGTATTTTGGGTGCATAAGAGTATATATGAGTATTCATATTTTGCATGTAAGTCGCTCTTTGTGTAGGCGCATATTACTAGTATATATGGGTATTTTTATGTGTAGGTGTATGCGCATAGGGTACGTGCTTGTAGATATTTATGTGTATATGCATATTTGGGCTACACGCGGGTATTCATGTGCATCTCATGTGTATGTGCATAATTTTATATACGACTAATTTGGGAGATTTGGATATATAGTGTTTGGGAGGATTTTGTTATATATAGCAATAATTTTACGTGCATGTGCGTTTTCATACGTGTAGGTGCATATATTTAGGTCAATTACAGTTGTGTGTGTAAACCTTTCACAGAACAGCTAAAAACCTTTGGCATCAGTTTACTCTAAAGTGTAGACGCAATTGTTTTTTCGGGGTAAGTAAAAATCGAATGTGCAATAATTATGTGCATTTCAGGGCTTAAGTGCGAATTTTGAGCTCAGTCTACGCACTTTTCAAGTTCAAATTTTTGAGTAAATTAAGACTCCTATTCATTGTCACTATTTCAGTAGGCCTATAGGTCTGTTTTTGAATGTTGCTCAGTGTGTTTCTTTCTCTATTTCTCTTTGCTTCTCTTATCTCACTCGCTTAAGACCTTCCCCTCCCCTCATCATCTCCCTTCCTATCCCCCTCTCCCTCCCTCTCACACTCTGCCTCCTTCTCCCCCTCTCCCATTTTCACCCCTATCTCTCCCACCCTCCCCCTTTTCTCTCCCTCTCAACCCCTTTACCTCCCACTCTCTCTCTTTCTGTCTATTTAACTTCACATTTTATCTACCTGGCTTGTTTAATATCTACATGAAAGAGTGAGACTCTCTTTCTGTATAATTCCTCAAATATATTTTCCTGGTTTCGTTGTCTTAATCTACATTTGTCCACGTGGTTCTCTTCTTCTGTCTATCTACCTGATTGTCTACATTGATTGTCTAATATCTTTCTGAACCGGTTCAGCTTTTTATATATTTAGCCTCATTTATTTATGTCTCCCACTTTATATTAGTTTAATTGTTTCGTTGTTTTAAGCTACCTATTTATATACATGCCTCTTTGTTTCTCTCGATCTACCTATTTACCCGTGTATATTTATCTTAGATGTATACAGTTTACCTTCAAGCTAACTCCTTGCCTTAGTTTTCTCTGTTGTTCTGTCCCTGCCTACCTAGCAGTGTATTGCCTTGCTTCTGTTTTCTATCTTAACTTATACATATATCTGCCTATTTTTTCGTATGTATCTCTCTATTTACCATTATATATTAGCTTACATGCCTTGATGTCTCACTAGGGTTTGTCAATTTGTGGGATGAAAATAAAATTTTGCCAATTCCTTCATGAGGTGGTCTAGAAATATATGTTTGGTTGTGAGGAATTCAAAGCTCCTATTATTTTTGTGATTGCCCAACATTTTGCTTGGTAAAACTACATTTGAAAACAAACTCATAAATTGCTCCCAGAATATATTTATTAATATATTCCAATTATAATATAACATATCCTAGTAATCATAAAATTCTTATCTATTATTGTTGTGATTGCTCAACATTTAGCTTGAAAAACTAATTTAAAAAAAACTCTCATAATTAGCTCTAGATAAACAACAGTAATTAATTTTAGTTTCTCAAAATAGCAAGTAATGCTATAGACATTTAATTTATCTGCATAAAACATATCTCAGTAATCATAAAACAGCTTTTTAATCATACATTATAAAGTGATGACATCAATAAAAAATAATTAAGCAAGTTTCACCAAGTCTTGCTTTGATTGGTTCTTGGACATCAGCCGCCGACTTGCTTCTTGACCTCTGTCATATCTCTCCGTTTCTGATGTGTATAAACTCTGCCTACTGCTGCCTTTGTAACTTGTTTCACACACCTTTATATTGAGTGCGCATTAAGGATCCACCTTTGAAGTTGCATAGGCTTGTCAAGGAACTTATTTACTTCCATTGTAGTCAGTTTACATGACAAGGGAGGTCCAAATACTTTGTCAGACAAGTGTGTCAGCACCAACAGGGAAGAAGCACTAGGCTTGATGGAAAGTGTCTTTCTGGGAGGTACAGAAAGATCTCCAAGTGTGTTATCATCTCAACTCCTCATGTCAACACTCTTTTCCATGTGCCTTCTGAGCACAAATGTGTCTGAATTTTCATTTCTCTGAATGAATACCATGCTGAGGGCTTGATAGTTGGCCAAACAGCATCCACTATAGCCTTTTTTTGCAGCCTAAGTAGCCGCAGCGGAAACAAGGTGTGCCGCGGGCCTCCACCCATCAACTTTGATGTTGAACCAACAGGGATAGTACACACCAAAAATGCATTCCACTATCAATCTTAAAGTGATGAGGGGTTTGTTGTTAAGGTCATCTTTTGAAACCCATATGCGATTAAGCCTGTGTGTGGCTTCAGCCACCTGAAATGGCTCCCTGGACCAATTTTATAAAGGACCAGATCTGTGAGAAGATATCCTGTCCGTATGCCTCTGTGATCCTATGCATGTACGCTTGATCAGTCGAGAGATCATTTATGGCATTGCCACTCAGTGAAGTAAGAGGCTCTACAATTGAAAGTTTAGTGAATAAAGGATAAATTTCAGGATCGGTTGCAGTGTCTAGCATCTTGCCAATAGTTGCTGTCCACTTATTGTTAGTATTGTGATCAAGTGTTGAAGGTGTAAATCATTAGTGTGGGGGCACAAACCAACCAGATCAGTTTACGGTCAAGCTTGACTTATATCCAATGCATTGATCTACTTTCTCCGACGGTCTTAATATGTGGAGAATCTCCTATAATGACCTGCAGGCTTTTATCAATGCCCTTAATTATCATGAAATTCAAAAGATTATCAGCAATAACTTTAGAAGGTGTTTTACTCTTGGCACTTTGCACACAAAACCGAGCTCTTCTATGATGATAATGGGGAACTGGAGATCTGAATTATCTAATTAAGCATAACCTTACTTGTATCTTGACGGCCGTCATAGAAGATTAAATCAATTTCACTCTTCTTACTAAGTTCATCAAAATCCTGATGCAGGGATCCCATACCATTTACATGGGCCCTATTGACTTGATTATGATCAACTATAAATCTCTTTTCCTCTTTAGTGATCAAGCCAATATCCAAGGCAGCAGTGGTAGTGGCATTTGTAGCACGCAGGCCAACACCATATTTATATGATGCCACGAATAGCAACATTATGTATTTATAAAGTGTTCTACTGTGGCATTTTAATGCCAATTAATAACTTCCATCCTTTCTATCTTAAACATCAGCTAATTCTCCTTTATTTTTTTCAGCCTAGAAAATTATTTCACTTGGCATTAGAATATTAGCCTGATTACTTGTCTGCTTAGGTTTAGCAAACTCTTATTCTTTCAACTTCTTGCTGCTTCTGCTTTCTGACTTGTCTACTTTGCTTAGGTTGATCTCAGAAGCAAATCTGATATAGTGCAATAGAACTAAACCTTTGTTTCTGACCTTTAATGAACCCTAGTTCATTCATAAAGATCTACATAGCTCTAGAGAATGTACAAATAATGTAAGTTTCGTTTTTGCAACCAGGTCAGCCAAATTCACAGCAAAGAACAATTTAACACTTACAACTGAGGATGTCAAAAAGCTTGTCAAGTTTAGCAATGAAAGCCTCTTTGACATGTAGCTGTTTACCCCATGAATTTTATTTTGGCTTAATCTTGTTTAAGATTAAGCCACGTAAATTTTCAACGAGGGCTACGAAAGAACTTTTCGCTCATTCCCACTTTTCAAGCACTTTATGGTAAATGTCTCCTGCAAGACTAGCTGCTGGGTAGTTTCTCACATCCTCACCTCTTTGTTCTTTGAGCAATAGTCCATATTTTAGACTGTTACGGAGAGTTGGGAATTCAAAGGGCAACAACTCTCTACCATTTCCAATAAAGTTTCTCATATGTATCTGTTAATGTCCACAATCTTGTTCTAAATTTAGAGAGCTATTGTTAGTCAATTCCCACTGGTTAGGTTGGTAGCACTGAGAACTAAGTAATCTTCAGCACACTGATGAATATGTTTCAACCTGTAAAATAGAAAAACACACTGAATTAGATATAATTATTAATATAATAATTGTCATTTAATTCCTCTAAACAGTCAGAAAAGTCACATCTTTTCAAGTAGCTTATTACCAAGCAGAAATAAATTTTCTTAAAATAACAAAAATATCTTTATATCTGTAATAACATAAGTACCTGGCGTTGCCAAGGATAAAAAGTCCTGTCGCAAATAAATGCAGGTGCATAATATCTTTATTGTTGATTATTATTATTATTATCATTTTTGTCGTGAAGGCATACTCAGGAGAGTTGCACACATTCCCGATCATATAATACCTAATATACTTATGATAAGTAAACGTCTCACCGCGTGGGCCCAGCAATTTACGTGCATGCGTGAATGATCGTTAGTTATGAGCGAACAACGTTGTAGCCGCAGAAACAGATCGACCGTCTTATAGCTCTTGTTTCGATACCTTTACTTTGCTGTTTAAGCCTCTCCTATGCTTCTGACTATCTACATTCACACCCTTGCATCTCTATGCATACCTATTTACATATATCTATTTTTTCGGTCTCAATCTGCCTGCTTGCCTACCTGTTTCTATGCTTCGGTGTATCTACCGATCCACCGGAGTATCTACCTTATCTGTCTACTATCTACCTAAATGTGTCCAGCTGTCTATTTAACAGTATTATTTATTCTCTATCTAGATCTTTATTTTAGTAAATAATTCATACAGAAGTTGTGTTTCTGTCTCTCTATATATGTTTTGGGGGTCTGTTTGTCTGTCTATCGTGTTAAGTAACTGTAAAATTATCTCTGTTTAGATTCACTCACATCGGCTCGCGCCCATCAGGGGGGTAATGAGTGATGGAGTTATGCTTTCCACAATATTATCTATGGGCGACTCTTTTATACATATACCATTTGAAATTTGGCTTTTTAGGGGGAGAGGGGCATATTCACTGAGATAAATGTCAGACAGTGAAAAACGAAGGAAAAATCTTGAAGAAAACGTTTTTACATTAAGGGAAAATTGCCTGAAAACATAATGTGCAATAATATATCACTAATCATTACACCATCGCCACATGCCAGAACACAGCCCTGCGTGAGGTCTTCTCGTTTGTATATGGATGTATGTTTGTATTTAAGAATACATAGACGTTCGTTGTGTATTTTCGAATGCATCAGGACACCTGAGTTACATGAAAGTCTTACCTTACTAAACACCCGTCTATCAATTTATCTTTTTAATTTGCTTGTAAAATATAAAGTAATTAATTTTTATTAGACTCTTATCGGTAATTATCGCTTAATTGTTATCAGAAATTTGTTCTACCATCAACTTAAGTTTTTATTTTATGGGTGAACTAATATTTGTTCTACCATCAACTTAAGTTTTTATTTTATGGGTGAACTAATATCTTAAATTTGTTACTTTAAGTCAGGAAAAGGACTCATTAAATGTTGCTTATAACCGTTATTAATATAATATTTGTTATTATTTTAATATGGTAACGCAATCCTGATACTATTATTTTAGCTAAACTTTTATTCATTAATTATTATTGTTTATTTTTTCTAAGGGGAAAATATTACTAAATATATTGAACTACGTTTTTTTTATAAGTCATATAAATTGTGTTTGGTTTACAAGGTATCTACGCCATGCCTAGTTTCTTATGTCTGTGAGGTAGCAGACTACATACAGAATCAAACCAGACAATTGGCTAGTGTAATCTGAATAGGAACCAGGTTCATTCGTAAAATATCTTAAAACATTCTTTCGTCAACCCTCAGATTATACATACATTAATACAGAAAAATTTTGACTGATGATTAATTTAATGAGAGCACTCGACAAACAATGCCAACTTTTCACTTTACTGAAAGAGAAATTTTCCCCCTCACGGATGCGCAGGTATTTTTAATGGTCCTTAATAAATGAGAAAGCTCATGAAGGACATTGAATTCGATACGTTCATGTAGGATAATGAGATGTATGTCTAACTTTTATCCAATTCTATTGTTGCAAACATTTTGGACAATAACCGACGTCCAGACTATGAGTGTTATAGAAATATTTTTAAAGCTTCCACACTGTTGGTGCACACATGGAAGTAAAGATGTATTTTCCCCGCTCTTTCTATTTACCTATATGTATCAGTCGGTCTACCTCTTCATATCTGTCTACTTGTTTCGACGTCTCAAACTACCAGTTTTGTGCCTGTTCTATCCTTCTTACTATCTCCATTCTCAACGTGGATATACCTTGCATGTCTACTCTTTATTAGACTACTTTACAGACAACTGCGGTGATTATAGCGACGCGCAACGTAAATGTTACTTTTGGAATGTACGAGGGATGGAAGCGAGCTACCAGAGCCGCTGGGATGTAAACGTGGTTGCAGACTTCTGCTGATATGTCAAGAGAAATTTCACACGGGATAGACAAAAGAAAACCTTATACCCTGAAATCCTAGTATACCCCAAACCAAAACCATAGAAAATTTCAGCTAGAGAGAACCCTCTTAAAATCTGCATTGTGACTAGAAATGTAAATCGGACAGTATTATCCAATCTTTCAAACGCAAATTCAAACCTAAAATTTGGGTTATTTCTCACCATGGATGTATTTTAAACCAACAAAGGTATTAAATATAAACCCATTGGTAAAAGGTTTGTAAGGTAGTAAAAGGGCGGGAAAATGTGTGGAAGATATATGACCGAGAGCAAACAAAGAAAGGCGCATGTCGTATGTGTTTTGGGGGTGGATTAGGAGGGTAGAGACAGAATTCTTTATCTTTGGGACGGTAGAGGCACGATAGTGATAAAGAAAACTGAACAGCATGGGCGACTTGGGAACAAAGACGAAGGGAAAACGCCCCCAGTTCAAAGATCAGGTTACACATCCTTAATTAACGTAAATGAGAGTGGTGGTGTGGGGGGCTGTGCTTGGCGATGAATAGAGGTAATTATTTTCCCCTCGATTCTAATGATGCAATTCGAAGCCTACAGCGTTTGTTTACCTAATAATTAGATTTAATTTTCCTCTTTATCGAGCTGTGGGGAAGGGGTAACTCTTTATGGGGGACACTGAGTATCCCCAGGGGGGGGGGGGGGCTCAAAGAGGTCAGGGTGGGTCGAGGAGGCAAAGAGCAGATGCTGCCTTCGAGAGAGGTCTGTTCCTGTATGTAAACAGAGACGGCTTAGATTACAGCTAATGTCCTCAAATCCAACCCCGATAACCCTAACAGATGGGAGGTAACCCCATTATGGGCTCCCAGAGTGGGCAGGGACCTTGTTCAAATCCTCATTGTTTTGAGAGCCTTCTTGTTTACACAGGTTACCACCACTGTTCTCTGATGTACAGCACGTTCCTTGGTCTCAGTAGTCGGGGTGGGGTATTTACGGTCTCAAAGGGTCTTTGACCACCGCCTAAAAGCTTCCCAAGGGGTTGGAGGCTGTGGTCTGTGGAGTGTCTGGTGAGTTTACAGAATTTTTCTGGAAGAAAGAAAAAACTAAATTTTCTGTTTGTTTTGACTTTACGTTTTCAAGACTTCACTCTCACACACTGGTTGCTGTCGTTACTTCTGCCTACACAGTTGCTTATCTCTGTGGCCGTAAATGATGGAGGTGTGATTGAAATAACCAAGAAAATAATACCTGGCAAAAGTTCTTATTATCTTATTTTTATTTTATTGTTAATATTATTGCAGTAAGTTTCGAGTGAATTGGTTCGTGAAAGTATTGAATGCTGGGTAGGATGGACAGTGAAATTAAAGAATTTTTCTCAAGTAGTACTACTACTACTAATACATACACACTCTCTCTTTCTCTCTCTCTCAGTAACATTGAGGACGCCATTTGGGCGGTGGAGATGGAGGTGGAAGTGACGTGTGGGTCAGGTTGAGACGAAGCAGACGTACTCTTCTCTGGAATCTGCCAAGGCCAAGCGCTAATCATTGCGTCTGTCTCTTGTTTCTGTCCATCTGGAGCCGCCACTCGATTTGTCTCTGCCTGTGTCGCCCTTGGACGTTACACCTCGACGATGAGCGATCGTCTTCCACCCCCGAGCAAAGGTCGAGAAGTATATATCTAAATGCGTGATGTTACCATGGCAACCGAGAAAAAAAGGAGATTAGTCAAAAGAGGAAACCTTAAATGTTCCGAGGGGTCAGGCTCCGGCAGTGCCATCGGTAGACTGAGGGGCCTCTCTACACAAGGCCAGGATTTTTACTCAGCCTTTTTCAGGGTGTTACTACTACTTATAAAATAATAAAGATAATTACCCAAAATGAGTAGTTTTTCTTCATTATATATATATATATATATATATATATATATATATATATATATATATATATATGTATATATATATATATATATATATATATATATGTACATACATAACTTCCCATTTGAAACTATTTATAACATCCTTCGCGATATGATTTAAAACAATTTGGGGAACCGTTTTATTGATTTTTACTTTATTTTTAGGCATTTTGGGTTTTAATGTTATTTTAAATGACAAAGCTGAATATTTTAGAAATCCCTTTAATTTTGCGGCAAGGTGTTATTCCACCTGAAGGGTCGTTAATCACTGGCTAGCCAATTCTCTATGTCATAAAACCTTTTTACCCTTTACCTGAAGTTACCCTAAAGGGATTCAGTGTTTCCAAAGGCTACTCATGCCCGGGGTGTAACAAGATGCCCAATAATTGGACGGGTTTCTTCTTTCCTTTAGCCAGAATTTTAAACTTCAGTTTTAGGTCCCTTGGTGGCTGCATTATTACTATAATTTTAATATTATTGTTAGTATTATAAATATTATTAGTGTATTAGAAATATTGTTGTTACAATTATTAATTTTATTATTATAATTTTTATTGTTATTGTTGTTTTAATAATTAATTTATTTATTAATTTATTTAGTTGAAACTAGGAACAGAAGCCAACGTAGGCATTTCCGCAAGAAAGTTTGGAAGAGGCAGCTAAAGAAAGTGATGAAGTTATGATAAGTAAAAATGGTAGAGAAGTAGGTAAGCCGAGAGCGGGAGCGGGGGGTTATGGATTGCGAGAGGGGGAGCTCTTGAGAGGAGAAGATGCGCATTTATGAGGAGTTTGCAATTATTACCGGAGGCATATCCGCCAGAAATCTCTAAAATTGTATTGGTAAAGAAGATGATGAGTTTAGTTGAAGTGATTGAAGAGGAGAAAAGAACTCTTTCAAATGCACCCCAGATCTCTAAAAAAAACAGGACTCCCCCTGCCTATTAGGGGGTATAAAGGGACAGTTAGGGACATTATTGCGCTAATGAAGGAAGAGGAAAACCAACGAGGGAATTTCCATAGGAAAGCGATTCAAGCGTTGTTTAAAATGAGAGGTGAAGTTAGAAGAAGCGTGAACGGTAAGTAGGCAGGGTAGACATCTTGAGAGGTGCGCAACTCTCCTGTTTTATTCGGAAAAAGTGAAAGGATGCCTTGAAAGAGGAGTATAGTTTTTCTTCATGGGCGTAAATAACGGGGTAATTTCTGTTCTTTAACGAGGTGAAGGAAGCAATAATGCTGGAAAGCTACATAACTTGGGTATAACCTTCCATCCCCACCACCAACAAATTGGGCTGCTGCGAAGCGGTATGCTACTCTTCTCCACATGCTGACATTCCACAATTAATCTAAGTACGATCGCATTGCTGCAATCCTCATGCAGCATCTCGTAACTGTAAGCCAATAAGTTAGACCCAATGGTAACATCGTCAGATCTTATTTAAATTTACAGTTCTCATCAGGCGGCCGCCAGCGAGGGCACAGTCGCTAAAGGGCAATTCAAATTTAAAAGTAGGCAAATTAATAGTAATAATAATTGAAGAATAGATCAGTGTAAATAATAAAACATAACGATAAATACAACTTTAAAGAAACATAAGAGACGCGTAGGAGCACTAGGGAAGTGCTTCCTCCCAGAGGGACCTAAACGTCTACCACACCAGAATCTGGGGTGCAGAAGCTCCACCCGGGAGAATTTCGTAAAATGGTGGAATGTGGGTTCAAGAAGCGAAAGTATACTCACTGTCAAAACCCCATGATCCCACTACCACGTTAAAGACTAAATCCATTCGACCACATCATCACCACATAAAACAAAAGGATTAAGCAGCTCAAGTGTATGAGAATTGCTTGGATGGGTTACCCCGGCCCTTCTGCCACAACCTTCAACCCTTTAAAAGTGCCATAAGGACGCATTAGATAGCAGCTGGTGACGAACAGAGAACTGGATTGGAGGTCGAAAGCCAGAGGCCATCGGTTCCCTGTGCTCTAGCTGCCTCCCTTCCCACGGCTCTTATCGAATCGCTCCCGGGAAAATTTGAAAGATAAGAAGCGGTCTAGGTCGTGGTCAGGAGTATGTCAATACGAGGAAAGGGGTGAATAAGGTCAGAGGAGGGGAATTAAGTCAAACCCTTTGTCAATACTGGTCGCGGAAATGTTTGAAGGAATTATTGAAAGGGATAAAGATGTGGTATTCTTTGGATGCGAGGATGTGGTATCCACCTTGTGCAAGTTGTCAATGTGTTTGACACTTTCAGGAAGATGAGAATGAAGGGTTGTCTTTTCAGCTTTAGCAAGTTGTAGATGACGTTATTATTATTATTACTATCATAAAGCTAAGAAATGCATACCAAAGAGATAGTCTTCGCCAGAAAATGTGAAACAGAGGATCGTAAAGATACTGGCGTAGTTAGGCTAAGTGGAAATAGATGAAAGACACATAACTTGAGTAGTCAAAAGAGGAAAATGCTTGAAGTTCAGTAAGAGAAAAAAATGCTATAACAGCATATCCTAAAATCCTGGGGTGGGGAGGGTTCATGGCACCAGTTCAAAAAATGTTTGTACTCGTATGTTTCGAAGCTCAAGTACATAACATTGCAGTTTACAGCCTTATAAGAGGAAAAACATGGTTGTATAGGTAGTTTTGTGATGGAATATGCAAATGTACCTCCTACCTAAAGGATACGTGGTGAGTGTTTTTTTGGGGGGGTGGCTAGGACTTCCATGGGTAATTCCATTTTTAGTCGCATTCCACTGGGGAAAAAAAATTTTGTTCAAACTTATAGCTCTCCAATAGTTTCTAAACAATGACGGTGTAACCCTTTGCTGGGGTACTTACACAAAAGTCCTGGATAAGGTCTTTGAATGATAACCAAGCATTCTTTTCAAGTCCTGACATTTTGTCGATGAAACGTTCATCTTTGATGGTCTACCGAATCTGTGGACCATCAAACACAGCTAAATTTATTCTTTCAATTGACAGACCAGGAAATGACGAAAGGATGTTCTTGAAACAATCGCCTTCAGTTCCCAATGCTTTAACGAATTACTTCATGATACCCAACATGTGGCTAGTTTTAAAATCAGATTTGGAGGCCCATTCCTCTCTAGCCAATGCTTCTCTCGAGCTCTGATGTCCCTCCCACACGCACAGATAGTAAGGATACTTCGTTATCATCGTTGCTGACAAAAATGAAAGCATACAATTTCATGTAAGGTCGACACAGATGATCCAATTGTGTTTGTGATATTACAAAACTCATTGTCGCTCTTTATGTCTCCATGTTCTTCATGAAGACTAAGTAAATGCCTAACTGGGACTGCACTATATAAATAGGCATTGTGGAGGAGGACAAACTTTAAAGCTACGCTCTGATCTATCGGGTGATTGATTCAGCTATGAGCTATTCAGTTGACTTATAGATCAGATTTTCCAATTTCTCCAGTGAACCCTATATGTTATGGCAATACACTAAGCTACTTTCACTTCGAATGTACTGCAGAAATGCGCTTTCTCTTGGTCGAAAGTAGGAGACCTTCGTTCCTTTTCAAGCAAGGTTTTCGTTCAGTCTTGATGCTAGTTTTGAAGCCTTTTTATAGTCATAAATTTCGCGCCAAATCACTCAACTCATGGTTAGCCAGATAAGGCTATAGGGTAAAAGGGCTAGAAAGCATTGAAATTAAGTTAACTCATGCTGATCGAACCCCTTACGAGCTGAGCCCTATTCAATTTCAAAATTTGTATTATTACTGTGACTGAGTTCTTCTTCATGATCCAGATCTACAGGAGAGGCCAGTTGAACGCAAACTGCCACTCGGATGTCAGTTGAATAAAACCCTAGACGTGAAGCTGATGGGAAACTAGGATACTCTAATTTATATTTTTTTTACTTGTTGTATCCTGGTTTTCATTAAATAATAGAAATAGTCCATGCAATGATCTTTTTCCTCTTTGCTCTCGCCAAATCACAAGTATATAAATGTCAACTTATCACGTATTCCCTTGGGCCACATCCGTAAAGTCTTTATACACTACTGACTGACCTTGTGGATGGCCATGTGTTATCTTCATGACCGATAAGCAAAAAAGGTTTGCTTGATTAATACACTAATATTTGTCGTTTGACTGGAAATGGTAAAAATGCCACATATATAACAAAAGTAGTTCCGGTCTGATTAGGCACTTATGACGAGAAGTGCCAGATTAAGACATGGTTTTGAAAGAAAAGACTAAAATATTTAAATAAAAATAAGCCTGAAAAAAAAATATATATATTTATATATATATATAATGTCTGCAAGCCCTTGTACACAGACTTTTATGTATTGTTTGCAGAATACAATAATCACATATATAGCGTGGCACACAACCTCTCACCGCACTCTCTCACATGCAACTGAAAAGATAAGTTACCAGCTATCGCCGTTTGCTAATAGTGCCTCTTCTACAAGTCGTGGTGAAAATTTTAATAAATTTAATTAATAAAATAGCTAATTTAGCTTTTTCTTTACAATATTTATGAGTGGCAATAAATAGATAATAAAATAATAAAAACAATAAGCTGACAATCTCTATTACTTATGGACAAACAATACAACTCTGCTTATTCAGAGAGTAAGCTGTATAAAGAAAACCTGATGTGTTAAAAGAAAACTGGGATCAACTGGAGAATCCGCCGCCCAGCTTGCCAGAAATGTTCCAACTGGAGAATCCACCGCCCAGAATTACTCAACTGGAGAATCTGCGATCCGAGCTTATATAGATAATTTAAAGGCATAGAATAGCAAAAAGAGAAATAATGTTTATCTTTATTATACACAAATTAAATATGTAACTTAACATAATAAACAGTAAATAATTATACAAGATTGAATGACTTTACTATTTTTATAGAGTAAAAACCTATCATGAATATAGTTCGCTTATATCTTCGCATAAATACTGGAAAGCATTGGTTCCAAACCTATCTCGCCACATCATTTCACTTAAATGGGTTGCTAATAAATTTCTTCGACAACCTCGCATTTGTTTAATTTTCTGTTTCTGTTTATTCCAATATGACTCAATAGCTTGGGTATGCACACCCGTGTGAGGATCTACAAAGTTAATGCTATGATTTACCGTCCTGTGCTTAAGTCCAAGATCTCGTTGAATATGGCGATAAGATTTCCATTCATCCATGTGAATAACAAAACTGGGTCGTCCAGCAGCATCGATTATTCCAAGAAGCGTAATGGAATCTCTGCGTTCTACAATTTCCATGTAGCCAACAGCTGGAGTTAAACTACTGTCCACTAGTCCAAAAACCCAAATAGGTTTTTCATTTCCTCGTCCTTTGTGGTCCTTTACTTTATGGGCAAAGCAGGATTCATTGGCTTGAACAATGATTCCAGGTCCTCTCAGTTGAATTGGATGCCTCTCAAAGTACTTTTGACAGACCACAAAAAAAAAAATGAAAATGTCAATAACAGTTTTTTTTCGCAAATTGACACTATATTAACTGCATTTGAGTACACTTTCTTGGATGCACCACATATACATTAGGTGCAACCAAACACTTAATTTCAAATTGGACTTCTCGAAAAAGATCCTTTTCGGATTAAAGTAACACATGCTTTATACATTTGGCACTGTCGATTGTAACAACGCTGCTTTCAAAGATTTACGCTTACACAAATTCAACTGCTCGTCGCAGTAAATACAGTTCATTTGGCTCTTGAGAATGCCTTTATTTTGCATAAATACTATGGTGGGCATGGCATCTTGGTGTACTAATAATGGCATGAGTGTATCTCCGTGAAAGTTATTAGCTGCCATGGGTTAAAAATTATGAGCAAAAAATAGTCACCTTCTTCACTAGTATACTACTTCTAAGCTCTAAATTCTCGGAGATCTTATATTTATAGAGATTCTAGGCATATTATCAACTACATATTTGTATTTCTGACTTTTATGATTTCCAATCGTATTTTTTGTCTTATCTTAGTGACTAACTGATAAGATATAACTGATATGAACTGATATGACAAATGTTCCAGCTGGAGAATCCGCCGCCCAGAATTACTCAACTGGAGAATCCTCCGCCCAAGACATCTGGGCGGCGGATTATCCAGTTGATCCGAAAACTGACTAGTTTTTAAATCAGCAAGGTAATTTTAGTCTAAATCGAATGAAAAATCGAACTAAACCAAAATTATGTTCAAAATCGTTTCCCTGTGCTCTTAATCCACCCACTAATTCCCAGATTAGGACTTCACGTTTTCCCCAAATACTCATTTATTCCAACATTCTCACCCGCTTCCACACAGACTCAGAACCATGAAAGCTTTGTATGACAGTCGCGTCAGCGCCAAAACGCAACACCTCGCGGTGATTTACACTATAAGCCATTACTTCATCGCCTCATCATCACATGACCAAACCGCATCGGGTGACTCATAAAGGGGGATTTGCTATTCCTCTGGATGATTGTCTTTGGACAGAATTCCTTTTATTTGTTTATTAAATGAATTCATTTATTTAATAAATACTATATTTATTTATTTAATACATATGTATATTTTATATATTTAATACGTTATATTCATTTATTTAGTTTCCACCTAGAAATTTAAAACAAGGGTTATATTGAAAATATTAAAGTCAGAGGAGCAGAGGTAAAAAGAGGAGAATATGAGGAGCTTCTGCTTTACCCTGAAGATCCCTTGTGGGCCAAGGAAGTAAACCAGTGATTAAAGTTGATTGGAAGAAGGATTAACTGCTCTGCACTTACAACTAATAGTGATTTTTGACCATCATCATCATGAAGTGAGGATGCATGGAATTCATTACATTTTGGGGGGCCGCATCGATGGGTGCCATTGTTGGATGGTAACGCGGTAAAGTTAGGGAAAGTAAAAGTGTGGGAAGGAAAAATGGTCAAATGTATTTTTTTCCCGATTTTATATTCCCTAGACAACTGCCCCCCTCCCCCCTTAACTACACTCTACCTTATAAATGCTAGAAAGGACTTTTGGCTTTATTATTATAGAAAATCTCTCTTCCTTTTCTTCGATTTGGATGATCACATAAATAAATTCTTATTATTAATAATCATGATTTTCTTTATAAACGAACCTTTTTATACCCACTGGTGAAACACTCCGTCTCTATCTCCTTAAATAGTCTAAAGGTATTTTTAGTTTCCTCCAATCGGAAATAATCTGGGCAAATAAAAATAAGTGGGACTCTTTAAAGTTATGGCCCTCAAGTTCCAAAATAAGGCGAAGAGAGGTGCCCAGACACACACACACACACACATTGGCACAAACACACAGAGAGACTCACAGAAGCACTATTTAGAGACTCCAATTTGGGTAATGTGTGACTTCCGCTCTGTTGTCGATCAATGAAGGGGGCGAATGTTTGGACACTGCGAAAGGAGTGTATGAAGGGAGACGGGGCGATGGAAACGCTGTGGATGAAGGGAGAGGGGGCAATGGGAGAGGTCGTAGATGAGGTTGGGGGGATGATGGAAGATGCTGCGGTTGAGACGGGAGGGAGTGAAGGAAGATGCTGTGGTTGAAGGGAGGAGGAGTGATGGACAATGCCATCGAGGAGGAAAGAGAGACGGACGGATAATGCTGCGGATGCGGTTAAAGAGGAATGCTGATAGGTGGATGCGGGAGAGAGTGCAATAGAAGATGCGGAATGATGGAAGAGCAATGGTAAAGTGATAAAAGATGCCTACGTTTCAGTATAAGGTGGTCTACCTGAAAAATTAAGATTTACTACTAGGTTTACCAGCGAAGTTGCCTTATTACTTTTTGCTATGAGGTGCACCTGTGACATTACTCTTTGGTACGAGGTTTACCTGTGACATTACTCTTTGGTACGAGGTGCACCTGTGACATTACTCTTTGGTACGAGGTTTACCTGTGACATTACACTTTGGTACGAGGTGCACCTGTGACATTACGCTTTGGTACGAGGTGTACCTGTGACATTACTCTTTGGTACGAGGTGCACCTGTGACATTACTCTTTGGTACGAGGTTTACCTGTGACATTACTCTTTGGTACGATGTGTGCCTATGACATTACTGTAGTACGAGATGTACCTGGGAGATTAATCTTTAAGTGTGAAGTGAACCTGTGACATTAAACTTTTATACAGGTTTAACTGTGATATTACAGTTAATAATGAGGTGAAACCTGTGACATTACTTTTTAATACTCGTTGTACCTATAAGAATTCTCTTTAATACGAGGTGTAGCTGTGATATTATCCTCTAGTAGGAGTTGTAGATGTGATGTTAATCTTTACTACGATATCTACATATTACATTATTCTTTACTATGAGGTGAAATTGTGACACTACGCTTTAGTACAAGATGTACATGTGATATTACGCTTTAGGATGAGGTTTACGTGTGACATTATACTTTAGTGGGAGGTGTACCTGGGACATTACTCTTTCATACGAGGTTTACCTGTGACATTACTCTTTAGTACGAGGTTTACCTGTGACATTACTTTTTAGTACGAGGTCTTAATGTGCCATTACGCTTTAGTACGAGATGTACCTGTGGATTTACGATTCAATACGAGTTATATCTGTAACATTGTGATATATTTCCGAGTGTACCTATGACTTTATGCTAAAGTAAGGAGTGTAGCTCAGATATTACGCATTATTACGAGGTGTATCTGTGATATCATTCTTTAATATGAACTATATCTATCAAATTACTCTTTAGTAAGAGGTGTATGTGTATCATTACGCTTTAGTGCGAGAGCTACCTGCGAAATTACGCTTTACTACGACGTTTACCTGTGACATTACTCTTTACCTCGAATTTAACTTTGATCATCTGCTATAATACAAGATGTACTCCGTGAAAGTACACTTTATTCCGATGTGTACCTGTGACTTTAGCACGATGTGGACCTATGACATTAGCCTTTTGTATCAGGTGTGCCTGTAACATTACGCTTTAGTACAACTTGCAATTGTGATATTACGCTTTGCTTCGAGGTCTGCTGGCACCATTGTCATTTAGTACGATATATTTGTGTGCTTTTATTATTAAGCGCCAGTTTTTCCTGTGGTATTAGTACGAGGTGTACCTGTGACACGAGCCATTAGTTCGAAGTGTACCTTTGACATTAAGTTATAGTAAGAAGTGTACCCGTGAATTTTCACTTTAGTACTAAGTGTAGATGTAACATTACGCTTTACTACGGTGTATCCGTGAAAGTACGGAATAGTACGAGGTGTACCTTTCACATTACGCTTTATTAAGACGTGTACCCAGGAATAACGCTTTAGTACAAGGTTTATCTTTAACATTACGCATTTGTACGAGGTGTACCTATGATATTACGCTTTATTAAGTGGTTTGCATGTTACTTTATGTTTTATTGACGTGTGTCTATGTCATTACGTTTTATTATTTGGTATACGGGCGACTCTATAATTATATAACTAATTCTTCAAGTGTTAAAATTTATTAAACTTTAATGAATGCAATATTTATTTTTAGAATAAAAAAAGGCCTAAACACTTCTAATCTTAGCTAAAAATTTTAGGAACAACTTATCTACGTTTTTTTCTATCTATTTTCTCGTTGACCTTTTCCAAATGAGATCGAAAGTCGCGAGTTCCAAATCTTCGCTTCCTTAAAAAAATGAAGTTTCGCCCAATCTCACCTTATCTAACATAATTTCTCAATGCCGAGAGCGTTAATCCGAAACTTCATGGATGTACCTCCCTTAGATGTGTTAAACCTGTAATAGTCGATGGATTCACAAGAAAATTCTATATACAAGCATTAGTAAATATCGTACCATAATTATGTAGAGAGCACATCATTTGTAGACATAATAAAGCAGTCACGAAACATTTCTACCACGCCATGAACGGGTTTGGCTAGCTTGCCTCCGATTCAGTCACTACACAGAAAATGAACATAAAATAACACTCGATCTGCTTCACTGATATATGCAATTACAATTTTTTTACCAAAAACACAGAATGACACATATTTACATAATGCCCGATGGTCCACAAAATATTACGAAACCTGCAAATAAACGGGTGACTAGAAGAGGACCGTCTCGTCGGCAGATTTCCTCGAGAAAACATGCAAATTGGGGAACTTTAGTTAGCTACGGACAACTTAGGTAAACGAAATAGTGAGTGTAAAATTTGAACAAAGATTTTGTGGCCAAAGGAGACAGTTGGACATATATTCTCTCCATTTTCCAACTGTCTAAATCCCAATCATAACCACACCTTCCCACTGCCTTCTCTTCGTCCCTCCATGCTATTTTCTTGTGCCACCCCTTCATCCAAATGAGCAAATAATTTGTAGATAAATTCAGTCTCCAAATTGTCAAAAGAGAAAACATTGCTCCTTGTCCAGGGCTCTCTACTTCACCCTAATCTCTTTCCATAAATCGCTCTCTGGGGTTGCTATGGATACATGTCATATTTGTTCAACTGTCGCGTCTCTTGTGTCTCATTGTGGTGGTCAGAGAGAATGTTAAAGAGTCCATCTCTTGTGTTTATTCTACTGTCCTCCTGGCCTGTTCGCCTGCTGTCCTATGGCGATTAGACATGGAGGAGCTGTAAGCGTGGGGGACCTGGGGAAAGGGGTCTTGTGTTATCAGCTTTCGAAATCTCAGGATTGTTTTAAGCGGATCTTAGAGACTAAGTCGTTTGGGACTTGCCGGAATATACGAAAAGAGGATTTTGAAGTCGGCAAAAGAAATTGATGGGATTAGTTGCCTCAGCTTTGGTTATTCGGTTGTTTTTTTATTGTTATTTTTATGTTATTTGTGTGAAATGGGTTTTGTATTACATACTTAAAGCACATAAAAATATGTTGTCATGACAGAGATTTTATGTTACTCTATTGACACCACCAAAACTTTCTACATCCTCAAATTTTCCAACCATTTCATAGTTAACTACTTAAACATTGTTAATTTAACTCTAAACAACTTCAGCATCGAACAACTTCGCATTGAACACATTCAACATTGAACAAATTTTCCCGGAATAAATTCAACACCAACAACCTCGCATAGAATAACATCAAACTTAAAAACTTCATATCATTATATTATTTGAGGAATGGCAAAATCCAATATGGCATATCAGAGGACATCAAATGGAGAATATAAAAAAAACAGAAAATCCTTGTCATTATTATAAACCTCATTCAAAATATTGCCTAAAAATCATTTTGCCCACCAAAGCTTTCAAATTTGCTCACCAACTCAAAGACCCGCAAATCTAAAAACAAAATTGCTATAATATACATATGTATATGGATTTAAACATAAATAATCAGTCTCCATATATATATATATATATATATATATATATATATATATATATATATATATATATATATATATATAGATATGTGTGTGTGTGTAAATGTGTAAATTTTCTTTGGAAACTTTACATTTTTCTTATTATCTTTTTTAGTTCATCTTGTAGTTGGTAAACAATTTCTCCTATGTTCATCTCTTTTTTTAATTGAAACGTGTTTGGTTTTTACCAAACACATTTTATTGCAGACCATATAGCAATACAGCTTTATTTTGAATGAACTTAAAATGATGTACATTTATTTACAATGACCCCAGGAATCAATAACTCAATTAATAAAATACTATTTTTCAGATCAAGCATTCAAATTAATGTATTAATTCTACTGCATGCCTATTATCATCTTCCAGCTTAAAAACATTTCTATTCCTAATATATTAATCCAATAAGTAAATTTCGTGTTTTGGTTGTTTATCTCAATGACATTTATGTAGGTTGAATGTCATCTACCTCTTCAATTATCATGCAACTATTGGATCTAAATCACATCCAACAACTTTAGACCATTCAATTTCACTATCAAACAACTTCCACTTATATAATTTCACCACCGAACAAGTTCACATTAAACAATTTCACTTTTAAGCAACCTTGCATCAGAAAATCTCACCCAGGGACAATTGATCATAGAATAACTTCGCCTCAAACAACCTGTTATCTAGCAACCTAACATCAAACAACTTCAAAACGTAACAACCTAACATCGAATAACCTCTATACCCATTAACTTAACATCAATCAATTTTATCATCTAACAACCTCACAAAAACCAAGCTCACCATCAAACAACCTAATAACAAACATCATACAACTTCTGACACTGCCAGGAACAACTTTTCATCCTGATTTTATGTACATCAATGCGGCCCCTCCACGCAGGAGTGCACCATTCTTCTTGCTCTCACTTTCACACCTTTATAACCTTCAAAATCGTAACTTTTGAACCTTTTCTTTTACCCAGATTTTCTATATCGGGTGAAGATCATCCTGTTTTGCCCCTTATGGTCACCTGCTTCCCTTGTGGTATATGCGCAGGTTTGTAAGAAAGGTGAGTCATTTCTACAACTTCAAATTATTCACCCGAATTATACATAGCGCTTAATTCAATCTCCCTTTTCCACTTTCGCAATAAACCTCTCTTCAAGGCATTTCTTAAAACGAATCTCGCAAATAGGTTTGAGTTTGGACCTTTTGTCCTTATGGTCCTTGGTTCCAATATAATGCCCGGCAGAAAAGGCTGAGTTTTTTAGACTCTAGCCACCCTGTACTGTAAGAGGTGTTGACAGTTGTAAAAGTGTAAAAAAAGAATTGTAAAGTAGTCTCTCATTCCAAAGTAGATATGACACGACCACCACACCTGGATGCAATCATTGGGTTTATACCATATTTTTTAGTAATTGACCTCACTGGTCACTTGTTTTTACTACCCAGACTTTGGGTTATTCATGGCACTTCCCACACTTGTTACCTTTTGTTAACAGATTTTGGAAAAATGCCATTAAAAGTTAATTCTTGAAATGAAACAAAATTACAAACGTTTGTCTCTAAAGTTTGTCAAAGATAATAACAATAATAATATTATTTAAACAACTCTTATCTCCAGTTTTGTAAAATATGTCCTCTTTGGTTTCTTTTTAAAATTTAGATTTTAGGGTTATTCTTCAATACACCGCCAATAATTTACAAAGTAATAAGATTTATTGTTTTTTCAAGGTAATGTTTTCATTGGCTTTAAAAAAAATTGGGAAGATTCCATTTGGTTATTCAATAAAAGTTATGAACGAATGCGAAGGTTTATGATTTATTCACTTTAACCTTTCACGAAATCCGGTTATCATTTTTTTCTTCTTTTTATTAGTTTCTACTCTTATTCCATTCTTTCATTCAATTAATTATTCTTTCTTCGCTTTCGTCCGCCCTAGAAAATAAATAAAGTAGCTTCCTCTTGCGAGGGAGACATTTTTAAAGATTTTATTCGTTTGCTTTTTAGGGATGAGAGGGGACGAGGGGGATGGGAGTTATAGGAAATGGAATGAAGCGTTGCCTTAGTCTTTTGTTATCAAAGATTTACACCGTCTAATGAATATCTCAGTGTGGAATATTACTTTAATAGGGGATGATGTAAGGTTTAATCATTAATTAGTACCATCGGAAGCCTCTTTTTATTTTTTCTGGCAAAAACTAACGAAGGCTCTCTCAAGGAAGGTTTATAAGGAGAGATCTGTAAAGAAAGTGTGGACATTGATATCCAGCGACACACATCCTCAGCGGTTGGCTTCAAGGGGTCGTGCAAATGCTCGAGTGTTGGGGTCAGTAGGGGCCGCATTCCGATAGCTATCACCTGCAGGATGGGTGTCCATCTTTTGCATGACACCTCCTAGTGAAGGCCTATATTAGTGGGGATTAGTAGTACAACGTGGAGAGTTGCGCTATCTGGTGTAATCTGTCTGGTGGGCCTACGGTTTGACGAGGCTTCCGAACCACACGTTGCTGTAAATTTCTACCCAAATCTGGCACCATTGAATGTCTAGCCATACCTCATGTGTCTTAACTTCTCTTAACGTATGGAATGGTGTTCTCGTTCTATGAGGATGTGGGCATTTAATTAAAATTAAAAAGTGAAAACAAAGGAGAGCATTTCGGTCACAAGTTTTCCAAGGAAGGCATTCAGGAAGAAAATGGTAAGTCATTGGAGTGTGAAGATGCGCAGAGGGGTACATAGATCAAGTAGTCGGGGCACAACCAACGCAGTAGTTTGAATGTTGATGGTAGAGGATGGAAAATTATGAAATATCGGAAATACTTTAATTTGGGGTCAAGAAACATTGTTGCCTTGGCTAGAGGTGGTCTAAAACGGTTATAGTTCCCGGGTTCCGAAGTTAGTTGAAATAAAACAAAATTACAAACGTTTGTCTCTAAAGTTTGTCAAAGATAATAACAATAATAATATTATTCAAACAACTCGAGGTAGACTTACCCAGAGCACTCAAACGCAATAGTAAAACACTGTTTAAATAGTTATCTTGCCGTGGAACGTTCTCGCAGCATATAACCTATTCAAACGTATCACAGCAGCAAAGCACGTTCCAACAACTTCAAACTTTCTCACTTCACTTTTCAACTTTGACTTGTGCTATTTAAACAAGTATTTGTACTATTGCATTGGTACTCAGAGTAAGTCTACCTTCTCGTTTCAATAAACATGCAAGCAAACCATTTATTATTATTATTGGGAAACTTCAAACACAAACGTTATATTTTACTTCATTTCAACTACGAGGGAATTAGAGAACTAAAACCATTTTCGACCATCTCTGGCTAAGGCAACATTCTTTGTCGAACCGAAATTAATTTATTTCCGATCGTTTCATATTTTCCCATCGTCCATCTTCAACATTCCAACTGCTGCGTTTGTTGCGCCCCTTAAGGAGGGACTATCGAACTAAAACATTAGTATGTCAGTGTCCGATGGGTGGAAGGTATGAATTGAGTACGCTTGGCGAGGATATTGATGAGGCAAGAAAAAATTCTATACAAAAAATAAGCAAAGAAACAAAAGGCAAATGACGGATTCAATAATCATAAAATTTCTTTGAAGTTCAAAATGAATATAGAAAAGAAAATGAAAGGTCATGATTGAATGGAAAGAATGAATATAGAAACAAATATATATGTCTAATACTTAGCTTGGTGTGAAATTGAAAGCAGGATTCCTTGCAGGGGGTACAATAGCTGGTCTCTCTTCCGATATATCATATAAATGTTTGTCTTACAGAAGTTTCTTCCTCCTGAATAATGATTTTAATTCTCAATTGCGTTCCTTTAACCTTGTAAGAAAGAGTATTCTTTGGTTCCATGGAGACAAAACATTAAGGAGAAACACGTCAACTTAACTTGAGAGTCTCTGGTATTTTTTGGCGAAGCATAAAAGAGATCTTCCAAGGTAAGCGACGATTGAGGCCCCGAAGCAACCATAGGATTCATTGGCTGGGTATTAGCGGTCTTGACATCAATGAACTCCTTTTGCCTTACAAAGTAAAACGATGAAACTGCTCGGAATGCTCGGGACCAAGTGCGGCGCAAATCTCTCGGCCCTCCTTATTTTTAACAATTAAGACATATCTCTCTGCGGGTGTTGGGGCTAGTAGGGAACTAAATTCGCCCCGTATCAGCTATAACACGGTTTTCTATGCTAAACTTGATACCCACCTGCGCGGGAACCACGCTTGACTAGATAGTGAAATTCACATAAACATCAAAGGGACATTCTCATGTCAGAGCTAAGTCGGTAGGATGCGTTTCTCTTTGGGAGAAGGTGTGTGTGGGGGGGGGGGGGCAGTAAGACGGTAGTACTGCAATAATTTGCCCCAAACCAGGGAACGTGTTTGTGAGTGGAGAGGAAGAAGAAAGAGGTACAGGTGTTGGGATTCACCATCTATGTGATGAGTTAAGAGGCCAAAACTGTTTGCGGGATTATTCTAGCTTCGCGCTACACCAATCTGCGTCCTCTCATTCATTCATTCATTCATTCATTTATCAGCTGAAAGTGCGTATTGGGGGCAAAATAATGACACAAATTGGGCAATAATATCTTAGATCGATGGGTTTGGTACGAGATTGTTATGGCACTTGAACATCACAGTCGTAATCTCGTCTGCCTTGTGGCACACCAACGTTGTTTGTCGATTTTCAGGCGACCTCGAGTTCAGCGTAAGTTTTTCCTAAGTAATTTTCAATCAAACTCCCTAAATTAAGATAGCAGGATGATGGGGAAATGGGCGCATGAAGATAAAAAGATTATCGAATACAACCCCAAATTAGATAATTTTCAAATATTTGAAGCCACCGTCTATGTGTCAAATTGTCTGCAAAACTTGACGCGAGGAGGGCATGAAATTATGATTTGAGGGTACAGAACTACATTAATAAGATGGACGAGAGTCAAAATTAGCTTAGAATGGAGATAATTTAGAAGATAGATCGACAGTGATGTGAGGTAAGGTGAAAATCCGTGTTTGGTCACTATTTTGCATCTTAATGGGCTTGATGTGGTCATTGATGACTCATGTTATGACTCATGTGGGATTCGTTTATTAAGAACGATAATTAACATTCGTGGGTGATTTAATGAGAATTTTAAGGGCCAATTTATGGATGATTCGAAGAGTCCTTACTCGGTTATGAGACCAAGAATGTAGCCATGCCTCATTATGGCAACAGGGTCGAAGCTCGTAGATTTGAATGGCTGTAGTCTCTATTATGATCATCAAGGAGCCTTATGATACGCTGTCTGTCTCACCCCTTGGATTTAGGATTCCATAGGTATGCTGCTCTATTTTATTAAGTTTCAATTAAAAACTTTAGAATAAGGTAGTCAAATATTAATCAAACTCAATATTCAGAAAATCCAGTGGTTAAACAACAAACACATTTAACAACTACAGCATTAATCAACTCTAAAAACATCAAACCACTACAGAATTAAACCACTTCAAATCGAACAATATCAGTTTGAAGCAGCCTCAAATTAATGAATAACTTTATTACCGAAAAACCTAAAATCAGCGAACAACCTCGGTAATTAACAACCCCAAACAACTTTAGTATCGAATAAACCCAACATCCAGCAAACTGAAAGTATCGAACACACTCAACGTAGAACAACTCCAGAATTTAATGAACTCAGCATCTTGAAATTTCTAAGCATCAAACAATCTTAGCTTCAAACAACATCGAGATCGAACAACGTCAGCAACTTACAACAACGAACTAACATCCTCAGCACCGAAAACACAGAGTTCTTAATCAACAAATACGGATATTATTTTTGTCCCCACAATGTGATCACTAGTCGTACCTGGATGTATTTTCACTGGCTTAAGTAGTCTCCTCCTTACCCCCCTCGACCAATAAACCTTCCACATGTTTCACACTTCAATTTACAACTTTCCTGGATGATCCAGGTAATTTTTGCTCCTTTTGTTCAATAAATAAAAAAGAACTGCGTGTAAACATCATTACGCTATAAAAAGTCAAATTGACAATAATTCTGCACTGTAATAACAAGTTAAATGCGAGAACCACAAACGCAGGAAACATTAAATTCAGTTGAACCTGGTATGAAACGACAGATGGGAGAACGTAAGCCGCAGAAAAGCATTCGGAAGAGTCTAAAGAGACAACTCGTCCGAAACGGTGCGATATATTTTCATACTTTCTTTTTTTCAACAAATAAAAACGAATTACGTGTAGAAATCATTACGCTATAAGAATTAAAATTAACAATAATCCTGCACTCTAATAACAAGGTAAATGGGAGAACCACAGAGGCAGGAAACATTAAATTCAGAAGAATCTTGGATTGAACGAAACATGGGACAACGTAAGCCAAAGAAAAGCATTCGGACGAGTCCAAAGAGACAATTCGTCCGAAAGGGTGCAATCCATTCTCATACTTGTAAAGTGTTGCCGAGAGCCATCGACGTCACTAAATACATAATTACAAGAGAATTTTGTTGATATTGAATATTTTCCGTCGAATTTAACAAAATAACAACAAAGGCGTATCACGAAGAAAGTTGGTCAGGAGGGAACAATCTGCCAAAAAAGCTCAAGAAAGTAGCGGCATGGGGGAGAGGGACAAAATGCCGTTGTTGAGAGATCACACAATCTTTCAGATGTTATTCGCAGCGATGTTGCCCACACTACACCTCACACCCACTCCCGGGAACGTAAAGGGATAGCTTGCAAAGTTATCCGCGGGCCAAGAAATAACTTTAGAAGAGGCTTGTAAAGAACAAGACGAACAAAAGGACAAATGGAAATGTCTAGAAGGAATAAAACCCAGGTAGTCTCAAACGAGTTGCCGCTCCTCCAGGTACCAGGACTAACACTGTCCTCGGGGCGCTTCCAAGGCTTCGTTAATATCTTGTACGGTTCGGACCAATGAAACACTACTGTAAACGCATTGCACAGTGCAGCATAATAATAATATGATTAATATTATTATTTTTTCTTCTTATTATTATCAATATTATTAATATTTTTTATTTTCATTATTAAAGTTCTGGAAATATATTCGTTGAAATATGATGTCTGAACATTATTTGGGGAGAAGAAGAGACAGCGAGCTTTTAATTTGTATTCCATCTTATTTCATTATTTACCTAAAACGAGAAAGCGACAACTAATGAAGGCAACTGAAACGAGTTTGTGAAGAACTCATTCTGTATAAAACGATGTAGTTAGGAGATAGGAAAACGTAGGGTGTGCAAAATGTTAATGTTTTATACCCACCCACGACTAGTTCGTACAAAGGGACATGATCGTTCGAAAGTACAAGCGGGAAAATTCGTTGGGACGAAATGGCGTTTATAATCACAAAATGAACAAATTCGTACAAATGAAGACAGAGCAAAAGTATAAATAGCGAAGTAATATCAAATTGCTAAAGGAAAATGGTTGTACAAATGAACACATGTACTCAAAATTACAAACCGAAAGAAGTTCCTACAAACAAACATGAATAAAAATTAATTAAAAATGATCAATTTCTACTAACGAAGATAAGTCTCAAAAGTATCAACGAACAAGTTCATACAAAGAGCACAGGTACTCGAAATCGGAACTAAAATCCAACCATGGGGTTCTAATCGTGGACGATGTTCGTATCCTTATTAGTCAATTCAGCCATCCAGATACTGGTAACTGTTTGGACACACATTCGAGACTCCACTCTTATTTGAATTGTATTATGTTAATTAGGTCCTGAATTATATGATCATACTCATTAAACTGCGCGCTGATTTAAAAAGAAAATGCAATCCATATTCGTATAATTGGCTTAATCTCCATGATGACAATTGTCTCTGAATGTCAAAGGGAATTAATATAACAGTTCTACTCCAATATCTGAGATCTCCATTATTTTTTGCGGAATTTAAGGTTAGCAGATTTGTGATAATATTGCAGTTCGAATGTCAAACCAGTGCAAGACTTGTCCTAACTTATTTTGTTGCGTCTGTGGTTCGTTCACCCCCAAGTCTCAGTGGCACACCATCAATAATGAAATCAAGAAAATCTACCAATTGGACTCTGGCTGTCCTCTGGCGAATCAAAACATAAACTAGGTGGCGCATATGTCACGTGTACACTTTAATCAAATGAATTAAGAGCGTGGCTCAGCAAATGCAAAATTGCAAGGATTTGGGCGTTCACGTGATATGAAAGGAGTAAAAAAAAAACATGTTACACTTCGTAACATGTTTTACTGAAAAAGTCTGCTTGCCGGTTTTGTACTAAATAAAGTACACAAACCAAAACATTTCTCTCCAGCAGAATTAAAGGATTGGGAACGCTCGAACGATAAAACTTAACTCTTACCATCTCATCTGAAGGAAAATTTCTGCTCAGGAAGGAAGTTCGAGTAACAAATTCATATTTTACAGTCGATGGTCCATTATTTCTTTGCAAAGACATTGATGGATTAATTTGTAGTCTATCGCAAGACGTAATCCTTCTCAATGGCACTTATTCGTCGATTTATCAAAGATAAGCCGAAATGTGGCGCTGTTGCACAATTGAAACAAAAATAAAACCTTCATGTATGTAGAAAATTCAGTGCAGATTAAAGAGTGTTATGATAACATGGAGGCACTTCTAGATACCATAAAATACCAGATATAAAATTGAAAACTATGTTTAAACTTGAACGTCCTTGGTATATTATTGGAATTGATTCAGGTTTGACAGTGTAATGCTGTTTTCCTTGCCAAGCGATTACTACAGATTACGGGCAGTCGAGGTGGCCAATGAGACAATCATACGAAAGCTTCAGTATATGTCTACAAATTAAGAACTTTTAAAGCGTGGATGGGGAGCCTTTTTAGTAGCAAGGGAAAATTACATGTCCATAAAACTTATGCGGGCATAACTCATTAACCCTCATTTCTACTTCTACAAATTTATAGTTATTTTCTCACTTAAATTAAGTAACGCTTATTAAAATATTAAAATTTAATAAAGGTAACCAACCTATTTCTAACTGTTTTAATTACAAAAAAAAATCGAAGAATAAAATGTTCTAATTTATTCAAACTTTCTCACCTTACATTTGAATGAGAGGTTTGGTCTGCTTCGTTTTACAAAGTTCAGGATGTTAGGTAAGACTAATAATGAAGCAATTCTGAGTTGATTTGCAAGATTATTGTCTATGAACCTAGTATGCAAGTGATTCCTAACTATGTTTAAATGGAGCAAAAATTACTCGCATCAGTGCGTGGTGGAAACCAATTTAATTCATATCCCTGAACCCCATAACATTTCAACGATAAATTTGAAATCCTTCTTACCAACTGGTTACCCGACTATATGGGACAAACAACCAATAATGATACGTTATCAGATGGACAAATGCTAAATCCTAATTGGCTCTAATAAAGGCCTGGCGATTTACGTCAGTCATAGCCAATGCTCCCAAGCACATGTAAGATGCAGGCTCACTGGAATTTATTCTTCACCCTTGTCCTAAAGGATAAAAAAAAATCAGCAATCCTCTATATGACGTGGAGTTTGAGGCATGTATCTCATTTTTGTGCCCTTATGAAATTTCCTCAGGGAAAAAGGTCAGTGTATTTTGAAGAAGGCTTTAAAAGACTTCTAAAATCTTATGCTGCTAAGCGATGTATAATGTGTCTCAAGTTTACTTTTTTCATTCTCAACTGGAGTTTTTTGAAGGGAACCTGGAAACAGTGGCTGGTGAACAACGAGAGCGCTTCCATCATAATATCAGCGCTATAAAACATCGATACCAAAGTTTCTGGAACGAAGGAATTCTTAGAGATTATTGCTGGATATTGTAGAGAAACGAAGATGAAATGGATCACAAACGTAAGGCAGTATGTATTTTTTTTTTCAAATCTTTTAAGCTGCACCAATATACATATATTTTTTAGGTGGTCTGTAAAAAAATTCCTTATCACATAAAAAATTGACCTTATTTTGTTTTTACTTGACATTTAATGTGTGATTATGTATTAAATCTGCTTTATTGTATACTTGCTCTGTATGTATACATAAGGTGAACGTTGTCCTTTATAATTTTAGCAGTTTCAATGTAGTTTTAGAGCAAAAAAGATTTCTATATTGTTTTAAAATAATAAACTTATAATTAACGTTAATGGTTTAGCATTAACTTCCTTTACATTTTTAATGGATTAACGATAACTGTGTCCACCTTTGGCTTGAAACCCACACGAAATAACTACAACATAGCATTTGTACCAACCTGAATATTATACATAAGTTTAAACAATAGAAACAGGCATTCTTTAAAAATATCTATACATTAACATATGTTTGTTAAAGTCAAGATCATCTATTAATTTGATTCTATTTAAACCTACAGCTATCTCTACCCCTCCCTGATTGTATAGCTTTTTAAATTTTAACATTTCAAAGAAAATAAAGTGTTTTTTCAAATAGTACAATTTAGAAGTTATGATATGATATGATGTTCAACAAAGCCTATGTAGATAATTAAATTTCATAATTCAAAGTTTATTAAAAAGAACTCAAAGTGTATTCTAAGTATTTAAAGTTTTAAAATGCAACGCCTAATTATATAATTTAGCATTTAATATCACAAATTTAATTAAAAACGATGAGAAAAGTTTTATCTGAAATGAATAAATATAGAGAATATGAGATTATATTGAGGAAACTGTGAGTTGCAGGACCTGGCAACGAGCTGCCACCAAAAAATTCAAACGCTAAATCATTTGATTTGTAAGTGCAAAACATTTACTATCAGTCTCAAACAAAATGAGGTGAATCTCCTTTACAACCGCTCTTTGACATAAACCAAACGAGCCCCTTTGAACTAGAAAAATATTTACTTTTTTGCAAATTCATTTGCCTTTCGTTGCTTACTTAGCTTAATGAATGTCAATCATGCCAAAGTCTAAAATTAAATATTTCGGATTAAAACCTATGATTCTTAAAGTTTTATTTACAGTCCCAAGATAATGAAGCGATTTACAGTTGACATTAGGGATTTTTAGATCAGTTGAGCTTTAAACTCACGACAAAAATGTTTCTGTTTTTTGTTGTTTTTTTAAAGCAAGTCATCGTTTCGTTTTAATTTAGCTTTCGGTTGAGTTGGACGGTAATTACCTCAGTTTAGCTATAAACTAAGGATGTTTAAGAGACATTGGCACTCGAAAAAATTAGTATGGTTTAGAGCGAATGGCATTTCGAAAAGAATGAATGACTCAACTAAAAACATGTGTAGTGAGGATGCAATTGTATTAATTATGTGACAGGGTAGCAAATCCATGAAAATATACTGGTTTAAAGCTGTTGATAAACATGCTTGAATCATCTTTTGACGCAGAGTTTCAAACAAAGAGTTGCCAGATTTATCGATACTATTTTAGGCTAAATTAGAGGGAGGGTCATTAAGTTTATTTCTTTTATACTTTGTTAGTTTATTTGTTACGTAATCAGACATTGATAATCAAAGAAAGATATTGTCTGTTACTTCGAAACTCCTTATAAGAATAGCTCTCAAAGATATCGGGGGAAAGGCATATAAGACGTATGTACTATACATAATGTTGAAATCTAATTTTCAAATCCCCATTGGACATTGGACATAATAAGTGAGAAATATAGTAGTAGAGGGTTTTAGTAGGAGAAATAGTGGGGAAAATAGGGAAAACTATAATAGGAAAGTGAAAACGAAAGGTAGAATGAAAGACAGATCCCTGGTGAAAGGGTATCACTGGCTTTCTTTGCGTTTTGGTTTTGTTTTTTTGATAGCATATTACTATACTATCTGATGAATGCGGTGGGCATTCGAGCCTTTGTATTAATACATTGTATCTTTACGTGGCTTTTGGAAGATTTTCATCTTCAATTCTGGGTGTTTTACACCTAGATTTGGATTTTTGATGTTGTTTGTATGTTTTTGGCGATATTTTCGCGCAAAAAATTGGGGAAGTGTTATTTAAAACCAAATTAAACAAGTGTTAATTCGGTGGCTAAACTCGTTTGGCTTTGTTCATGTTTTTGTGTTATGACTGGGGGTTATTTAGTATTTAAGTGAACTTAGGGTCGACGTTAAAGTCATTCGGTAGTCTACTGCTTTTGAAACTAATTGGTCGTCTTAAGTTAGGTAAAATGTCGAAGTCGATGTACTCCAGTACAAACTCGGGGGGGAGGTGCCGGTGCACCTTGTCCCAGATTTTGGTTGCTCTTAGGTGAAGCTCCACGTTTATGGGGGTCATCCCCAGTTCACCATGGAGTTCACTCTGCCTTCTCCCTTCTCTCCTTCGGGCTCCCGTGATGACATATACTGCCTTATTCTGGACTCTTTGCAGTTTAAGGACTTGGGTCTTGGAAACTACGTTTATAGGGATCGGGGGGTACAGGAGTTTTGAGCGAATGCACGCATTGAGATCTTAAGTTTGTTGGAGGTACTCAGGTTTACGAATTTGAAAAATTCGCCCAAGTCCCTCCGTGCATTCTGTGTAGTTCTCGCTACATGGCTCCTATACCCACCGGTCGTAATTTGTAGTCCCAGAACCGTGCCCTCCGTGCGGTATGGGATGCGTGCACCCCCCACACGGATGTCTGCCAGAGTCCTTCGGAATAATGGAATTACACGGAACTTTTGGGCATTGGTGGATATCTTCCATCTTCTCTCGAAGGAGTTGATGTTTTCGATTTCCACTGCCGTACTTCGTGCCATGAAATTCGCATTCCGATAAGGCCCCGTACATATCATCGTTATATCATCCGCAAATTGGACGTATAAGGAACCCTCAGTCAAGGGTTGGGGAAGGTCTATAGTGTAGATGTTATAGAGCAGGGGAGAGATGCACCCGCCTTGGGGCACCCCCGCCTCGAGTTCGAACTCAGGGCCGCTGTAGTCTTTAATACTTAAAAACGCTCTCCTCTCCATCACATAGTCACAAAGAATCCTTTCAAGTATGGGATTGAGGCCTAGTTGAAGGATCTTATATTGTAGGCCTCTCCTCCATGCCTTGTCAAAGGCCTTTTTGACATCGCGTAGCACCAGATTTGCATGGCGTTTCTCTGATTTTACTTTTGCCAACTTCTCGGTAATTACGGCTATCGCCGTGTCTGTTCCTCGCTTCGCACGGAAGCCATGTTGTTGGATGTTATGAGAGTTATTTCTCTCGAGGAACATGTTTACCCTGTTGGCCAATATCTTCTCCAAGACTTTCCCTGAAAATTCTAGGAGAGATATGGGCCTGAAGTTAGCTGGACTGTCCGGTGGTTTACCGGCTTTTGGAATGAATATCATTTTCGCAACCTTCCAGTGGTCAGGGAAGTATCCCACGTTTAGGCATGCGTTCATGATATTCATGAGCCCCAGTAAGATATTGGGCGGGGCTCGAATAAAATTCTCCTTTGTCAGTCCTGTACGCCCCGGTGCTCGCTGTCGGAAGGATTTTAAGGTCATAGAGAGTTCCTCGGCAGTAATTCTACCGCCGAGTCCCTCCATTTCCCTGTTCTGTGATACGCAATGATGAGGATGCGTTCTATGTATTTGGTCATTCAGGTCGTTAATAATTTCGTTTTCGAAGTCCAAATCGAAGTCATCATTCTCTTCCGGGGAAATCTTAAAGATAGATGCCCAAAAGAGTCTGAATTCCTCTTCGATTCTTTCTACGTCAGAAATTTCAGTGTCGTCACGTATAAGTTTAACGGTCCTTGGTGGTTGTCCGCCTTTAAGTCGTTTTACCGTCTGCCAGAATGTACGTGAGTCAGTTTCTACATTCAGTCCGTCAATTAAATTATTCCAGAGTACACTCTGTTGGTCCCTTATAAGAGTCATTAGTTCGTCGCGTATGAGTCGTGTTTGTCGGTGTGTGTTAATGTTGGGGCCAGTGAGGTTTACTTCATCGATCCGTTCCTTATATTCCCTCGCGAGGGTTTTCATTCTAGGGGTCCATGAGGGGGCAGGGAGAGTTTTATACTTAACTCGGGGGATGGCTTCCTTGTCGGCTTTTAATAGTTTTTCATTTAATTTATCCAACTCCTCGTCAATTTCTTCAAGGGAGGCATCATTTAAGGGTTCTGGGTTATAATTTTCGAGGAGTTGATTATACTTATCCCAGTCGGCTCGAGCATAGCTCTTTCGCTCTGGGATAGGGATTTGAATGGGGGAGGTTGAGACTTTAATAAGGATAGCCTGGTGATCGCTGGGAATAGGGGGGCCCGGCTCAATGAAGTAATTATAAGGGAATATATTGCTGGTTAGCACAATATCAGGTTTTGTTGCTGACCTGTGAGTAATATATGTGGGGAAGTCTGGTCCAATTCTAGTCATAATGTTTCTATCAATAAGTGTCTCGAGATTCCTGCCTGCTGGGTTGGTCGACGTATAACCGGAGGCAGCGCTTCTTGCATTGAGGTCACCGGCAAAGAGAACGGTTCTGCCGTGACCACATAACTGCAAGAAGTTTGGGAGGGGCAAATACCCTCTCCTTGGGGGTTGGTACCCCGTTGCCAGGACCAAGGGTCCCACTGCCGTACGGACCTCCACAGCAAGGTAAGATTCGTCGAGTCCACTTATTGATCTGAAGTCAAGACCTCTTTTCACAGCTATGGCGCATCCGTCAAAACGTTCTCCGCTGTGATTTTTGGTCAAGACTTCGTAGGGAAAGATTTTTAACTGATTAGCGTCGTTTATTCCATGTTCAGAAATAAAGATAACGTCTGGGTCACTTTGTCTTAATACGTTTCCGTATAATATTTTTTTGTTTGTCCATCCGTCAGAGTTCAAATGTAAAATTTTTAGAGTCGTCATTTTGTAGTTCACTTAAGGGTTTTCGAGTGTAGTATGGTGTTTCAGGACTTTATTCTCTTACGAGTTTAGGTCCTTGTGGAGTGTTTGGGGGCGTTATGGTTTTTCCTGTGCGTTTTTTCCTGTATTCGCCGTCAGTTAGGGTGATAAAAGAGTCCGGAGTCAGTTTTATCAGGCCTTGGAGTAAAGCCTCCTCGACCTGTTTTTCACTGAGTTCGTCCGAGGTGAACTCCCATTTGTATACTCCGGCTATTACGCCTTCGGATACGTCAAGGGCATCCATCTCCTTAGGAAAAGGGGACCTTTCGGCAGCGAATACCTTCAAGTTAATTTTTCTTGAATGGTATGCGTGCCTGGATTCCCTCTTACAAGAAGAGGACGATCTCGGGCGTCTCTGGGGCTGCGAGGTTTTCCGTGAGCGGGGCGAACGTGCCCCTCCCTCGGCTCTCGCAACTCCAGTCTCCGTACTCTCGTTATTCACTTTTTTTGTGGGTGTGGTTGCGTGGGTATTTTTGTTTTTTGCGGTTTCTTTGGGTTGTTTATGATCCGTGCGTGCTTTTGCAGCCTGGATCCTGGGGTCTCTGGAGGAAGCTGAGGTTGTGGCATTGCTGGGGGTTGGGAGATTCTGACAATTAGTCTCGCACTGGGGTTTGAGACTAATTTTCAGGATCTCTTCTGACCGCGGGTTCGAGGGGAACCACATACTCTCCATTCCATTATTGGTTAGCATCTTATTAAGCTCATCTGCAAAGCACCCCGGGGAGGAGAGATTCGCAATATGAGCATAATATATGCAACACATAATTTTAGTCGAGTTTTCGTTCTCGACGTGGAGATATGTGGGGTTCGCTTTAGACTCCGCTACCGCAGCTTTTGCGACCTTTGCATAAGTAGTATTAGCTTTCCTTTCTTCGTCGGTTCGTTTTTGAGCGGCTTTATTCTTTAGGATCTGTTTTTTGATGGGGCAGGCCATGGAGAGTGTCTTATGTTCCCCCGCGCAGTTCAGACACTTCATGGTGGTGCTTTTACAGCTCCTCCAGAAGTGGTTGTCCGAGGCGCAAATGGAACATAAGGTAGCATTCCCTTTGGGGCAGTTGGCTGTGGTGTGCTCCTCATACTTATAGCATTTGAAGCACATCTGGAGGTCGATAAACTCCTCACGTTCGATCTGCTCGGGGCAGATTCGAACGTTAAAGAGGAGCATACCGCACTCCGTAGCCTTAACCGCCATTGCCGAATCAGTGAACACTATCTTAAAGACATGCGTGTAATCCTTAAATTTAAGGATTTCCGCAATTTTAGCCCAGGGGTGGTTTTTTTCAACCTCAGCATGAATTTCTTCAATGCTGTGGCTGCCTACCCAAGGATCGAGGCGTCTAAGAATTATGCTGCGATGTGTTTTTATCTGTGGAGGCGTGTGGGGTCTTAGGTTAATCTTCTTCAACGACTCTGCCGCTTTTTGAGAGGTGAGGACCTCGCAGTCACTCTCCTTTTGGCAGATAGCCGAGTAGCCATTGTAAGTATCGATGAGGCATAACATCAATTGAAACTTGATTAAATTTATCTATCTTACCAAAGATACTATTGTGCGCAACGGTGTTATTGAAGCGTTATTCATTAGTAAATTCTCTAATTTTAATTTAAGTCCTGGTTTGTATAAACTTGATGTTTATATTTTAAATTACATTCAGACAACAATGTCTAAACTTTTATATTTTTTTCTTCTATTCTCTCTCTCTTATATATATATATATATATATATATATATATATAGATTGTTCGTGTGTATTTGTATGTCTTTTTCTATGTATTTATATACATTTTAATATATATATATATATATATGTACATATCTGCCTGCCTATTTATATAAATCTATATTTTTTATCTATTTTTTTCTTAATTGTTTTTATGTTCTTTTCGATCCTTTAGGCAGTCTTTGGACCTACTTGGTATTAATGAGTTTACTTTGTATTTACGTCTTTTTGCCACTTCAGCTGCTCTTACTTTTAATAAAAATGCCGCTAATTCATTTTGTGATTGGATTGATTTCTTTGTTTGGGCTTCTTTCTAGAAACTCACCCTCTTGCTAATATGTTACAGCTTTCTCTTGTTTCGGGTCTCTCCTTAATAATGAATTTGGAATAGAGTTCCAAAATACTTGGAATCTTCGTTTCATTTTCATTGTCTGCTTCATTGCCCTTAATGCTTACACGATACTTTTTGAGTTTTCCATTTTCCATATATATATATATATATATATATATATATATATATATATATATCATGAGTACCAGAGAATGACGAAATAAATCCATTTTCACCACAGGAAAGAGAAAACGGAATAATTCTTCTTCGGAAATAGTTATTTGTTACTTCGAAAAAAATCCGGTTTAATTGAGATCAAAGCGGTTACTCGCTGCCTCAATTGCACGGTTCGAATCCCACCCCGGCTCGGATTTTTTGGAAGTAAGAAATTACTATTTTCGAAGAAGAATTATTCCGTTTTCTCTTTCCTGCGGTGAAATATATTTAGAAACTACTTGGATTCCTCCTTTGGTTTTTGTGGGTGGTTTTGCAACTATTTCGTCCCTCACGCGCTACTTTGTGTACCATATATTACCATATATATATATATATATATATATATATATATATATATATATATATATATATGGTAATATATGTACAAAATCTACTTTAAAATTTAACAAGTTATCATCATATAACATAGTAACATCAAATGGAATTAGTAAAGTATACTGATTTTCAAAGAAGAAACTTTCGTTTGTAAGACTCTCTACTATGATTTATAATGCGACCCTCTCTTTCAATACTACAAAAGTAGTCGACCATTATACGAATTACCCACTTTACTTTGTCTCGCTGTTCTATTGTTTTGTTTTATATCCTGATGAAATTGTTTACCTTGTTTATCACTTACCTCACCTTAATTTTAAGAGAATTGATCATTTTATCAACATAGACTTAAGAAAATCAAGTTTTATGCTGATTGTCGTGGTACACCACTCTATACCATAGACTACTCCTATATTATGTGGAGGGTGACATAATCACCTACTGCAACGCGAACCGTTGAAGGGAACTTGACAATACTAATAATGGATGGGATTTTAGTCTTACCGTTCGGTGACTTCCAGGAAGGTCCTTCTTGCGATGAGGCAAGTGCGGAACGATCCGATGAGGCAAGTGCGGAACGATCCGATGAGGCGAGTGGGGCACGGTCCGAATGAGGCAGGTGGGGCATGATCTGATTAAACCTTTTGATGAAGATAGCCAATCTTCAAAGATGACGTTCGAGGGGAAATGTGGGATTACTCGTAATTCCACTGGAAGAGGAAACTTCTTTTCCCCAAAAGTAATCGTTGGGATTTTGTTCGGTTCGATTAAACGAAGGGAGACTATCGCGCAAATTCAAAGGCTTCCTGATTAGAGAAGCTACCAATTGACTTGGGTAGAATCACGGCGGAGAAAGTCTTGCTTGTCGAATAACGCTCACAGGAATTGACGATGGGGACGGACTTGACGTGCGTGCTGGACTCCTCGAACTACATTAAAACCAGAGTATTTGTATGCCCTATACTGAGGGTAAGGGATAGTTTGGAGAAAGAAGTCACAAACTCCAGACATCTAAATCTAGAGGTGGGGTTGATTCATCATTTAGCAGCAAGGTGCGAGAAACAGCGGCTCTTCCTCGCCTCGTCACCGGGGGGTGGGGAGGCTTGGGACGAGTTCGTAGGATTGGGAATTATTTCCCCAATGCGCTCAGGAGTCGAAAATGCGTGAATGTTCGAACAGCCAGTCACGTTGTCCATGGCGGCATACTATCGCACGTGGGCTCCGATAAAGTGGGGGGGGGGGAGGAGAGGTTGTTCTTTTACACTGATATTGCAACCCTGTTGGTGAAAACCTGCAATCATTTATTCAATATAATCTTTCTAATATTTGGTAAAAAAGACCCACGCATCTTACTCGAGGTCATTCATCGACGAAGCGAAATATGGATCTTTCATCAGAGTTCTAATTTGCAGACAATCAAAAACACCAACTTTTATTTTTTTCTAAAGTGAGACTTGTTAATTTACACAAATTTACTTAGGTTAGGCCCACTGTACATTTAGAACTTTTATTTACTGCTTCATTATACCTAATAAGATGTGAAGCGGAGGAAAGATGATATTTTCTTTATATCTAGCTGAGGGTGGTAATGGCTTTTTTTTTCCTCCAAGCATTAAAATTTATTGTTGCTGGCCAATACTTCTAAGTCTAATGTTTATCCTCAGCCCACATCTCACAAAGAGACGTAGTGTATCCTCTCTGTTGTCCAAGTAAAACAACCATTTTAGGATCCACGAAGATGATCTCTTTAAATTTAAGGTCACCTTATTTGAGTAACTTTAGAAATATTTTAATGTTTTTATATTCTTCCTTTGGATGATTTGAATGGACAATGAGAATAGACCTATATAAATTCTAAGTGTGAAGTAATTCACACTTTAGTCTTCCTTTTGAACTATTTAAAATCAAGTGCCACTCATTTTATCCTTAGATGTCAGACCTATCGTGTTTAACAAACCCATTACATCATGACACCAAACCAAACGACTTTTAAATTTTAAGTATTGTAAGTAATAATATTCCCTAATACAATAAAACTTTATTTTCGTAGCTTTTTCAAGTAATTGTTTCCTTTTTAATTTTGAAACATGCATTCGAATGATTCTTTTGAACGACCCAAATCTCTTACTACAGCATTCATTTGGGCGTAATTAAAACACTGTGGTGCTGAGTTAGAGCATGAACTATTATCCTTAAAATTTACATGATATTCGCTTTGCACAACTTTTTCAATAATACACTAGTCCTCAAGTGAAGGAAATCCTTCAAAATCTGACACAATTAGCGTCAGATGGACTCGGATCCTACTGCTTATGTTTTTTTTGGTCATCACTAATAAAGTTTTAAAGTTAGCCGGATTCCAAAGTGCCCACCATGTATCTCACATAGCTATCTATAATAATAATAAAAATATTCTTATAATGCACGATGCAAGGCCAGAGGCCTTCACAGAGCGCACGTTTGGCTGTGGGCTAAGATCAGGTGAGTGAGTAGGCAATCTTGAACAGATGCGTTTCAGCAGATCTAATTACGTCTGGAAGAGCATTCCAAAGCTTGGGGGCACATGCTGAGAAGGAGCGGTCGCTCATTGAGCAGAGAGACGAGCGAGGAGTATTTAGGAGAGAAGCATGAAATGACCGAAGGGCCCGAGGGGCGAGACTTTGGAGAAATAGCAAAGGAAAGGTAGGTTGGGGCCTTTTGGTGAAAGACTTTGAAAGTAAAGAGAAGAATCTTGATATGAGAACGATATCTGACAGGTAACCAGTGCAGTTCCTGAAGCAGGGGCTTAGAAGGAGAGAAGCGAGATTGACGGAGAAGTAGTCGGGCAGCGTAGTTCTGGACTAGCTGAAGGAGACGTCGAGAGGAAGATGGTAGATTTACAAGAAGAGAGTTACAGTAATCAAGGCGGAAGGTAATGAAGGCGTGGACAGCAGTCTCAAGATTTTGGCGATTGAAGTGAGAGCGAATGCGGGAGAAGTTACGGAGGAAACAAAGTGAAGATTTACTAATATTGTGGATGTGAGGCTTGAAGGAGAGATGCTCATCAAACACAACGCCCAGATTTCTAACAAAGTCAGAGAAAGCGACAGAGTTTCCACCCAGAGGAAGGGAGGGAAAAAGGGATTTAACTTTATATACTAGAGCGGGGGTATCAACCAGAAGAACTTCAGTTTTGGAGTGGTTAAATTTGAGGAAGTTAGCCGATAGCTAGTCCGAGATAGAATAATAGGCAGATAGGAGGTCACAGATTGAGTGGGCAATAGTCGAGGGGAAAGAGGAAATAAAGATTTGAGTGTCATCGGCATAAAGGTGGAAGGATAGACCGAGATTACGTAGGAGGGAGCAAAGAGGGAATAATTAGATACGAAAGAGGAGAGGGCCGAGGACAGAGCCTTGAGGGACACCAAAGCGAATGGGAGTGGGGTCAGAGGAGACATCGCTAATCACTACAGATTGGGTGTGAGACGAAAGGTAAGAGCGGAACCCCTCAAGAGCAACGCCAGAAATGACAAGGAAAGAGTGGAGGTGATCGAGCAAGAAGAAATGGTCAATAGTATCAAAGGCAGAGGAGAGGTCAAGTAGAATGAAGATAAAGGCACAACCCCGGTCAGCAGCTCTACGTAAACAATCAGTAACATTGAGTAGAGCGGTTTCGGTAGAGTATCCAGCTTTAAAACCTGATTGGTAAGTCTCATCAATATTACAAGCAAAGATGTGGGAATACCTTTATTTTCCACATACAGAACTTTAAAATATGTTTACTAGTTTAGAATTATGGTGTCGTTTTTGAAACAAAGTCTGCTGACCAAAAGGTCGCGTGCTCTCACTTATTCTAATTTAGGACATTATGACCTTCAAAACTTTGAATAATTCCCAGCCTAACCTTAGGAGGACCTTGGAAATTATATCATTCGAAAGAGAATGTAAAACAACATAAAGGTTTTAAATTTCGTTAGAATCAGCTGAATAGTTACAAGGTTATTACCAAAAGAATAAAAAGCAAAACGAGGACCAACCGATATAGATATTGAGTCGCCCGGACTAAGCGCCCGTGCCCATAAGCGTTTTTGTACGGATCATGACCATGTAGGACAAGCTCCGTACGCCCTTGGTAGCCTATTTTGTAAGTTCTCGTCGCGTGCGAGTCTACATCTCACTATGTCGAGGGGTCAGTCGGTCTCCGTTTTTTGCTTTTGTAATAACATTGTAACCGCAAGAAAAAAAACCATTCTGGAAAAGGGCAAGCTATAAAATTCTTCTAGCTTTCGTTTTCTGCAAAACCTTTTTTTTCTTTAATACCCACTCCCAACTACCAACTATCACTCAAATAAATCAACTAAAACATCCATACATCTAATTCATTAGCTAAAACCCTCGAAAACCTGAAAAATACCCCCAAAAATCCGTCAAGAATTTAAAAGAGCGCCACCAATCGCAATCTAAACAAACTTCACTAAAAATAAAATAGGTAATAAATAACCTCTAAAAAATGTAAAAAACCACTCATACCTTTTTCCAAATAATTTTATACATTAGTTTTCAAATCTCTGGGTTTATTTTACTACCCCAAACTCAGGTGGAAAACGATAAGTACTCAACTAAATACAGATAAAGCAAACGTGACTAAAAAAAGAAGAAAGGAAACAACATATAATTAATCGTCGATCATAGCGATTGCCAAATAATTTTGAACATTAGTCTACAAATCCATGAAATTATTTTAACATCTCAAATCCAGCGGGAAAACGATTAAATACCCAAATAACTAAAAAAAATTACCAACGTGACTAAGCAAAATATATGAACTAACCTTATAAAGTAACAATAGCTGCTCATAGTCATTTCAAAATAATTTCGAACATTGCCATACAAATCCCTATTCTCGTTTTAACCGCCCAAACCCAGAGGGGTGGGGGACGCCTACATCCTCAAAGAAATAATAAAAACTCAAACCAAAATTGCCGACGATCATTTTTTTCCTTTAACCTATTTATATACGTATTGCTCTAGGTACATATAATTAAAGCTATTTTAATTTTCTTTTCAATGCGGGCTTCGATATTTGTAGGTAGTTTAGGTATAGTAACTACTTTCTCCAATTGCGGGCTATTCCCCTCATGTTTCAACCTTATGGCGGCACATTTTAGCCTATTTCTATAGGAATATCTCTAATTTCACCCTATTAAATATATTTTAATTGGATTTTCAATCAGGGTTTCGATTGTGGGAGCTAGTTTCGGTTTAGTTATTCAATTTATGGCTAGTTCAAGCTTAGTTCTTTGAGTTTCGACCTACATGTCGTCACATCCTCTAGAAATTGCTCAAATTTAATTTAGTTTTCGATGCGGGATTCGATATTTTCTTTTAAGGTAGTTAATATTGTTTCTTCTATGTTTTGCCAATTAAAGTCCATCCCTCTCATGTTTCAATGTTTTGACGTTACATTTCTTCCTGGGTTCCCCCAAATCAGTTTTAAGGTCATCGTTTCGCCATTTCGATCTACTTCTTGCAATTTTTAAGGTCATGTCGTCACATCAGAGCCTATTTCTATATGAATTTCTTTAATTTCACACGACTAAAGGCATTTTAATTGGATTTTCGATGCGGGATTCGATATTTTTTTTAAAGTAGTTGATATTTGTTTCTTCTATGTGTTGTCAATTAAAGTCTAGCTCTCTCATGTTTCTAAGTTTTGACCTCCCATTTTAGCCTATTATATTGGAATTGCTCTAATTTCACACGATTAAGGCTATTTTAATTGTGTTTTTGATGCGGGCTTCGATATTTTTAGCTAGATTAGGATGATTTCTTCTTAATGCAAGAGAGAAAATGGGGCTGGAAAAGGGCCAGCTACAAAATTTTCTATCTACCGATTTCTCCCAAAACCCATGTTTTTAGTCGCGTGCGAGTCTAGTCGCGAGCGACCTTACATCTCACTATGTCGGTCGGTCCCCGTTTAGTTTTGTTTATTGTTTTTGTAATAACTTTGTAACTATTCGGCAGATTCTAACGAAATTTGAAACATATGATATTTTATATTCTCTATCGAATAGTGGAATTGCCAAAGTCCTCTCAAGATTAGCCATAGAATTATTTTGTTTTGGCCATATTATGTTGGTGGGGTTACTTAATCACCTACTGCAACACGAACCGTTGAAGGACTGTTCGCAGTGATTAACGAACGACTAGGAGGTCACACTTGAGGGGTTGGATTTCAAATCATTAATAATCAAAGAGAGTGCATAAATGGTGGGCGAGATTTACTTGAATAGGCCGAGAGTATCGTTCAAAGTTAGTTAAAGATGAAACAACAAAATATAATTTTATTTACAAAGATTAAAATATGAATAATAATAGACAAAGAGGAATTATTTAAATTGAAAGAATCTCTTGTTAATTATTATGAGGAGGGATTCTCAAATGGAATTAATTGATTAATGTAACTAGGCTCAGATCAAAAGAGGGAACTTGACAATACTAATAATGGAGGGGGTTCAGTCTTACAGGTCGATGAATTCGAGGAAGATCCTTCTTGCGATGGGGCGAGTGGGGAACGATCTTATGAGGCAAGTGGGGCACGATCCGAATGAGGCAGATGGGGCACGGTCAGAATAAGGTAGGTCGGGCACATTCCGAACCGACCTTCCGATGACGATAGCCAATCTTCAAAGATGACGTTCGACGGAGAGTGTGGGAATTCTAGTAATTGCATGGAAAGGGGAATCTTCTTTTCTTCAAAGGTAATCGATGGAGATTTTGTTCGGTTCGATTAAACGATGGAAGATTGTTGCGCAAATTCAACGGCATGCCGTTCACAGAAGCTACCAATTGACTTGGGTAGAATCACGGCTGAAGAAGTCTGCTGTCTGACGAATGATTACGGGACGAAACGATAAGAACGGCCTTGAGGTGTGGGCTAGACTCGTTAAACTACAGAATAACCCGAGGAGAACTGACTTGCATTCGACAGGCTTACAAATAGGCTATGTTATTGATCTGATAAAAAAATAATGTAAATAAGAAAAAACTACGTTTAATTTAAGGAACAAAATTGGAACTTTGTCTAAAAGGGTAGTGGAACAACAACAACAAAAAACAAGACTACATTGAATAAGTATCTACAGGGACCAGATATATATGTACAGATTAATATATATATATATATATATATATACATGATTAGCTGACAGGTTTACTGGCGACCTATAATTTAGTGGATTAGCCAGCATTGTCGACCAATGGATTCCGGCTAAGGTTATCAGTTATACAATTTTCGGTACCACGTATGTACCAAACTTTAAACTGATATTGTTGGAGTATTAAAAGCCATCTCATTATACGTCCGTTCTTGCTCTTAGTATTTTGGAGGTACGACTTAGGGCGATGGTCAGTCTCGACAATAAACTCTTTCCCTATTAAATACATGCAAAACTTGGGAATACTCTATAATATAGCCAAAGCTTCCTGTTCTATTACCGAGTAATTACGTTCACGGGGCAGTAGGTTTCGGCTCGCGTAAGCCACCAGGGGGCTATCACCTTTGTTGGAGTATTAGAGCACTCGCATCCGTCCGGATGCTGAAGGGTTTAGAGGGATTAGGAAGCCTCAAAATTTGGGCGGACGCTAGCTTGTCCTTGAGCACCTGGAATCTGGCAGTAGCTTTGCGATTCCATGAAAGTGGATCTGGGGATCTCTTCTGAAGGAGTACAATTAAAGGGGTGGAAATAGATGCGAAGTTAAGGATAAATCTATGATAAAAGGAAGCCGCTGTTTCTATATGTGGGAAAGGGGCATATTGACCATGGCTCTGACATTTTCGTCCTGGGGGGCCTTCTGATTTTTCGCGAGAACATGGCCTTGAGTAGTAGGGACCATGTTCTGCTCAAATTGATTGGAGCAACCGAGGGTCTCAGGGATGACATCTTCGAATCCATTCAGCATTTGCTGCAGCCGACTTTTTCTAAGAGGCGCTAGCCTGGGAAAGACATCCAGCAAAGGGGATGATGATTCTGGGGGTCCGAGTAAAGATGGGATGAGGTAATCACCATCTTGTGCAATGCATACTACTTGCACGACATTGAGGATGTCAGCTGGATGCACCGCTTCCAAAGGAGACTCTTCATCGAGGGCCACAATATTGTTGCTACACGCACGGCGGTGATATTTTTTAACATATTGCTGTGGAAATACTTATCTCATGAGGGCGTTCGAATCAGGTAATCCACTGGTCCTTTTACCTCAGGAACGGAAAAGTAGCCCTTCCACTGGCTCAGGAGTTTGTTACTCTCCGTGGAAAGTAGCAACAGCACCTCCTCGCCTGGCTTAAATCTTCTTTCCTTTGCCTTTAAATCGAAATAAGTTCGATACTTCTCCAAATTTACCTTACATTTTGGTACTCAATGTTCGCACATATCTCAAGGCGCTTTCGGAGGTCTATGAGATACGAATAAGAGGATTGAATTTCGTTATCCAGAAGGGGAGTGGTGAAAATTTCCTTTAAAATAGCAAGGGGGCCTCGGACATTACGGCCATACAGTAATTCGAAGGCCGCGAATCCTAGAGTGTTATCGGGGATTTCACGACACGCAAACAGTGCCACAACAAAAAAGCGGTGCCATTCTCTGGGCTGATCGATACACAATTTTCTGAGGATTGTTTTCAATGTGCTTTTAGCTCTTCTCAAACTCCGTTTGCAGTTGGGTGGTATGGGGCGGTCAACAAAGGTTTTAACATGAGGAGCTTTTCGACATACACCATAAGCTCGGAGGTAAATTGTCTTCCTCGATCTAGCGATACCTCTTTAGGAATTCCTACCCGAGAAGAAATGGAAATGAGGGATTTGACGCACGAAACGCTATCGATCCGCTTAAGTGGCACTGCCTCGGGAAAACAGGTAGCAAAGTCTACGAAAGTGAGGACGTAACTGCGTCTTTCATTAGACGGGAAATGAATGTGGCCAATAAGATCAATGGCCACACGAGAAAAAGGTTCAAAGATGATCGGGCTTTTCTGAAGGGGAGCTGGCTTGACGCGCCGTCTTACAAATGTCCTGTGGCAGGCATCGCATGAGTCGCAGTACTCTGCAATATCCCTTGCCGCACCTGGCCAATCAAAATACTTAGAAACCCTCTGAGAGGTTTTATTATGACTAAAATGTCCGAAAAATAAATTATCGTGAGAAATCTGGAGGACTTGGGGGACGTGAGAGCGGAGAACACACAATGTGTGAGTTTCAGCTTCGGTTCCGTCGGAACATTTACGATGTAACAGCTCATTCTTGACAAGGTATGAGATGCTTTTTACATCACGGGAAGACTCTTGCTCCTGACTCCAGGCTTTCTCCCAAAGGGGGAGGAGAGTTGCGCACCGCTTCTGGGCGCGGGAAAATCCTCGTTCCGGAGGGTCTCTATCTCCGTACCCAGGCCTTGGCGGCCTGGGTACTGGTTAGAACGGGTTGTGCTACCGGGTAACTTGTAACCTGGGGGTTCTGACCAATCAGTACAGAGCGAAACTTGATTGGGGCTGCTACCACTTCAAACAAACAAGTCAAATATTCACATTCGATGTGGCATCTTACATTAGAGAAACGATTCGCTCGGCCGAGGTAATCATGGACCACAGAGAACCTTTGGTGGTCAGGACCGACTGGGTGAGGTAAATTCTCGGATATCACGTTGTATGTGCACCCAGTCTCACGTAAAAGAGTTGACACATGGCATCCACCGAAAGAGCTCTTATTAAAGAGAAAGTTGACTTGGTGACCGGAGTTGTTGGTCGATAAGAAAGACGTAGCGGTATCTTAAAGAGACGGGGAGGAATAGGAGTGCCACTAACTTGGTGTACCTGATGGGAGGACACGCTTCTATATTGACAATTTTGAGGGCAGTTCGTGCATATGTAATCTTCTATTCTGCACGTGAAACAGATTATCTGCCTTCTGGGGAATAACGACGCAGGGTGAGTGGTAATTATGGGCTTAATGTCTCTTGGTTCCGAAGCAGGGAGGTTCCTGGGTTTCCAAGGTGCCTTGTACTTTTACGAATTTAGGGGTATTTCTTAGAGGGGGCCTTGAGTTATTAATTTTAAACTTGGGAGGAGACGGGAGAGGTTCTTATTAACTCTGGGATACAAGTTAGGGCTACTTGCATAAACATCAGCCTTTTATAGGCATTCCTTAAACGTAGAGCAGCGCTTGTCCTTAACGAAGGCACGGATTTCGGGGGTCATGGGAGCTAAAAATTGATCTTTTAGGACGAAGTCCAGAAGGGACTCGTACTCTTGGGGGACTTTGCACGCATCTAACCAAAATTGGAGGTGTTTCTGGAATGTATATCTTAAATGGCGAAAGGTCTGACCGGGGCAGATCTTTTCGTGACGGAAACGGGCACGATAGAAGTCTGGGTTCATATATACGCCAGCTAAGAGTTCAGACTTGAGGGTAGAGTAGTCTATAGTGGACTCTGAGGGAAGCAAAATAAATATTGCTCTCAACTGCGAGTTTAGGAGAGGGAGCAATTTGGCGACACCATCTACATCGATGTTCCAATTGTTGATTTCAAAAATCTTTTAAAAATGCGTAAGATATGATCCAATATCTTCTCCTTCTTTAAAGACGGGTAATCTTACTAAGGGCGCCTGTGGAGTTTCAGTCCGAGAGTTAACTGACATTAACTCCAATTGATTACGGCTTAATTCCAATTCATGCTGCCGTATTCTCTCACGCTCTTCCATTTCTGCTTTGTTCTTTTCCATCTCTGGTTGTTCTTTTCTCTCTTCAGTTTCTCTTAGTTCTTATTCCTTCGCTCTTAGTTCTTGTTCCTACGCTCTTCTTGGCCCGACAGGCCCAAAGACTTTCCTTGACTCTTGCAACGGTCAAACGAAGGAGTATTCTTGTTGGCTTACTAGGGAAAATGTAACACGTGAACTGGGCTATTGACGTTAAGAAACTACTTGGCAATATACGTGAAGCCTAACTTTTCCGCAAAATAAATATTTAAAAATTATTCCACTCAATGAACACTAAAACTCTTCCTACATGGTTAGGTCGGGTTAATCTTTCTAATCCGGCTGAAGATTAACTCAAATATTCCGGTAAATGGAATACAGAAACAGAATGAACGGGTCCCAAATAACAATCTAAATTATAAATAGTTAATAGACTAAAGTTCCACTGAACTAGAACTAATTTGAACGTACTTCGGCCAAAAGTAGAAAAATAAAGAGACTTCAATAATGCGAGGGAACTACTAAAACTCAAAGGGGATGTAAATCAAATAGAGTTATTTACTATGTAATAGACCTCACACACTTGACACCAGTTTTTACAATATATGTAGAAGTAATATATACAAAATATATGTCGTGGTACAACCACTCTATACCATACACTACTCCTATATTATGTGGAGGGGGGTGACTTATTCACCTACTGCAACACGAACCGTTGAAGGACTGTTTTCAGAGTTTAACGACCGACTATGAGGTCACACTTGAGGCGTTAGGTTTCAAATCATTAATAATCCAACAGAGTGCATAAATGGTTGGCCAGATTTACTTGAATAGGCCGAGAGTATCGTTCAAGGTTAGTTAAAGTTGAAAAAACAAAAAATAATTTTATTTACAAAGATTAAAATAAGAATAATAATAGACAAAAGGGAATTATTTAAATTAAAAGAATCTCTTTCTAATTAATATGAGGAGGGATTCATAAATTGAATTAATTAATTAATATAACTAGGCTCGGATCAAAAGGGAAAACTTGACAATACTAATAATGGAGGGGGTTTCAGTCTTATAGTTCGATGACTTCGAGGAAGGTCCTTGTTGCGATGAAGCGAGTGTGGAACGATCTGATAAGGCAAGTGGGGCACGATTCAAACTAGGCCGGTAGGGCACGGTCCAAATGAGGCAGATGGGGCACAACCTGGGAATGTGGGAATTCTCGTAATTCCACGTAAAGAAGAATGTTCTTTTCATTAAAGGTAATCGATGGAGGTTTTCTTTGGTTCGATTAAACGATGGAAGACTGTCGCGCAAATTCAAAGGCTTGCCGTTCACAGAAGCTACCAATTAACTTGGGTAGAATCACGGCTGAAGAAGTCTGCTGTCTGGCGAATGATTACGGGACGAGACGATAAGGACGGCTTTGAGGTGCGGGCTAGACTCGTTGAACTACAGAATAACCCGAATATTTGTATGCCCGATTCTGAAGGAGAAGGGTGAGTTTGGAGAAAGGAGTCACAAGCTCCAGATATCTTAATCCGGAGGCTTAGTCGATTGATCATTTAGCAGCAACGGGCGAGACATAGCGGCTCTTTAGCACCTCGTCACCGGGGGGAGGGGGGAGCTTAGGAAGAGTTCGCATGACTGTAAAATATTTTTTTTGCAATGTGCTCAGGAGTTAAAATTCGAGAATGTTTGAACAGGAAGTGACGTCGTCCATGGCGCGATATGATAGCACGTGGTCTCTAATAAATGAGGGGGGGGGAGGCATATGTGGTTCTTTTACAATCAGAACTATTCGGCCGATTCTAACGAAAATTGAAACACTTATGTTGTTTCGATCATAGAATTGCCAATGTGCTCCGAACGTTAGTCCCGCAATTATTGAAAGGTTGAAGGTCGAAAGGTAATAAATCAGGAAAAGTGAGAGCACGCGACTTTTTGGCCAGCAGACCTTGAATTTTTTTATATGCCACAAATGAAATTAAAGGATCTACTAACACTAAATGATAAGCAAATCTTATGAAAATACCTATAATAAAAAGTTTGCTTAAAAAAAATTCCTAATCTTATTCAACATTTTTGAGCAAGTAATGCACAGCCCGCATTGTTTATCATTAAACAAATATATTAATAACCTAATTATTGAATTGAAAACTACAGAGCCTACCTATATCATAGAGTCGGCATTAATTTAAATTTTTTCAAAAATATTTTAAAAATATAAACACCTATCCTATTATTTAATGCACTTAGCATAGCTCCGTACATAGTTAAATCTTGCATCTAACTTAAAATGATCTTTGATAATAACAAAAATAACATTATTTGACACTGCTAAATTGGGTCAACTTTTCACTTTTAATATCTTGTATTTTTATTGAATTTTAGGTCCCTTTTTAACATCTAAAACACGAACAATTTTACCTGATCAACATTGAGTAGTTTCCATACGAAATCTTCATTAGTATAATTTTCACGAATTTCTATATTTTGTTCGGACGTCTACTACGCGCCATTTCATGTATTCTGTAAGCACATAAATCCCCACGCTCGTCACCGTTGAAATCACACTTATTTTCTTTCACGATTATCATATTCACCATGGAAACCATAACCATCGGAATCACGCAATATTCACTGTCGTAGAATGGACTCTCGACGATATACCATATATGACTATCCGTTGATGGAACTTATTCAATTATATTTAGAGTGCGTGGTGTCTGGGTTGACCGATATTATTTATCTTCGATATGCTTAAGAAGTGGAACTGAGCTCAAGGATAATAATATGGCTATCATTAATAAAATAGAGTTTTATTAATAAAAACTATCAACAACACACAAAACGGAAAATATTGACATAAACAAAGAATGGAAAGGGTCGTAGGAAATCTAGCTGATCCGAGGATTAAGAGAGATATAAAAAGGTAAAACAAATTTCAAGTTAAAGGGATGGGATGGTTCGCTAAACCATTTAAAGCACAGGATAGGGTTGACAAAAGGGTTAAATACTCAAAGGTAACGTTCAGTTTACGTAATTACACTTGTTGTGCAGAGGAAGGCGACGTGAAGGAAATCTTCGGTCCGCTGGTGAGTTCCAGCCGAAGATGGGGGGGGGGGGAAATTAAATGATCCTGACGTGGCGTCTTGGGAATGAGAACCGTTTCTTGACGAACGGGCTTGAAGAACAATGGCTGTTCTACGTTGTTCTCTTCTGAACAACAGGGGGGGGGGGGGTGAGAACCGTCTCTTGTCTACGGGTTCGAGAACAATGGCTGTTCTAATGATATTCTTTTTCTGAACAACAGGGGGGAAGGGTGAGAACCGTTTCTTGGCGAATGCGCTTGAAGAACAATGGCTGTTCTACGTTGTTCTCTTCTGAACAACAAGGGGGGGGGGGTGAGAACCGTTTCTTGTCAACGGGCTCAAAAGAACAATGGCTGTTCTAACGTTGTTCTCTTTCTGAACAACAGGGGAAGCCTTGTAGACTTGGCGTCATGAAGGCTCGAACCTTGACACTTAAGGAATATTGTCCTTTTCTGGACAAGTGATGGTGGATCTCGAGGTCGAGGGCCCTTGGCGCACAAGGTGAGAGTGGATCGTAGAGATGTCTCGCGAAAAAAATCTAGATCTCGAATCTGCTCTTAGTGGTAAAGTTTCCATATAAATAGTCGGGACATCCCCTTGGTGTAGGGGACAATGGAGTGGGGCTTCGAGGGAATGCACAGCCGCGCCTGAGAACAATACCTTATCTGCCCATAAACCTAAATCAATCTGGCGTGATCGGCGCATGGGGCGAACGGGGGGGGGGGAGATGATAAACCTCCTTGGTTCAATATTGACTCAGGTGGCGGCGATAATGCGCCCGGCTTCAAAGCGAAGATGCACGTGGGTAGCATCGTGTTTTTAAATAACATGTGATAGCGGTTGTTATTAAGTGGCCTCAAACCGTTCTATCACATTCACGAACACTGTGGACTATAATGTAACTCGTAAAAATTACATCAGACATGTAAAATATAAAAAAACCTACCTAGCAAACAAAAATAGCTTCGAAGCTCCGCGAGAAGAAGAGGGAGGGAAGGTCTCATCATATCTGTTTTCTATGCCAAAGGTAAACTGAATCAAACCCATATTTTGGCAAGAAGGCCTTTTGTACGGTCCGTGTCCACTTCCCTCTATTTCATCTGAATGCGACACTCACTGAATCGAGACGTGGTTATGTAATTTTATTCCATTTTTTTCTATTGCATTAAAAAAAAAGTCTGGACTAAACAAAATATAGCATTCATTTGCATGTGTTTCGGTTCTTGCCAAATTATTGGGACAACAAATGCTAGATTAATTCACTTTCTTTTGCTCCATTGTTGTAATTACCTACACATGAGTTGCATACTTAAGAATTGTCTCGATGACCAAGTTTTATGCCTACGTAACTAAGTAAACTTGATTCACAAAGGCACATATAGTTAGTCGTTGACTGGGTACAGTGAAATTCGAGATTTATAACAGACATATAATGGACTCCTAAAAAACTCTTAATAAGGGTTCTTTAAAAACTCATAATATGGACTCTTTAAAAACTCATAATAGGGACTCTTTAAAAACTCATAATAGGTACTCTTTAAAAACTCATAATAGGGACTCTTTAAAAACTCATAATAGGGACTCTTTAAAACTCATAATAGGGACTCTTTAAAAACTCATAATATGGACTCTTTAAAAACTCATAATAGGGACTCTTTAAAAACTCTTAATATGGAAACTTTAAAAACTCATAATATGGACTCTTTAAAAACTCATAGTAAGAGCTCTTTAAAAACTCATAATATGGACTCTTTAAAACCTCATAATATGAACTCTTTTAAAACTCATAATAGGGACTCTTTAAAAACTTATAATATGGAGTTTTTAAAATTCATGATGTGGACTCTTTAAAAACTCATAATAAGGGTTCTTTAAAAACTCATAATAGGGACTCTTTAAAACTCATAATAGGGACTCTTTAAAACCTCATAATAGAGACTCTTTAAAAATTCATAATAGGGACTCTTTAAAAACTCATAATAGGGACTCTTTAAAAACTCATAATATGGACTCTTTAAAACCTCACAATACGGACTCTTTAAAAACTCATAATATGGACTCTTTAAAACTCATAATATGGACTCTTTAAAAACTCATGATATGGACTCTTTAAAAACTCATAATAGGGACTCTTTAAAAACATATAATATGGACTTTTTAAAAACTCATACAATGGACTCTTTAAAAACTTGTGTTAACGAGACCTGATGGAAACTAAAAATTCTGAAAAAAGAAGAAGAAATTATCATTAAAATCCTTTGTATATGAAGACATGATTCTTTAAAATATTTTGTGTACCCTGTCCTCATGTAATATAAGCCAATTATATAGTTGTTAATAATAATTACACATAAGAAGGTCAACACACCTAAGTCGCGTGCTCTCAATTATTCTGAATTATGACCTTACGACCTTCAAAACCCTCAACAAGAGGGGCAATCCGACTCATAGTTAGTTTTCTCTTAATAATTCCAGGACTAACCTTGAAATGACCTTAACAATTATATCATTAGAAAGAGAATGTAAAACAAATTAAGAGCTTCAACTTCGTTAGAATCGGCCCAAAAATACATTGAAAATTAAAATGGTGACCATCTGACCTGTCGACCTACGGGCTGACATAGTACATAACATATAGAGTCGCGTGCACGCGACTAATAATAAGTACACATCCACATTGTAAGCAGGTTATTAGTGAACTACAATATTTTCAAATGTCTGAGTAGCGACAATAGGTAGGAGATAAATACAGAATGTTGTAGAACTCAATGATAAAGCGAAATGAGCACACCAAATTTAGTCAGTAATAAGACTCAGATCAAAGCCAGCAGAAAAAAAACATATGTGACCTGTATAATTTAACATGTGTTCTCTTCGAGACCTCGGAAGTTACTAAAATATGAAATACTTGAACAAGCCAAAATAATGGTAGTATTTAGCGAGAAAGAAGTAGCTGCCATAATACTGTTTTGGTATATTTGGTGATAGTACTCTTCGAGGTATAAAAAGGTTCTCTTATAGGAGAATCCAAAGGGTTTAAGTCGTCCATGATTATTGAACTACAGAGCACTGGATAGAAAAAGACCCTCAGATCTCTAGATCCCCTCGTGCTTAGTTTAAGAAAGGAAGAGAAAGAATGAGTGATCAGTATAAAAAGAAGGTTAGACGCACTATTTATTACTTTATAGTAAATTTATATATTAAAATCATTTTCATTCATTCTATTGTTATTATTGAGTAAGGTGTTTCAAATGACCTGGGAAAGGGCTTATTCTATGTATGAGTATACGAGAACAAATTCTCTTCTATCGTAGTGTAAAATAATTTGTTAACAATCTTGAAGGCGAAATTCCTACTCGCCGCTCGGTTATCAATCTCAAGTAGCAACACAGTTGGGCTTCATATTTTGGATGTAATATGAAGGTGGACTTATGCTCAATTGCAAATTTGCCTTCAAACTGACAATTCTATCAAAATTACACTTGAGAATATGAAAATAATGGATATGCTTGAGAATGTTGAGATTAAAGTGTTTTTTGTACATCAGTAGTTACAGGGTTACCATATTCAAGATCAAATAATTATAGAAGCCCAAAGATGCTACTATAGAGAGATTTAATTATTTTTAGATACCTGATTTAGCACGTTTTGGGGAAATGGTGACGATTTTCGCCTTCTTCTTATGTTGAGATTGAACTTGAAATTAACAATTCATTCATTCATTTTCGCAAGCAAGAACAAGAAGTTATCAATCTGAAAAACTACGATAATCGTAGATTAACTAAATTTTTAAGCTTAGTTATAATACTTTGAAGGGTAATATAATTAGCTCTCTTTTCATCCTATACGCATTAGCCACAACCTAAATCATACAAAGGTGCCTACGCTTTGTCAAATAAAAATGGAACCCGATGTAAAATTTAAGTTTGTAATGAATGTTTAAATGAACATAAAATATTCATATATCATTAGGATGAATGAATATTTTAATTTAATAGTATAATTTACTATTTATTTTTACAAATTTTATCGTTTGCATGCTTCTATACTGCCTGGAAGTTCGCCATACTCTTGTGGGCTACGCATAACATAAGAAAGTAAGTAAGAGCTCATTAATTCTTAAGTTTTAAAGTTGATTATGTTGTTTTGCATATTCATGTGCAGCATAAAACCATAATATCACATAAAACGAAATCTTTTTCTATCTAGTGCCATGTATTTCGTTACATTTGAATCTTTACAAATTATTTAATTTTATTTTGGTTTCAATATTTTTTGGAGACTATTTACGTGTTTATTGATAAAACCTTCCTATTTAGTTTTTTGTTATCTTTAGCGCATCTTAGGCTCTTGGTTCGTGCAATTTTCTTCTTTACGTTGGTTTGGAGCACAAATCTTTTAGATTTTGCCTCTGTCACGATTGCCTGTCTTTGGGGTTAATTCTGATAAAGGAGAGTTCTAGAAACGCAAGTCGAAAGTATCTCTTGGAATTAGTATTAAACTTATCCCATCGGAAAATGTGCATTTCACACTTAAGAATATTTCTAATAAAATGAGGGATATTAATATCAAAAACTACTAACTTTTCTTGGTGTTATGTTGAAGTTGAAGCTTCATTGAACTCCGCTGCTAGTTCAAAAGAGGTTTTACTCCAATTCTGTAGTGAAGCTCAAATGGTAGATGTCTTTACTAGGTGTTGTTAAACGTTTCCTGCCACTTCTATTCCTTTATCAAAGCTGTTGGTCTCCTGATAATCGTTTTATAGTGGTTTGACTGTAAATATATTGAATATTTTATTTTTACTTCTGATAACAATTGGCTATGAAGAAGTTGGATTTGTTTTCTCTCTGACTATCTAAGTAATTTATTTTAGTCATTATATTTATTTAGAAAGATATCGAATACATAGTAGTCATAAACTAGAGCTGAAACAAGAGAAATATTAGGTAAAATCTAATTTTAGAAAACATACCATTTTATTAATTACACACAATTTATAAAATAATAAGTAATTTAGTAGATTAACGAGATATATAAAATATATAAATATATTAGGGGTGCTTTCTAATTTTGGTCAAGGGTATATATATATATATAAATTTCCTTCATGGCGAACAGACGTGTTTACCCGTTGCTTCTCGCTCCTAATACAAAAATATATTCAGCAGTATATTCAGGGGCCGAGCTGCAGGCTACCTAGTGCGTCGATGGGTGGCGGATTGTGGAACGTCCAACAGATATGATGTGTAGCTGTAAAATAAGCAAGCTTCAACTTGACGAATAAACAGTCGCGGCCCAAACAGCAGTAGTGTCAGCAGGAACTAGAGAAGTAAAGACTGGTAACCCATACCTCAAACAAAATCTTTATGACTCCTATGACGACACCCCGTTAAGGCAAGATGAGGCCGCCTTTAAATAAGCGTCTTTACCATCGCTGCCCGCGGTCAGGCCTATGATGCATCCAAAGGCTAAGGGCACATACCCAAACAGAAAAATGGCTCCTAGGATAGGTCTAACAAGCCCATTTTGTATTTTATTTGTCCTCAAGAAACGCATGAGGTACTCAAACGAAATGTCAACCAGTCCCCGGCAGCCCTTAAGTGGGCAGGGGTGCTAAGAATAAAAAAGATAGAATAAAGAAGATAGAAGACCGAGCAGAATGGAGGTTGTTTCGGATGAGTACGCCAACTGACAGATAGTCACTATCTACCAGGCAGATGATGATGATGAGTGCCATTCAAGTAAATTAAGACAAAGTTAAATATGCCTAAGGGATAATGACCGAACAAATGTAGGTTACTTGACCAAAAACACTCTCAGTAAGGGTTTAGTTTCCCTGCGGAAAAGGGCATCCGAGGTTTCTTCAGTAAAGGGAAGTTGAAATCGTAGGGTACACCCCACTTGCGGCCCTCCGAGGGAGGAGAAGCGTGAAGGAAATTGTGAATTTGTTATCAACCAGAAGAGCTTCATTTACAAAGTGAAACGATGACGAGGCTAAAGAGAAGGAAGAAGTGCTTACAGTCTTGCACAGCAAATTTCTTACTATTTAATGGTCAAATTAGGCGAAAGTAAAGAAAAAAATGATTTTCCAATGTTTTGTAATTAAAAAAATAATTACAAATTGTGAAGTTCAAAAAATGAATTAAATTAAGTCAAGGCTGTGTTTTATTTTGTATTTTTTCGTATATAGAAGCAAATTTAGATGGGAAAAAGAGCTTTGAGGATTGTTTTCTCGGGATATTAAAAGAATTTCCATAAAAGTTTTATCTTGTTTTAGGCCTAGAAAATAAGAATGGATCTGAAAAAAATAGACCATGAGTAAATTATTAGGAGATATATACTGGAAACCTTTTAATGATTTTTAGACCAAAACCACATTGCTAGAGACAGATAGGCTGTAGGCCACAGATCGAATATCTATCTGCCTTTGACGCGCACGCTCCTCCTGTAGAGAAGAGGGGTGAAGCCGCTCTTCTTGTTTTATATTAATCACTATCGAGGAAAAGTGAAAACCAACAAAGAAAGTGGCTAAAGTTTTAGGCCAATTATATTTTTAGTTTTTTCATTCGTTCCTAGAATTTTGTGATATGCATCATTATTCTTAATTTTAAGCTCTTGCCGGTTTATTAAAAATTAAAAAAACCGAATTTAATAAGAAAAAAACAGTGCATTCCTTCGCTGAATACAAAATTGTGCTTTCGTCCTGTTTCTGTAGAAGGTGAGTTTCAGTTCCTGTATCTTAGCTATTCGATCAGAAGGAAAGAATGTTGGGAACTATGGGTTAAATGAATAATGTGAAATTACAATCTATTTCGAAAAAAAACAAACAAACATACAATTGGAATTCTTTTGGTTTTAAAAAATATCGAAGCAATCGATAAGGGTATTTATTTTTTCTGAAGGTCACCATTTTATTTTTAAAAAATTCCAGAGATGAAATATACTCTCATCGATAAAGTAATGTGAAAACATTTGTCTATGACGATATATATATATATATATATATATATATATATATATATATATATATATATATATATATATATATATATATATCTATATATATATATATATATATATATATATATATATATATATATATATATATATATATATATATATATATGCAATAAATCCGACAGGAAAATTAAAGGCGAATTCCAAGTACTTCCGAACTTGTTAAGTTCATTATGAAGGAATACCGAAAAGATTTTAAAAAAGCTGGTATATATATGAGAGAGAGAGAGAGAGCAGAGTAATGCCCCGTCCATGTACAACAAAAGGGCTCAAAATAGAGAAATATTATCAAAAACCGATATGAAGTATAAAACCAAATAGATAAGGTCTACTCCCGGAAATTCCAACTGTAAGCACAGAATGTAGACATTTAGGTCACTAAACTAATTACATAGACAGCTAATTGCGAATACGTAAAATAAACGAGAGAAACCTAACTAAATTAATAAATTTAAGGGCTAAGATTTATAATATATCCCTTGGCCTCTTTAAACTGTACCCTGTCATTAAAAGGCTTATTTATAACGATATTCTCCATTTTAAATCTTAGCCCTTTGATTTATTAATTTAGTTAGGTTTCTCTCGTTTAATTCTCCTGTGTGATATTTTGCATTCATTGCTCTACTCACGCGCTACTTTTTGATTTTCTTATACATATATATATATATATATATATATATATATGCAGTTAAAAGGCAATTTTGGTAAACACATTCTTCTTCAAAGCCCTCGGAAGGAGCTCTTCTCACATACACGAGAAGGTAGCACTTAAAATAAGCGTTCTCTCAGATTGCCAAAAAACTATCTTTCGATTGGCATTTTCAAGTGTCACCCCTGCTTATCGAAGAGAATGGAAAATTTATTATTCTCCATTTTCGCCACAACTTATAAATTAATAAACATTATTGCAGTAATGCCATTAATTAAGGTTTAGTGATAATGGGGAATAATAAATTTTCTATTCTCTTCGATGAGCAGGGGTGACACTTGAAAAGGCCAATCGAAAGATAGTTTTTTGGCTATCTGAGAGAACGCTTATTTTAAGTCTTACCTTCTCGTGTATGTGAGAAGAGCTGCTTCAGAGGGCTTTGAAAAAGACTGTTTGCCAAAAATAGACTTCCTTTTAACCGCAGGATTAATTGCGTTACTCCAATAATTTTCTCAATTTATAAGATGTGGCGAAAATGGGGAATAATAAATTTTCCATTCTCTTCGATAAGCAGGGGTAACACTTGAAAAGGCCAATCGAAAGATAGTTTTTTGGCTATCTGAGACAACGCTTATTTTAAGTGTTACCTTCTCGCGTATATGAGTATATGAGAAGATCTCCCTCCGAGGGCTTTGAGGAAGCCTGTGTTTGCCAAAGAGAGACAAACTGCATAATTAATTGCGTTACTGCAATAATTTTTCGTATATATATATATATATATATATATATATATATATATATATATATATATATATATATATATATATATATATTTATATATAAAATGAGCAAAAATTCGAGTTTGATAGTTTAATATTATAATTTATTCTATAGATATATTGGGGGGATTTTATAGATTATTGGATGTTGAGATGTCAGAATAAACTTTTGGAAGTTTGAAAGTTCTCAACTGAGTGTAGGCGTAAACTTCACGAATCCACTTATCCACGGCGTGATATTGATATATTACCAACAGCCTTTTTGTACCGGACATCCAAGAATCTAAATCGTAAAAGAAATTTCAGTAATTTGTACATGTTTTACTTTACCGAAAAACTAAAACATAATTACTAAGAAGAAAGAAAATTCAAGTTTAATACATTTGGTTGGCAATAAATTATTTTCCTTTTCAATATGAGATAAAAGTTTTAAAATACTTTTAAATTTAACTATTATAAAATTTAAAAAACCCCTTTCAAAGAAATTCTTGGAATAGAAAAATTTTAAGCTTTAAATAGATGGAAAACTTCACTAGTAATGAGATGAAGCGCGATTAATCAATACTTCATTTTAATGGATTCCCACAAAGTGAGTCATGTGACCATGAAACCGATGATTACTCTCAGTTGAGAAGTTCTTTCTCATCTTCCATATCTTTGCACCATCTGATTATCGCTCATCTCGATCAGTACAACATTATCTTAATGGAAAAAGGGCGAATGCTTATACCTCTTCAAAACCAGATAAAAATCATGTTGTTAATTTTGTCTTGTGTTAAATAATTTGTTAAATAAACTTAATATTCATTATGTTTAATAATGTGATTTTCTGTTATAAAAGCTACAAATATTTCTTATCTTAATAGTTATTTAAGTTTTTATTACTTATCTGATTATATGAATTCCATCACACATACACTATAGCCTTAGAAGAGACGGCGTTGGGATTAACTATTGAATTAATTCATAGCCATTAAGCCTCGTATATTCATGTTCTTGCATAAATGAAAATTGATTACATAGAACATAAAACCTTCTCTTTTATACTGAAACATGCAGTCTTATGTAGAGGAAAATCCTAGCAAATCATTGAATCCGTGCCTATCTGTTTTAAGAATGCCATTCATTTAAAGACTTTCACATGTAGTATTCAGCTAAAAAAAATATTGATCATGCCATCATGATTGCTTAGCGCCTATGGAGAGTGTAGGGTGAAGATCAAGTGTCATCTTCTTACTTCAAGGATGACTCTACAAATGACAGTTCGTTCTCCAAATGACGTCATCTCGATGTAAGCACCATGACAAGAATCTATCCAAGCGTCACGTGAATGGTATCGTATAACGGAGCATAGCCCTAACGAAGGTAACTTTAACTACCATATGTATATACAAGTTTAGGTGTTAGGTTCACCTTGAAGAAATACGAAGCCTAATTCAAAGAAAACAAGAAATATCAAGTATTTCAACCGCTTTCTGATGTCCTTTTTTTGGTGTTGTGCTAGGAATTATTTAATTCCTAATTTCTAATTCAGGTTTCGGTCCCTTTTCTGAAAGCTTATCAAATTGCCTATCTTGATGAGACTCGGGCCAAGAAATTTCTTTTATTGCAAGTCTACTCTTCTGGCGTCATTAGGGAGGGGTTTGACAAGGATTGTTTTGGCTCTATAATTCTTTGGGGGCACTGCCCCTGCAAGTGAGTGGCTGGTGTACCAGGGGTAATTGTGTTGTAGATAATATATGGAGGATTGCGTTCCATCGAGCACCCAATGCCCTCAATTGGATCCGCGGCTCCCTTATCTTTCTCACTCCGTCCTTACATCTCTCTGACGCTGATGACATCATTCGTTTTCGCTTTTTTTAGTTTTAGGTAATAATAATAATATGGACTATTGTAAAGTTATTATTTAGTTTAAACGAATAAATACAATCTAGCGAAGGCATCTCGCCAGATATTTTACAAGGAGGGGTTAGTAAAGAAACGTAAAATTAGTGGAAGCGAAAATGTGAAGAGGGTATTTAATCCGAGGAGACTTTACAGGAGATTTGAACCAGTCGGGACCAAGAGAGACGCAACTTGCCAGAACTCCGAAGCTCCATAAATATAGTAGTGCCTCTTGCGAGCGTAGTGACTGGTAGATGATCAGATAGTTCTAGTGCACAGATGGTGCATAGTTACCGTGAACAATTTGTAAATTGAGTCTCATTTTTCATATTTATAATAGAGTAATCCATATTAATAGTAATCTGTATTAATAATATCCATAGTAATACATTATTAAATTCATATCAGCGATATTATAATAAAATGAGTTCCATTTATTCATCTATCTTTCATGAATGTAGGTTTAACATTCCTAATGGATTTGTATCCAAGGATTGTATAGAAATTTAGCCACTAAATAAGGGCACAAAAATCCATATCATCAGACGATAATCTCCTTTGGCCCGGCGCTCTCATATCCTGCCAAATGCTAACTTGGCGTCTGTATTCGAAACCCACCACTTTTTCGCCTGCTTGGCACATTTGCGACCGGAACCAAGGAAGCTCCCTCCTACTTCTCTCTTTCTTTATCCATCTATCCCACCTTCGTTCTCCTTACCTCTTTCCGCGTGATTTTCCTCTGAAACTGTGTCCTGATTGAGAATACGAACTTTTAACATTTTGGACTCAAAACTCCTTAAATAGACGCGCAGCAGTACGGGGACCTGCATCGAATTTTCCCTCTTTGACTAAACATCTAAAGGAATTATTTTGTCTTTATCTGCACCGAAAAAGAATTAAAAAAACAGAAAGCAGACACACATTCATCAGGGTTAGGTCGGTGCGTAGCGAGTTCTATCCACGCCCAAAGCTATAAGAACAGGGGCACAATCACAAGTGATTCTTTTCTACGCCCTACACTATAAGACAGGGGCGCTGCCAGGCGTAAATCACCCGTTGTCATTGTTATAACATAACATAATTTCAGGGATGACAAAAGCCACAAGGACCTATCAAAGGTCATCCACATCTGTCGAAACTCACCCATAAAATGCATCCATAGGATTGTGCCAGATCATGCATCTATGGATTGTTTCAGATCATGCATCTACAATATACAATTTGAACCATCCACAGGAATGAGTCAAAAAGAAAACGCATCATGATCAAGACTCGTCAAATTCCAAATCATTTATAATATACACTAATAAAAAACTGCATCTACAGGAATGAGTCCAGAATATCCCTCCCACCCCCCCAAAAAAGAAGTTAACCCAACCTCTCCATATACATAATCATCTAATCTGCGTTTGAAAACATTCAAGTTTGGACTGTCTACTGTCTCAGATGGCAAACTGTTTCAGTGATCTACCACTCAATTGGTGAAAAAATATTTTCAAACATCCAACCTGCACCTCTGTTTTTTTAATTTTTAAGTGGTGACTCCTAATCCTATTACTCCCTTCCAACTCAAATAACTTGCTAAAATCCAACTTATCCTTCCCAGGCAGATTTTAAAAAGCTCAATCATATCTGCCCTCACACATCTTCTTTTAAATGAGAACATATTTAATACCCTCAGTCTATCTTCATATTCAAGGTCCTTCAGGGAAGTTATTATTTTTGTTGACCTCCTTTGTAATGACCCTAGCAGGTTGATATCATGTCAAAAATGTGGTAACCATGCTTGTATACAGTACTATAAATGTGGCCTTACATACGAGTTGTAGAGCTTAAGGATAACCTCTTTCTTTTCTCTTGTAACTAACACTCCTCTTAATGTATCCTAGCACCCTATTTGCTCTATTTTTTGCCTCAGTACACTGCCTCGAAAACTTCAGTGACCTATGTACTACTACGCCTCAGTCCTTCTCATGTTCAACTGAATTCAGTCAATGCCCATCCATTTCATAGTTAAATTACATATAATCCCTTCCTATTTTAATAACTTTGCATTTTTAATGTTAAAAGTCATCTACCACTTCTGAGCCCAAGCTGATAACTTATTTAAGAAGAGGGGCGATATTATCTAGTCCACGGACTAGTCCTAGGATCATCCCAACAAAACCAAAAGGCACTGGACCTGGTAGAGCTAAAGTTGCATTTTACAAATTTATTCATATATGTTTTTACATCTAGGTTAATACCATCTTTTCCCTCTGGTTGAGTCTGATGAGTAGGAGAGAGAGGAATATGACAAACAAAAGTGAAAGAGGACAATTTAGATTTCTAAAAGTTCAGCAACCTTTTTAATGATGAAGGTGACAGGCCTGGACTAAAGTCTATAGGGTCTCACTAACGAATTCTCTCTCTTGTAGTTTCGTAGGCAGGGTTAGGTGATCAGCGAGCTTCCTTATGATAAAGGAAAATGTATATATATATATAGCTAGATTATTTATTCTTTGGTAAATAGCTGGAATAAGCCTTGAAATGGCGAACAGTAATGGCAACTTTTCTTCTTGAATAATAATGATAACTCTTTCTGTACTCGCTTTTCCACTGACTGACAGATGTATATAGAAAGAAAGAGGGATTACTGTGTAACACAGGCGATCAGGTAGTCGTAGAGGAAAAGGGTACGGAAATAACTTGAAAGGGGATAGCAAGAGTTGATAGGTCGGTGGCTAGACACGGATGCGTGGTGTAGTTGGGTGAGTCTCGGGGTGTTCGTGACTGCACGACGGTTGGGGGGTGGTCAAGAAGGAGATCGTGTCTGCTTAGTCGGAAACGCGTTATTCATGATGCTTTTAACTTATGCGTAGAACGGCATGAGTTGCGGGTGGTCATGGGCTGCGGGGTATCGCAGTGCCATCGCAACATACCGTCTTGCGTGTAGTGCCGTGTATATGGGGTCTCTGGCGAGTTTCGAGAGTTGTTTTGTGAGTCTAGTGTGAGCATATGTGTTGAGAGGTGCTAATTTGTTGTCGTCGTGTAGTGTGGACATTCTCGCGTACAAAGAAGAGCGGCAAGCGCGCTTCAAAACAGAGTTCTGAATGCGCTGAGCATTCCTCTGCCACGTGACACTCGCAGTTAGGAATGGCAGTGGAGCGTACGTGAGAAGAGATCGCATGAGTGTTTTATTTAGGTGTAACTGTAGTTTCTTGCTTGTGTTATGTGCTGTTGTATATTGAACCTAAGGGACTTGACAAAAGTTTTTTGTATGTTGTGTGTAGTCGAGCCTTGTTGGGTTTAGGTGGTTCATGTCTGGTGTATGTGTGAAAATTTGTAGGTTATGCATGTAGTGATCTCTTGCGCCGAAGAGTGTCATCTGTGTCTTCTGAGGATTCGTGGCAATCAGCCATTTATCATCGTATTTTGTCTTTTCGTCTAGTATTATTTGTGCGTGGTGCGCGATCTCGTCTAGTCTACGGCCGCTGACGAGAATGGTCTCGTCATTGGTGTAGGACACTGTGTATGTGTGACAGCAGTTTACGGGTGGGCATGAGGTGTCGTTTGTGTACATGATGTAGAGTATGGGTGCCAGTACGCTTCCTTGGGGAAGCCTGAGCGTGGTGTGAAAGGTTGTGAGAGGGTATTGTTGTATTTTATGTGGCATCTCGGTTCAGTGAGGTATTTCGAGAGGAATCTTCTGGTGCAGAGAGTTAACTCCGTATTGTTGGCGAGTTTCCAACGGAGTCCCTCGTGTCACACTTTATCAAAGCCCTTCTCCTTCCCTGCTAAGGGAGAATGTCTTTTGTCGTACCGGCCGTTTTTTTCTTGTATTCTGTCGCAAACGATGGTCACAGCCGCCTAAGTGGACCGGCCCCTCCTGAACCCATATTGGTGGGGGGAGAACCAGTCCCTCTACTCCATGTAGTCCCGTAGGCGGCAGTTGATCATGCGTTAGAGTATTTTGCCTAGGTGCCCTAGTAGAGCAATAGGCCTGTAATTGTTTGCCATTTGGGGGTCTTTGTTCATTTTGTGTAGCAGTATGTTGTGAGAGACTTTGCATATTTTGGGAAAGTCGTCTGAGGCTAGTGAGTCATTGAATAGGTGTGTAAGTGTAGGGTATATTTTTGCGGGGAGGTAGTAGATTATTGCTGCTGGTAGTCTTTAGGGGCCGGGTGCGCGTTTTGGTGTTGTTTTAATATAGTGTTTTGATTCCTCGACGGTGATGGGAGTGGTCAGTGTAGATGTGTAGTCAAGCAGCTCCATTCGTGTCAGGGGGGCGGGCCTTAGCTCGTGAGCGTGGGCCCGACACCACTCCTGGACTTCCTGAAAGTGCTTTTGCGCGTGTGGTTTGTGTGGGTTGTGTGTGTGTACTGTGTCCCAATGGGACCTACATGAGTCGAGGATGACGTTGGTGTCTGTGAATGGTTGGTTTTTTACTTGGAGGGCGATGGGTTTGGGTGGATCGGTGCCTAGCATCCTTTTTACGCGCTGCCAGCATAAGCATTGATCAGTGCAACGAGTGTCATCCGTGATGCGGACGACCTCTTACCACTATCGGTTCCTTTCTAGTTGCACGCACCGTATAATGCGGGCACGTAGGTGAGTGATGTTGTGTTGTCGTGGGCCTCTGGTGTAGTGATTGTTGTACTGTCTGATGAGTTTCTGAGTGTGTATGGAATATGTGAAGTGTTTTATACCTGTGTAGGTTTTGTGTGGTGTGTGTAGGTCGCGTGCTGAGGTTATAGTGTTTAAGATTGAGCACCAGTGGTCGTCCAACAGATCTGGACTGGTGTAGTCCAGGTCGAGGTTTTGTGGAGTGTTTTATGTTATGATTATCTTGAACTCTTCCCAGGTCGTGTTTTTGTAGTCGAAAATAGGTGGTGTAGGTATGAATATGGGAGATGTGGATATAATAAGGCATATCGGTATGTCGTCAGAGAGTACGTGAGGTCCCGATAAGATGTGAGTGTAGAAGCGTGTAGCGTGGTCGTTGCGGAAGATCACGTCCGGAGACGTGGTATCTCCGCGAAGACCAAAGAATGTGGGGAATGCTGGACCGATCTGCTTGCAGCAAAACGTTGCAGGCCACCGGCCAGTTACCTTCCTGCATCATTCGTGGTGCTAGAAAGGACTGTAAGGTGGAAAGCGTTGAGGTTCCCCCAAAGAAGATAGGTAGGTTGTGGTTTGATCAAGGCTGGAGTGAGACTTCTATGTTTAATTGTAGGCGTGGAGGTCTGCAATCCATGGCCACTAGGATGGGGTCGGAGTTGTCTGTACCTTGCAGGCTAGAAAAGAGTCCTTGCTCGTTTGAATGAGGGAGTGGTGTATAGTGCGCTTTATTAGGATCACTGATCTTAGGTGCAGCGCTTGTGGAGTTAGATATGTGTGGTAGCCAACATTGCGGAGTCTGTTGTTGGGAGGGTGTAGATTAGTCGAGTTCAAGAGTATTGTGTCAGGTCTTTGTGTGTTTAGGACCCAGTTGGCAACAGTATGGCGAATACCATCCTAACTGCCTACGTTTAATTGTGTTATGTTGAGGTGACCTATTGACGTGGGTGGAGTCCGCATGAGGCTGATTTAGCCGGGACCGTTCCCTTCTTCTTGATTATTTCCTAGAGGGCGTGGGGAGCGAGTACCTTCACGCATGTTGGCTCTGGTTTCATGGGAATAGAAATGTTGTCAGTGGTGTTATTGGGTGGGCAGGCCGTGGTTGAGGGGATAGTGTATACTGTGGAAGGAGGGTTATAAATAGTGGGAGAGTGGCTGGTAGTCGTGGAAGGAGGGTTGGAGAGAATAAAGTCTAGGATGGGGAGTTAGGAGGGAGTAGAGCTAGTAGATGGGGGGCTAGAGATAGTAGGGGAGGTGCAAATTATGAAAGAGGAGGTTGGGACGGCAAAGAAGGAGGGGTGGAAGCAGGAGAGGAAGGAACAGCAGGGAGGGGGTTGGTCATCTTTACGCCTAATTGTGTGTGGAGGGTGTGGTGGGATTAGGGGAGGTGGCGTTTGTGGTATCAGTGAGAGTGGGCTGTGAGAGGGGGCGGGGTAGAGACGGTGGGAGGGGGTTGATTGCAAAACGAGGGAGGGAATTGAGGTTGCCGAAGAGATAGTGCTAGAGGTAGGAGAGTGTTTAGGTATAGATGAGGAAGGAGTGGTAGCTGTGGAGGGAGCAGAGGAGGTGGTTGGAAGAGAGGTTGGAGCAGTGGGCAGAGGGGCAGGTAAGGAGGGTACAGTGGCGAGAGTGGCAGGGACAGAAGGGCGGGAGGAGGCAGTAGTGTATTGATTATGTTTTTGTATAGTTGGGCGTCACCTCTCGTCATGTCATTTGCTACCGTTGAAAGCAAAGCGGCCAGCTGTAGCTTTGGGTGTATAGTCACGCTGATTGTGTGATGTGTAGTTGGGGTGGGTCTCGGAAGTAGTGGGGATCTCTGAGTGTAGGGTGTTTGGTTGGGGGCGTGTGTTGGAACATGTGGGCGAGTCTGGGTTGCTACTGGGGTAGGGTGTGCCTGGGGTAGGACAGAGAGAGGTGTGGATAGCGTTGCGCCGGTAGCAGCAGCGAAAGTTCTTGTGAGGGGAAGATGGGGGGGGGTGGAGTGTGTGGTTCTGTTGGTGGGTTGTGGACGCCCTATTGCAGCTACGGCATCAGAGCGGGCCTTACTTTGGTAAGGGAATTTAGGGTTGACGGCGACATGGTCGCCGCCGCAGTTTGTGCAGAGAGGTGAGGTGGCTGTGCAGGTGGTGTAGTGGTGGCTTACTACACTACACCTTGAGCAGACCAGGTCTGCTTAGCAGTTAAGTGTCACGTATTTGGTTTGGTAACACTGGTGGCACTGTGTGGATTTTATGTTTAGCTGTGGCTCGATGTTATGTGGATGTTTTAGAGTGTCACAGACCTTGATACCTTGATCTAGCAGCAGTGTTTTGTTTTGTTCGACGGACAGTGTAATTATTGCCCATTGTTTCGTGCGGTTGTAATAGACGTCTCTGATGACTTCCTCCACATACTTCTGTCTGAGGTGTGTGCGTAGGTCATCAGTGGAGAAAGCCATCTATAGTGGGTTGGTCTTGAAGACACGTATTTAGTGTTTCTTGTGTACACTGTCGGCTAATTTTGTGTGAAGGTCTTGTGCGGCGAGTGTGTCCGCCGCAACTGTGTGGAATTTGGCTGCGTCCTCCTGTGAGCGGAAGACGAGTTTGTGGCCTGTGTGAATCTTTATTATGTTTGTGATGGGGGTGTCATGTGTAGCGGCTAGGTTGAGAAGTGTGTCTTCGTTGTTGGTAGTGGGTGTTTTATCTGTTATGTGTAGGACTGTGATTGTGAATGTGTTGTTGTGTGCCATTGGATCGTTTTTTTTTTTTAACTTACTTTCATTTTCTTTTTTTAGAGGGGGCCCCTGCCCCGTCGATAACGACTCAGTGAAAATGACTCAGATGTGGTGATGATTAGTGAGTGGGTATGTACCTAGATGGGCTCCTCAAAGGGTGCGAAAACATGTCGGACTTAATGATGACTGAAGCCCGAATCAACTGACTCCAGTAGGGGTGCCGCACCCTCTATTGGGTTTTGGGTCTTTCTTATTTACGTCCGACATCTCACAAAAAACCGTGATATCTCCGCAGGGTAGGATATTAATCCTCCCCACATTGGTAACTGAGTCCCAATTCAGGTTTGCTTCTTCCTTTGGGTTCCGCAGCAGGCTACGCCTCAGACATTTTTTTCCCAAAGTTTGCCCTTTCTAAGTAGAACGGCAGAGTTGCAACGGAGCTGTATATGTAGAGTCATATTTACAGAGCCAAGTCATGGCGGGGAAGGGATGGGAAGGGTTTAGCACGTCGTATCACTATGATGAGCCTGGGAAATAAAGTTATTTTTATTCAGGGGGGGGAAGGCTTTTCTGAATCTCGTAGTTACCTCTCGAGATTATACCGTCCACGGTATAACTTGCAGAAATCATTGTTCTCAGTGAGAATCGTGGTGGGAAATTTTCACTGGGCCTTGCTTCCTGTATCTAAATATAGCAGGGACACGCAGAGAGATCGTCGGAAACGTAGAGTGTTCGATGTCGGCTATGATGACTTTTCCACAAAAGAACACCAATATAAATAGTCATTTCATCTAATCATAATACTACAAAATTCAACCAATCAGGATTGAGATACATTTAATCGTCATACTTATATTCATTTTTGGAATAACAGACCTTAGCGTCAACAAATTGGCCAATCAGCTTTTAAACATAAGCAAAACGATAATTGTCGAATCAGCGACGCGATAAATTTAAAAAGTTAATAACGATCAAACCGTTTGCATGTAACCACGGCTGAAATCCATTTTCCGAATGATGACTGGACGGAAAACTTGGGCAGAAATACTTCGCGGCACGCATCTCCTTGCTTGGCAAAGGAGGAAAATTTTAGGGCAATTTTTGCCCACGCCTTCAAAAATTTGGTTCCTATTTTTAGGGCCAAATATTAAGAAAGAGAGCTATACCCTGGTGTCACCCCACCCCCCATCATCATTCACTCCCTATTAACCATCATCATCTTTTTCTACAGCGGCCCAACTTAAGCAGATGACTGCTTAAGTCCTCGGCCAACCCTCCTGCGTGAACCACCGTCAGATGTGAAGTGAGATTGCCATTCACGTTTCGTCCCAACTATGTCAGGCAGTTGCTTGACCTTAATTGGGGGCATTGGAAGAAGCTGGTTTAAGGATTAGCCCACAGTAGAGGACAATGTCAGAAACATTCCGGACAAGGGACGGACTGCAACCTTCGGTGCCAATTACGGCGAAGGCCCCTTCCAGGACCATAGAGGGACATACAACCGTCTCTATGGTATGTTGGGGAGCGGTCGCGATTCAAAACCCTCGGGGGGGCGGCGTTGTCAATAAGTCCGCCATACAATCACACCCCTGAGAGGATCCCACCCGGATTCATCCCATCCATCATCATCCTTCGTTTAAAAAAGGCAATTCTCACTTTCATCCAGGCGGCCGGCGAGCGTGGGGGGGGCCTCTCTCCATCAAAGGTAAAAAACGTAAAAAACCATACACCCAATACACATACGAACTTAAAACACACATTCACACATCACAGAAAACAAACACTTAAACAAAGAAGATCTGCACCCCCCCCCCGGTCAGAGGGGCTGCAGAAATACAAAAATGGCGGCCCACCCAGCCACAAGAGTCCCGTTAAGGGTTATAGGTGAGCACTCCAAACCGGACCGAGGTACGGTGTTTGCCACGGTCTTTGGGAAGCTGAGTGTGGGTATCCCGAGGCTGATAGATACCCCAGTCGGCTATTCTGCAGTCTGCGAGAAGGAGGCAGATGTGGAAACCCTGAAAACGGAGGAGGGTCAAAAGGTGCTTAATGAGATAGGCCTCCAGCCTAGCACGTCCCCTCAGATACAGGCACACAGAAGTGAGGTGTGCAGGCAGCTCGATCCATGGATCGGGCAGCACACAAAAGAAGAGATTAAAGAAGAGATCAACAGAAATCAACCGTGGGCCAACGTGGTGGAGGTGATAAAGTTCCGCAATAGGCGGGACAACACCGAGTACCAACACGTATTTAAGGTGATCTTTAGTGACACCAAATGGCGCAAACTGCCAAGGAAAGGGGGCTTCTCCTCTTCAATGCCAGAGTCTCAGCAGACCAAATTGAGAGAGAAGAATTTACCCCAATCCTAATCTGCTTCAAGTGCTACAAAATGGAACAACATGCAACAAAAGATTGCAAAGAACAAGTAGCCACATGCTCCAAATGTAGCGGGAGCCACGGTTGGCGTGAATGTAGGGCCACCACGGAGAAGTGCCCTAACTGTGGACTTAACCACGGGGCAATGGCTATGTCCTGCCCCAAGAAAAAAGAATTAATCAAGACGAAAAAGAATGTGACAAATATAAGAAGCTTCACCTCCTATGCTCAAGCTGCTGCAGCAAGAGCCTCGCCACTTTTAACCTCGGGCAAGCAGATGTCGAAAACCTATCTCAAACTTGAGAACGAAAATTCGACAAAGATACTCACGTGCATACTATTCGCGCACGTGAATAATCTCACCAACCCGGGGACGTTCGCGAAAACCCTCAATCTCATGCTAAAGAAAAACGGCATGGCTGAGATGTGGTTTCCGGACGACCCCCCATCGGGTGATGTGCTGCAGCTGCAGTTTCAGCAAAAAGAGACTACCGAGGCACCGGCGACTTCATTTCCCCAGGAAAGAGAGGTCGAACGTCTGGCAAAGGAGGCAAAAGCCCCAGTGGCAAAAGCCAATCCCCACCAGGGCTGACCCTAGGCTGGAGGCACAGAAACGCCGAGAAAAGAGGGAAAAAAGAGCAGCCAGAAGGTTGAAAGAAGCAGAAGGTAACCTAACGAGTCAATCGTCTTCGGAGTCTGAAGTTGAAGAAGTCAAAGACAGGGCAACCTTAAGCCCTGTTAGCTCACGAAGTAGGTCAAAAACCTTGAAGCGTACCTACAAGTACGACGGAGAGGAGATTGACCTCAAGATCATAACGAGCGAGGTGAACCAATACCCTCAGAGACTCTTCCCCAAGGAGATATTTCAGGGTATCCACCAGAAAATTTACAAATGGACTTACTCAACAACAGACAAAGAAAAAGACGTAGAAGAGGCAATACTAGAGGGCGCCGTAAAACTACACAAAGAATCCTGCATCACACTAAGTGATGCAGGATTCAAAAGAGTAAGAAACGGAAAAACACATTACACTTAAACACAACAAACTCCAACACACAAATACAAGAAAAACATGGAGAACAGAAACAACGCGCTAAAAATACTTACACTGAATGTGAATGGATGGAAGGGAAAATCTCTTCTCTACGGGAATATCTTCCGGAAAGAAGACCCAGACATCATTCTCATCTCAGAACATGGAATAAACACAAACACTGACACAATAAAAATCCATAACTACACAATCATACAAAAAAATCATACACAAACAAGATTCGATGGCTGCGCCATCGCGATCAAGAAGAACTTAAAATTCAAAACACTTCCGGACTTAGATGAATCATTCGTGGCTATCGAAATCCCTACCCTGGTTGGGGGTTTTACAGTGGCGGCAGCCTATCAGCCGCCCAGGAGACAATACTTGCCGATTAACAACTTTTATACCCTCTTCGGCCACAAAAGGCTAGCATTGTTGGGCGGAGATCTAAACGCCTGTTGCCGTGCTTCTGGCTACAGGCGGGTCGATCCAAGAGGACGAAACCTGGAGCTGCTTCTTGATAGGAGGAAGCTCCAGAGAGTTGGACCAGACTTCCCAACTTTCGTGACACATAATTCGGTGTCAAAACCGGACATCGTGTTAGCAAGTCCAGAATTCCCCTTCAATATAGCCAATGCCCCAGGACCTGTGGTCCCGAGCGATCATATCCCGATCATCACCAGCATCTCGCTTGCGCCTATACTCAAGCCCATCACACTTAGGAAAAGTTACGCGAAAGCTAACTGGGAGTTGTACCGAGAAATGCTCAGCAACTATCAACCAGCTGACCTGAGCGACGCTAATCTCGAGGAAATTGATGAGGAGATCGACAAGATCACTGGTCTCCTCACTCAAGCCGACGAAAGATGCGTGCCCAGAATCTCGTATTAAATGCTCCCGCAACCTAGGTGGACGGATGAAATGAGGGATATCGCCAGGGAACACAGGGACATTTATGAGGAATTCGGCAGAACAGGCCCGAACAGGGAAAGGGCAGCCCGAATGAGACAATTAAGCGAGGAAATGAAGAACACAATCCTCGAAAAGCAGAAAGAAATCTGCGACAATATCATAGGCAAACTAGACCGGGAGACTAATCCTGTAAGTTTTTGGAACAGCATCCGAAGACTTAGGGGATTGCCTCCCAGGCCAGGAATAAAGATCAAGGATGGCGATACCATCATAGAAGAACCGGACATTCTGGAAGAAAAATTCAGAAGTCATTGGAAACAGATCTTTGCAATCTCACCTGAGGAAAACGACGACTTCGACCAGGACTTCGAAGACCGACTGCTCGACGAACTCAGACCAATGTTACATAGGACCCACCCACAACCTCAAGTTTCTAGAGAGAGAGAGATGGTTGACCATGGGCGCCCGGTCACTGTTGAAGAGACTATTAACACCATAAAGTCCTTCAAACAGAGGGCACCAGGATGGTCTGGGATCACTAAGAACAACCTAGTGAATGCCCCAAGGCAAATTATTCCGGGCATGGTGAATACCATGAATGCATCCCTGAATACAGGCTACTTCCCCGACGGATATAAGGTGGCAAAAATCATCTTCATTCCGAAGGGGAACAAGCCCCCAGACCAAGTGGCCAACTATCGCCCTATCTCTCTCCTAGAATTCTCCGGCAAGATCTTCGAGAAGATTTTAGCTAATAGGCTACAAAATTAACTCGACGAGTTGGGAGCGCATAACCCCCAACAACATGGGTTTAGACCTAAAAGGGGCACGGAAACGGCCCTGGCGCTCCTAACCGAAAAGATCGCTCACTGCCGAGCAAAGGGACAATATGTAGACATCGTGATGAGGGACGTGCAGAAGGCCTTCGACAAGGTTTGGCTGAGTGGACTACAGTACAAAATACTCGGTCTCCAGCTAAACCCGGTCCTAGAACGGATCCTTTGTGACTTCATCATGGATAGAAGGGCGCGTATCATGATTGAAGAGCACAAAGGACCTGAATTCGAACTCACAGAGGGCGTTCCCCAGGGGAGCTGCCTTAGTCCCCTGCTTTACCTGGTCTTTACCATCGACCTCCCTACTCCTATACACCGGGACACGATGTATCTGCAATATGCAGATGACGTCACCCAGATCGTCCCGAGTAGGGTCAGGAAAGCGAGGGATCAGGCAATCAACACAATTGCAGAGATCTGTAACATCAACCAATACGAACAGAAATGGAAGATCCGGACAAACCGGGAGAAATTTAAGATTCTCCCGTTGAGCCGAGAGTCTACGTGGCCCATCATAATAGATGGGAGGAGATACGGCTACTCCGCCGAAGGCACCATCCTGGGCCTAAAGATCTCCGACCGCGGATACTCGAGTCACTACAAGGAGAGGCAGACTATGGCTAGGAGAGAAATCCCCAAGCTATATAGGTTCCGTGATCTTAGCTCGGCGAACATCAGGAAGTTATACCTGATGTTCATCCGAGCTAAGCTCATCTACCCTGCAGTAGTGACTCAAATGGCCAACAAGACCACTATGAAGAGACTCCAGCGAGTACAGAATTCAGCTACCCTCTGCATCAACAAGACGAGAAGAAGGGAGCAGATTCGGCAGAGGTTACTGCACCAAAGACAAAGACTGGAGCCCATTAATATCGCCACCCAAAAACTGGCCAAAAAGGTCTGGTCTACAATGGCCAGTGATATCATCCCAGAGGTAAGAAGAACTGGCGGCAGGATCAACATCCCGGCAAGATTGCGCGGGAAGGTCGCCCGAAATCGACGCTTCCCAAGCACTAAACTCTGCTCCGAGGAAAACATTGAACACATGTACACATAAACACAAAACAAAACTAACATACATACACCAAGCATACAAACTAAATTGCGTAAACCATACTCCAACGCGAAGTACATTAACAACATCGAGCACTAACAAAGGCTCGAATGCTCGAAACAGAGACAAAAATCAGTACACAACACAATAAAGACTAACAATTAGAAGAACACTAAAGAGACACAATTACAGAGACACTCGACAAATAAAACAAACCAACTGCAACATAAAAGACAACAAACAAAAACAAAAACGCCTGCGATGCCCCTAAAACAAGGGCAACCCTACCCCATTTTTCACCAACTTTTTTACCTTCTACTATCTTTTCATATAGAGTGATTATTATACCATCCGAATGATGGACGGCATAGAATTCTTGGTTATAAGCATCAGACAACTACCTTAGAACCCGTAAAGGAGGGAAAGTTTGGGGTAAATGTCCGAAAAAATCGAAAGACAGTACTTAAGAAAGAGACATATTACTCTTTTTTATCATCATCACCATTTTACTAATTTCATCTTTTTCTTTTAGTAGCCACACTTAAGCAGATGACTGCTTAAGTCCCTAACCCCGCCCACCTGCGTGAACTGCCCTCAGATGTGAGACGGGTTTGCCATTCATGTTTCTTCCCAACTATGCCGGGCAATAGCTTGGCCATAATTGGGGGCAAATTGAGGAAGCTGGTTTGAGGAGTAGCCCACAGCCGATAACAATGTCAGAAACAATTCCAGACTAGGGACGGACTGCCACCTCCACTGGTCAGCACAAAGGGGGGCCCTTCTAGGACCATTGAGGGACATACAACCATTTCTATGGTATGTTGGGATGCGGTCGCGATTAAAATACCATCGGGGAGGGGGGAGTGTTGTCAATAAGTCCGCCATACAATCACACCCCTGAGAGGATCCCACCGTGATTCATCTCATCCTTTTTCATCATCCACCCAAAGGCAAATTCCCTTTTCATCCAGGCGGAGGTTTAACGAGGGGAAGGGGGGACTCTTTTCCCAAAAGGGAACATCATATTTTAATTCCAAGCACAAAGGGGGGCCCTTCTAGGACCATTGAGGGACATACAACCATTTCTATGGTATGTTGGGATGCGGTCGCGATTAAAATACCATCGGGGAGGGGGGAGTGTTGTCAATAAGTCCGCCATACAATCACACCCCTGAGAGGATCCCACCGTGATTCATCTCATCCTTTTTCATCATCCACCCAAAGGCAAATTCCCTTTTCATCCAGGCGGAGGTTTAACGAGGGAAAGGGGGGACTCTTTTCCCAAAAGGGAACATCATATTTTAATTCCAAGCACAAAGGGGGGCCCTTCTAGGACCATTGAGGGACATACAACCATTTCTATGGTATGTTGGGATGCGGTCGCGATTAAAATACCATCGGGGAGGGGGGAGTGTTGTCAATAAGTCCGCCATACAATCACACCCCTGAGAGGATCCCACCGTGATTCATCTCATCCTTTTTCATCATCCACCCAAAGGCAAATTCCCTTTTCATCCAGGCGGAGGTTTAACGAGGGAAAGGGGGGACTCTTTTCCCAAAAGGGAACATCATATTTTAATTCCAAGCACAAAGGGGGGCCCTTCTAGGACCATTGAGGGACATACAACCATTTCTATGGTATGTTGGGATGCGGTCGCGATTAAAATACCATCGGGGAGGGGGGAGTGTTGTCAATAAGTCCGCCATACAATCACACCCCTGAGAGGATCCCACCGTGATTCATCTCATCCTTTTTCATCATCCACCCAAAGGCAAATTCCCTTTTCATCCAGGCGGAGGTTTAACGAGGGGAAGGGGGGACTCTTTTCCCAAAAGGGAACATCATATTTTAATTCCAAGCACAAAGGGGGGCCCTTCTAGGACCATTGAGGGACATACAACCATTTCTATGGTATGTTGGGATGCGGTCGCGATTAAAATACCATCGGGGAGGGGGGAGTGTTGTCAATAAGTCCGCCATACAATCACACCCCTGAGAGGATCCCACCGTGATTCATCTCATCCTTTTTCATCATCCACCCAAAGGCAAATTCCCTTTTCATCCAGGCGGAGGTTTAACGAGGGGAAGGGGGGACTCTTTTCCCAAAAGGGAACATCATATTTTAATTCCAAGCACAAAGGGGGGCCCTTCTAGGACCATTGAGGGACATACAACCATTTCTATGGTATGTTGGGATGCGGTCGCGATTAAAATACCATCGGGGAGGGGGGAGTGTTGTCAATAAGTCCGCCATACAATCACACCCCTGAGAGGATCCCACCGTGATTCATCTCATCCTTTTTCATCATCCACCCAAAGGCAAATTCCCTTTTCATCCAGGCGGAGGTTTAACGAGGGGAAGGGGGGACTCTTTTCCCAAAAGGGAACATCATATTTTAATTCCAAGCACAAAGGGGGGCCCTTCTAGGACCATTGAGGGACATACAACCATTTCTATGGTATGTTGGGATGCGGTCGCGATTAAAATACCATCGGGGAGGGGGGAGTGTTGTCAATAAGTCCGCCATACAATCACACCCCTGAGAGGATCCCACCGTGATTCATCTCATCCTTTTTCATCATCCACCCAAAGGCAAATTCCCTTTTCATCCAGGCGGAGGTTTAACGAGGGGAAGGGGGGACTCTTTTCCCAAAAGGGAACATCATATTTTAATTCCAAGCACAAAGGGGGGCCCTTCTAGGACCATTGAGGGACATACAACCATTTCTATGGTATGTTGGGATGCGGTCGCGATTAAAATACCATCGGGGAGGGGGGAGTGTTGTCAATAAGTCCGCCATACAATCACACCCCTGAGAAGATCCCACCGTGATTCATCTCATCCTTTTTCATCATCCACCCAAAGGCAAATTCCCTTTTCATCCAGGCGGAGGTTTAACGAGGGGAAGGGGGGACTCTTTTCCCAAAAGGGAACATCATATTTTAATTCCAAGCACAAAGGGGGGCCCTTCTAGGACCATTGAGGGACATACAACCATTTCTATGGTATGTTGGGATGCGGTCGCGATTAAAATACCATCGGGGAGGGGGGAGTGTTGTCAATAAGTCCGCCATACAATCACACCCCTGAGAGGATCCCACCGTGATTCATCTCATCCTTTTTCATCATCCACCCAAAGGCAAATTCCCTTTTCATCCAGGCGGAGGTTTAACGAGGGAAAGGGGGGACTCTTTTCCCAAAAGGGAACATCATATTTTAATTCCAAGCACAAAGGGGGGCCCTTCTAGGACCATTGAGGGACATACAACCATTTCTATGGTATGTTGGGATGCGGTCGCGATTAAAATACCATCGGGGAGGGGGGAGTGTTGTCAATAAGTCCGCCATACAATCACACCCCTGAGAGGATCCCACCGTGATTCATCTCATCCTTTTTCATCATCCACCCAAAGGCAAATTCCCTTTTCATCCAGGCGGAGGTTTAACGAGGGAAAGGGGGGGACTCTTTTCCCAAAAGGGAACATCATATTTTAATTCCAAGCACAAAGGGGGGCCCTTCTAGGACCATTGAGGGACATACAACCATTTCTATGGTATGTTGGGATGCGGTCGCGATTAAAATACCATCGGGGAGGGGGGAGTGTTGTCAATAAGTCCGCCATACAATCACACCCCTGAGAGGATCCCACCGTGATTCATCTCATCCTTTTTCATCATCCACCCAAAGGCAAATTCCCTTTTCATCCAGGCGGAGGTTTAACGAGGGGAAGGGGGGACTCTTTTCCCAAAAGGGAACATCATATTTTAATTCCAAGCACAAAGGGGGGCCCTTCTAGGACCATTGAGGGACATACAACCATTTCTATGGTATGTTGGGATGCGGTCGCGATTAAAATACCATCGGGGAGGGGGGAGTGTTGTCAATAAGTCCGCCATACAATCACACCCCTGAGAGGATCCCACCGTGATTCATCTCATCCTTTTTCATCATCCACCCAAAGGCAAATTCCCTTTTCATCCAGGCGGAAGTTTAACGAGGGGAAGGGGGGACTCTTTTCCCAAAAGGGAACATCATATTTTAATTCCAAGCAAGTAAAATAACAGATACTCATGAGAATTTGTAAGTCTCGAATAAGAATAAAAGGCCAAAAACAAAAAGAAAAAGTGTGCCCCCTCTTCAAGGGGTGCTCACCACTAAAATGGCGACCCAAGATGCCCCGTGGGTGCCGCTAGGGTGTATAAGCAGCCGTGACAAACCGGACAAGGGCATAGTTTACAAGACTCTGTTCAGCAAGCTCTGTGTGGCAGTTTTGAGGCTGATTGACACACCTGCTGGATGTATAGCAGTGTGCGAGCACGAAAAAGACAGTCTTTAACAAAGGAAGAGGGAGTAAAACACTTAAGAGATATCAATCTCCAACCGACCACGCCTCCACAAATACAAGCGCACAGGAGAGTGATGTGCAGAAGGCTGGACCCATGGGTCGGCCAGCACACTAAAGAGGAAATAAAGGAGGAGTATGAAAGTAACCAAACATCAGCGAAAGTGGCCGAGATTATCAAATTTAAAAATAAATGAGATACCTCGGATAACCAACATGTCTTCAAGGTTATTTTCACCAACACTGAAATGGCGTCCGAGGCTGCTTTTCTTTAACGCCAAGATTAGTGGTGAACAGATCGAGCGCGAAGAATACACCCCAGTGCAGATCTGCTTTAAATGTTATCACCTGGAGCATCACACCACAAAGGACTGCAAGGAGCAGGAATCAACCTGTTCCAGATGTAGTCAAAAAGGTTACAGCTGGCGAGAATGCCCTTCAAAAGAAGAAAAGTGCCCTAACTGCACCCAAAGACATGGGGCAATGGCGATGTCCTGCCACCCCCCCCCCAAAAAAAAAGGAAATACTAAAAAGAAAGGCGGAAGCGAAGAGGGCGGAAGGAATTCGAAGGGCAAACACCACCTACGCCCAAGCGGCTAAAACCACCCCCTCAGTTAGTGCTCCTAACAGCCCAGCTCCAAAAACTTTCATGAAAGTAGGCAAGGAGGACAAAAACTCCACCAAAATCCTTACTTGCATTCTTTATGTTCATGTACGGAACCTGACAAACCCGGGCTGCTTTGCCAGTGAAATGAATAATATGCTCAGACACAATGGCTTGACAGAGATGTGGTGCCCGGAGAACCCGCCTTCAGGGAAAGTCCTACAAATGCAGTTCAAAGCAGAGGAAGAGGCACCGGAGACCCCTTTCCCAAGAGATACCGAAGCAAAAGAAACAAGAAGCAAAATCACGGAACAGAAACCAGCCCCACATAGGTCCCCAAACAAGGACCCAAGAATAGAAGCGAGAAAGAAAAGGGAAAAGAGTGCGAAGAGAGCAGCCAGACGAATCAAGCAGTCGGCTGAAGATAACCTCCTAAGCTCCGCTTCGTCATCCGAAGATGAGCAAGAGATCTCCCAGCCCCCTAAGATGAAACGAGAAAACAAGGAGCAAGAACTGCAAGAAAATCAAAGAATACGATGGTGAAGAAATCAACATTAAATTCTTCAGAAAGTCTGAAACCTCATTCCCAGATGACCCCAAGGTTCGGGAGATCATAAAAGTAGTAAGAACGGGCCTATTAAAATGGTCTTACGACTCACCAGACCACGAAGCGCTAGTAGATACAGCGCTCATGGAGGCCAGAATAAAACTTTATAGGGAGTCCTGCATCGCCATAAGCGAGGCAGAATTCAAGAAAATTCGGAACGGGAAATACACACCCGACAAAAAACACTAAAAGAGGGAACTAACACATACATACAAACACACAAGATACAGATAACACAAACATGGAAAACAATAACAATACATTAAGAATTCTCACAATTAACGTTGATGGATGGGAAGGGAAACACATTCCTTACGGGAACATATTTCGTAAAGTGGATCCCGACCTAATCGTGATCACCGAACACGGCGTTAACTCAAACACGAACAGCATCAAGATACTCAACTACACTGTCATAAACAAAAACCACACACAGGAACGATACGATGGTGCTGCCATCGCGATCCGAAACAAAATAACACTTAAAACACTTCCAAGCCTAGATGAATCATTTGTGGCAGTAGCAATACCTACACCGGTTGGAAACATGACCGTGGCGGCTACCTATCAACCTCCACGACGAGATTACCTGCCATTTCCTAAATTTTACAACCTCTTCGGTCGCGGGAAACTTACATTGCTTGGTGGTGATCTTAATTCCATATGCGTGCATCAGGCTACGGAACCACCAACCAAAGGGGAAGAAACCTGGAGCTGTTACTCGAAAGAGACAGACTCCAGAGGGCTGGGCCAGATTTTCCAACCTTCTTAACGCAATGTTCGACAACAAAACCGGGCATAGTGTTGACATCCAAGAACTTCATTTTCAACATCGTCAATGAGCCCGGACCAGTGGTACCGAGCGACCATATGCTGATTCTCACCACTATCTCGCTTGCCCCAATACTCAAAGCTATTCCACTCAGAAAAAGTTACGCGAAAGCTGACTGGGAGCTATATAGAGAGATACTCAGCACATACCAACCAACTGACCTCGGAAACGCTAACTTCGAAGAGATTAATGATGAGATTAACAAGATCACCAATCTCCTCATTCAAGCTGACGAGATATGCGCTCCCAGAATCTCCTATAACATTCTCCTACAACTTGAATGGATGGACGAGATGAGAGAAATCGCCCGAAAACATAGAGATATCTATGATGAGATCGGCAGGACAGGAACCAATATGGAAAGGACAGCCAGAATGAGGCATCAATAGCAGTGGCGTGCAGTCAATGGAAGCAAGGGAAGAAAAGAAAGAGAAATTACACCCCAACAATTAATATGACAACATAATATATTTTATTCTCAAATTTATGATTGCTTATATTTGTATAGTGTATACGGTACCGTTTAACTTTCAATAGAACTGGCGTTAGACACTGATGAGCTCGACTGCAATTGGAGAAATGTATCCTTTTCGTCGAGATTTCTACTCTTTGTTTTCTCTTAATTTCAATAATAGTTCTACTTTTTTGTGTTTTGGAAATAATAATTTAAAAGATATTTTGCTTTTCTTAGCAATAGTATAAAGTCATTAGAGTTTTATGATTTTTATCTAGATATTTCAACACCTTGTTAGGATTAAGAAAAAAATAACCTATTTGTATACGGAAAAGGAAGCAAATTTAGCTAGGCAGTCATCAGCTTGTCTTACACATTTTGTTAATATTTCCGGGATTCTTGCAGGCCTACCATAGTCAACCTTCGTATCTTTGAGATCAGTAGCCCTGACGCAGTTCTTAGATAAGTGCGATGTGTTGTTTATTCACTTTTTAAGTTATAACCCCCCTTTTAAACAAAATCTATGCAAATGAAGTTGGAAGAAAATGTGATTGCATTATTGAAAAATTATTAAAAAAGAAATTCAGTGCTATAAATTATAATGAAAGAGAAACTATTATTAAAACAGGTAGGCCTACACCAACACTAGATATGTCATCCAAAATTGTTGCGCTCGCAAATACAATGTAGGCCAATATGATAGAACATTTTGGCTAGCTGGTTGTGCATCCTTACTGAAGCTATTTTATAATTTAAATAAAGTTTTAAAGACTAACATTTAAAAAATATTAAAATTCAAATAAAGTGAGTAGCTTATGATTTCATAGTTATTTTTAATGAACAACATATTTACTTCAATTAACATATTTATTTTTGTAAAACTTGAATTGCTTCCTCATCTTCAAAAGTCACGCACCGCACGATCAAAAGATAATAATAATAGTTTTATATGGCGCCCTTGAATACATGGAAGTCTTCGTATGGTGCCCGTCCATTTAATCTGGAAAGGGCTTAAAGAAGAGGTGGCTTTTCCGAACCTGTTTGAAAGCGTCATGCAAGGAAGAGGAGCGTATGCCAGCACGCAGACCATTCCAAAGCTTAGGGGCAACGATGAGAAGGTACGATCATACATGCAGCAGGCATGCAACAGAGGCTAGTGTGATGAACAGTAAGCAGGAGGTCACCTACAGAGCAAAGGTCTCTTTGTTTTCTGGATACAGCCAGAGTGGATGACAGGTAAGGGGGAATTCCAGTGTTTAAAATTTTAAATGCGAGAAGCAGGACTTTAAAAATGATTTGAAATTTAATAGCCAGCCAGTGCAGCTTGCAGAGGAGTTGTGTGACAAAAGAAACTCGTCTTCGACGGAGGAGAGCTCTACAAGTAAATTACTGGGTAAGATGAAATGGGCGAATTGTATTTTGGAGTAGGGGAGCTCTATTAGAAGCGAGCTAGAGTAATCAATGCAGGAGGTAACAAAGACATGGGTGGCTATCTTAAAATTGTTTCGGTCAAAGTGGGCCGGATACGACTGAGGTAACGGAGAATGCAGAGAGTTGATTTGCTGATATTAGCAACATGCGATTACAAATCAAGAGGGGGCTGCATTTTTAGAGCGAACGACATCTACTGAGATGCCCATCAAAGGTTGCTCAGTTTTGTCTTCAGGCTAAAAATTGAAGGATAGACTTAGGAGATGCAGACGATCATTAGAAAAGAAGTAGATACGAAACACGAGTGGCCCAAGGAGAGAGCCCTGAGAAATACCGAAAAAAAGAGCAGCTTGCCAAGAGATCTTAGGCCATGACTTTGAAAGAATGAGTAAGAGTCATATGGCAGATAAGAGCAAAACCAGCTTAGAGCATTTCCAGAGAATCCAGGAAGTCACGAAGGCGTTGGAGAAGAACGGGGTGGCCAACGGTGTCAAATGCTTCCGAGAGATTGAGAAACACCTGAATTAAAGTCCTCTTAAAGTCTGCCTTGTTGCAGAATTGGTGAGTCACATGTACGTATGCTGATTCAGAACTGTAACCTGGCTTGAAGCTAGACTGGAAGGATTTGTCGATGCTGGAGCAGGACCTATGTTCAATGATTCGGACAGCTACTATCATCTCATGAGCCTTGGATAAAAAAGAAGAAGTTAAGAGATAAGTACGGACGGAAAGCAGCATGTTTGCAGACAAAAGGCATCTGATCTACCGATAGGGAGGGTTTAAAGATACCCGCTAGAAGTAATAGGGCATGGAGGAACTATATATAGAGAGACTAGGTGGGAAAGTGCAAGCAGAGAGCAGGTTTTCTTTGATGAGTGGCTCATTAAGGAGAGCTCTTCAGGGGAGACTGGGGTGAGAAAATGAGATTGCGAAGGAGATTGGGTTAAGGGGAGGTTACATTTTGACGAGGGTTCGACGACAACAGGATCCCAGAGCGAATATTAACTACCTTTTCAGAGAGAAAAAAACTGAGGGCAGTTGTGCTGATTGGTGGAGGTATTTGAGGATGGTGTTTATGAGTCTGGATATCATACACCAGTAAAAAATAAATATTAGTTTTGTAAACAAATCTTTATTTTTATATCATTTAAAACAGTTACTAATTCGAAACAATTTGTTGATGGCAAATCAAATTTCGTCTTCATCTTCTTACTTTTTTATTACTTTTGCAAAATACATACAGACACCTGTTATCTGATGAAGGCGTGACATTGTTTAAATGACCTCGCCCAGCCCAAGAATAGTGGTACTCGATACGACTCTGCGTTCACTTGACGTAGCTCCATCGACTTTAACTTGATTGGACCATGTGAAAGCAATTTCTGTCAAAACCATTTTCTGAGGTGATTTCAGAAGCACGAAAAGAACTCGAATTATAGATGCTTCTTAAATACCGTTTTGCGTTTCCACCGAGTGTGGAAGAATACGAAAGACCATTAAATATATGAAAAAAAGAAAGCTCCAGGATTTGATCAAGTAATTGTAGAAGTTCTGAAGATGGGTGGAGTGAGGATGGTGGAGACTGTTCATCATATCTTTCGCAAGATATGGGAGGAAGACAGTATCCCAAGGACTAGTAATGGCTGTTTATCAATTATGTGTTCAAAAAAGTAGATAGGTTAAGCCTCGAAAAATACAGAGCCATTTCATTAAATTCTGTTCGGTGTAAAGATTTCTGCAAGATCATTCTAAAGAAGATAAATGACCAGGTAGAAGAAATCCTAGGAGAAAGTCAATATGGATTTCGGCCCACAAGAGGTACCATTGATGCAATATTTATTTACCAGACAGGTTTGAAAAGAGCCAGAGAACATCATTTGCAAATGCATTTCAATTCCATATATTTTAAAGCAGCATTTGATACAGTTTGAAAAGAGGCTCTTTGGAAATTCTTGGATGCTGATGCTGTCAGCAGAAAGATAGTGCAGATAATGAAAAGTTTGTATGACAATACACAATGTGCAGTAAGGGGAGGCGGCTCACTGACAGTGATTCAGCCTCATAGTTAGGGTTAGGCAGGGGCTGTATTCTGTTACCTACACTGTTCATCTTTCTTGAGTTTGTAATGAATGAACTTAATAGCGTGAATCACAATGTGAATTTTGATGAAAAAATGTTCCTAGGTGTGTGGTATGCTGATGATACCACCTCTTTGGCAACCATATTTGACAAATTAAACATGTAAGCGGAACAACTAGAAATGCCATGCAATAATTGGGGGTTCAAGATTAACAGCAACAAGTGTAATGTATTGTCCCCAGCTGATAAAAGTATCCGGATATACGGTAATGTGGTGGAGAAGGTATCAATTTGCCTTTCTAGGAAGTGTAATCCCGGGTTCTTCAGACGATGTAAGAAAGGGAATAACCAAGGCTGTTGTGGCATTTTTGAAGCTGAAAGACAATGTGTGATCCAGAAGACATATACAACAGAAGTTAAAGATAAGACTATATAAATGTTTAATAGTTCTCATGCCATCTATGGTTTGGAAACCTGGACTCTTTTTGCTGAAGAATAGAGAACACTGAATTCCTTTGAAATGAGGTGCCCCAGGAGTATCATCGGCACCAACTGGAGACATAGAAGGACAAATATAAGTGTGAGAGAAGAGTTGAATATTGAGGAGACCATTACGGATATAATCAGAAGGAAGAGAACCAAGTGGTTTGGACGTATTATGAGAAGACCGCCAGAAAGCTATGTACGACAAGCCTATACAGGCAACTTTCAACGTAGGAGACCGATAGGTAGACCAGACAAGAGATGAGGAGAGTAGATTCCTGTCGACGGTGGGCTGCCTTTAATCGAATGTGAACAGCTTTCTTGGGACAGAGTGTACTGGGGGTGAGAGACAGTAGGCATACACAGAGCAAGGGGTCGTTATGACCTGCGCCCAATCACATATGAATGACATCGCAATGTGCCATTGACGCTTCATTAGTCATATACGACTGACACGACCAGCCGCGGCCCCCGCCATGTCAGTCAGATACGACTAATGGTATGTTTGTTTTAACATTGTTTTTTGGCTTAATAGCGCCTGACGAAGATTTTGATTTAAATATGGTGGCGTTGTGATGTGCATGTGATTTTTTATAGGATAATTTGTAGCCTGTGCTGTTTACGGGGTAATTTTTAGCCTGTTCTGTTATTTAAAAGTATATATATATATATTATATGTATATATACGAGAGACGGTCAATACGTTGTGCGAATCGGTAGGGCAAAACAGAGGAAGGGGGATGGCTGTTTGTGGGGGTGTTAGGACAAGTTATGACAAATCAGGAGCTGCAGCCGCACGCTTTTGCCTCATCTATTTAAGAAGCATTAGCTGATCGCAGATCGTCAGTCACAAATTTTTCAACAATGGAGAAGGTTGAGCACCGCGCAGTGATCAAATTTTTTAACAAGTAAGGCAAGAATGCAAACGAGATCCATGAACGCATGGCTGCAGTGTACACTGACATCGCTCCTTCCTATGCAACCATTACTCACTGGAATAGGGAGTTTCGCGATGGTCGTAGTCGCTTGAAGATGACCCCTGTCCATGACGCCCGTCAGACGTGACCAACGAGGACAATGTGGCCCGTGTGGAGAGGATGATCCTCGAAAATCGACGGGTGAAGGTCGAAGAAATCGAGTGAGAACTTGGAATATCACATGGAAGTGTTATCAACATCATCCCTAGAAACCTCACTTCCCATGATCGACTTTAACCTCGTCAAAGTCCACAAAGCCAGAGTTGCACAAGCTGCCCTGCGCGAGTGCGGATTCAAGGAGCTCAACCATTTACCCTACAGTCCAGATCTGGCCCCTAGCGACTACTTTTTATTCTGCCAGCTCAAGGCTGCACTGCGTGGACGCCGGTTTGACGACGATGAAGATGTCCAGCTCGCCGTCCAGGAGTGAAATGAACAGCAGGCGGGATATTCCTGGTTGTCGAGAATTTGAAGCCTCAGGGACAAGTGGCGCAAGTGCTTTGAAGTCAAGGGTAGTTATTTTGAAAAATAATGAACCACTTTTCCTCATATCTCGTTTCCTTATATCCGAATTGCAAAACTTATTGACCCCCCCCTCGTAAATATATATATATATATATATATATATATATATATATATATATATATATATATATATATATATATATATATATATATATATTTATCCATGACCTCATTATTTGCACTGGGGTTTCCTTTCTTTGCCTTACAGAAACCTGGCTCGAGTCTGACTCTGGTTCATGCGCTGCCCTTGCAACCTCTCCGGGTCATTCTTTCCTGCATGTTCCTTGGAACTACTGCGGAGGGGGAGTGGCCCTGATTTACAACTCATCCTTCTCCTTGAATCTTCTCCCCCACTTCTCTAGCTATATTTGAGGTTCTTATTGCTCTCTCACTTGCTATACCCGCTCTGAATATTGTGGTCCTTTTCCGCCCTTCCAGCTCGTCTCTGGCCTTATTTCTCGAGGAGTTCAGTAATCTACTCTTCGACCTATCCCTTACTAGTTCTCTCCTTATTCTTGGTGACTTCAATCTTACTAGCCACAATGAGACCTTTCATGCATTCATTGACATCATCGACCTCTTCTCTCTTACACAACATGTGTCATCCCCAACATATATACATGGTAATATCCTTGACTTAGTCATCTCGAACTTCTATATATCTAATCTAACAGTAACTGACCTTTCTAATACGATTTCCGATCACTTTTTGGTAAATTTTAAATTCTATATTCCCTACCACCTATCTACTCGCTAGTCCCGAGACCCTACCCTTTTCCTGCGACTATCGTCAATTGATACTACTTCTGTCGTTAACGATGCTGTTTCTGCCCTACCTCCTATTGATACTACTGCCTCACCTGACCAAACATTAAACTCACTGCAGCAATCATTACTCGCCGGCCTTGACGTGCACGGCCCACTTATCACTCCTTCTTCAAACCGCAAGCACCGCAGCTCTTGTTTCACCATGGAACTCCTTCTTTCAAGGAGGTCCTTACGTGCCCATGAACGTGCCTTTCGTAAAGAACGCTCCCCTGGGCAGGACACGACCTCCCTCTCTCTTGTCTATCACCTTGCTACTTCAACTTATTCTTCCAAATTAAAATCAGCGCGTGATGCTTATTCACGCAAACTTTTGTCTGAGAGCAAGAATGACCCCCGGAATATCTTTCGTCTGCTCTGTCGTCTTTCCTCGCCTAGCCCCATTTCCCCCACCTCTCCTCCCGTAAAACCCTTTACTCTTTCTAATTTTTTCTCTGATAAAGTTATTAACCATCGCACCATCCTTTCCCAGTCGTCTGAACAAGCCCATGCTGTTCTCCCCCACCATACTCCATTGCCACTTAACGCCCTCATTCGGGCGTCCTCTGAGGAAGTAACTACCCTCGTTTCAGGCTCTAACAAATCTGGATCCCCTAAGATCGTCTTTCAAGCCAAAATCTTCCACCCAATTCTCCCTGCTGTCCTTCCACGGACTCTTCATCTCTTTAACACTCTTTTTGCAAAACGGGTGGTTCTCTCTGCCTTCAAACATGCCTCAATTCTTCCTATCCTTAATAAAATACATTTTAACCCCTCCGAACCATCTAGCTATCGCCCTTTCTCACAGCTTCCATCTTTCTCTAAGATCCTTAAGAGAGTGGTTTACTCTCACCTTAATGATCATATTTTTAACTTCAAAGTCGATGAAACGTTCCAATCAGGGTTCAAAGCGAAGCACTCTGCTGAAACCACTCTTCTTAATGTTTCAGACGGTTACTATAGAGCTGCCGATAGGGTTTGTACGTCCATTCTAGTCCTCCTAGACCTCTCATCTGCTTTCAGCACTATCGAACACACTGTCCTGCTTGATCGTCTTCAAACTTTCCTTGGTCTCTCGGGCACCGCACTTGTTTGGTTCCGCTCATAACTCTCCTTCCACACTTAGTCGGTCGCGCTCGATAACCTCTCCCCCGAGCCTTAGCCCAATCATTTTGGGTTTTTTTTATTAATTTTAGAGAGCCCATCTGGCAACTGCCCACTTGGGCATAAGTCGCCGAAAAACACGACAGCCTAGAACTAGGCTACTTTAAAATAAAAATATGAAAACATAAGAATGATATAAATTGGAAAAAATTAACCATCAGGAAGCAATCTTCGGCAGCGGGGGGAGGTCCCCTCACCCCGGTGCAGAAGAGTGCAACCTACAAAACAACAATACCTAAAAAAAACAAAAAGAACTTTAAATATAGTGGAGAAGCCAGGCCTCCCACCAAAAGTCAACAAGTCCACAAGACAATGTGCACGAACTCGTCCCGAGCACAAAGGACAGGTGGTAGCGACCCCGCCCATTCCGGTACCGGGACAGGCATCGTGCGCGAAGATCACCCAAACTGGGACATTTGACAAGAATGTGGCGAACGGTCTGGGGGACGAAACAGTCGTCGCAATAGGGCGCTGGCGAGCGCTCCATCAGATAGCAAAGCGTCACACGAGTATGTCCGATTCGGAGACGACAGAAAGCGACCTGAAGCCGCCGCGGCATTGGATGATAGGTCCATGGGAACAGTCGCGGCGAAATGGCACGCAAATTTAAGTTCCTTTCGACCGTCTCCCATCTTCTTTGCCAAGCAGTCCAAAAAGCTGCTGATATTCCTGCCATGTAGTGGGTGTGAGGAAGAGCGAAACGCTGGTCCGGTCGCAGAGTCCTCGCGGACTCTTTGGCGCCCTCATCAGCGCGCTCATTCCCCGCAATTCCTACATGTCAAGGAACCGAGCAGAAGATAATCTCGACATCTGCCCAGCTCGCCAAAACCGTGGCGTCACGGATATCGCGAACCAGGGGATGCGGAAAATCCAATGCCCCGAGGGCACTCAGTGCGCTTTGTGAGTTGCTATAGATCACAATCCGGTCCCCGAACCGGGCACGTCGCGTTATCTCCCGTACCGAGTAGTGTATTGACACCAGCTCGGCCGTGAAGACAGACGCAGCGCCTGGTAGAGCCCCGCTGACTTCAAACAGAGTATATACGGCGAGGAAGCCGACCCCCCTCTTCGGACTTGGATCCATTCGTATACACAGGCACGGCTCCAGCGAGACACGATGTGTGCTCCAAAAAGGTCGAACGCAATACGTCCGGTGCCGTACAAGCTTTGGGAGCAGAGGCGTGGCGACAAATAGCTAAATGTGGTAGCCTCCAGGGTGGCGCCAGGGGCAGAACCACGGGTGCCACCAGCCCGAGAGCTAAATCTACCCCTCGAAGGAGTTTGATGGCCCTAACCCTTAAGAGCTTAATGTATGACTGGCGTCTCTCGGTGGCATAGGCACGATCGAGATCAGCTAGGGATGGAGTGAGAGCTGTTGGCGACTGAGAGAAGCTCCGGGCTCTCGCAAACAGGCGAGTGATACACTGCACGCGGTGCAGAGTGAGTGGCATCTCCCCAGCATCGACCAGCAGGCTCTCAATGGGTGAAGTGCGAAAGGCAGCGGTCGCAAGGCGAAGGCCGGTGTAGTGGATCGAATCCAACTTCCGCAATAAACGCTCGGCTGTGGATGCATAAAACTCGCATCCGTAGTCGAGCTTCGAACGAACAAAGGATCGATAAAAAAGTAGGGAAGTAGCCCTATCAGCGCCCAAAGAGCTGAACGTCACAGAACGGAGAATGTCCATTGCGTGGGTACAAGAGACCCTGAGGCTGCGAATATGAGCCTCCCAGGTGAGGCGCCGGTCGAATACAAGACCAAGGAAACGGTGCGATTCCACCACATCCAGGCGCACCCTATTAAGAAACAAATCTGGTTCTGGGTGATGCCGTGGATAGCTGCAGAAGTGCACCACCTTAGTCTTGGCCAGAGAAAACAGAAACCTGTGCGCTTTGGCATAGCGAGAGACGCGGTTCAATGCCTGTTGGAGTTGACGCTCCAGAGTTGGCATCTGGGACGCGACAAAAGAGATCGAAAGGTCGTCTATGTAGAGCGTAGCGAGAACACCTTCTGGCAGCACCAAGGTGATGCCGTTGATGCTCAAGGCGAAGAGTGTGACACTGAGGACAATTCCCTGCGGGACACCCTCTTCCTGCTCCTTTGGGCCGGAGAGGGCTCCCCCCACCCGTACCCGGAATCGACGATCTCGCAAAAATTCAGATATAAACATTGGGAGGCGTCCCTTCCTCCCATCGTGTGAAGAGTCTCCATGATACCGTATCGCCATGCGGTATCATAGGCCTTCTCCAGATCGAAAGACATCGTGGCGTAGTGCTGTCTACGAAGGAAAGCTTCGTAGACGGCATTTTCCAGTCGGAGCAGAACATCCGACGTGGAGTGGAACTTGAGGGAGCAGCACTGCACAGAAGACAGATGGCATCCGCTGTCCAGGAAAAAGGCTAATCTAACATTTACCATTTTCTCCATCAACTTGCACACGCAAGAGGTTAGAGATATTGGGCGGAAACCGGTCGGAGTAGAGTGATCTCTCCCCGGTTTGCGAAAGGCGAGCACAGTAGCGATTCGCCAGGAGTCTGGAAGGATACCCTCCACCCAGATCCTGTTGAAGAAATATAAAAGAAAGGCCATGCCTCGCCCACAAAGGTGTCGAAGCATGGCGTACGGGACATCGTCCGGACCATAGGCGGTGTCTGCTCACGAAGCGAGAGCGGAGCGCAACTCACTCACAGTAAACTTGTCGTTGAGGGGTTCTCCGCCTCTGGAGGTAAAGTCCAGCAGGCAGACTATGCGACACGACGACGTGCATTGAATGCTGGCGAAGCAGTATCCCGGCTAGAGAATGCGGAAAAAGCGGTCGCTGAGGATTCCGCCACGGACGCAGGGTCCGAGATTGGGGTCCCATTCTCCTAGAGAATGGGAGGGGGGTCCTGCGAGAACTTGCCCCGAATCCTTTGGAATCGCTTCCACACCTCAGCTAAAGGGATCTTCCCGTTAAGTGAAGACACGTATACCCGTCAAAAAAAGCGGTGGGCGTGCTTCAAAATAAACCGGAACCTAACCCTAGCCCGCCGAAATTCAGCGACAGTGAAATCGTTCGGGCGGCGTATATAGCGCATGTAGGCATAACGCTTCTGTTTGAGGGCCGTCTCACACTCGGCCGACCACCATGGGAGTGGTCGGCGTGCAAAACGGCCAGACGTCCTATGAATAGTAGTCAGGACCACAGAGATGAGGTTGCCGGAGAAGAACTCAACGGCCTCATCTACCGACCTAAACTCCTCGACTGAGATAGAAAATTTAGTAATTTTTGAAATGCAGGCCAACGCGCCCGCGCCAAGCAAAACCGAGGTGGGCTCTCAGGCGGCAGTTGCCCTGAAAATGATATTTGCATGGGAAAGTGATCACTACCATGGAGGTCATCGACCACCCCCAATCAAAATCAGGCTGTGCATCCGAAGAGCACAAAGATAGGTCGAGGCAAGAAAATGAAGCGGTTCTCGGACAGTGATGCGTAAACTCATCCACGTTTAGGACACCCATCTCAAGCTCTTCGATCAGATCGGCAAGGGCTTGTCCCCTGGGATTTTTAGAGTAATTTCCCCCAGAGAGGATTCCTGCCGTTCAGATCTCCAAGCAAGAGATAAGGTCTCGGCAACCGTGCCAGAACGTGGCGGAATTCCCCCGCTTCGAAGTCACCTGACGGTGGAATGTACGCAGAAATGATAGTATACCTCCTATCCAAGAGCAGCTGCACAGCCACTTCCTGAAAGGAGGTATCTAAAAAGAAAGGAAGAACGAAGACATCATGCCGGGTGTAAACCACGCATCTTCCAGACGAGCCATCTCGCGGTGGTGGAGTCGCAAGACCCTTATACTCCTGGAGGGTGGGCAGGGGCTACGCGCCCAGCATGATCTCCTGCAAAAAGATAGCTAACGGGGAACGGGTCGAGACGAGCCTTAGAAGCTTATCCTAGTTGGCCCGGAGTCCACGGCAATTCCATTGAAGGAATATGCCCACCAGGCCTAACTCGGAGGGGTCGCGGGGGCCCTCCTCGAACTGAAATCCTCACAAAAATGGCCGTACGCTTCCCGGAGGCAGAATTTTGGGCGCTGTTGGCTGGACAAAGCGCTGAAGGTGCTGTCACCTTCGAGGATATATTGGGGGAGATTGGGCTTGCCATTGGAGTCTTTTCCTCCCTCCGCCTTGAAACCTTAGGCGGGCGTTGCGGGTTCATTGGTGGGGAGCCCTCTTTTCGAGGAACCACCGTTCTCAAACCACTAGCTCCCCTTCGGGGCGTGGGCGAAGGAGCCGAAGCATCTTTGTTGCTGTCCTCCTTTCGGGGGACAGCTTTAGGAACCCCGGAAGATGGCCTAGCGACCATCTTCAGGGGTGTTGTCTCCTGTGAGTCTAATGACTCGGTGGAGGCGAGTGGCCGTTTCGCCTTACGGGAAACGGTCACGCTTGGGGAACAGGAGGGAGCATTGGTTTTAGCCGGGGCTGGGTGTGAACCCTTTTTGCCACCAGCTTCATCAGGGGAGCGCCTGGGTTTAGTAGAGCCCGCAGGAGGGCACCGAATGGGCGCGGAAACAACCGTGCTCGTTGGCCTGGATGGGCCAGGAGCTGAGGGTGACTTTCTAACTATTGAGGCATATGACGTCCCAGGCAGAGCCGGGCGCGCCAGGACCAAGTCCATAGCCTCGTGGAATGAGAGTTGATCCTGGGCCTAAACGGCCAGGATTTCTTTCTCGAGGAGATATGCACCACATTGCTTCGAAGAAGCGGATTAAGGCTCTCCGCAATTGGCACACTTGACCACACACGATTTGGACTTATCGTGTGCGGCCTTGGAGCAATTTACACAAACTTCGGGTGACCCCGACTTTTCACGTCTACAAGAACGATTTGTATGGCCGAAACGGTGACAGTAATAGCCCCGCCGCGGCAGTGGCACGAATGCCTTCACGCGGTAGCAGTACCAACCAGCACGCACCGACTCAGGGAGCTTGTCACAGTCGAACGTGACGAAGAGTTTAGGGGTGGGTTTCGAGGCCCCTTCCGGTTTTCTCATCACACTGTTGACCTTGACCGCCCTATGGTCGGCCAGCTCTAGGGTGATGTCCTCAATGGAATAGTCAACGAGTTCCATCGCATAAACTACTCCTTTCACAAAGTTCATGGTAGAGTGCGGCATCACACTCACCGGGGTGCCATGAAGTGTCCGAAGAGCACTTATCTTGGCCGCCTCGGCGGGATTCGCCGCATTCGCCAGAAGGCTCCCGTCCGAGAAAAGGTTCACCTTCGGCTCTCTACCAATTGCACTAGCTAATCCTCTCCTCTGATGGATCATGTTGCCCTTGGCCAACATGGTCCCATCAGTGGAGCGAATATCGAGGAAGCGTTTGGTGCCACCGGGCTCGAAAACGCCAGGTAACCTCTGAATCAGCGGCCCTGATGTCATCGAGGCTCCGCCCTGTGCACTTTTCGTCTTTGTCATAGTCAGGGGCTTCACACATGGGGGGGGGGCAGAGGGGCCGGATGTGCCGATCTTGGCTTGGTCGCTTGCCAAAGTGGCAGCAGACACATCCGTCCCCATAGCCCCCGCGGATAGAGAAGAGCTCTGAGTCTTTTTAGTCTTTCTTTTCTTTTTCTTCTTTTTAGGAGAGGCGGGCGGGGAATGAACCCTCTTCTCACCTCCGCCGACAGAAGCCCCTAGGCCAGATGGACCGGCCTCAGCCAGGTCCTTCTCCGAAATGGAAAAGGTTCTTGTGGTCACAGATGCACCGGTCAGAGGAGATCCCTCCCCTCCTTGTAGTGCCTCGGAGGCTCCAGCCGTTTGAGGAGGACCTTGCATAGGGGCGGATTCGGGTTCGGTGCTTCGCGCAGAGCCCGGATTCCCCCCCATGGGAGGCCCTATCGTCTGAGGCTAAGTTTCCTCAAGGACCATATCTATCATAGGAGGGGCCCTTTAGTTGGCCATCCCCTCCTAGGACATCGCAGGTCCCCTTGGCAGCGTCACTAGTCTTTTGTGGGGAGGCACAGGCCTTGACCCCGGGAAGGTTTAAGATTCTTGCCAGCTGGTCTTTCGTGGCAAGCGGCCGAAGGGGCCTTTCTTCCCTCTATCCCCTAAGGGGGTTTGCCCTACCCAGCCGCTTTGATGGGGAGCGGCTGGCTAAGAGCTGCCTGCTGGCTTTTTTGGCAGTCCCCTTGGACAGAAAATAGGGGACTGCCACTGGAAAAAGGGAGGTGCCAAAGCACCTCCAGAGAAGGGGTTGAGGGGGAGTCCCCTGCACCCGTAGGCAAAGGAGAGGAGTAAGCCTTTTCTCCGGTTTGAGAAATATGGAGGGTCCCCTGCGCAAGCACAAGGGGGGGAAACCTCCAATTTTTTTGCTGGAACTGCCCGTGGGTGGCTCCGTCGCTGTTTCAGTGGGAGTTAAAGGGGTTTGGTTTTTTGAAAATTCCTCTATGGGCATGGTGACCCTATTTGTGCCACGGGACGCAATAGCTCATCACCTCTTGTAGTTGCCCGCACTGCAAGAGGTGCTTACAGGCCTGGCAGAGCCAGGCGCCGCCATTTGGGACTACTCCTCCCGCCTGGTGGCCTGGCAGTCCATTGGTATGGCGGTTCGACCTTGAACACGGCGTAAAATTGATAGAATATGAAGAGGAGAGGAAAAGGGATGTGAAGAAGGTATGGGTGGGGGTGAAGCAGGTTGTTAAAAACTAGCCACCCCAGACCGGAGCTTAGGGCTTAGGGAACATTGTTCCCTCCCCCCTCAGCCCCGATCCGGGACGCTTGGCTGAGAAGAAGGTCAGCATCTACCCTGTGAAATTAGAGGCTGACCAGAGAAAGTTGTGGGAGAGGTTGTATGAATATCGACGAAGTAGGTGAGTTATACAGGCTATCTGAAGAAAGGAAGAGAGGCTAAGCTGGGGCCGGACGGAGCGCTGGATCCCGTCAGTTCGGCGGCAGGGATAGCAAATCGCTGCGCCCCTTACGGGGTCATTTTGGGGTGCCTCAGGGCTCAGTCCTTGGTCCCCTCCTCTTTCGCATCTACTTACATCCTCTTGGCCCTCTTCTTCTCCATTTGGTCCTGCTGGCATTCCACCTCTATGCTGATGACACTCATATACCTTTTCTTATCCCCTGTCTCCTTCTCTCAATCAATCACCAAGCTCCTTTCATCCTACACCTCCATAAACGAATGGCTGTCTGTCAACTTTCTCAAACTTAACCACAATAAAACTGTAGTTCTCTTTGTTGGTACCGCTTCGATGTTGAAGAAATCTAAAGCTCTCTATCCCTTCCTTAACCTTGGGGAAACCAATAGCCAAGCACTCTCGTTTAAAACCGCACATCCATCGTATCTGTAAGTCTTCCCTCGGGTTTCTCCGCAACTTTCCACGTGTTTTATCCCATTTTGTTCGACGAAGCCTTTAGACTGCTATTCATGCCTTCGTCACCCCACGCTTAGACTACTAAAATTCTCTTCTAGTGAAGCTCCCTTCTTCGTCACTTCGCCCGCTACAATTAGTTCCAAACTATGCTGCTTGAATCCTCCTTCGCCGCTCCCAGTTCTATACTTCGATGCCTCTGTTACAGGAGCTGCACTGGTTACCTATTCGCTACCGTACCCACTATAAAATTTTTATCATCACCTACAAGGCTCTAAACCTCGAGGCTCTACCTTACCTCTCACCTGTCCTCTCCCGTCGTCAAACTCCTTGGGCACTGCGGTCTCAGCTCGTGCCCATCCTAAACACTCCTCGTTCTGTCCTCTGCTCGATAGGTGACCGTTCCTGTGCTCCTAGACTCTTGAATGCTCTTCCTGCCGAAGTCCGAACTTCTCCCTCCCTTGCTACTTTTAACCATCTCCTGAAGGTAGGAGTTTCTCTTCTATGCATGTTTTATTAAAGACCAGGTCCAGCTGAGCTTTGATCAACTTTCTTCTTTGCTTCCCTAATTTTCTTATTATACTTAATGCCTCGCGAAAGGTTATAAATAAGGGTTTCAATATTTATAATTTATTGCAGCTGAGTTTACGGTCACGTTGACCATCTATCTTCTGGGCGAAATAATTTTATATTGTTAAGACATCTCATAAACGTACATTTATATATTTACGTTAATCCTGTGTTTACAGATAATATTAAAAGGTCAAAGAATATGAATATCAAAAAGGACACAGGTGTCCTAATATGAACCTTGGGTGCATTCATTTTTGATATCCACAAGCTTTGACCTTTTAATACATTTTCTGGAAAGTCGCGTTCTGAGAAATTTGAGTCCATGAAACGCGATTTTATATCTCAAAGAAATCTATTCTAAAGAAAGTTATTAAAATGAATCTGTCACTCGTATAAGTTACAAAATAGTGCATAATATGGTGATCGAGGAAATCCTTTTATTGGCTGCAACTTCATCAAAGAGTGTATGAGGGAATCAGCAAATGACTTGTGTCTAGAGCAAGCGGATTTTGGGGGAAGTATCAGCCTTTTAGCTGGTATCTCGAGTACCTCGCAACTTCTCCAGTTTATTCGTGGTGTTAATTTGGACTTTCAGAATAACAACTGGAAAAAAAAATGATAGACGTGCAGAAAACCTTGCGAGACTATAACCTTCAGTGGAATCAGTTTCGATTTGTCACAGTTGATGAAAAAAAAACATGGCTGGAGTGAGGTATAGTCTGTGGGAAGGCCTTAGAAAATTCATGCGTACTGAAACCAGTTATTACCGAGGTGAACTTTATTCTGGGTCATGCACTTAATTACCGCCAGTTTCAGGCTTTTCTTGAAGAAATCGATTTTAATTTATTGCCTTATCACACAGCAGTGATGCGGCTCAGTTGCGGAAGAGTCTTGTCATGTTTTTTTTCTATAAGCTACGAAGCGAAATAGATTTCTTTTTTCACAAAAAGTAAAAGAGCTTATCCATTTCTGTTAGAACCTTCCTGGCTGGCAAAGTTGTCACTTATGGTTGAAACTTCAAGGCAAAGATAACCTTGTCTGTGCTCTCTAAGGATCATCAAAGGATTTTGGAAGAGGCTCTCATTGTTTGAAGCAATACTGGAAGGTGGAAACTTCTGTCATTTTTAGTGTCTCAAAGATTTTTGCGCTAGAATCGATGTTTCCTAAAAATATTCCTAACATGAAAAAGCATTTTTGGATAGTTTTTCAGATCTAGACAGAATTGAGAGTGAGATTCTTTTGTGTCAAAATCCGTTTGATTATATCCTTGATAAGGGGGCAGTCAAATTACAGTTTGAACTCATTGATTCGCAAGCAAATGACTTGATGAAGAGAAGCACAGAGAAGGAACACTTGTTTATCTTTACTGCTGCAGACCTGATGATGAGTTTACAAAGATGAAAAATTTGCCTCTGGTATGGTATCAGTGTTTAGAACAACTTAGGTCCCTGAGCAAACATTTTCAAAAATGAAATATGTGAAGTCAATTTTAAACCAAACAGTGATGATATCCTAAAAGTCAAATGCCAGTTTCACAAATCTTATTACCATTTTTTGGCCCTTATTTAATTTTATTAAACTTGCTTAAAATTTATTTTTTATTCACTCCATTTTATCCTTTTAGGAAGGTCAAATTGAGGCCTTTAGGCGTTAAATGTAAACATTTTTTCCGGCCATTCTAGTTTTAATATCAATTGAGCCTTAAAAGCTCAATGGATGCGCACTAGGTGTGATGTAACTATCCTTTTGCTGATATACAACCTGCGTTCATCATTTTTTTCAGTTATCCGATTCATTGTGAAAAAATATTGGCGACTCATTGGTTAGAAGCAGGGAAATAATGTGAGGTAGAAGGCGCAACTCTTCTTGGCCTCCCCAACCTTCCGGAATGAAGGCAGATCCTGTGAACTAGTATGCAAAGAGATTTTTTTAGGAGCCTTCTAGCTTGTTATTTTCGTAAATATTATCGAGTGTATTGGTGAATATTGATGTATAAATTTGCAGACGACAAAAGGTCTCTGAATAAATAACTCAAGAGCTAAAACTTAACGAAATGCTCTAAATATTCAGGCAAAATATATCAGTAAAACAGATCGACAACCGAACTTCGCTACAAGTTTATGAAATTAAACCAATCAAATTTAAAGTTATTACAATTAATTACCTCCTGCGCTTACACCAGCGGTCATCATTTTGCTGAAAAGGAAGACCTAGCGAAGTTTGACCAGATTCAACCTTTTATGCGATGAAATATCGTACATTCTTAGGAAAATCAGATATTTATTGAAGCACAACAAAAGATTCTTCTAATAAAGGGTTGAATTTGGTTAGAAGCGAGTAATGACAAGTGAACTGAAATTTGAAGACTTGGAGAGTTTAAGAAATTGTGCCATGAGGATGGACCGCACTAAGTATGAATTGGCAAGGGAGATGTGAAGAGATCAAATTCTCGAAGGCACAAGGTGTTTGACAAGCGTTGAGTGGTTGTTTCCTGTCTTGCCTGGCCAATGGTTCAACGAGATCGAGCAAGATGAAGTGTGCGCATGCCTGGGAGTACGAATGATCTTGTCTGAGTTGTGAACGTTGCTTCATGAGGGAATGCAGAGTCGAAGTGTGAGTGTTTGCTTCGAGAGAATGCTTGTGAGCATAAGCTTATCGGTCGGCCCATATTCGGTTATAACTCTGGACGGACAGCGTAACAAACTTACTCGAAGAGCTTTGAAGTGAGGTTTATATCATGAATACCAGCTTTGCTCTCAATTTAGAGTTATTTTCCTGGGAGAGTCCTTCTCGATTGTAGAGAAAATAATATTCCCGAAGGAATCTAGTTGACACGATGCTTCTCCTTTGTCAAACATTTGTTTAACAAGTTAAATACGGAGTCCTTACTCTTTCTTCTCGAGAAGCTTTCATAACTTGCCACAGGAATTATGTGCTCGAGGTCATAGTCTTTGAAAATGAGACAATTTAGAACCAAATTAATTTAAGAAAAAGTTCTTAATACCTTCGAAGGTTTCAGCGGTGAATGAATGGAGACCTGAATTCAAAGAAAATTGTGATAGTAATTAGTTATCTTTACACTGCATTGAGTATATTTAGTTGACGCTCCTTATCTACAGCCAACAAGTAACTGCATTCAATAAACCAAAATAATAACTATAAAATAAAAAATGTTTCACTTGGCTATTTTACCGGACCATTTACTGTGGTAGTACACGTTGTGTGTGCCCCTCCTGTAGAGGCACGCTATTTGATACAAATAATTGTCAGTTAAATTGCAATGGAACATCAGCTACAAAAAAGAACATATGAAAGCTGCCTGCCAAAATTCGAATCAAAATATTGCATAAAGTTATAAATTTTGTAGCGTGATTTAGACGAAACTATGATTAATAGCAAAGAAATAGGGGCTTGAACTATGTGGGAGACTATTTCAAAGTAATTGTCAGTAGAAGTGCCCTAGCAAGTACCTACTTAACTTTTGGGGCGCTGCCGACTTATAATCTTATTATATTTATTACTTTCATATTTTTTCTTCCTTATTAACATACACTACCGATTAAAACCCTCCATATGTAGAAGATTCCTCCTCGCGAATCCGAGATATCGATCTTATAACTTCCCCGGCTCCTCCCGACAGTCTCGGAAGACAGAATTAATTAAACTATATTCTCTGCGTTAAAAGAATCTCTTTTGATGTACATCTTAAATATCTTGATAACTTTTATCTTGTTAATTTAGTTTTGCTACAAGAAAGCAAAATCTTAAACTCAGACAAATTCATTAGGGAGATTTTCGTTTCAAAAAACTTGCTGGGAAAAGTTTCGCTGTTTGAATGCAAGGATGCTAATACACACCTAGGGACATATGGTAGAGAGGCTGTAACGTCCGTCTAGATATGTAAAAGGATTTTAGGTTTTGGGAGAGTTGAGTATTGTGGATTTAAACCACTTGTGGGATGAGCCACTTTATTGGTCTATTTAATGGCGTTGCCCCTGTATTGGCCACATGAACATGGGAAAGTAAATGTGGGTTCTATTTATATAACGAAGTTGAATAGAAGGTTTAGTACCTATGGAAGTAAGTACCTGTATTTGTAATTTCTTGCATAATTACTTATGTACGTGATGAATCGGTTATAATATACGTGCATATACGAACACATACGATCACTCTTAAATTACGACTTCATCACGCAAATCGTAGGAACAAATTCTCAGGATATAATTCTTAAATTCTTAGCCCAACTGGCATGAGTCATTTAAGATAAGAATGAGCAATAAATATCCTGGAGGGCTGCCCATAGTTCAGCTAATCAATACTCGTAGATAACCCGCTAGCTACATCCACAGATTTGAGCAGAACATTTTATAATAGATGATGTGAAAGAGAACGGGACGAGGAAGAGCTGTCGGCTAAAGACAACTAAAAAAGTTATATAATAGTAATCACGCTAATTGCTTATATACGTTTTATATAAATACCCTCAATGAAGTTTGCACAAATATATAAATGAAAAAGAAGCTTTTTACCCGAGTTTTCTCCAAAGCCATATATTGAAATACAAATTAAACACTGATTTAATTAGTCGGCCTCGACAAATTAACGAATATTCTCTATTCGCTGTTATTTCGATTATTTTTTTTATATTATTTCCTAGTTCTTGGTTTCATTATTATTATCGCAGGGATCCCTTCTTGGCCAAATGGTAACTCTCTTATTTTGGCTTATGGAGAGTGTGGAGTGGGGCTAAGAGACACCTTCTTCGTGCTGGTTGGGATGAGGGTTATTAGTTGTTAGCAAATTGTTGTTTAGAAAGGATGGTGACACCTCTCTATGACAAAATAATCCTCTCTTTTGGAAAGTTTCCAATTCATCTTCTGTTCCAATAGTAACCATTTTTCTGATTAATTATTATTGTTTGATTTTGTGAAACAATTGTTAACACGCTATTTTATCTAACCTTTTTAAGCTGATGCCATCGAAAAATTTCTTTACTACAATACGTACTCATTTATTACTTGCATTACTTTATATGCATTACTTACTTAGTCACTCATTAATTTGAAGTCAATACTCACTTGTCAATTAACTTTTCATTCAGTCACGCTAAAACTAGTTCTTTAGTAAATAATAAGCGTTGAATTACAAGGCCACTTTTCTGTAATAGGCAATTTTAGTTGATAATAATTAGAGTTTAATTTTACAATAGAATACTATAAACCACAAGTCTAAATTATTCTCTTGGTTACGTGATCGCACATAAATCATTTTGACATAATCCCCGCCTTAATTCTCTCTCGTGCTGTCGTATTTATTCTCTCTCTCTTCTGCTTCTTTGTCTTTCTTCTGTTTCTATCTGTCTTTCTTCTGCTTCTCTCTGTGCTTGTCTTTCGTTTCTTCTGCTCCTTTTTGTCTTTCTTTGCTTCTCTGTGTGCTTTTTTGTTCCCTTTTCCCCATTCATTTCGTTCTTCCTCTTGAAAGTAAGCGATTAAATCCTTTCTCGATAGTCAAAGGATCTTACCCTGTTTATGAAAACGATCAAATGAAGACATCCTGAATATGCTGCGTTCGTCTTTCGGAACACGAGAAAGCTTACCAGAACAAGTGAGATTCTTCCTAACCAATCTAACCTACTTGTAATTAACAATTAATACCACTCAAAAAACTTAATAAAAGTTTCAATTAATTATGCGAGCAGAAAAAGAAAATAACTAAGAAGGAAACTTGAATCAGGACCGAGTCTTCTGGTAATTTTACCACAGCAAAACCAAAGTTTGGTGACTATTCTTGCCGTTTAATTAGAACTATCTTGACCCACATAAATACGCTCAACTAAACAAAATATAATTGCCTATTAAAAAAAAATTGTCCTATTATTTTTGTTTGAATATTCTTGACACTTGCAACTGTATATAGTGGAAATACCTTAAGAAAATAGCAGAAACCTGACGCCAGCTATATATATATATATATATATATATATATATATATATATATATATATATATATATATATACATATATATATATATATATATATATATATATATATATATATATATATATATATATATATATATATATATATATATACATATACATATATATATATATATATATATATATATATAGATATATATATATATATATATATATATATATATATATATATATATATATATAAATATGTACCACGGAAGGGAACTGAATAAAAGGCCGATTGGAGTTAGTACTTTCGTCAATTCGACATTTTCAAACTCACAATGGTAAGAAAAATAAGACACACAGTATTTATACTAAGCACGTTTCCCTACGAGGTCAACATTTTAATGCTATCAGATAAGTCGGATTTTAGAAAAAGTGATCAAATTGGATCTAGCAAGAACAGCCCTGGGCTAATATTGAGATTACCCTCCTTTGTTTGGGAGATTAAAAATGATTCCAGCATATTTCTCTTTATCAAATCATTACTATGGATTATAGTATCAGTTTTTGACCAGTTAATTCCGTGTCCCATCTTTGAATTGTGAACAGCTAAGGCATTATTCAGATATCCCTTAATTACTGCATTTTTGTGTTGTTGGGTCCTTATGGAAACATATTAGGAAGTTTGGCCTACATAGAATAAATCTAAACATGGAATTTAAACATGGTATTTAAAGGCTACCTTAATATTAAGTTGTTTGAGAATGGGCACTACAGATATAAAATTATCATAATAGGGTAAAGTTAATAGGTTTTTACGAGGTTCTATTGTCTCTAATTTAGAATTATAAAATGTTTTTTGGGGCTATATTCATACATTTTCCTAGAAAGTACTTTGGTTAGCATAAATTGGTAGCAATATCTTCAATTTTTCTGTATTCTTTATCTATATAGTCGGGACTACATATTCGAACAGCCTTAAGATACATGGAGGAAAAAACAGCAGATTTTATATTTTTGGCATGACTTGAATAAAAATGGACATAAGATAAATTATTTGTCGGTTTCCTATAAACAGTAAATCTAAATCTATGTGGTTCTCTAATTATTAGGACATCCAAAACTGGAAGGCTCTTATTTACCTTCTTTTCTACGGTAAATTTAATTGACGGAATCAATGAGTTGATAATTAAAAGAAAACTATCGATGTCAAAACTGTTGTTTAAAATTACCAGGATGTCGACAACATACCGGAACCAAACAATTTGAGTAGACCAAAGAGGGAGAATCAACCTAGTTTCGAAAATTCCATATAGAAATTTGACAATAAGGGAGATAAGGGATTACCCATTGCCATACCAAACACTTGTTCATAGAATTTGCCGTTGAAACTAAATTTACATTTTTTAATACATAAACAAATAAGCTCAATGATCGTATTGGTTAGTAAAGGAAGGTCACAAGCATTTAGAATAGAGGCTAGGAAGTCTAATAAGTCATCAATGGGCACTTTGGTGAATAATGAGGTAACATCAAAACTGACTAGTCTCAGATCTGATGTTACCATCATATTGTTTAATTTATTGCAAAGGTCAAATGATTTTTTTATATGGGAGGGAAATATAGTTCCTAGGATAGGAGAAAGTAAATTTACTAAGAATTTTTAAAGTTTAAATTGGATTGAACCAGTGGCCCTTATGATTTGTCTTATTGGGTTTTCGGGTTTATGGGTTTTTATTAGGCCATACAAATAAGGTAAAGAAGAGCCACTGGAAGAGATCTAGTCCTTAACTGATTTGTGTTTTTTTAAAGTGTTTATTATGTCTCTATTAAAACACTTAATTACATCATCTAAGGAATCCTTACTTAACGGAAGGTATGTAGAGCTATCGGATAATAAGGTGGACATTTTTTCTAAATGCGTTGTTTTGTTCATTATAACAAACGTGTTAGATTTATCAGCTTTTGTAATGTGCAAATCTTGGTCCATTTTTAAGGATTTAAGTGATGATATAAATCTTTTCGGAAAATTGTATAAGTTTACATAAAGTTTACATATACATATTAAGCAAATTAAATGGCAATGCAATTAAATATTGACGGTTCGCGGTAAGATGAGGAACACTATTAATTAAGTTTGAACCGAGGGATAATTAATTAAGAAATAGTCTTACAATTATGCAATTTCTAGACTAAAGGGAATCCTTGAGCTTCGACGCGATAAAGGTGGGAGGAGCGTGACGAAGCGGGCATTAAATCCCTTTTGCCTTGATGTGCGTCGAGTAGGACCAGGGAGCTAAGTTCAACCTTGAATTTGTGGGCGTCTCACGGGACGCTCAATCCAACTTCGGGAAATTGAAGATGGGGTGCCTCTTATCCTTAAGAGGCAAACGGAGGATGCATCGGAGATGGCTTTTCCGATCTTAAAATAGGCAGACCTGGCGAGAAGAGTTGAAGCGCGCCTAAAACTATCTCCACTAACAGCACTAAGTGACTACTCGCTCTTCCTTGGCTCTTCAAAAATCACTCAATTCTTCTCTAGAAGAGAATGTAGTCGATTGCCTCTCGACTAAAGAAGACGTTACGGCTAACGTACTGGACGGCGGATCCAGACACAATCTGGCTGTGAATTCGGAAGTACCAATTATATACTCCGAAATTATCTAGACGGGGAGAGAGAATCATCTCCAACAGACTTCTTTATTTGCATTGGGTCGAGATAAGGGTCCATAGCGGGAAGTCACGATTCCCCCTAAATTGTCTTTCCATTGTTCTAATTTTCGCATTATATAAGGCAGACGAAATTAGAGCGATCAACGGCGAACTGGGAAAGTCTGGGGAGGGGAGAATTCCTCTTCTCTCTCCTTATTCTCTCACCTAGTCATTCAATGGTCTTGCTTGAGGTTAAGTCTTCACAGTCGGCCTCCCTCGCACAAATGGACGAGTAACCATTGTTGATGTCAATTAGCCTGACTAGCGCAATATTCAGAGAGCCATAAATCTTTTCCAAAACCTTATTTTAGTCCGGTTTGGAGCCCTCTGAAAGCCCATGGAGAGTGATTCAGAAGGTCTCTCATTTTTCCTGCATGCTATCATGGTTTAGCAGCAAGAAAGAGGAGAAAGGGACTCCTGGTAATGGTGTTGCTATAGGGTCGAGGTAAGGTATTCTCTCTCTTGTAGTTTTGTAGGCTGTGTTAAGTGATAAACCGCTTACTTATGGGGTGAAGGAAATATATATATATATATGGCTTATTTATTCCTGGGTATATAGCTGGAATAAGCTTCGAAATGGCGAACAAGAAATAGAATTTTTTTAATGGAATAATAATTTTTTTTAATCCTTAACTATCCTTTACACAAAATACACCTATATAAATAGTTATTTCATCTAATTATAATACTATGAAAGTTCAACCAATCAGGATTTATATACATTTAATAGTCATTCTTACGTTCAGTTTTGGAAAAACAGCCTTAGCGTTGACAAATTGACCAATCAGCTTTTAGACATAAGCACTGTAATAATTGTTTAATCAGCGCCATGATAGATTTAAAAGGTTACTAACGCTCAACCCGTTTGCACATACGGGATAGAAAAATTTTGATAATTCACCTAACTCTGAAGACATTTTTCGCCGGTAAAGCAACGCGACTTTATACGTGAATTTATTTACGTTTCCCTACGGGGAACAGAAGATAAATTTTTTATAAGAGCACGACAAACCCACGAATGTCGGGCTAATTCGACCTCGCCCCCCCCCCTCCCATGCCGAGGCAAAGGAGCTGAAATGAACTGAACTGCCATTCATCTTGCCACGTCCCAACTATGCCGTTCGTGTGATAGGCATAATTGAGGGCGCCCAGGAAAGCAGGTTTGTGGACTAGCCCACTGTAGAACTCGGCATTAGTGCCAACACGGTTACGAGGCGATGCTGAAAGCTTTGGGGAGGAGTTCACTCTAATCCCTGAGGGTAGTTTCCGGCCAAGACCACAGGGGGACATACAACCGCCTCTGTGTAAGTTGGAAGCAGCATCGATAACTAAACCCCAGACGGGGCGGCCCCCCTCGGGTGGTGGTAGTTGATTTAATCACCACCCATCATTAAGTCTGCCACAAACAACCGTCTGAGGGGCCTCCCCGGGTTCACCCGCATTCATCACATCCCCCGATCCAGCAGTTCACGTTCATGGAGGCTCGCTTGCAACGGTGAGGGGGGGGGCTGCCCCCCACACCTGCGCTCAAAAAGGAAATAAAAATATTTATTTATCCTTTGGACAACCTAACCAATTTTTAAGTTGGCAAGCACTCGGGAAACCACGAAGCAGGAGCAACCCCACAGTGGTTCATCGCCCCTAGGGGCTAGTGCAAGAAAAATGGCCCAAACCCAGCTTCCCCGAGTCCCGCTGCGCACCATAAGCGGGCACAAGAGACATTCCAAAGAGAAGGTCTTCAAGGTTGTGTATGGGAAGCTAAAAATAGCCATGATAAGGCTATTGGAGATCCCCGCGGGCTATGTCGCCGTCTGTGAGACGGAAAAAGACATCGAAGCGATGACAAAGGAGGCTGCGATTAAAATCCTCCGTGAGCTTTGCCTGCAACCAGCTATTATTCCGCAGATCCAATCACACAGGAGTGTGATCTGCCGTAAGTTAGTTCCCTGGATAGGGGAACATTCCCGTGAAGAAATAAGGGATGAAACTCTGAAAAACCACGCATCGGCAAAAGTCACGGAAATTGTTAAATTCCGTAATAGGAGGGATAATACCGAATACGCCCACGTATTCAAAACAGTATTTGGGGAAACCTCCATGGCAAGGAAGGCAAAGGAGTCTGGGCTCCTACTTTTCAACGCCAAAATCAGCGGGGAGCAGATTGAGAGGGAGGAGTTCCACTCAGTCCAGTTCTGCTTCCGCTGCTATAAAATGGATGCCCAGTGTTATGAAGAGGTAGTCAAAGAGGCCCTCAACAACAATAATATCACCCTCTACAGGGACACACTGGTGGAAATACCCACGGCGGAATACAAAAAGAAGAGGAACGGGAAAAAGCGTCCCTTCACCAAGAAACACTAGTAGCCAGAAAAAAAGAATGGAAAACCCGAACAACAGGCTGAAGATCGCAACACTCAATGTTAATGGATGGGAGGGAAAAGCAACGGCGTATGGAAACATATTACGTGTGCTAGACCCTGACATCATATTAATTTTGGAGCACGGTATCAACAAAACATCGTACCAAATAAAGATACCGGGTTACAGAGTAGTTGCTAAGAACCATTCTCAAGAGAGGTTTGATGGCGCCGCGATTGCAATCAAAAAGAATCTCTCGTTCAGGCACCTTCCAGAACTGGACGAGTCATTCGTAACGATTGAGATGCCTACATCTGTAAGCAACCTCCTGATCGTGGCGGCGTATCAACCCCATCGTAGAGCGTACCAACCCCTCAACAACTTTTACACTTTGTTCGGTCACGGCAGAATGGTATTCCTTTGGTCCGACCTCAACGCTAGATGCCGAACGGCTGGCTATGGTAACACTAATAACAGGCCATAACTTGGAAATGATTATGAGACGCAAAAACATTCAGAGAATAGGACCGGAATTTCCAACCTATATCACCTCACGTGCAGCAACCAAGCCCAACATAATCATGACAAGCGATGGCTTCCCATTCAATTACTATAGCGAGCCAGGACCAGCAGTGCCCAGCGACCATATGGCGATCTTAACGACCATCTTACTCGCTCCGATCCAGGTTCCGGTCCCTTTCCGCAAAAGCTACGCCTCGGCAGACTGGAAACGCTACGGAGAAATCCTATGCATTTACGAACCAGCTTTCCTAGGCGAGACCACTCTAGAGGAGATTGACAGGGAGCTGAAGAGGACAACAGCCCTCATCATCGAGGCTGATCGCGAGTGCGTACCCATGACAGGGTACAAGACTCATCCACAACCTCGTTGGACCGAAGAGATGAAAGAGAACGCCAGGAAGCACAAGGAGGTGTATGAGGAGATAAGAAGAGCGGGTAGAAATCGGGAGCAAAGCTCGCTACTCCGTCGCCTACGCGACGAGCTAAAGCTGGCTATTAACCAACAACAGGATGAGATCTGGAACAGACTAATAGCCAGGTTGGACAGCGAGATGGCCCCCGATAAATTATGGTGCCTGGTAAAAAAGCTAAAAGGCCTACCAAGTAGAGAAAAGACCCTCATCAAGAAGGGCGATGACTACTTGGAGGATCCGGCGGTCCTGAAGGAAAGATTCTGCACGTTCTGGAAGGAAATCTTTTCAATAACACCAGAGGACGATGCGAAATTTGACCAGGAATTCGAAGACCATCTGATTGAAGAGCTCAACCAGATCATACATCGAACGCACCCACAAGCCTACGTCGACGAAGGTAGGGAAATGGTGGATTAGGGCCGACCAATAACAACGGTAGAGGTCATGGAAGTCATAAAACCTTTAAACAAAAGGCGCCAGGCTGGACAAGCATCACTAAGAACGAATCTGGTGCATGCCCCCCGGAAGATCATTCAGGAAATCACTAACATCTTCAACCCTTCCCTGAATACGGGCTACTTCCCCGATAGGCTAAAAATGGCTAAAACCATTTTTATCCCTAAAGGAAACAAACCTCCAGATCAACTGGTGGACTACAAGCCAATATTCCTCCTGGAGATGGTAGGCAAAATCTACGAGAAGCTTCTAGCCAATAGGCTACAAGATCAGCTGACCAAGCTGGAAGCTCACAACCCTCAGCAACACGGGTTTCGCAGGAGGCGGGGAACTGATACAGCCCTTGCCCTTCTAACCGTAAAGCTAGCCCGCTGTAAAGCTAATGGGAAGTACGTAGACGTTGTGTTGCGTGATGTACAGAAGGCCTTCGACAAGGTTTGGCTAAGAGGCTTACAATTCAAGATCTTAGGCCTCCAGCTTAACCCGGTCTGAGAAAGGATCCTCTGTGACTACATCATGGAGGGGAAAGCCCGAATCTCAATCGAGGGCAATAGAGGACCCATATTTGAGCTAGAGGCGGGGGTTCCACAAGGTAGCTGTCTAAGTCCGCTGCTGTAACTTGTGTACACCTTGGACTTTCTTGCTCCAGTCGGGGAGGATGTGATGTATCTGCAGTTTGCAGACGACATCACTCAAATCATTCGCGGTTCCTATAGGAACGCTGGAGTTCAAGCAAGGGAGACAGTTACCGAAATCGAAAACATCAACCGATTCGAATGAATGGGGAAAACAAACCGCCGTCATCTTCAGAGACAAGCTTTACCCGTACTCCAACGAGGGTAAAGTCCTGGGTCTGCGCCTCACCTCAACGGGGCATAAGGCACATATTAACAGCCGAGTCTCCCTAGCTAAAAGAGAAATTTGAAAACTGTACAGGCTCATAAATCTCAGCTCCAAAAACATCAGGAAACTGTACAGCATTCTGGTGCGACCAGTTTTAGGGGACCCCGCAGGCAGCCAGTTCATCCTCTCTCAAACTCATGCAGAGAGTCCAGAACAAGGCTACCCTGCTTATAACCGGCGCGAGGAGATTGGACTATATTCGGCAGAAGGAACTGCACGCAAGAGCAGGATTCGAGCCACTGAATATAGTCCTCCAAAGGCTAGGGAGAAAGACCTGGGAAAAATTCGAACGCGGTATCCTCCCACAGATAGATGTGGACCTTGAAATACCGCAGCAAGCTATTGGACGAGCTACAAGGAGAGCACTATTCCCCAGTGTTAGAATGTGCTCCCAGGAAAACCATGTAGCCTTGTTAAGAGAGCGAGAAGTACTTACCTAACCAGACGCAAGAAACCGTTCGCCAGACCACTACTCGATTTGACTCCACAAATAAGCCAAGCTAAGAAATAGGAAATATAAAAGAGGCGAATTGCCGAACTACAGATGATAAATACATTAAAAATATAAAAGAGGCGTAGTGCCCAATCCCAAACAACTAAATGAAGACCAGGAAAGAAGACAAAAAAGGTGAAGTGGTCAAAACAACTAATAAAGAATTAAAAAGAGGCGAAGTGCCCAAAACGCAAACATAAATTGAATAAGAATATAAAAAAGAGGCGTAGTGCCCAACGGAACATAATTTAAAAGAAAGTAAATAAAACAAGACAAGCAAATGGGGCGAAATGCCCGCAAAGGCGAAACAAAATATAACTAAAAAATAAATAACGTAAAGCTACGAGTTAGCAAAATTATATTTGAAAGGCTTGAATACCTAACAAAACGACGGAAGAAAAAGCTTTATATAGAGAGATTATTTATACATATATATATATATATATATATATATATATATATATATATATATATATATATATATATATATATATATATATATATATATATATATATATATAGGAAAAGGCAAAAACAAAACAAAACAAAACAGGAAGGTCAGCTAACGCTGACCCAACGAAAATGAAGGAAGGAAACAAAACTTGAAAAAAGAAACATGCCTGGGATGCTCTCTGCTCCAGGGCAATAACAAATCTCTTTCAAAACTATCAGCAACTACTTCACATTTTCACAACTTATTCCATCAAATGAAATCAAACCGTATGCACAGAAACATGGCTGAAATTTATTTTCCAAATTTTTAGACTTGGAAGAAATCTACAAGAAAATTAAGTTCACTGAAAGGTTCACAGCATGCAAAGGAGGAAAAGGCGAAGGGTAAGTTACCTCAAGAAAACGCCATCGATTTTTATCTTTTCTTCACGGGGACTTCAAGAACAAGATCTATTTTGTACGGAGCCACGTATAGACGACCCATGATATAGTACTGAGGAGTTTAACTTCTATTTACGAACAGATTCCAAGTAAATGTATTTTCTGCTACTAACTTCCAATGTACTTTCTCATTTTGCTGCGGAGTATCTAATTCTAAAGGACTATTTACAACGGGTCGATTGTTTGATGGTTGCGAACAGTTTATATTTATCTCATTATATACATTAGGCAATACAACTGGTTTCATTCTGTCTATAGACACCGTGTTCTGATGGCCATCCGGGAATTCTAACTTGAAAACTTTGTCGTCGCGTTCAACAACATGAAACCGGCCTGCATTGGGCGATTCTAGCGGCTTACGAACGCGATCCCCACGGACCCACACATGCGTGGCGTTAATTAATTCCTTAGGTACGAACGTTTTTAGTACCGAGTGTAAGTGGCATTCAGAGGTTTGTGTTAAATCTATCTGCGAAATGGTCTTCGCTAGTTCAGAGATGAATCTTGAATCGGCTCTGGATGAAGAAGAAGCGACCAAGAGGTGACCGCTGTCAAGTGTGAAAATCCGAATTATTAGGGAAGGATCGGATGCCCAGGAGAACGATTGGTAGGGACATCAACCAACCTTGTCGGCGAGCCATTATTGAGCTCTTCAATTCTGATGCGAACTTTACACGATCCCGTTAGTGGTAGGTCTGTACGTTATGGTTCGCAAGGGATGGAAACCAACTAGGGCCGATAATTCTTTGAAGAGTTTGGACTCAAATTGCTCTCCTGTGTCGGTGATCACGTATAAGGAAACGCCAAACCTGAATATCCAGCCGCCCAAGAAGACTAAAACAACTGTTGCAACACTGATGTCTGGAATCGGTATTGCTTAAATCCATCTGATAGTTCTCTCTATGCATGACGGCGGGTATGGGTTAGGAGAGGGGTATAATTGCCCAGGCAGGATACACGGCGGGAGTGGGCCAACTATATCGATGTGAACCGTCTCAACTCTCGAAGTGGGCATAATAATAGGCGGGAGTGGGGACTTAGTGTGGCGAGTTATTTTAGCAGATTGGAGGAGAGGCATTCCAGAGTCTACTAACGTATATCTCTGTCCATATTGGGCCAGAAATACCTCGCTTTCACCAACCAAAGTGATGCCTTAATTCCTGGATGTGAAATATTATGAAGTTACTTGAAAATAGCTGATCTGCAGGGTGAAGGAAAAAACGGTCATGGGTATTTAGATGTTACCTCACACCAGAGTTGAAAAATAACCAGTAAAGGGACATGCCTTCAGTCCAGATCGAGACGACTTTATTTAGTCTTCAAGCTCTTGTGCTGCTGTCAAAGAATGAAGATCAAATAAGTCCACCTGGAACGAATTGACATTCCGAGATAGGCATTCAGCAACTATATTGAACTCACCACGTACATAATTTATGTCATTGAAATACTCCAAGATTGCGGTCCAGTTCCGTTGTTGTCTGTCAGTTTTTGCATTTAGTGGCGAGGAGAAGGTAGAGACTAGTGGCTTGTGGTCGGTGTATAAAGTCACTCGGTGACCAACGATCATATGCGTGAAGTGAAGCACAGCAAGATATGCAGCCAGGAGTTCCCTGTCATAAGTAAAGTACGCTTGCTGTATTTTACTTAACTCCCCGGAGAAAAGTGCCACTGGCTGAGGAGACTCATCCACCATCTGATGGAGCGTAGCACCAACTGCGAATTGGGAGCTGTCCGTCACCAATTGGTACGAAAAGTCATTAGGTAATAAGTGGCGTAACATAACGGATTTCGCCAGCTCCTCCTTAGTAGCTTCAAATGCTTTCCGTGCATCATCATTCCAGACAAGTTGGTGAGCCGTAGGTTGAAGCCGTGCGAGTTCAGTTAGAGGGGCAGCGATCGCATCAAATTTAAGCATCATTCCTCTGTAAAACCCAAACATGGCCAAATATCAGCAAAGTTTTTGAAATCAGTTGGTAAGGGCATTTTGGTGATCTCGGATACCTTCCTAGCTGGAGGGCTTAGTTCTACAGCTGAGACATGGTGGCCCAGGAAATCAATTTCTTCTTTCATGAACACGCACTTTTTCATAGAAATTTGAAGTTTGTTTTCTGCCAATATTTTGAAAACTTGATCTATATGCTCCACATGCTCGTCTATATTTTCCGAAAATATTAAAATATCGTCGACATACACAAAAAGGAACACAGCAAGATATGCAGCCAGGAATTCCCTGTCATAAGTAAAGTACGCTTGCTGTGTTTTACTCAACTTCCCGGAGAAAAGTGCCACTGGCTGGGGAGACTCATCCACCATCTGATGGAGCGTTTTTGTTTTTTTAAGGGGCTATCTGGCGACTGCCCACTTAGGAATAAGTTGCCGTAAACAAACAGCCTAGTTCTAGGCTACTTTAAAAAATTGGAACAGAAAACAACAATAAAAAAAATAACAATAACAATAACAAAAAGATAACAAAAACAACAACTAAACCTAGTTAAATGAAAGGAAGAAGGCCAGCCTCCCCCAAATAGTAAACAAGTCCACTATTCAATGTGCATGAACTCGTCCCGAGTACAAAGGACAGGCGGTAGCGACCCCGCCCATCCGGCTACCGGGACAGGTAACGTTCGCGAAGATCACCCAGACTGGGACATTCGACAAGAATGTGCGGAACAGTCTGGGGGACGACGCAGTCGTCGCAATAGGGCGCAGGCGAGCGCTCCATCAAATAGCGATTTGTCACAAGAGTGTGTCCGATTCGGAGACGACTGAAAGCGACCTAAAGCCGTCGCAGCATTGGGGCATAGGTTCATGGGAACAGTCGTGGCGCAATGGCACGCAACTTTAAGTTCCCTTCGACCGTCTCCCATCTTTTTTGCCAAGCAGTCCGAAGAGCTGCCCGTATTCCTGCCATGTAGTCGGTGTGAGGAAGGGCGAAACGCTGGTCCGGTCGCAGAGTCTTTACGGACTCTTTGGCGCCCTAATCCCCCGCAATTCCTACATGTCCAGAAACCCAGCAGAATATAATCTCGACATCTGCCCGACTCGTCATAAGCGTAGCATCACGGTTATCGCGAACCAGGGGATGCAGAAATTTCAATGCCCCGAGAGCACTCAGGGCGCTTTGTACGTTGCTATAGATCACAATCCGGTCTCCGAACCGGGAACGTCGCGTAATCTCCCGTACCGAGTGGTGTATTGCCACTAGCTCGGCCGTGAAGACAGACGCAGCGCCTGGTAGAGCCCCGCTGACTTCAAATAGAGGGGAATCGGCGAGGAAGCCGACCCCCTCTTGGGACTTGGAGCCTTCTGTATAACCTGTCACGGTTCCAGCATGAAAGATGTGTGCTCCAAAAAGGTCGAACGCAATACTCCTGGCGTTGTACAAGCTTTGGAAGCAGAGGCGTGGCAACAAATAGCCAAATGTGGTACCCTGCAGCGTGGCATTCGGGGCAGAACCAGGGGCGCCACCGGCCCGAGACCTATATTTAGCTCTCGAAGGAGTTTCCTCGCCCTAAACCCAAAGGGCTTAGGGTATAAGTGAGATCTCTCGGCGGTATAGGTATCATCGAGATCAGCAGCAGGTGCAGTAAGCGCTATTGGCGACTGAGTGAGGCGCCGGGCTCGCGCGTACAGGCGAGAGATGCACTGCCCGCGGTGCATAGCGAGTGGCATCTCCCCAGGATCGACCAACAGGCTCTCAATAGGGGAAGTGTGGAAGGCACCGGTCGCAAGGCGAAGAACGGTGTGGTGGAACGAATCCACCTTCCGCAATAAACGCTTGGCTGCGGATGCATAAAACTCGCATCCGTATTCAAACCTCGAACGAACAATGGATCTCACACGTCACGAAACGGAGAATGTTTATGGCGCGGGTACAAGAGACCCTAAGGCTGCGAATATGATCCTCCCAGGTGAGGCGTCGGCTTAATACAAGACCAAGGAAACGGTGCGATTCCACCAAATCCTAGGCGCACCCCATTAAGAAACAAAACTGGGTCATGGTGAAGCCGTGGATGGTGGCAAAAGTGCACCACCTTATTCTTGGCAAAAGAAAACCAAAACCTGTGTGCTTCGGCATAGCGAGAGACGCGGTTCAATGCCTGTTGGAGTTGACGCTCCAGAGTGGGCATCTGGGTCGCACCAAAAGAGATCAAAAGATCATCTATGTATAGCGTAGCGAGAACATCTTTCGGCAGCACCGAGGTGATGCCGTTGATGCTCAGGGCAAATAGTTTGACACTGAGGACACTTTCCTGCGGGACACCCTCTTACTGCTCCTTTGGGCCGGAGAGGGCTCCCCCCACCCGTAGGCGGAATCGACGATCTCCGAAAAATTCAAATATAAACATTGGTAGGCGTGCCCTTGCCCCTATCGTGTGGAGAGTCTCCATGATACCGTATAGCCACGAGGTATTATAGGCCTTCTCCAGATCGAAAGACACCGTGGCGTAGTGCTGTCTACGAAGAAAATCCTCGCAGACAGCATTTTCCAGTCGGAGCAGAGCATCCAACGTGGAGTGGAACTTGCGGAAGCCGCACTGTGCAGAAGACAGATGGCCTCCGCTGTGCAGGAAAAAGGCTAATCTAACATTTACCAATTTCTCAATCAACTTGTACACGCAAGAGATTAGAGGGATTGGGCGGAAACCCAGCGGAGTAGAGTGATCTCTCCCCGGTTTGCGAAAGGCAAGCACAGTAGCGATACGCCAAGAGTCTAGGAGAAGACCTTCCACCAAGATCCTGTTGAACAAATCTAAAAGAAAGGCCATGCCTCGCTCACCCAGGTGTTGAAGCATGGCGTACGGGACATCGCTTGGAGCATGGGCGGTGTCCGCGCACCAAGCGAGAGTGGAGCGCAACTCACTCACAGTAAACTTTTCGTTGAAGGGTTCCCTGCCTTTAGAGGTAAAGTCCAGCCGGCGGCATTCCGCGACATGACGACGTGCATTGAATGCTGGCGGAGCAGCATTCCGGCTAGAGAATGCGAAAAAAGCGGTCGTTAAGAATTCCGCTACGAACGCAGGGTCCGAGATTGCGGTCCCATTCTCCTTGAGAACGGGAGGGGGGTCCTGCAAGAACTTACCTCGAATCCCGTTAAGTGAAGACACGTATGCTTGCCAAGAAGAGCGGCAGGCGTGCTTCGAAATATACCGGAACCTAGCCCTAGCCAAATGAAATTCAGCGACAGTGAAATCGTTCGGGCGGCGCTTATAGCGCATTTAGGAATAACGCTTCTGTATAAGGGCCGTCTCACACTCGGTCGACCACCATGGGAGTGGTCAACGTGCAAAACGGCCAGACGTCCTTGGAATAGTAGCCAGGTCCACGGTGATGAGGTTGCCAGAAAAGAACTCAACGGCCTTATCCACGTACCTAAACTCCTCGACTGAGATAGAGAATTCAGTCATTTCCTGAAATGCAGGCCACCGCGCCCGCGCCAAGCACCACCGAGGTGGGCTCTCAGGCGGCAGTTTTCCTGAAAATAATATTTGAATGGGAAAGTGTTCACTACCATGGAGTCATCGACCAACCCCAAATCAAAATCAGGCTGTGCATCCGAAGAGCACAAAGATAGGTCAAGGCAAGAAAATGAAGCGGTTCTAGGACAGTGATGCGTAAAATCATCCACGTTTAGGACACCTATTTCAAGCTCTTCGATCAGATTAGCAAGGACTTTTCCCCTGGGATTTATTGGGTAATCTCCCCAGAGAGGATGCCTGCCGTTCAAATCTCCAAGCAAGAGAAAGGGCTTCGGCAATCGTGCCACGACGCGGCGGAAGTTTTTCGCGTTGAAGTCAGCTGACGGAGGAATGTACGCAAAAATGATAGTATACCTCCTATCCAGGTGCAGCTGCACAGCCACTCTCTGAAAGGAGGTATCTAAAGAGAAAGAAAGAACGAAGACATCATGCTGGCTGTAGAACGCGCATCCCCCAGCCCGGCCATCCCGCGGTGGTGGGGTCGCAAGACGCTTATACGCCGGGGTGGCGGCCTGGGGGCACGCGTCTAGCATGGTCTCCTTCAAAAAGATAGCTAACGGGAACGGGTCAAAACGATTCTCCGCAGCTCCTTCCAGTTGGCCCGGAGTCCACGGCAATTCCATTGAAGAAATATGCTCTCCGGGCCTAGCTCGGAGACACGGGGGCCCTACTCGAATTGAAGACCCTCACGGGAATGGCCTAACGCTTCTCAAGGGCAGAACCCCGTGCGCTATCGGCCGGACAAAGCGCTGAAGACGCTGTCGCCTTCAAGAACTTATTGAGGGAGGTTGGGCTCGCCATGCGAGTCTTTCCTTACTCCGCCTCAAAACTTAGGTGGGCGTTGCTTCTTCAGAGGCGGGGGGCCCTCTTTTTGAGGAACCACGGTCTCCAAGCTACCCCCTCCACCACTAGGCAAGGGCGAAGGAGCCGAAGCTCCTTTGTTGCTGTTCTCCTTTTGGGGACACCTTTAGAAACCCCGGAAGATGGCCTAGCGACCATCTTCAGGGGTGTTGACGCCTGTGAGTCTCACGACTCGGTAAAGGCGCGTGGCCGTTTCGCCTTACGGAGAACCATCACGCTGGGGGAACAGGGAAGAGCCGTCTTTTTAGCCTGGGCTGGGTTTGAACCCTTTTTGTCGCCAGCTAAACCAGGGGAGCGCTCGGGTTGAGTAGAGCCCGCAGAAGGGCTCCGAATGGGCGCGGAAACAACCGTGCTCGTTGGCCTGGATGGGCCAGGAGCAGAGGGTGCCTTTCTAACTATTGAGGCATATGACGTCCCAGGCAGTGCTGGGCGCCCCAGGACCAAGTCCTTAGCCTCACGGAATGAGAGTCGATTCTCGGCCTGAACGGCCAGGATCTCTTCCTCGAGGAGATATGCACCACATTGCTTCGAAAAAGTGGAGAGCGGCTCTCCGCAAATGACACACTTGGCCATACACGAATTGGACTTATCGTGTGCGGCCTTGGAGCAATTCACACATACTTCGGGTGCCCCCGACTTTGCACGTCTACAAGAACGATTCTTATGGCCAAAGCGGTGACAGTAAGAGCACCACCGCAGCAGTGACACGAATGCCTTCACGCGGTAGTGGTACCAACCGGCACGCACCAACTCAGGGATCTTGTCACAGTCGAACGTGACGAAGAGTGTAGGGGTGGGTCTCGAGGCCCCTCCCTGTTTTCTCATCACACGGTCGACCTTGACCGCCCCATGGTCGGCCAGCTCTAAGGTGATGTGTACTATGGAGTAGTCAACGAGTTCCCTCGCATAAACTACTCCTTTCACAAAGCGGCGTCACACTCACCGGGGTGCCATGAAGTGTCTGAAGAGCACTTATCTTGGCCGACTCGGTGGGATTCACCGCATTCGCTAGAAGGCTCCCGTCAGGAGAAACGGGTCACCTTCGGCTCTCTACCAATTACACTAGCTAATCCTGTCCTCTGATGGATCGTGTTGACCTTGGCCAACATGCTGCCATCAGTTGAGCGAATGACGAGGAAGCGTTTGAAGCCAGCGGGCTCGAAACGCCAGGTAACCTCTGAATCAGGGGCCCCGATGTCATCGAGACTCTGGCCTGTGCGCTTTTGGTCTTGGTCAGGGGCTCCGCAACCGGAGGGGCAGAGGGGCTGGATGTGCCGATTTTGGCTTGGTCGCTTGCCAGAGTGGCAGCAGGCCTATCCGTCCCCGCAGCTTCCGCGGATGGAGAGGAGCCCGGAGTCTGCTTTGTCTTTTTGGTCTTACTCTTTTTCTTTTTTGGAGAGGAGGGCGGGGAATGAACCCGCTTCTTACCTCCACAGCGGGAAGCTCTAGGCCTGATGGACCGGCGTCAGCCAGGTCCTTCTCCAAAATGGAGAAGGTCCTGGTGGTAGCAGGGGCACTGGTCAGAGGAGATCTCTACCCTCCTTGTACTGCCTCAGAAACGCTCACCGTTTGAGGAAGACCTTGCATAGGGGCCGATTTGGGTTCGGTGTTTGGCGCCGAGGCAGGATTCCTCCCCCATGGAAGGCCCTACTCTCTGAGGCTAAGGTTCCTGAAGGACCATTTCTATCACAGGAGGGGCTTCCAGTTAGCCATCCCCTCCAAGGACATCGCAGGTCCCCTTGGCAGTGTCGCCAGTCTTGTGTGGGGAGGCACAGGCCTTGACCCCGGCAAGGTTTAAAATTCTTGCCAGCAGGTCTTTTGAGGGAAGCGACCAAAGGGGCTTGGCTTCCCTCCTTCCCCTAATGGGGTTTGCCTTACCGAACCGCTTACACGAGGGGCGGTCGGCAATGGGCTGCCTGCTGGCTTTCTTGGCAGTCCCGTTAGAAAGAAAAGGAGGGGCTGCCGCTTGAAATAGGGATGTGTTCGAAAGCATCTCCAGAGAAGGAGGTGAGTGGGAGTCCCCTACACCCGTAGGCGTAGGAGAGGAGTAAGCCTCCTCTCCGGTTAAAGAAGTATGGAGGGTCCCCTGCGCAAGCACTAGGGGGGGACCTCCATTTTTTCGGTAAAGCTGCCCGAGGGCGGCTCCATTGATGAGGAAGGGGAATTGGGGAGAGATTTGGAGTTTTGATGATCATACATGGGCATGGTAACCCTCTTTTTATTACGGGATGCAATCGCGCAACACCTCTCGCAGTAGCCCGCACTGCAAGAGGTGCTTACAGGCGTGGCAGTGCCAGGCGCTGCCATTTGGGACCACCCCTACCACCTGGTGGCCTGGCAGTCCATCGGTATGCCGGCTCCACCTTAGACACAGCGTAAAATCAAGGATAGACAGTGAATTGATAAGGAAAAAGGATATGAGGAAGGTATGGGTGGGGATGAAGCAGGTTGTTAAAAAAACCCATCCCGAACCGGAGCTCAAGAGTTAGGAAACATTGTCCCCTCCCCCCTTAGCCCCGATCCGGGGCGGTTGGCTTTAGAAGAAGGTCAGCGTCTACCCTGTGAAATTAGAGGCTGACCAGAGAAAGTTGTGTGAGAGGTTGTATGAAAAGCGACGCGGTAGGGGAGAAATACAGGCTATCTAAAGGAAGAAAGAGATGCTAAGCTGGGGCCGGACGGAGCGCTGGATCCCGTCAGCACGGCAAACAGGATGGCAAATTGCCGCCCCCCTTATAAGGTGAAGGAGCATAGCACCAACTGCGAATTGGGAGCTGTCCGTCACCAATTGGTACGGAAAGTCATTAGGTAATAAGTGGCGTAACATAACGGATTTCGCCAGCTCCTCCTTAGTAGCTTCAAATGCTTTCCCTGCATCATCATTCCAGACAAGTTGGTGAGCCGTAGGTTGAAGCCGTGCGAGTTCAGTTAGAGGGGCAGCGATCGCATCAAATTTAAGCATCATTCCTCTGTAAAACCCAAACATGGCCAAATATAAGCAAAGTTTTTGAAATCAGTTGGTAAGGGCATTTTGGTGATCTCGGATACCTTCCTAGCTGGAGGACTTAGTTCTACAGCTGAGACATGGTGGCCCAGGAAATCAATTTCTTCTTTCATGAACACGCACTTTTTCATAGAAATTCGAAGTTTGTTTTCTGCCAATATTTTGAAAACTTGATCTATATGCTCCACATGCTCGTCTATATTTTCCGATAATATTAAAAAATATCGTCGACATACACAAAAACGATCACCAAGCCTGGAAATAAATTATCCATTTGTCGTTGTAAGGTGCAACTAGCATTTTTTAGATTAAACGGTAGCCTTAAAAATTCCTACAGCCCAAAGGAAGTTAAAACTGCACCTAACACAAAGAAAGGAAAGCGAATCTAAACAAGAGGAAGACACAGAAGGCGAGGAAACATAATCCTGGAGCATCGCCGACGAGGATAATAGGAAAAACGTAAAAAGAAACACACGTTAAAACAAAAAAGAAAATCGACTAGGGAGACCTCGTCATGCGACCAAAGACCGGAAATACCAACCGCGCAATGTGAAACGGATAAAAGTCAGAACTCAGCAAGGACAGGAATAAACGGCAGAAATATCTGGAAAAGATATAAATAAATTTATATAATACCACCACTCTCCCAAAAAGAAGAAACGCTTAAGAACATACAAATAAGATGGATAATAGTAAATTAAGAATTCTACAGATAAATACGAATGGCTGTAAGAATAAAGAAATCACACGGAAATACTCGTATCTCTAGAGAAATAGATCCCGTCATCATTTTAATTTTAGATCACGGGATTAACCTTGAGACTCACAAATTAAAAATATGGAAGTACGAAGTAATAGCTACTAATCACACAAACGAAGTACACGACGGAGCAGGAATAGCAATAAAGAAAGGAATAAAGTACAAAACAAAGCAAGGACTAATTGAATCTTACCTCTCAATTGAGGTCAAAATGGAATTAACCAATATAATAATCGCTACGGGATACCAACCACCGCGCCGACCGGGACTCCCAATAAATAACTTTGTGAGAATATTTAACAATAGACTTCCAACATTGTTTTCGGGAGACCTGAATTCAAGCGACACGTACACAGGATATAGGAACAAAAAACAAACAAGAAAAGACCTAGATGCTCTAATAGACAGGAGGATAATAAAAAGACTAGGACCAGAGTACCCAACGCTAATTAAAGACAGAACAGTGAAAACTCCAGAAATTTGCCTAGCAAACAATAACATTCCTTTAACTACCACATGGAACCGGTAGATGTTATTTGCAGCGACCACACAGCCACACTACTCACCGTGAATCAGCAACCAATACAAATACCCGCTAAAAAATGAAGGCATACCATAGAGCAGACTTGGAAAAATACAAACAAGAATTGAATGACTACGAACTAAGCAGACTAAATGAAGCTACTTTACAAGAAATCGACGGCGAGCTGGAAAAAATGAGGACGTGAATACAAACAGCTGATGAGATTGCGATACCCAGAAACACATACAAAACAGTTAAATGCTTTATATGGATAGAAGAAATGAAAGCTAAGAATGCAGAAATAAAAGTGATAAACGAGCACATAATAATAAACGGAACGTCAAGGGAAAAATACCGCAATCTGAGAACGAAGAAAAGAGAACTACTAAGCGCAATAACGGACAAACAAAGAGAATACTGGAACATAGCCGTTCAAAATATTGACAAAAGAGAATTTTAGTAAAGATAAATAGAATGGTAAATGCTAAAGGTGAAGAAAAAATGAAGATTAAGGACAGAAACGGGAAATTAATTGAAGATGAACGCGAGATTGAAAAATTGTTCAGGGAACACTGGAAAGGAGTGTTCAACATCGGCGAAGAGGAAAACGAAAATTACGATATAGACTTCGAAAACCAAATAATTGACGAACTAAATGAACGGATTGAGAGGAATTTCCCATATAACTACGTAGAAGAGGAACGGTATGCTAACGAAGGGTTTAAGGCCCAAATCACAATCGAGGAATTAAAGAATACCAATTTCAAATTTTAAACAAAAGGCTCCTGGCAAATCGGGCCTCACCAGAAAAAAACTATATAGAAGCACCAAATAATATACTCGAAGGGATAAGGAACGTGTTTAACGCCTGTTTAAACACGGGATACTTTCCTGATGAGTTAAAAATAGCCTATATTCCTTCTTGACTTCCTCGGGAAAAAATCCTGAACACAAGATTAAATGAATATCTCACAGAAAACAATCTCTGGAACAATCAACAATTCGGCTTCAGAAAGAACAAGAATACGGAAGTGGCCCTCAGCGTGATTACAGAAAAAATAAGCAAAGTGAAATGAGAGAAATGCAGTATGGACATTGTATGCCGGGACATATCGAAAGCATTCGATAAAGTCTGGCAAAGAGGCATACAACATAAAATTCTAAATCTAGAAATCAACACCGATCTGGAAAGAATTTTATGCGACTACGTCATGGAAAGATATGCATATATAGACACGGAGAATTACCAAGGTGAATGATTCAAGCTTAATGCGGGCCTCGCTCAGGGATGGTGTTTAAGTCATTCACTATACTCAGTGTACATATACCTTGGACATTCTCCCACCCAGGAGCCAGGGCTATGTGAACATACAATACGCAGATGATTTCACTCAATTAATTCCCTGTGTTCATCAGAACCCACATATGCAGGCAAGAGTAACGGCAACATAAATAAAAAATCTAAACGAGTATGAACCCAAATGGAAAATTAAAACGAATAAAGATAAGTTCAAAATTATACCTATGTATCGCAAAAAAACTATCCGACCTTTACGTAGATGGAGAGCGATACGGGTATAAGGGTAAAGGCAAGATTTTAGGTCTCCCTATTACCAAAAATGGTTACAAGAAACATGCGACCAAAAGAATAAACAAAGCACGAGGCATCCAAACTTTACTCTACAGATTATGAAATCTAAAAATGAAAAATAAGAGAAAAATCTACCAGACCATGATACAGCCTACCTTGATATATCCAACAATTGCTATGTATATGCTTTCAAGAAGCAATCTATTAAGAATGCAACGTATACAGAATAAGGCAATATACATAATTACGAACACGCTACGATTAGAGAGGAAACAACAAAGAGACTTACACATCGAAGCGAAAATAAAACCATTAAACAAAATAATTGAAAAAAAGCCAAAAAAATCATAGAAAAAACACAAGAAGAAATAGGAGAGGAACTAAATAATCAATAGCACGAGGGGCAGGATGGAGACAACATCTGCTGTTTCCGGGTGCTAAAAACAAAGCGGACTAAAGGGTAGAGGAGATTTACGTGTAAACCAAATAAAGAAACCCGATTGTGACAAATATTTCCCGAATAATGACAAACTCACCGGATTGGACTTGATACCCACAATGAATGACAAAACTAACCAAAGAGTGCAAATGAACGAAAAAGGAAATACCCAGGAATAAAGAAGAGAATTAAACAAATAAATAACCGAGGGACATGAGCCCACGCAACAGATACAGATAGGAGAATGATGCTACAAAAATCACAGAAACTCGAGATATTAACATAGCCGGAAAACAAAAACGCTAACAACGGTTTGAACGCCCATCCCATACATACATAACATAATAACAACACAACCACATAAATAAATAAACAGACACACTTTCACTCTAACTATGTATCTTTCTGAATTTTTAGACCTGGAAGAAATCTATAAGAAAATTAAGCTCACCGAAAAGTTCACAGCCGGCAAAGGAGAAAAAGGCGAGGGAAGTCACCTCAAGAAAACGCCATCGATTTTTACCTTTTTCCCACGGGGACTTTAAGAACAAGATCTATTTTGTACGGAGCCACGTATAGCCGACCCATGATATAGTACTGCATACTAGGGAGTTTAAATTCCTATTTATAAAAGAAAAATACTTCAAAACGGGAAGTTTGTCTTCCCATTTATAAGGTTCAATGTGTGAACCGTTTAAAATTTTCAAACGAATGTTTACTAGGTTCGACCCTCTCATGGCGAATAAATGAAAATGTATACACTGAGAATTTAGTTTGAAAAAAAAGGAAAAATAAATAGAGAGAGAGAATGAGAGGGAAGGGGACCAAAGTCCAATAATATGGCTCACACTCTACCTTTTGACTCTCTTTTGTGCTTTCGAATCGGCTTGCCGGGACTCTGTGACTCTGGTACCTCTACTTCAGCAAGGGTAGAAAGATCCAACCTCCACTTTCTTGCAATCGAGAAGCAGAGGTCGACTCTCCGAAACGTAAAGATCTAGCTTTTTCACGGTCACCAATTTGTTTTTACACTACTTAAGTGGGTCACAACAAATACACTTTCGCTTGAATTCACTTTAAAACGATCCGAGAATGAGCATTTGGCTAACTACTAGCGGGAAGGGGGACTAACGTCAGGCAACCTGAGCAATCGTGATAATGCACTGGTCGAACGGTTAAACAGAACCCTAATGCTTCTCTTTTCGCAAAAGGCAGCCCCCCAAAAGTGCCTAGAGAAACTCTTATTGGTGGTGCGCTTAGCGATACAAAATTCGCCCAAATTGGAGAGCCAATAGTTGCCTACACAGATTCTATATATATAGCTGTACATTGCTGCTTCCAGGCTCTTTATTTTTCACTCGATGCAGCGATCCATTCCGAACACAATCATCTTAGACTTTTAATCTAGAATGAATAAAGTAGGACTTATAATCTCCAAGGAACTAATACAGTACGACACGTATATATCCGAACAATTATAATAGTTCGCACATAGTTTTTAAACGCAATTTATACTCTTATGTGCTACAAGGGAACAAAAAGCAACGTCAAACCTGCCCCGCTCCTCCGACACATTCGAAAAAGTCCGTAAGATGGAACGTGGAATACAATTCAGTTTACTACAACCAACTGAAAAATCAGGAATAAGACGTCGTATACATCTCTTTTTTTTAGCCCCCACTTCTCTCAGTTCTTACCAGTTCATACTTTCCATTCCTAAAGAATTGTCGGGGAATAGATGGAATCCCAATTCGCATTGTTATATGGTATTTCTCTCTTTTATTGTTAGTATTGTATCAACTAATCTCTTTGCATTGTATAAGGCTGGACTGTTTATCCACAAATCGTCCACTCAGACGTCCCTTGAAGACAACCGAATATTTTTTCTTCCCATGTAAGATCCTTGGATATTACAGCTTATTAGCACAAAGTTGCTATACAAAATCACCCAGAATTTGGGAAATATAAATTTTGCTTCTATGTATGTTGACTGTTGTATGTAACGTGCATAGAAAAATTCTGATTGAGCATATTGGTAAAAAGAATTAACGCGGCATATTCCATAAATTCACACAGGACCACAGATTCTTAATGAAACCTGGTTCGTATATTGACATAGGAATAAACATTGTGAGTGTTCTATGCCATTATTAACCAATAGTTGCTTAGAAAGAATGGCAACACCCCTTTAAAATAAGAATATCCGGACAAGTTTGTAAACTACCAAATTCATCTTCTGTTCCCATAGTAACCATTTCTCTGTTCTAATTATGATTGCTAATTATTTTTAATAACTGTTAACACCCCATTATTTTATTTATTTAACCTGATATTATTTAAAAATTACTTTACTTCAATACTCATTCATTACTTGCATTACATTTGGGCCATAATTAATTATTCAGTCAGTAATTTGCATTCATTGCTAACTTGTCAATTCACTTTAATTTCCTTACGTTCAAACCAGTACTATAGAATTCATAAGCGTTGAGTCACAAATCCAATCTGTTAGAAGTGATTTTATTTGTTAATTAAAGTTTTAGTTGATAATTAAAGGGAGACGAGCATCAATAGGCCTCAGAAGAAGCTGCGAACACTCAAAAACAATTAGTGGTAAGTGATCTAGTTTCACCATATCAAAACTTTTTTCGCCTGGCGTTATTTCTGTCTTCTCGGTAAAGGATCGCCTTCACTGTGCCACCCTCTGCTCCCTTTGATTCTGGATTCTTCTGATGTCCCTTTCTCTTGCCTTTAAAAAAAAAATCCGGTTTCTTGTATCATTTGCTCATTCGCGTACAATTCCTATTCCTCTTGTACTATATATATATATATATATATATATAGTTATACCTAGATTGGAAAATTTGTTCACAGTATGGTGGTTTTATTTCTAATCTCATATTTTTTTTTCGAAGCCTATTTGAGACACCTGAATTTTGTGTCCCTCAATATTTTGATAGGGAAAACATGAAAGCTATTACGTCTCAATAAGTGTATTAACAATGATCAGTATATAGGTATTTTTTGTTTGTAGTTTTGGTTTGTTTTAGTTTATATCTATAATTTATATAGACTGAATTTTGGGGTGAAATTTGGGATGTATAGTTTCTTTTAATTATAATCAGTCTCAAAATATCAAATGAATGTCCAAATGTTAGAAATATTTTCCTAATTTTTTTTTAAACATGCATATAATTTATCCTACCTACATATGTTAATTATTAAACTCAGCCGAGCAGGTCACAGCACCATATAATATAAGATTCCGATAATATAAGGAAAATTAAGTCATTATTTGTACATAGCCTAATAATTGTATCTTCCAATTAGTAATGGAATTAATTTCAATGTGTTTCGCCTTCCAAAGTAATTTATTTGAAAATTATAGTATTACATGTTTCTCCACTTCATCAACATTCACGCAGTTAAAACTCTTAACCACATATTTTTGTTCTCTCACGCTCACTTTTCCCTGATTCTGAAGGCGAGATATTTGTAGCCTTTTTTCCATTCATCTTGAGGAAAAGGCTTGGAACTTCCCATCGCCCCCATGCCTTTAAGCAAAAGCTTGTCTCGCTTTGGAAGGCTACACATTTGAAACCCTTATCCAATATGGAGTCAAAAATTGTTTGTGATAAAAGCTTCCATCTTCCCCCTTAATCTCCAGAGTTGAATTACTCATTACCCTTTTTATGGTCTCCTTTTTAAAACATCACTGAACCACACATTTTCTAATAAATAAAAAAAAAAAAATACAAACATCTCTATCATGAGCACACAAATATGAAAACTGCACGAGCTCCGCCCACTCCAGAGGTCCTCGACGGCCTACCCTTCTTATCAAGAAACTTGTGATTCAAGTAATCGCGAACTGCCTAATCATAATGTTGAAGAGCACCATCTTGTTGGAAAAAACAACCATCAACATTGGCTACACGTTCCAATTGTAGAAAGAGGTTTCAAAGCACCGCTAGATAATTGACACCTGTCACACTAATAGTCTGCTACTGAGCATCTTTGAGGAAAAATGGTCCAATGGCTTTTTAGAACAGCGAGATTTGTAGACTCGCGCTCGTACTCTTCAACAACAATTGAGTTGCTTTTACCCCCAAATTGAGTGCTATGATCATTCATGCCACCAGATAAGTTAAAAATTGCTTCATCACTGAAGAATATGTTGTTCAATATAGAAGGGTCATTTTGGTGATGGTGTATGGGTGTCTCACATAGCTGTATCATTCGATCAAAGTACTCTTCCTTTAGTTTTCCAACAACTTTTATTTTAAAAGGAAACATTTTCAAGTCTTTATGTAGTATACGTTGGATTGCTGAAGCATGAATTGCTCTTTTACGTGAGGCTTTATTTATGGAGTTCTCTTGGGTTTTTTTTAAAGCTTCTTCAATGATAGCAATGTTTTCCTCAGAACGGCTACTTCCAAGTCTTCTGTGGGTGGTCTATCAGCCACAAAGCCTGTTTCCATAAATCTAAAATGAATGAAATAAATTGTAGAGCGTGATGAACAAAAAGGCGTTCTATAGAAAGCACGGAGTCGTCTTTGAATCTGGGTTAGAGATTAGTAAACTTCCTGCCAGGCAGTGATTTTACACTTCATTTCCAAAGTCACCCATTTTGACCAGATGTAGAGTTCAACTTATATACCAACAAATTCTAATTTATTGAACTATAATATAAACGAAATTAAAGTCCTCGGTTTAAAATATGAAAAAATAAGTATAGGACAACTGAATGGCCCCATATATATATATATATATATATATATATATATATATATATATATATATATATATATATATATAATCTAACATTTATCTATTACTTAATACTAATTAATCATCATTAGATATCGAAATCATTGGTCTAGTTGGATGCCTCTCGACATGTGGCCTTTTTTATATTCTTTAGTTGTAAATTGAGGGCAAATCTAATTTATGAGGCCAAATATACGATAAAAACTATCATTTTCACCCGCTTGTATTTGTTTATATAGTAACAGATTCCCGTAGCTACTCAGGAAAGGGAATCCGTATCAGAAAATGATAACGGGCATAATGGCATTTGAGAAATCTTGCTAAAAAATCTGAAAGTTTTCGAAGTTTATATATATATATATATATATATATATATATATATATATATATATATATATATATATACAGTCAACATCTACGAAAGAAAATAAAACATGGGTGATCTGCAAGGTATTTCGACAAATCATCCTTTACAAAGCAGACTGAAGCAGAAGGAAACAAGAAGAATTTTCTACAAAGAAGACGCACACACGTATATAAAAGATAGGGATATTAGGATTATAAGGGCATTAACAGCTACCTGGAAACCAACCTTTTTAAAGAATTAAGGCTGCCGAAACAGAAGGTGACCATTGATAAAAGGGGTTTACAAAATTGAGGAGGGGGAGTCAAAACTAAATTATAAGATTACAATTTTATAATTCTTCTATTTGAGAAGTATTAACAATTTATAAGAGATGAAAATTATCAAGAATAAAACCGAAAATATATTAAACATAGGAATAACTAAAACAGTATAAACGCGTATATATGACAAATGAAGAATATAAGGTGAAATAAGCCTACCGAAACAAAAACATTTTCTAAGATGTGAACATTATCATGAATAAAACAGAAAATATACTAACCATAGGAATAACTAGTAAAGCTAATTATAAATTAGGTCAGTGATTTTATCTAAAGGTCATTCTTGAACATTTTTGTAATACAAGGGTCCAAAAAATACCTGCCGGGGCTGGGGTTAAACTTACAATTAGAAGTAAGCTGTATAATCGCAGATTCTAAAAGATTTCGCGAAAAGAACTCTTTCGATCTGTCGATCACAGAACTATTGCTCCAATTTATCCGATGAGAGTTTTCACTCAAATGAACAAATATTGCATTTGATGTTTGCCTAGTATTTACAGAATACTTATGCTGTTTAATATTTACTTCCAAATCTTTGCTACACTGGCCGATAAAAAACAAGGGACAATCTAAACACGGAATTTTATATATTATGTTGTTGTTTTCATTAGGATTATTTTTATTAACATTCCTTTTAGTGTATTATTATAGGAAAAAACAAAGTTTACCTTAAGAGATTTCAACAATTATTTTATGGTTTCAAAACCTCAAAAATAAGGTAAACTGACGATTTGCTTAGGGGTTTCTTTCTCACTGGTACTTTCAAATAAAACATTTTGTAGGTTTTATTATAGCAAATATCAAGTATATGTGAAGGATAACGTGAATCTGTACCAATTTTTCTTATATATTCAATTTCGTAATCCAAATTCTGGGAAGTGACAATGCGTAATGCACGTAAAAACATAGAGGAAAAAGTAGATATTTTGATTTAAATATGGTGGCCTGAATAAAAATGGACATAAGTTAAGTTATTGGTTGGTTTCCAATTTACAGAGAGAACCATTTCAATGAAAATTCAGTATTTAAATCCGCTTAATGGAACATGGTGCACACACACAATCCACCCAAAGAAATACGCACTAGTGCACTTCCAGAAATTACAAGAATGGTGTCGGCTCCCCGCTGCTGAGCTTGGGCCTACCCCTCCCGAGGTTCTCGAAAACACTAACACACGGAAACAAAGCACTACATCAAGTCATCACCAAAATGCGCCCTGGACCTGCCGGCCTTCCAGTCAAAATGATTCACGACCTCCCAGACATTATCTTCCCTACACTCACAAACCTATTAAACGCATTACTCGCCTCAGAAACCAAACAACTACATGCTTATTCCTCCGTTAGAACATTTAGACAAGATACTTGGTCATCATCTCTCTCCGGAGTTTCCATGGGGAGAGTGGCTAGTTCTCTCTATCTTAACATGGCTTCATGAGATGCCGTTCCATTAGTCCGGCTGTGACCATCGTTCATGAGATCATACATAAAACACAGAAATCACGACAGAAAATACTCACCGTCAGCAAGGAATTGGAGAAGGTCTTCAATAAGGTGTAGCATGAGGCACTTCTTGGAAAGTAGCCAAAATCACGCAGCTCCTTCTGTGTACCAGAAGTCTTCTCTCTCACTACCGTGTCGACAGGACGTGTCACATAATATACAATAACACAATATCACGACATTTCTCACCACTGCAAGCATTTCACAGGACAGCATATTGGTACCAATGCTCTTCATAATGTTCAGCAAAGACACCCTACCCCACTCAAAATCTGCAGGCACACGTACACACTGTCCTACGCCGATGACGAGACCTTTCTCTTCTGTGGTCAGCGCTACAACAGAATCGCGCTCCATGCACAAATAATCCTGGACGAGAACGCATATTATATTATAAGTGGTTCATAGCTACAAATCCTCAGAAGACACAGGTGCGACTCTTTGGTGCAATCAATCACCATATGCACAGCATACAAATACACAAACACACACCAGATCAAACCACAAAGACCAAACTAGACTCACATACATACACTTCACACAAAAATTCTAGGGACAACATTTATCAAACACCTAAGATTCGACACATATAAATACATACCATGCAAGGAATCTCATATAATACGGACTTGTCACTTCTTAATTGGTTCCTCTTGGTCCGGATTAGGTATGCAAGCTTTGTCTTTGCAGCTTCTATCAATTGTGCGCCATTTCTGAGTATTCGGTTATTTACTGCTGCCAAGGCATTGATGACATCAAAATCACGCGTTTTAGGGAGGTCCTCGTATCCTGAACATGTGTCATGATGTTTTGGGCTATCCTTTTGGATCTCCAGAACAAAGCTCTTAGGTACTGGAGTCTCTCAATTGCTCCTTGGATATAGAACTCATCCCGTTAAATGAAATTTCAGCTACAAATCCGACAGGAGCGAAGGAAGAACCTAATCAAGCTGATAGATTTTTCTGTATGGCCTTGGGCAGAAATTGCCCACTCGTCATCTTGTATGAAAATTAACGAATGTCCTTATGCACCAGTAGCCTGATGAGCATTTCATCTAAAATTTCTCCCTTACTCTGTCACGCATCCATCAACTTTCTCTGATCATTGTTAAAGATCTTCTGGATTTCAACGATGAATTTCGGAGTTTTGTTTGCGTCAGATCATTGACCATGGATATTTCTCTGCTGTCGTCTTGTAGTCGAATCATGAATCTTCTATCTCCTTCTGACGGTTTCTACCACCCTTCTACTGACTGTGAGGAAGTTTGTAATCTCCTTGTTTGTTCTTATGGCGCGAAAGAAATTGGAAAGTTTAAGATTTTTGAAATTCAATTATTCTTTCTAAAAATAAAGCAAAATTACTTATTGTTAAAAGAAAAAAAGACGGACAACAAAGGTAAAAAAATATGCTTAAATTTAACAGTGTAAAAGTGCAAACGAAAACCGTCTGCACCCTGTATCGATGGTAGGATAAATTAATAGATAGATCGCTAGTTAAGTATATAAATATGTAAATGTATAGATATGAGTTAAGCGCCTGGCAATTTAAAGAAATATACATTATAGCGCTCACACTAGAAAAGAACGGTCTTCGAAGCACTTTTAAGGAAACTATTTTTTATTATTTTTTATCATCATTTTCTTTAAACTTCTTAAATACGCTTCTATACGTTTAAATACGATATACTTTATGTTACTGTTCTTAAAAAATGGGGATTAATTGAACTTGACAAAAAGACCTAGGAGAAGAAGGCTTATATAATGACCGAATGTAAATCTAAAAAACTAAAAATACTAATGATATGCCAAAACTATGATAATTGTAAATTAAGGGAGAAAATACATAAAATGCATATAAGCAAAAGCATTAATAATTTTTTTTATTTTTTAAATTTTATAGAGCCCATCTGGCAACTGCCCATCTAGCAACTGCTCATTTGGGCATAAGTCGCCGAAAAACACGACAGGCTAGAACTAGGCTACTTTAAAATAAAAATATGAAAACATAGCAATGAAATAAAATGGAAAAACTTAACAACCAGGAAGCAATCTTCGGCAGCGTGATGAGGTCCCTCTCACCCCGGTCCAGGAGAGTGCTAGCTACAAAACAACAACAATAAACAAAAAACAAAAAGAACCTTAAATAAAGGGAAGAAGCCCGTCCTCCCCCCAAAAGTCAACAAGTCAACTCGTCCCGAGCACAAGGGACAGGCGGTAGAGACCCCGCCGCTCACGAGATCGGGACAGGTATCGTGCGCGAAGATCACCCAGACTGGGACATTCGACAAGAATGTGCCGAACAGTCTGGGGAACGACGCAGTCGTCGAAATAGGGCGCAGGCGAGTGCTTTATCAGATAGCGATGCGTCACACGAGTATGTCCAATTCGGAGACGACAGAAAGCGACCTGAAGCTGTCGCAGCATTATGAGATAGGTCCATAGGAACAGTCGTGGCACAATGGCACGCAACTTTAAGTTCCCTTCGACGGTCTTCCATCTTCTTTGCTAAGCAGTCCAAAGAGCTGCCCGTATTCCTGCCATGTAGTCGGTTTGAGGAAGAGCGAAGCGCTGGTCTGGTCGCAGAGTCCTCACGGACTCTTTGAAGCCCTCATTCCCCGCAATTTCTAAGTGACCAGGAACCCAGCAGAAGATAATCTCGTCATCTGCCAGGCTCACCAAAACTGTGGCGTCACGGATATCGCGAAACAGGGGATGCGGAGATTCCAATGCCCCGAGAGCACTCAGGGCGCTTTGTGAGTCGCTATAGATCACAATCCGGTCTCCGAACCGGGCACCTCGCGTAATCTCCCGTACCGAGTGGTGTATTGCCACTAGTTCGGCCGTGAAGACAGACGCAGCGCCTGGTAGAGCCCCGCCGACTTCAAACAGAGGGGATACGGCGTGGAAGCCGACCCCCTCTTGGGACTTGGAGCCTTCTGTATAACCTGGCACGGTTCCAACGTGACAGGAGGTGTGCTCCGAAAAGGTCGAACGCAATACTCCCGGCGCCGTACAAGCTTTGAGAGCAGAGGAGTGGCGACAAATAGCGAAATTTGGTACCCACCAGGGTGGGGTCCTGGGCAAAATCAGGGGCGCCACCGGCGTCCCTGGAGCAATATCTAGCTCTTGAGGGAGTTTACAGGCCCTAAACCCAAAGGGCTTAAGGTATGACTGGCGTCTCTCGGCGGTATAGGCACAGTCGAGATCAGCTGCGGATGCAGTGAAAGCTGTTGGCGACTGAGGAAACCGCTGTGCTCGCGTGTACATGCGAGTGATGCACTGCACGCGGCGCATAGCGAGTGGCATCTCACCAGCCTCGACCAGCAGGCTCTCGATGGGGAAAGTGCGGAAGGCACCGGTCGCAAGGCGAAGGCCGGTGTGTTGGATCAAATCCACCTTCCGCAATAAACGCTCAGCTGCGGATGCATAAAACTCGCATCCGTAGTAGAGCTTTAAGCGAACAAAGGATCGATAAATAAGTAGGGCAGTAGCCCTATCAGCGCCCAAAGCGCTGAACGTCACGGAACGGAGAATATCCATAGCGCGGGTACAAGAGAACCTGAGGCTTCGAATATGAGCCTCCCAGGAAACGGTGCGATAACACCACATCCTAGGCGCACCCCATTAAGAAACTAATCTGGGTCGGAGTAAAGACGTGGATGGCGGCAGAAGTGCACCACCTTAGTCTTAGCCAAAGAAAACCGAAACCTGTGCGCTTCTGCATAGCGAGAGACGTGGTTCAATGCCTGTTGGAGTCGAAACTCCAGAGTTGGCAAGTGGGCTCTGCTAAAAGAGATCGAAGGGTCGTTTACGTAGAGCGTAGAGAGAACATCTTCCGGCAGCACCGAAGTGATGCCGTTGATGCTCAGGGCAAAGAGTGTGACACTGAGGACACTTCTCTGCGGGACACCCTCTTCCTGCTCCTTTGGGCCGGAGAGGGCTCCCCCCACCCGTACGCGGAATCAACGATCTTGCAAAACTTCAGATATAAACATTGGGAGGCGTCCCCTCGCCTCCATGGTGTGGAGAGTCTCCATGATACCGTATCATCATGCGGTATCATAGGCCTTCTCCAGATTGTAATACGCCGTAGCGTAGTGCTGTCTACGAAGGAAGACCTCGCAGAAGGTATTTTCCAGTCGGAGCAGAGCATCCGAAGTGGAGTGAAACTTGCGGAAGCCGCAATGTGCAAGACAGCTGGCCTTCCCTTATAGAAAAAAGGCTAATCTAACATTTACCAATTCCTTAATCAACTTGCACACGAAAGAGGTTAGAGAGATTGGGCGGAAATCGGTCGGAGTAGAGTGATCTCTCCCCGGTTTGCGAAAGGCAAGCACAGTAGCGAGTCTGTAAGAAGACCCTCCACATAGATCCTGTTGAACAAATCTAACAGAAAGGCCATGCCTCGCTCACCCAGGGGTAGAAGCATGGCATACGGGACATCGTCTGGACCATGAGCGGTGTCCGCAAACGAAGCGAGAGCGGAGCACAACTCACTCACAGTAAACTTGTCGTTGAAGGGTTCTCCGCCTCTGGAGGTAAAGTCAAGCAGGCGGCCTCCCGCGACATCACGACGTGCATTGAATGCTGGCGGAGCAGCATTCCGGATAGAGAATGCGGAAAAAGTGGTCGCTAAGAATTCCACCACGGACGCGGGGTCCGAGATTGCGGTCCCATTCTCCTGGAGAACGGGAGGATGGTCCGGCAAGAACTTGCCCCGAATCCTTTTGACTCGCTTCCACACCTCTGCTAAAGGGTCTTTCCGTCCTTAGACTCGCGAAATGAGAGTCGATCCTGGGCCTGAACGGCCAGGATTTCTTTCTCAAGGAGATATGCACTACATTGCTTCGAAGAAGCGGGGTGCGGCTCACGGCAATTGACACACTTGGCCACACACGATTTGGACTTATCGTGTGCGGCCTTAGAGCAATTTACACAAACTTCGGGTGACCCCTACTTTGCACGTCTACAAGAACGATTCGTATGGCCGAAGCGGTGACAGTAATAGCACTGACGCGGCAGTGGCACGAATGCCTTCACGCGGTAGCGGTACCAACCGGCACGCACCGACTCAGGGAGCTTGTCACAGTCAAACGTGACGAAGAGTGTAGGGTTGGGTCTCGCGGCATCTTCCTGTTTCCTTATCACACGTTCGACCTTTACCGCCCCATAGTCTGCCAACTTCTGAGTGATGTCCTCAATGGAGTAGTCAACGAGTTCCCTCGCATAAACTACTCCTTTCACAAAGTTCATGGTAGAGTGCGGCGTCAAACTCACCGGGGTGCCATGAAGTGTCCGAAGAGTATTTATCTTGGCCACCTCGGCGGGATTCACCGCATTCACCCGAAGGCTTCCGTCCGAGAAACGGTTCACCTTTGGCTCTCTACCAATTGCACTAGCTAATCCTCTCCTCTGATGGATCATGTTATTCTTGGCCAACATGGTGCCATCAGTGGAGCGAATTTTGAGGAAGCGTTTGAAGCCAGCGGGCTAGAAAATGCCAGGTAACCTCTGAATCAGGGGCCTTGATGTGATCGAGGCTCCGCCCTGTGCACTTTTCGTCTTGGTCATAGTCAGGGGCGCCGCACCCAGGGGGTGCAGAGGGGCCGTATGTGCCTATCTTGGCTTGGTCGCTTGCCAGAGTGGCAGCAGACCCATCCGTCCCCGTAGCCTCCGCGGATGGAGAGGAGCCCCGAGTCTTTTTAGTCTTTCTTTTCTTTTTCTTCTTTTTAGGAGAGAAGGGCGGGGAATGAACCCGCTTCTCACCTTCACTGACAGAAGCTCCTAGGCCAGATGGACCTGCCTCAGCCAGGTCCTTCTCTGAAATAGAAAAGTTCCTCTTGGTCGCAGGGGCACTAGTCAGAGGAGATCCCTATCCTCCTTGTACTGCCTCGGAGGCCCAAGCCGTTTGATAAGGACCTTGCAAAGAGGCAAATTCGGGTTCGGTGATTGGCGCTAAGCCCGAATTCCCCTCCATGGAAGGCCCTACCGTCTGAGGCTGTGTTTCCTCAAGGACCATGTCTATCACAGGAGGGGACTCCAGTTGTCCATCCTCCCCCAGGACTTTGCAGGTCCCCTTGGCAGCGTCACCAGTCTTTTGTGGGGATGCACAGGCCTTGACCCCGGCAAGGTTTAAGATTCTTGCCAGCAGGTCTTTTGAGGGAAGCGACCGAAAGGGCTTGGCTTCCCTCTCCCCTCTAAGGGGGGTTGCCCTACTGAGCCGCGTCGATGGGGAGTGGCTGGCTAAGGGCTGCCTGCTGGCTTTCGTAGCAGTTCCCTTGGAAAGAAAAAAGGGGACTGCCGCTGGAAAAAGGGAGGCGCCCGAAAGCACCTCCAGACACAGGGGTGAGGGGGAGTCCCCTGCACCCGTAGGCGAAGGAGAGGAGTAAGCCTCCTCTCCGGTTAGAGAAATATGGAGGGTCCCCTGCGCAAGCACAGGGGGGGAAACCTCTATTTTTTCTGTGGAGCTGCCCGAGAGCGGCTCCGTCGTATGTACAGGGGGAGTCAAAGGGGGTTTTTTTGTTAGATTTACCATTGGGCATGGTGCCCCTATTTTTATTACGGGATGCAACCGCTCATCACCTCTCGCAGTTGCCCACACTGCAAGAAGTGCTTACAGGCCTGGCAGAGCCAGCCGCCGCCATTTGGGACCACCCCTTGTGCCTGGTGGCCTGGCATGCCATCGGCATGGCGGCTCCACCTTAGACGCGGCGTAAAAATGGATATAATGTGAAGAGGAGATAAAAAGGGATGTGAGGAAGGTATGGGTGGGGATGAAGCAGGTTGTTAAAAAAACACATCCCGAACCGGAGCTCAGGGGTTAAGGAACATTGTCCCCTCTCCCCTCAGCCCCGATCCGGGACGGTTGGCTTAAGAATGAGGTCAGCATCTACCCTGTGAAATTAGAGGCTGACCCTAGAAAGTTGTGGGAGAGGTATGAAAAGCGAGGAAATACAAGTGTTTCGAAGGAAAGAGAAGAGGCTAAGCTGGGGCCGGACGCAGCGCTGGATCCCGTCAGCACGGCGGCCAGGATGGCAAATCGCCGCGCCTCTTACTGGGAAAAGCATTAATAAATGGTGTTATGTACGAAACAACATAAATACATACCTTCATGCAGGAGTTACCAATCATAATAAAATGAAAGATTACTGTGGTTATCAAAGGTGCATAAAGACACTGAATGCTGAAAAGATAACGTAGATATAATTATCAAAAATACTGTTCTTATTATAAAAATAGCATGTCTATCATTACAAAAAATAACGAACTGATCATTATACAAATTAAGTCCTTAAAAGGATAAAAAATAGTGTCCTTATCTTTATGAAAAAAAGTCTATCATTATCATAAATACAAAGTAATCGTCTTTATCTTTATTAAAATACTGTCCTTATCATTTTTGCAAAAAAGATTCGTTATCATTAAAAAATAGAAACCTCATCATTATAAAAAATAGCTTATTTATCATTATAATTTAGCATTCGCATAACTAGCTTTTTCAAAATTATAAAAAATAGCGTGTTTAGCATTTTAAATAACAATATCCTTATCATTTTTAAAAATAGAGTTGTATCATTATTAAAAATACTCTCGATAATTATATAATTAGCGTCCTTATCATAATAAAAAATAATCTGCTCATTATTACCAAAAAGGGCTTATTTATTATTATAGACTAGCGTCCTTTCTATTACCAAAAATGCAAAAATAATTTCAATATCGTTTTTGAAATAGCGTACCTATCATTATAAAAATAGCTTCCTTAACATTATAAAAATTATCTTTATGCTTATGAAAAATATCATTTTTATCCTCATCAAGTATATGGTCGTTATCACTATTAAATCCTCCAGCCTTATCATTATCAAAAATACAAAAAATTGCGATAATATTCATATTCAAATAGCGTCCTTATCACTTTAAAAATAGGTGCTTAAAACTTAGCAAAACTCTTGTTATTATAATAAACAAAAAGGCGTACTAATTAGCATAAGGAATAATATCTTTTTTTTCTAAACAGAACATTTTTATTATTATCAAAAAGCGTCCTTATAATTATCAAAATACAACAATAGTGGCTTACTAGAAATTGAACTAGCTTCCTTATAATTATAGAATGCAGTCTTTATCATAATAAAAAATATTGTCATTATTATAATAAAAGAGTAGCGTCGTTTTTTATTAGCAAAAATAGCCTACGTATCATTATAAAAAATAGTGTAAGTTTCAAGATTCAAATAGCGTTCTTATCATTTTCAATAATTGCGTCCGTATCGTTATCGAAAATTGTGTTTCTCAGTATCAAATTAGCGTCCTTATACTGATATTACACCATGTTTATTATTATCAAAATATCATCCTTATCATTATCACAAATAGAATAATAGCGTTTATTCCTTTGAAAATAGCATCCTTATCATTATAAAAATAGCGTTCTTATCTTTATAAAAATGAAGTCATTATCCTATCCTTATAAAAAGAGAGTCATTATCCTTATCAAAAATACTTTCCTTTTCTTTATAAAAATAGCGCCCCTTTCTCTATGAAAATTAGCCTATTTATTTGTATAAAAATAACGTCCTAACTTTTTATAAAATTGCTTACATATCATTATAAAATTAACGTCGAATTCATATATAAAAATATCATTCTTATCATTTTCAAAAGTAGAAAAATATTCTAATTATCCTTGTTTAAATAGCGTGCTTATATTTTTTTTAAAATAGCGTCCGTATCAGTAAAAAAGTCTTTAACCTTATACAGAATAGCGTGCGTCTTTATTATTGAATAATTTGCTACTTATTATCATCCAATCTAGCGTCCTTAACAATACCACAAGAGCCCCATTATTATTATCAATAAAAGCGTCCTTAATATTATAAAAATAGATTCTTTATAATTACAAAAAATAAACGTCTTTATTTTTATTATTAAAAATAGTGTCATCATCATTATTATAAATATTGTCCTTATCTTTATCCAAAACAGCTTATTTAAAATTTTAAAAAATAGCGACTTTAACTTCAGCATATTGAGCATCAAAAATATCTCCTGATAACTATTAAAATAGCGTCCTCATCAATATTAAAAAATAGGGTCCTTATTATTATAAAAAATACCGTGCTTATTACAATAAAAACGTACTCTTTATCATCAGTATCAAAAATAGCATCATTCACATTATCAATAATAATGTAATTACCATTATTAAAGCAGCCTCTCTATCATTATAAAATGCTTTTTTATCATTTTTAAAATAGCGCAGTCATTAAATACCAAAAAAGAGTCCTTATCATTAGAGAAAAGTGTCCTTAACATTATGAAATTACCATCTTTGACATTAACATTTTATCGTCTTTATCATTATTAAAATATCATTCTTGAGCTTATATAAATAGCCTGTGTATATCATTAAAAATTAGAGTCAATATCCTTTGTTAATTTACCATCTCTATTTTAGCAAAAATAGATTCTTTATTATTATCTAAAATAGGGTTATTAATAACATACCAATAGTCCTTATCTTCTCCACAAAAACGTCGTTATCATTATCAAAAATACTAAAATAGCGTCTTTATAAGGAAAAATAGCCTATCTAATCCTTATAAAAAATATCTTCGTTATTATAATAAATATTTAGTGTCCTCTTTAAAAAAAATATTCCTCTAAGCATTTTAAAAAATAGAAACCTTATTGTTATCAAAATAGTTTCTTATTTATTATAAAAACAGACTTTTTATCTTTATAAAATTAGCAGATTTTAGCATTAACAAAAATTGTCATTACCTCAAACAAAAAAGGCCTTCCATATCGTTGGGGAAAATATTGATCGATATCATTGTCTTCATTAAAATAGCGTCTTTACCATTATAAAATTTAGTTCTTAATTAAAAATAATTGTCTTAGCACTATCGTTATAAAAAATAGCGACTTTATTATTATGAAATTATCGTCCTTATCATTATAAATAAAAGCCCGTTTTTCGTTAAGAAAAATATCATCCTTATCATTTTCAAAAATAGCCTACTTATCATTATCAAAAAGTGCCCTTATCATTATAAAAAATAACAGCCACATCATTAACAAAAGAGCGAACTTAAAAAAATCGCCCTTTTATTATTATCATAACTAGCGTCCATATCTTTATCCGAAATAATCAAGTTATCATGAAAAAAAATAGAACCGTTCGAATTATGAAAAAGATTGTCCTTAACATTATACAGAATAGCTTATTTATCTTTATCAATTTAGAATCCATATCATTAATAAATATCGTCCGATTCATTATCAATAATCGCATCATTAGCAAAAATAGTGTCCTTATCATTATAAAAAATAGCGTCCTTAACAACATCAAAACTCGCGTCCATATCATTATTAAAATAACGTCCTTATCATTATTAAAAGTGCGTCTTTATCTCTATCAAATATAGTGTCCTTATCATTAAAAAAACATAAAACCATCCTCATGATTCAATTATAGCTTCCTTGAGATTTTAAAAATAGACTCGTTGTCCTTATGATATGTCGCAAAAACAGCCTATTTACCATTGTCCAAAATATCGCCCAAATCATAAAAAAATAACGTCGTTATCATGATAAAAATGTGGCTTTTTAGTATTTAATATTTCCCTTATCATTATTACAAAAACATCCTTATCTTTATAGAAAATAGCGTCTTATCAATATTAAATTATTGTTCTAATCATTAACAAAATAGCGTCCTTTTGCTGATAAATATAAAAATTTATCATTAGAAAAAAATTGGGTGCATGTAATTATAAAATTAACGTCCTTATCATTAACAAAAATAAAAAGGGCGTCTTTTTCCTCCTTAAAATAACGAGTTGCCTAATCATTAGGAAAAATAGCCACATTATCATTATAAAAAATAACGTTCTTATAATATGAAAAATAGTGTCCGTATATATATATATATATATATATATATATATATATATATATATATATATATATATATATATATATATATATATCATCCATATCCTTATCAAAATTACCTTGCTTATCATGAGAAAATGTAGCGAAATATTAATTGTAAAAATAGCGTACTTATCCTTATCAAAACTAGCATCCTAATCAGTAAATAAAGAGCGTCTATATCATTTTTTAAATAGCCCATTTATCATCATCAAAATATTAGTTTTATTATTAAAAATAGTGTTATTATCCTTATCAGAAATAGCGTCCTTATCATTATCAAAAATAGCCTTTTATCATTATACAAATTCCGTATTTATTGTTAGCATAAATATCGTTCATATTATAAACAAAAATAGTGTTCTCAAACATAGCATCCTTATCATTATGAAAAATATCGTTTTTATCATTATAAAAAAATAGCGTACTTATTTTTAGTAGCCTGCGAGTCTAGACGCGAACGAATTTAAATCTCATTATGTCTGTCGGTCCCCGTTTTTCTTTTTTTGATTTTGTAATACCACTATAACTATTCGGCAGATTCTAACCAAATTTGAAAGACTTATGTCTTTTTACATTATCTTTTGAAAGATATAATCGTCAAAGTCATCCCAAGGTTAGCCATGGAATTATTTTCTTTTTAATATAACATTATAATATTCGGAAGATTCTAACGAAATTTGAAACACTTTGGTTGTTTTACATTTTTTTTCGAAGGATATAATTGCCAAAGATCTCCTAAGGTTAGCCCTGAAATTAAGTTTTTTGGCAATAACATCATAACTATTCAGTCGATTCTAATAAGGTTTGAAACTTGTATGTTGTTTTACATTCCCTTTCGAGGGATAGCATTGACGATCCTTCTAAGGTTAGCCCAGGGATTATTGAAAGTTCTGAAGGTAGCAAGGTCATAAATCAGAATAAGTGAGGGCACACCACTTTTTGGGCAACAGACCTTGTTATTATTTATTTAAAATTGTACTTATCCTAATAAAAAATAACACTTTTCATTAATGTCATTCATTTTATCAATAATAGTGTCAGTTTCATTTGCAAAATATACCGTCCTAATCACTATCATAAATAGCGCCCTTAATAATACGATAATATCAAAAAGTGCCTCCATATCATTATAAAAAATAATGTCTTTATTATTAAATAAAATGCGGCATTATTTTTCTCAAAAAATAATAAAAGTGTTCTCATTGTTCCAAAATAGTGTTCTTATTCTTATCAAAGAACAATAGCGTCCTTATGATTATTCTCATAATCAAAAACCGTGTTTATCATTGGAAAATTAACGTCCTAAACTTCTCAAAAACAGTGTCCTTATCTTTATCATAAAAAGGCTTCCTCCTTGATTCCTAAATATGTCCTCGTCAGTATGAAAGATAATTTGACATTAGAAAAAAACGTCATTATCATGATTGAAATATCGTCGATATATTTATCATAAACAATGTCTTTATCATTGCCAAAAATGGCGTCAGGATTATACCAAAAATAGCCTTTATATTATTTTTGCAAATAGCATACTTATTATTAATAAATAAGGCATTATTAACATTATTAAAAGCATCCATTTCTTATAAAAAAATAGCATCCTTATCACTATAAAATTAAAACAATATTGTCCTTATTGATATTAAAATAACTTCTTTATCATTATTAAGCTATATCGTAATTATCATTATTAACAATACAGTCCTTATTAAAAAGAAATTAGCGTCTTATGATTATTAAAGAGAGCGTGCTTTTCATTAAAAAATAGCCTTTTTATCAGTAGCAAAACAGCAGCTTTATCATTATCAAAAATAGTGCCTTTAACAATATCCAAAAGAGCGTGCTTATCATTATCAAAATAGCTTCTTTATCATTATAATAAAATAATAGACTCCTCATGATAAAAAATTTAGTCCATTTCATTATGAAAATTAGTGCCCTTATTTTTATAAAACCCTCGTCATTATCATTATAAAAATCCTCCGTTTCATCATAAAAAGAGCCTCTTTATCATTAGCAAAATGTATTTCTTCATCATATTAAAAAATATCTTCCTTATCAAAGATAGGGTTCTGATCATTATAAAAATAGCGTACATATCACTATCAAAAGTAGCGTCCTCTTTATTTATAAAATACTTTCCTTATTATTATCATTATTAAAATAACATCGTGTCCTTTTAAAAAACTAATACATTTTTCTTTTTAAATATAGCGTCTTTATCATTAAATCAAATAGCCTTACTCTTCAGTCGCATCCGAGTCTAGTCGCGAGTGACTTTACATTTCATTATGTCGGTCGGTCCCCGTTTTGATTTATTGTTTTTGTAATAACTATTTGGCCAATTCTAACGAAATTTGAAACCCTTATGTTCGTTTACATTATATTTCGAATGATGTAATTTACAAAGTCATTCCAAGATTAGCCTGGGAATTATAGTTTTTTCAATAACATCATCACTATTCAGCCAATTTTTACATTCTCTTTCGAAAGATATAATTACCACGGTCCTCCCAAGGTTAGTCCGGGAATTATTAAAATTTTTGAGGGTCGTATGGTCATAAATCAGAATAAGTGAGAGCGCGCGAATTCTTAGTCACACACCTTGTTATTATTAAACATAGTTTCTTACCATTCTCAAATAGCATACATATCATTATAATAATATATATCATTATCATTTAAAAAATAACGTGCTTATAATTAGAAATATAGTGTCCTTATCCTTAAAAACAATGACTCTTCCTCATTATAAGAAAAAAGAGCTTTTAGCATTAGCAAAAATAGCGTGAATATTATTTAAAAATACCAAAATATTGTCCTTTGCATTATTAAAGTTGCTCCATATGATTATAAAATTAAGTAATTATTATTATGAAAAATGGCATCTTTATCATGCTATAATAGCGTCTTCGTCATTATCAATAATATTCTTTATCTTTTGCAAATACTGTATTATTAGAATAAATAGCATATTTATCATTATAAACTATAGTGTGCTTATCGTAACCAAAAAGAGCGTCAATTTCATTATAAATATAGTATCCTATCATCTTAAATTAAAGTCCTTAACATTATCAAAATAGCACTTTTATCATTATGAAAAATAGCACTCTCATCATTATTAATCATGGCGTCTTTATCATAATTTAAATTGTGTCATTATCATTATAAAAAATAGCGTCCTATCTTTATCAAAAAATGCGTCCTTATCTTTATAAAAATATCTTCTTAAACGTCACTAAAAACTGACGTCCTTATCATTCTCAGAATAGCGTCCTATCATTAGCAAAAATAGCATCCTTATCATTAGCAAAAATAGTGTACTTATCATTATCAAAATAGCATCCTTATCTTTAGCAAAATATACAGACTTAGCGTAATTATGGTTAAAAATATTTTCCTCATCAGTATATAAAATAGATTAATAACCTTATCAATACTAATGTAATTATCATTATTAAAGTAGCCTCCCTATCATAATAAAATGCGTTTGTATCATAGTTATAATAGCGCAGTCATTTTATACCAAAAAAAGACTCCTCATCATTAGAAAAGTGTGTCCTTAACATTATCAAAAATAGCCCTTTTTTCACTAGAAAAATTACAGCCTCATCATACGAAATAGCTTCCTTATCATTATCAAAAATACTCACCTATAATAGGTAAAATACCTACCTCATGTTTCCAAAATATTGGGACTTTATCATTATAACAAATAGCGTCCTTATATGTATAAAAATAGCGCCTTTATCATTATCCCAAATAATATCCTTTATAATTAATTATCAAAAACTTCATCCTTAACTTTCTCAAAATTACCGTCCTTATCATTATCACAAATTTTCCTAAGCTTTCTCAAAATTACATTTCTCATCATTAAGATAGCGTAATTACTATCATCAAACTAGCTTCGTTAGCTTTTTTTTAATTATAATCCTTTTGATAATAGAAAATAACGTCACTACCGTCATCAAAAATAGAGTGCTTTACCTACATTATCAAAATTAACGTCCTGTTTCTAATCAAAGTATGCTCCTTATCATTTTCTTAAATAGCCTTCGTATCGCAATAAAAAATAGCGTTATTATGATTAAAAAACTAGCATTTTTTTATTAATAAAAATAGCGTCATTATACAGATCAAAACAGCGTAGTTTTTAAATTTGAAAAATAGTGACCTTATCATATCAATAATAGGTTATTATCATTATAAAGAGTAACTTTTTTTTTATTATTAAAAATAGTGTTCCTATCTTTAGAAGAATAAGGTTCCTTTAATTATCTAAATTCGCGTTCTTATTATTTTTATAAAAAATAGCGTTCATATCATTATTAAAATTAGCGGCCTTATCATTATAGTTTATACATCTCCTATATTACATCAAATTTCAATAGTTTTTGCACCTGCTCTATTCGCAGTAAATTTTGTGTACATTTTAAGTAATTATGCAAATAAGTTTATATTTTGCAGGTTAAAAATTGTTTAGCATTATAATAATAATAATAATAATTATAATAATAATAGTGGTTGAGTTAAAAATGAACAGAAAATGTAAGAATAGCTCCGACAGATTTTGCTATGTTTGCGGCAAAGTGACTTTTCCCGAGCAGCAAAGTACAATCCCTCCTGTAATTAAATCTTTGTATCATGCATATTTTGGACTAAGGCTAAGAGATCAAGATAAAAGTTTTGCACCATATATCTGCTGCAAGGGATGCTACATAAGTTTAAGACGCTGGAGTCAGGGCGAACAGAAGTACCTCTCTTTTGGTGTTCCCATGGTGTGGAGAGATGGCAAGGACCACACTACGGACTGCTATTTTTGCATGACAAATCTTAAAGGTGAGCATTGTATCAAGTATTTAAGCTTTCTGTATTATACTGGCTCCTGAAAATTTCATTATTATGCAAAGACTTAGCATAAAATTATAAACTAGCATAGTTCACTTCAGCATGAACATATCCTTTACTAAACATTTATGTACTATCTGCAACTCCAAATCAATTCCTTTATGTAATATGCAATTATATTTTCCACAGGTATAAATAAGAAGAATAAACGCAGTGTGGCATATCCGGATGTTCCTTCTGCCATCAAACCCCTGCCCCATGGCCCAGGAATTCCTATACCTTCTCCCCCTGAACATATAGAGGTACATGAAGAGATTAATATGGAAGTTGACCAAGATTATGAGACATCTGAGTCTTATCAGGTTTCCACACATGATATGGTCGCAAGACTATTCACTCAAGTTCAGTTAAATGACCTGACCAGGGATCTGGGGGTTTCAAAGGCGAATACACAACTTCTTGGCTCTCGACTTCGGGAAAGTAATCTTCTCGCTTAAGAAACAACATTTTGGGGGGTACAGAAATAAAGAACAAGAGTTTCGAAGCTATTTTTTACAGCATTCTTCCAGCTCTTTAGTGTACTGCGCCAATATTAAAGGACTTGTTGAGGCCCTTGGAATTCCCTACAACCCATTAGAATGGAGACTGTTTATAGATTCCTCCAGTAGAAGTTTAAAAGCTGTGTTACTGAATATTGGTAACAAGATAGCTTCCGTTCCAATAGGCCATTCAATCCAACTTACTGAAAGTTATGAAAAAATTGCTGGATGGAATAAATTACTCTAGCTATAAGTGGAGGATATGTGGTTACTTAAAGGTAAGATCATTTTACACTTGGCATTTCTAAGCTTTTTGATATTGACATTTTCATTTTTAATTGTTAATACTTGTATACACCTTTTGGTCAACTTACATTTTACAAGAATGCAAATCTGGAAATCATGAGTCATTTTTTAGTTATATTTTTTGTTGAAGTGTGTCCCTATAGGTTAATGCATCCTATTGGGTTAATGGGGAACTTTTCCTAATTAAAAAAGTATACAACACAACTCAATAAACTCAAAATAAGATGTACATATATCCAATTAGTTCCAATACGATGATTTAATGCATCGGCATACAGGATTTTTCAGTACATATTCATATTCTTATTGTTTTAAGAAATATTACTTTGAATTTGTTTTTAGAAATATTACACTGAATTTACATACTGTGTTAAATTTTTTTCAGGTAGTGTCTCTTACGCTTGGGACGCAAACAGGCTACATGAAGCATCCCTATTTCCTATGTTTATGGGACAGTCGTGCAGATAGTATGCACTATGAGAAGAAGGTTTGGCCTCCACGAGAAGCATTTAGAATTAGATCAAACAATGTGATAGCTGAACCTTTAGTGCCTCCTCAAAAAATACTCCTCCCTCCACTGCATATAAAGCTTGGCATAATGAAAAATTATGTCAAAACCCTTAATAAAGTAGGCCAAGCTTTTAAATTTCTTCTTCAAAAATTTCCACAAATCAGTGACGCTAAGCTCCATGGGGGAATTTTTGATGGACTTCAAATCAGGAACTTGATCAGCAATTTGATGCATCAATGAAGGATATAAAAAAAATGCCTGGGAAGCTTTCAAAGCTCTAGTTAACAATTTTCTAGGCAATAAAAAAAGCCTAGAAGTATATGTTGCCCTGGTCAATCAGCTCTTAACAAGTCTCAAACATTTGGGAGCTCGAATGTCTATAAAGATACACTTTTTACAGTCCCATCTGGATTATTTTCCCAACAACTGCGGGGATTACAGTAAAGAACAGGGGCAAAGATTCCACCAGGACATAAAAACAATGGAATCTAGCTACCAGTGTAAATGGAACGGAAACATGCTTGCTGACTACTGTTGGTGTTTGAAGCGTGATGCACCAGATGACAGGCACAAACGAAAATCGTCAAGGGCGTCTGTTCTTCGAAATTATAATTATTTTCTTTATTATGTTGCATTATTTTATTTTTTGTTTATTAAAAGAATTATAGTTTACATACGTGTATTCTTGTTTATATGATATAACAGTAATAATGCATTATTAGATAGAGAAAGGTTTTTTTTTTTAATTCAGAAAAAATGAGGTAATCTCAATGAAAATGGTGTATGCTGAAATGAGAAAATCTGACCTGATTGAACCGATATACATTCATTTTTGAGCTCAGGAGGTTGGATTCATTAAGAAACCACAAAAAAATCCTGGGGAACCTAAAAAATTTTTTCCAACGCAGGCCTGTGTAATCAAAAATAGCCTTTCGATCATTATAAAAAGAATGTTCCGATCATTATCAAAAAAGCATTCATATCATCATCAGAATTAGTAGCGTATTCTTCATTATCGAAAATCTTGCTCTTATCATTATAAAAAATATCATCCTATCATTAGCAAAAAATAGTGTCTTATCGAAAATAACCTACTTATCATTAGCAAAATAGCGTCATTATTATAAAAAATACCGTTCTTATCATTATAAAAATAGCCTACTTATCATTATCATTTTAAAAAAATAGTGTCCATATAATTATCATTGTCTTTTACGCTTGAGATGGATTTATTATTAAAATGGGGAAAGGTTAAATAAAATATTTCCTGCCTATCAAACAGAATTTCTTTTCCTGTACGATAAGATGAGTAAGCGCTTTATATCAATATGATAGTGTATACCCCAAAATATAAAATGGTAATAATAAACTTTCAGACCCGACCAGAAATAAGATTCCTAATTAAGAAAGACACTTACTCTAAAAAGCGGATTCAAGACATGTTTGTTTAATTTACGAAACAAATATTTTCCAGTAGAATTGAGAAACCCGTCATAACGCGAAATATATTACTTAGGTTAGAAAAAAGATTAATTCCTTGATATTTCGACGGACCCTCAAGATATACATAACCATTGTTTTTCAATGTAAAGTTGCAATAATTCAATAGTATATTAAGTTGATGTGCAATTACTAGACAAAAACATTTTCCACGCTTATGAGAACGAGTTGAATTTACATATGATCGGGGTATTATGAGAGAGGTACGGTGATTTAAATCCGTACTTGCTATGCGATCAGTGTTCTAATAGACAATGGGTTACTTAAACGCGCTAAAAAATGTATAGACTCAAGCGACAGTGCGCATGTGATCACTGGAGTTTGGGATCCATAAATATTTTGATTGAACCAGCGTGTATATAAAGTAGTGCAGGCGTCATTTCTCAATCCATGCTCCTCTTTCTACTCTACTTCACCCTAACTATGACGCTCCCCAACTACATACATATGGTGCAAAGAGAAAGTTAATGTTGGCAATGGAAGAACTTAGAGAAGTGTGAAAGAATTCTTTCTAGAATATTTTTTTCAACCTACTTGATCCTTAAACCTTTCCTTAATGGACGCTTCTTTGTGTCTGATTTAATATTTCCACTGATTTCTTCTTATTAAAGTCAAGTAGAACGCATTATGTATACTATATTACTTATATGACATTTTTTTTCAAAACAATGAATGTACAACGTTTCCGCAAACATAGATTACGAAACAATATGCAACGAAAATTCACTTTTTTCTTGTTCCTGAGTTAAAAGTGTTATTTTCAATTTGTTTTTACCTAAAGTTAATGAAAACTCTATTTTTAGCCCCAAATTTGCTTATGTAGCTACTGCACTAAATTTCCATATTTGCCTATTTGGAAAATAATGCCAGGGCATTATTAATTTCTGAAAAAATGAAAATATATAAAGGCTTAATATTTTCAAAGAATTGAAAATTCTAAATTTGTTGTTGAATAATATTTTCTTAAGGAAACCTTCTAAAAACTTTCTAGATTTTTTGAGAGATTTCTAGAATTTAGTAGAATTTGTTGAAGTTTCAAGAATATTCTGCAATAAAAGGAATTGTATAATAACACTGAGAGGCCGGGAACAAAAGTTCTGTTAGTATAATTTAATGCCCAACTTGTACATATATTGTTTACCATTAATACCTTTCACTTCTAACCGCATTTTTTACAAATTAGTTGACAAAAACTTCTGGTAGAGATGCAGCGGTTGAATTTCGCTTATTACGAATGCTGATTTTTTTCTAGACTCATTTGTGTTTCTTTCTCGATTGAATTTCGTGCTAGGATTGGGGCTCAGGCTTGGGCCGTTGTATTTCATAGGTCAGGTGGAAATCGATCAACAGGAGGGAAGCTTCTTGCATCTGAAACAGAAGATATCGTTGGAATACGTTGCAGGAATCGATGGGAGAAGTTAATGGTATCGTTGTGAGAAGTTGCAGGTATGAGTATCACTAGGAAATGTTGCACGTATCGTTGGAAGAAGCTCCAAGTATCATGGGCGAATATGCAGATAGCGTTGTAAGTATTTGCAGCTATTGTTGTGATAATTTGCAGGAAACATTAGGAGAAGTTGCAGGTATGGTTGAGAAAAGTGGCAAGTATCGTTGGAATAATTTGAAGGGATCGTTCCAAAAGGCTGCAACTGTAAATGGAAAGTTGATGATATCCCTGGGACAAGTTTCAGGTATTGTTGGAAGATGTTGCAAGTATCGTAGGAAAAGTTGCATGTATCTTTAGGATAAGTTGCAGGTATCATTGGGATAGGTTGCAAGTATATTTGGGAAAAGTATCAGGTATTGTTGGGAAAGGTTGTAGGTATCGGAATAAAAGTTGCAGGTATCGCTAGGAGAAGTTGCAGGTATCTTTATGAGAGGTTGCAAGGATCAAGAGAAAAGTTGCAGATATCCCCCGCATAAAGTGCACATAATGTTGGGATATGCTGCAAGTATCTTTAGGAGTATTTGATTGCATCGATGGGATTAGTTTGACCTATAGTTCTGAAAAGTTGCAAGTATAGCTGAAATAGGTTCCAGGTATCGTTCGGACTATTTTCAGGTCTCACTAAAGGAAATTGCAGTTGTTAAGGGTGAAGTTGAAGTTATTGTTAGTAGAAGGTGAAAGTATCGTTGGGAAAAGCTGCAGGGATCGCTGGGAATAGAAAGTTGCAATTATCGTTAGCGTAGTTAAATTGCAATTACTAATAGTGTAGTTAGATTTTGAAGGTATCGATAAGAAATGTAGAAGGTATCGTTCGGTGAACTGGCAGCTATCGTTGGAACAAGTTAGAGTTATCACAGGCAGAAGTTGCAGGTATCGTTGTCAGAGGTTGAAATAGCAATTGATAAAGTGAAATTAATCGTCTAGAGAAGTTGCCGATATCGCCGGGAGACATTGCAAGTATCGTTGGGAAAATTTGCTGGTATCATTAAGAGAGGGTGAAGATAGTGTTGGAGAAATTGCAGTTATCATTTGGAAATTTACAGGGAACGTTTCCAGAGATTGGTCGTATCATTTGGAGAAGTTACAGGTATGGTTGAGAGAAATGCAGTTATCGTTTTTAAAAATCCCAGTTATCGTGGGGAGAAGTTACGCATGTTAATTATCTTAACAATAGAATATCTCAATATAGTTAGGGGAAACGAGAAATTCACTTTTTACCTTTATCTCTACGATATGCAAATATATTTATAAATAGATAGATAGAAAGACTATAAAACGTTTGTTTGCTACATGGATGCATTACCTGAATATGCATTCTGTTGCATTCTTTGTTTTATTGCTGGCTCATATTCTTTCCTTGTTAAAAAATTCGAATAATGTAGTCAAAAATAAACAAATTCATTTTTAAAAACATATTAAAATAAAAATGCATTATTTGGTTTCTTTAAATCCACGGATTCATCTATATAGGAATTTTATTTTTAGAGGAATAAGTCTTCCAAAGTGTGCCATCCAGATTTGTGATAGGCTTGAAAGAACAAGTGCAGCCCACTGGTCGTAGAAGAAGCCCATTAAAAATAAATTATTTATACTAGCTTCGATTAAAGGGTTAAATTAAAGGCTGAAATAGCGATAACTCTTTCTTCCCCAAAACTAATTGGATAGAGATGATTAATATCTCCTCCTTCTGAGAACATCAAATTTAAGAAACTCCTAACTCTAAAGTTTGTATAAAATTTCCGATTTATAATATTTAAAGAGAGAGACATATGACAGAACCAGTACTATAAACTCTTAATAAAGCTTCCAGCCACCAGTCTTTTGCTCTTTACCAGTCCTTGGTAAAGTCTTCATCAAAAAAGAGCAAACAGACACTTCAGATGCTGTCGGCATTCAGGGGCAGACGTTCTCCTTCTACGATATCACTTATCTGCAAGAAGCTGTCAAGCTTCAGGTCTGATTGCATCGTACATCAAAACGTCGGGCAGTCCTCAGGTTAACACGAGAAAATCTGTTGCAGCGACTGCCTGCCTACCTACCTTCGTCAGTTCTACCACTACTGATTCACATATAGACTCGTCAACACTAGGGATCTGTCCTCTGCCAATTTTCACTGATACATTATCTTCTTAGCCCCCCCCCCTACGTGGACTGACTCATTCATTCCTCAAAAGGAGAGCAGAATATCCCCTTTTTGATTGTTGCGGTATGTGAATAACTGACTACTAGTCTACCACATTAATCGTGGAAGGAACAGTGAAGTGCAAACTCAGAACACTTTGTTGGGCTACCTCTATGAGGCAGCGCGGGACATAGTCGCCTTTATTAGAGAACAGCGTGAGCTCGGGCTATGAGACACTTTTAAAAGAATTTTCAACGCCAGTAATGAACGAAATTCAAAATACTAGGAGGCCGCATCCATTGAAGAAAGCGAGAAGACAACGCAACTTGCAGATACTTCCTTTGGGTATAAAGTCACATAGGCTTTAGCTTTTTTTAAAGAAGGTATAGTGTATCTATAATGTTTTTTAACCATTTTAAAAATATTCATTGAGTTAAGTAATATTTTCTTAATCTTGTATTCGAGATTCTTACCATTCTTACCAGTATACAAGACGAATTTTGGCGTTTTATTGTAAATAAATCGGGTTTAATTTGAACGTCTAGACGCTTTCAAACCTTTACTATGAATCTTGTTGAAACATTGAGCAAATACGAGGAGGGCTTCGCCACTCCGCCTTACACGAGATTGCGCTTTGCTGGCAGACTTTCGGTCTGTGGCCTACGGACTATCATGATTCTTTTTTTTCTCCATCTAAATTTGTTCTAATCATTTCCATGCCAAAATTTTAATAAATTTTATTAACTTCACCATTTGTGATTCTTTTAGTTTTAAAAAATTCACAAAAATTCGATACTCATATTTATTTCTGAGTTCAACATTTTACTTTTTTATATTATAAAGGAACCAGGCAATGGCTTCGCGACTCCAGCTTGCGCTTCGCTACTAAGATTAAAATCTAAAATCTTAAAAAAAACAGCCCTGGTTAAATTTTAATAAATTTTCTGAACTTCACCAATTGTAATTAATTTTCTTTTAAAACATTATAAAGCATTGGATAATCATATTTATTTTTTCTGAACTAAACTATTTTACTTTTTCAAACTAAAGAAATTCGTACAAATTACCTTGATAAAAATTTAAAATGTACTTAAGTCATAACCAAACTAAGATGAAATTGGATTATTGGATTATTATTCAAATAATCCCCAAAATCACGTTCTTAAATTATAGAGTTGTGATTATTAGAAATAACTTTGAAAAAAAAAATTAAATATAGTTAGGTGACAACCCCCCCCCCCCTAAAAAAATATCTCGTTCTTAAGATTAAAATTTAAAATCTAAAAAAAAGCAGACATGGTTATATTTTCATAAATTTTCTGAACTTCGCCAATTCTAATAATTTTGAAAAGGAACTCTAAACTAAATTTACCCCCTTTCAAAATAACACGTTGCTAAAATGTAGTTATAGAAGATATATAAAATTAAATTTTCTAAACTTCACCATTTATAATTCTTTCGGTTTTAAAAAATTCACAAAATTTCGATACTTATATTTATTTCTGAACTTCACCATTTTGTTTTTTTATATTATAAAAGAATTATTAAAAATAACTTTGATAAAAAACAAGTCATGACCAAACTAAGATGAAATTATTATTCAAATACTCAAAACCATCCCCTTCTTAAATTATAGAGTTAGTGATGGTGAGGAAGGATAATTGCATTTTCCGTATTTTGTTTAAATAATTTCAAGTTCATTTTAGTACCGAATATTTGAAACCAGATATCCCCCCCCCGCCCTTTTGACACGATAAACCAAACCCCTACAAAGATACTAAATCCTACATTTTTTACCCATCTCAGCAAACACTGTCTACCCACACACTTTGAACATAGCACGTCTACTATCATTAACAAATCCAGTTTGTTTATTAAAAGGAACAGTTAATGCTGTTTGAATAGAACTTCATTTAAACACATGGCTTATTGAGCTAAAAGGTATAATTCGTAGAAGTTGCAGGTATAGCTAAAAAAAGTTGTAGGTATCGTTAGAAGAAGTTGCAGGTATCGTTTTGAGAAGTTGCATATATCGTAGCTAATTTGAGGTATCTATCTGAAAATTTGCAAGTATCGCTGGGAAAAGTTTCATTTATCGTTGTAAGAAGTTGCAGGTATTGTTTGTAGACATTAAGGTTATAGGTAGGAGTAATTTATGAATCGTTGGGAGGAGTTAAAGGTATCGTTATGAACAGTTGCAAGTATCGATAGGAGTAGTTGAAGGAATCGATGGAAGAAGTTGAAAGCAGTTGAAGGAATCGTTAGGAGAAGTTGCCGGTATCGCACGTAGAATTTGCGGGTACCCTTGGGTTTATTTAAAGGTATCGGTGAGAGAAGATCAATCATGACTAATCCTACCTCAACCTTGCCTGTTTCACGCGACTCAGTAAATTTTTATTCTATACTAGAATAATAAATTCAATTTGCATAGCCAAGTGAAAATTGGACAAGTTAAAATAGGTCTATTTGACCTATTACTTAATAAAGTAAATTCAATAGAACATACTTTTATCTTTTACAAAATTAATCATTATGTGGTGTCAGAGAGAGAGCGAGAAAAGACGTGCGCGGGGACCCCTTTAAAGGAGAGGAAAGACACACCTGGGCGATATTTTTAATCTACGCTAATGAACGCACAAAATTGCGAAGGCCGCGATGGGCTGAAGGTCCGACTTCGCGAAAGCTGAGATGTGCTTAAAAGCACGAAAGGTCCCACTGTGCATTATCCTGCGATGGTGTGAGTCGGGGAAAGTTCACCTCATCCGGCGAAGCGTATCTCAACTGGAACACTCCCCCTTCAGGCGCGGGTAAAAGCCCTTCCATCTCACCCCTATAAAACGTCCGACGCCAGACTTAGACACCCGTAATCGCCTGTATCCGCGAGTATTTGCCATCTTCCCGTCGCCGTATTTCTGCGTGAACCCTTTCAGAACCCGTCAAGCTCCATGTATTCTCCTAGAACTCGCTGTCAACCCTATTCTCATTGGTACCCGTTACCAGAACGCGACGCGTCCAATTCTGGATTCAGTGTTCTAAATCCGAAGGCCAAATTTGATTTCATCTCGTTTAATAGTCGTTCGTCAGGAGAGTATTATTTTTGACACTGCGCCGTCTCTAACGAGGCAGGATTACTCCTTAGTGCTAAATCTTCGAGGTAACCACAACGCGCAACTCTTTTGTACAGGTCTAACACCCCCACCCCCACCACCCCTCTTAAGCCTCCATCATTTGGCATCGCGTGTGCTCAATGTTCTTTGAGCGTCCCCTCTCTCAATTGTCTGTTTGTATGTGTGGCGGTCGACACCACACAAAGTGTTCTTTGAAGCCCAGACTTGTGTAAATCTTCTATGTTTTTATGTATACCTTACTTAAAACTATCCTTTAAATTGTAAATATATGATTTGCATAGTAGTAAAGTATATTTTTGTAGTCTGTTTCTATTTCCCCAGAACCTTCCAAGAGAGCTAAGCGTTGGCCAACCTAAACAGCACTCTGTAAATTAATTGCACGCTGATCTGTATTTATAATTTCACCCACACTTATAGCGGACTAATTCCTCTATAGGCCTCTCTCTCGCCTGGGCTGACGAATTCGGAAAAGGTTGGGATTTAACCTCAACCTACGACTTCAGTGAAAAAGATATAGAAATAGATTCATCTTATTCATCTTTATTCCTGCGGGGTTAATGGTACAATTTAAATTATATAGTAAAAAACAAAAATAATCATACAAAATTACAATCAAAAACAGCATACAAACTCAAAACCCTAAATAATCTTTACACACAGCAAACTCAATTGGTTAATAAAAGTATCAAACCCAAATAAACTGTTCCTAACCTTCATAACCCAACAAACCACTTATATCCATCAAATAAAACAAACAAACCCAAACAACTTGACCAAGAACACCAAGGGCAACTTAATTAAACTTTGCTATTTAATCTGGGAATCATGGATTGCATGTGAAGCTCACATGACCTTCCCATACACCCGGAAAGCACATCAGAAGCGATCAATCCTCAAATGAGGCGCGCATTTCATCAATATTAGGTTATGCATATTCATTTCTCATCATGGCGACAGATCACTTAAACGATAAAATCCTATTTTTTCTACTAATACTCGTATATTATTTTTTTTGTTGATTGAAAATTTAACAACTCATTTAATTTTGTTGTTATTCTCTATTTGGAGCCTGCGTATCACCCCCCCCCCAAAAAAAAATAAATCAGCATAGTCAAAAACATAAACCTCAGGCACATATGATTCTTTAATCCTGTGATCTATTTTCCTACACGCTCATCCCGTCTTTCTGTTTGTAAGTGGATTAGTACATGTGTGTTTTGTGGAAGAAGGGAAATAAATAAAACATGAATATAAGAAACTCATATGAAATGGCTGAAAAAAATGCTTATTTTCTACAACCTCGCAGGACTTATCGAAAGCTTTTGAATCTAAATTTTTATCTTGAAGTAATAAAAAACCTCATATTTTTCTGTTCTAAAACTCTTCTGTAAGAAACCTTTCATTGTATCAAGCAATCGCCGTCCTTGGAGAAGGGGTGTGCACCCTTTAGATTTAGTACTCAGACGAGATAAGAATCTTTTAACAGCTTGCATCACAGAGTGTCTTTATATCGTTTCTAATGTTTGTTTATTTTCATGTATGTTCATGTATGCAGGTACGTACATGATGCAGCAGGTATTCGAGAACACCCATTTAGTAAGCTATGAAAAATGAAATTTTTTACTCTCTCATCTTTTCAGCACCCAACATGTTGGGTTAAATTTGACCACATAAATGGCACGCCGTCATCTTCGCCGTAGTAACCAATCACGATTCTGAGATTGTTACCATATAGAATGCAGGGAGTGCATTTGTATTTAACTTCTAAAAAGAGCTCTCGTACTTTGGTTGAAACTTTTTATTAGTGGTCATAAGAGATAATCATTCTCATTGGTCGGATGAAGTCATGGCAGCTGACTTTGTTCAGGAAGTCCAGAACATCACCACCTACAGCCGTAGCAAGTCAGATTAAATCAGATTTAGATGTTGAACTTCACAAACAGCGGTGTGGTGCACGAGAAAATCAGGTGTAAATCCTATGTGAAGCGGGTAGTTCATGTCAGACAAGATTTAGTGAAGCAGCGTGATCTATTTGAATGGATTGCTGAGCAAGCTCAATTTCACTAAGGAGCACTAAATGCACTGGTTGTATTCAGATGAGAAGAAATTTGACCAAGCCTGAAATGTGAAAAAGAAGAATTACAAATATCGCTAGGAGAGCTCCACTAGTGTCCCCACGATCATGCACACGAAGTTCCCGCCGTATCTTTTATTCCTGGAGATTGTAAGCAAATAGAGCCATGCTATGCCACTGCACTTCCTCCCACCGGATTTTCAAGCCCTGGATCGAAAGGATTTCCAGCGTGAGGACGAACGTCTTCCCCAAATGGTCTGCGCCATGACACACAGTGTACCTAACCCACAAAAATCTCACCAAGAATATTCACGATTATATCACAACTAACATGTAGCTTTCTGTCTTGCACATTTGAAAAAGTTCGTGCTAACACTTCTGTGGCGTCGTTGTGGGTGGAACCAAACAACAACCCACAATATCAAGGATTTGCTAAAGGCTTCTATCGTGGAAATTATTGCCGATATTTATAAGAGACGAATCAAAGATGAAAACTGTTTTATTGAATAACCATTTACCTTAATTCAAGGCCTTCAGTCAAGCTAGAAGCAGAAAAATTGTATCTATTTTTGATGGTGATTTAAACTCATCAAAGAATTCAGCTAACTACCCCAATGAGACCACTTTTCCCTTATTTTTCCCCTGATTTGACTATATTTGACTTTTCATGAGCAATGGACTGAAATATGCGCTTCAGTTTAGTTTTACTTACACTAGTGAGATGAGGGAAAGCGCTATGTGAGACAAAGCACCACCATAGTGGCTTCTTTTGAACAACTTACCGTTTGAATGTGGAGGCTTAGAATACTAATCAAAAGGAGTATTGTAAACTGATCTTTAAACACTAGAGGCTCTTTCCATTAAATATGAACTGCTTATGTTAACAGTTTGAAAGAACGGAAGCTCCTTTGAAACGTTCCACGTTGAAGGGGTGCTGTGGAAAAAGATAGAAAGAATGAGTTTGAACATTGCTTATGACTTGATTTGAAATGTATACCAGGACCATGGTTACACAGGGGTACTTTGAGATCAAATTTCGAGGTCCCAATGGAATTTGCAGGGTTAGGTGAAATAAATATCTCGTATAATTTTGACGAAACGATTCTACTTCGAGCAAGGAGTCATACACTTCGTAAATATTGAATAAGAAAATAGTTGATTTATTTAGTTGTTCAATTCCTATAGAGAAGCGAGCAGGGATTGCACGGCATCTATTCTACCATACAATTTATCTTCAGCGATAAAAATGAATTAGATCTATGTACTGATATTATTAAAAAATCGAGTAATCCATTGTCGTAGCTCAGATAGGCTTCACTGACCTTCGTTTGCCCTCCCTAGACGTGGAGGAAGTCCATTTTAAGTACGGGGGACATTCGAGTGCGTTTTCTACCGTTGGCCGACTTAGAAAATAGATCTTGGCTTTTTATATGGTTCCTGGATTTAAACAAGAGAAAAAAAAATCTTTACTATTATAGAAACAAATAACAGAATTTAACAACAATATATACACTATGGGAAAACTAATCGTTTAACAAAAGGAAATTAATCTACAAGGAATGCTTCGGCATGAGCTATGTATGAGTAGCACAAAATTTACCCGAAAGAAAACGGGAGGTGATGATGAGGTAAAGCTTCGTAGTCGGAAAACGTAACGCCTCTTTAACGGTGCTAAGGAAAAATACAATAGAATAGACTTACGATTTTCCAAAAGGGGGAGGGTGCCTCGAGTGGTTGTTCGAGGGAGTATCCTTGCAAGGCACGGAGCGAAGCGCATTATTCCAGAAAGAGTGCTTACGTCCTTGACTGTCGTAGTTCTGCACAACTGATTTCTTACCTGTAAGTCCTTAGGGTACCAGATAATCGCTTGTGAAGTGGCGCGTTATGTCTTTTGGCTGATTCCAATGAATCTTCTTGATTACTGCTTAGATACTACGTGAGCAGAGCTCGCCTCTTGGTTAAATACTGATTTGCTCGTTTCCGTGCTGAGAAATATAAACGACTTCGCCGCCGGTAACGATTTTGTTTGCCGTAGGAAGTGGGTCCCACTCCGATTCAAGGCGCGGCGGTTTAAAGCTTAGCGCTCTCTCGCTGATCTGGGTTCCGGGCTCAAATTTGACTCGTCTCGCTTGGTTAACGCAAGATGGCGGTTGGCAAACCGTTCATTCGTCAGATAAATCCTTTGGCCTCTTTGTTCGCGTGAATCTCTTTCTCTCTCTCTCTCTCTGACATGTCCTTCCTCCTTAAAATGGGACTTTGTGAAGAACGGACATCTCAGGAAATGGAAAAGGGATGCAATACCTTCGCATCAAGAAATAAAAGAACGAATTGTACGAATTCAAAAGTAATACAAAATAAATAAATTCACATCACATCAAAATTAAAAAGAAATAGCAGAGGAATATATTATACAGAGTACCCCCCCCAAAAATACAAACTAAATACACATGAAATAAATACCAAGAGAGACTGTAAAAATGTACATAGATCAATCATTATTCCCACCCCCCCAAAAAAAATCTAATATACAAGTACAACAATAATGATTATAAACACTGAATTTTAAGGAGAGGGTAAATCTGCCTCTGTTCCAAAATAATTGTAAATTTTATTTACAAACAAAAGGGTACATGTTTATTACCTAAATTTATTTGGACATATATTTATTTATATATATATATATATATATATATATATATATATATATATATATATATATATATATATATACATATATATATATATATATATATATATATATATATATATATATATATATATATATATATATATATATATTTAATTAAAAGAAATATAAAACATTTGTAGAGAAATCGATACCCACCATAATAACAGATTCCTCCATTGGGTACCACAAGGTCCTGACACTAGAAGGGGTAACCCGATTACTTACCTTCCCTTCTCTCCCCTCGACTCGTTTGCCACCAGATGCCTCCTCCAACCGCCAAAAGTACGAATCAACAAATTTCTGTGCCAGCGAGCATAACAATATGAAGGGGAGAACACCAGGTGCAATAACAATGTTTAAACAGGCACTATTTCCCCTAAGATTTGGAAGCTAGTTTTGCGTAATAGACGAAATTATAGGAGCTGCAACCAAAAGCCAGAAGATGCCTTTAGGGCTAAGTGAAAGACGCTCGGAGAAGCATCGTTAGAGGAGTGAGGCTTAATACATAAGGCCTCACCCCTCACCCCTTCCCCTACCACCCAGTGGGTCGGTGAAATATATATGGTCGGATAACTGGAGAAGAACGTAAAGATTGAGTTAGATATCGACACAACGAAGTCTGGCGTCAGCACGGCACTCAAAGGACGGAACAGAGAAGCAGCTCATTCTGAGCCAGTTCCTGGTGGTCACACCGAGAATTAGCCCCTTTGTATCGAGGATCACTCTCATACATCTCTCGTCAGAGAAACCCCCTATATCGCTTTTCAACAAAAAAAACGGAGATATTCTTCGCCCTTGAGCAATACCCAAAGTGAACTCCCTGAAACCCCCAAATTCTTCAAAGGATTCACTTTTTGCTCATCTCTCGTCCGCGTGAAGCAGCTCAAGATTAACCCGAAGATTGGAAAAAGCATACCTTTACGGTCCCGTTGCCTAACTTATCTGACTAAGACAACGTGCTTAACGCCATCCGTCGCCCTTACCGAAATCACCTAGTGCTTCACGTCCGTCTCCTCGCCAGACAACCAGCTGGGCCTCTCCGAACACGCCCACGCGCCTAACCGCAAACCATTTCCCCGTCTATATAAGATCCAAGGTAAAGGTTATTCTTCAGCCGGATTCATGTGTGGTTTTATTTAAAGGTAAAAAATTTAATTATTTTTGTGTGTCAATTAGCGTCCAGTATTAAAGTGAGCTTGGGGGCCAACCATTACTCTATATTCCTTTGTTTTAAATTAGTAATATAGACTCGTTTATTTATAGATCTATAGTTTGTTTTAATATTTCACTTTTTTATGTTGTAAATAAAGATATATTTGGATTAGAAGTATTTAATTCAATCCTCGAAACGCTACACATGGCACTAGAAATCCTCAAAGATCATAAAGTAATATTGCACTCTTAGAGAAAACCTAATCACGGAGTTATTGAAGTACGTAACAAACCTACGTACACCAACTAGGGCCTCATACCACGACAAAAACAGTAAGCTCATGATTCACTTTTGAGGAAATCTACCGGATTTCAGCTTAAACAATCGGCCCTAACATTCTCAGTGCCCTTTACGTCCGTATCCTAAACTGGAATTCTTGGAGGAACAAACTCCAGCGCATTAATCTACCACTGTTGTTTTTAATCTTTCGGAGATAAGACAAGGGTTTGTGATTTGTTTCGATTACGAATTCCTTTCTTATCTTATACCTGCCAATTTTTTTTTAACTTTTTATATGATAGCGAGAGCCTCTCGCTCAATCACCGAGTAGATATTTTTGCGCGGTTATAAATTTCGGTTGGCGTAAGCGATGGGAAAACTCTCATCCTTAATTCCGTATTGAACTAAAACACAACCGATGCTGTCTTTGCCTGTGTTCGTCTAGATGCCAAATGGTTTGGCGGGATTGGGCAACTGTAATATCGAAGCCAATGTGAGTTCACCCTTAAGTTGTTTGAAGCTACTGATTAACAACGGAGTCTGAACATGTTGTACTGGGGTCTTCTTCTTCAGGAGCTCTCAAAGAGGAGCAGACACGGTGGCAAAATTGGGAATGAATATCCAATAAAAGGAGGCGGAACCCATGAATCACCTCAACTGCCTTTTGTTTGCGGGTAGCGGCATTTTTACGATAGCTTATATCCTTTACTCCTCAGGTGCTGATTGATTTTTCCCTATACAGAAGACTAAGTAATCTATTGTATTAAAGGCAAAATGACATAGCTCAGACCAAATGTCAAATTATGGCCCCTAAGGCCTTTGTAACATCGCTTGAAGAGCAGTCAGGTGCTGGTCCTATTCATTTGTAGCCACATAAATATTATCGAAATAGAATGATACGTGGGCTAGCCCTTTCTAAAATTTGTCTCATCGTCCTATTATAGTTACTGCAGGTGGTAACGAGCCCAAATGGGAGCCGACGAAACTGAAGTAACCCTTTTGCGGTAATGAAAGTGGTGTACCTTTTAACCTTTCCCGGAATGGGATCTGGTAATAGGCCTTACACAATCCAGTTCTAAAATATACTTTGCTTTCTCAAACAGATGGAGACTTTTGTCGATAAGGGGAATCAGGTCTGCGTGGAAGACGGTAACGGCGTTTAGTTTCCTAAAGTCGATGCACATCCTATAGAAATTATTAGGTTTCTTGAAGATGATGACGGGGGAACAGTAATCGGATTTTGACGGCTCGATTATCTTTAAATTTAACAACTTCTCAACATCGGTCTCAAAAGTTTCTCTTTAATGCACGGGTAACGGATGCAGCTTGGACCTAATAGCCTCTTGGGTGATCAATGCAATATCGGGCTCAAACTGAGTAGCACAATCTGGAATGTCTGAGATGACGCTACCGAATGGATTTAGGATAGATGTGAGCTGTTTTCTCTGAGCGGAGGATAACTGGACGCTTATCTTGAGCTCGGTAGACGAGGATTCTATCATATCTAGTTCTACCAAAGAGTATTCACTATCTTGCTCTGCGCATGCAATTTGTACTAAACTTTGGGGTTCTAGAGGGTAATTTGATTCAATGGGCAATTTTTCGTCTATATCCAATATTTGGTTAACTCCTGCATGCCGATGATATTTCTTAAGGAGATTTATATGGAAAAGCTTCCTTTCCTTAAGTGTTTCAACCAAGTAATCGACGGGACCGATTTTTCTCGGCGGGTTTAAATTTTCGATCTTTGGACTTACATTCAAAGTAAGCCTTATATTTATTCAGAGTAACGTCAGGATTTTGTTATATATGATTTCGGCGCATTCTTCCAACCCCTGACGGAGTTCGATTATGTACGCGTATGATGATTGAACCTCCCGATCTAATATTTGTTTAGTGAAAATTTCTTTGAGAATTCTTAAGGGGCATCGAACGTTCCTACTGTAAAGTAACTCAAATGGCGCCAACTCAAAAGTGCGATGTGGTATCTCTTGATACGCAAAAAGAGCAACTGGCAGATAATGATGCCATTCTCCTGGCTGCTCGGTGCAAATCTTCCGAAAAATGACCTTGAAATTCCCCTTTAGCCTCTCGCACATACCATTTCCGTTGAAGTAAAATGGGGGTGGTAAATAGGGGCTTTATCCATCAAATGGGGTTAATTGAGGGCCTCGTTTAGACAATATTTTCTTTGGTAATCCAACGCGCAAAAAGATAGAGATAAGGGATTTGGCACACGAAATGCTGTCAATGACCTTCAGGGGGACAGCCTCGCGGAACCTGGTGGCAAAATCGACCAGAGTGAGGACATAACAATGGCTCTCACTAGATGGTGGGTGGATTAGTCCAACCAAGTCGATTGCCACTCGGGAGAGTATGTTCTAAGATTACGGGGGCCTTCTGCAAGGAGGCTGGCTTAACTCGTCCCTTAATGTCAGTTTTCTGGCATATTTCGTATGATCGACAATACAGAAGAATTTCATCTGACGCCCCAGTCCAATAAAAGTACTTAAAAATTTCTTGGGTATTCTTTTGGTGACTGAAGTGACCAGAGAACAGGCTGTCATATGCGGTTTTTAAAAATAAGTCGCACATGAGAGCGGGAACACATGATGCTCGTGACTCGGTGGGATCTCCCTCGGAGCATATACGGCAAAGGAAGTTATCTTTAACGATGAAGGAAATTAATTTACCATCTCTAATGGACTCTTGCGTCTTATTTTGGGCCTTAGCCCACAGAGGACGAAACGATTCACAATCTTGTTTCTTAGCAAAGTCCTCGTTTACGACATTGCTATATTCTGAAGCACCGGGGTTTCTCAGGGGTGCGGTTGCTTCCAAATCCGGCTTCGCTTATGAGCAGGTGGTCATGGGTTGAGCCACCGGTGGTGAAAAACTTTGGGGCTCTGCAAAATCAGAGTGGCACTAAACTTGATAGGGGCTGTCACTACTTAGGCCCAGCCAGAGAAGTAGGCGCAGTCTATATGGCCCTTAAGGATGGGGAACCGATTAGCGCGTCCCAGGTAATCCTGCACTATAACGAACCGATCATGATCCGAAGCTGCAGGTGGGAGTAGCTTATCCAAGGCCACGATACACGTGCAACCGGTATCTCGGATTAGGGCCGAGATACGGCAGCGGTTCACCGGACCAGTCAGGTATTGAAGGCCACAGATTTGCTTTTCTTTAACAGAAAGTTCACCTGGTGGCCGGTGGGAGGTGGTTCATTCGAAGGAAGAGGAGTTTCCAGTTGAGACGGGGTCTGAGAAGTTGTAGCACTCACCTGGTGCACCTGGTGTGAATAGTTATTCCTCAAGTGAGAGTTTTAAGGGCAATTTGTTCTCACATGACCCTCGTTTCCGCAGGAAACGATGCGAATTCTGTGATTGAGGCAAACAAGCCTTGATGCTTACCCCTAGATTCGCACAACAAAACCGAACAAATACAATTTCTCTGAATCTTTCAAATAGCAGAGTATAAGGGACCACATAACAGATATAAAATTCTGCTTGGAGAGAATAGTGATGCTCAGTCAGAATAATCACAAAGTAATTAATTTCAAATATTCACCAGGATCGTGTATCTAAATTTTTAAATAGTTTAGCAAGAAAATTATTGTTTCCTTGATATCCAGAACCACAATCTTAAGAGACTTAAAATAAAAACCTTTTAACGACCCTTAAAAACATGACACTAGTTTAATTATATATATATATATATATATATATATATATATATATATATATATATATATATATATATATATATATATACATATATATATATATATATATATATATATATATATATATATTTATTATTATGTCGTAGGTTAGGTAGGCTTCACTGATCTTCGCTTGCCCTCCCTAGACACGGGCAGAGTCCCTTTAAAGTACGGGGATATTTGAGGTCGTTTTCTACCGTTGGCCGACTTATAAGATAGATCAATGGATTTTTATGTGTTTTGTAGATTTGAACAAGAGAAACAAAAATAATCTTTATTATTATACAACAAATAAAAGAATTTAACAATAATTTATACACTATGTGAAAACTAATGGTTCAGCAAAAGGAAATTAATTTACAAGGAATGCTAGGGCACGAGCTATGAGTAGCACACAAAATTTACAAGAAAAAAACAGGAGATAATGATGAGGTGAAGCTTCGTAGTCGGAAAGCGTCACGCCTCTTCAACGGCGATAGAGAAAAATGCAATAGAATAACCTTACGATTTTCCAAGAAGGGGAGGGGGTCTCGAGTTTTTGTTCGAGGGAGTATCCTTGCAGGGCACGGAGCGAAGCGCGTTATTTCAGAATGAGTCTTTACGTCCTTAAACTGTCGTAGTTCAGCACGACTGGTTCTTTCCTGTAAGTCCATAGGGTCCCAGAGAATCGCTTGTGAAGTGGCGCGTTGTGTCCTTGGCTGGTTCCAATGAATCCTCTTGATTACTGCTTGGATACTGCGTGAGCAGAGCCTGCCTTCTGGTTGAATACTGATTTGCTCGTTTCCTTGAAAGGGAAATATATTCTTCTTCCCGGAAGCAATTTTGTTTGATGTCGCAAGTGAGTCTCACTCCAATTCAATGCGGGGCGGGTAAAGGCTTAGCGCCCTCTCGCTGATTTGAGTTCCGGGCTCCAGTTTGACGTGTGTCGCTTCGTTATCGCCTCAGAAGTTTACCGAAAGACGCTAGTTAACGGTCCGTTCGTCCATGAGTTTTTCCCCTTAGGCCTCTTTATCTGCGTGAATCTCTCTCTCTCTCTCTCTCTCTCTCTTGACTTGGTTTTCATCTCTGAGGCTAACATCGTTGAGGACACCTCTGTTGGCGAAGAGCTCTGTGGCAGTGTCCACCGACTAATTAGATTTGTAGTCAAAGTCCCGAATGCAAGGCCTGCAACTAGTTAATTGAGCAAACTCGATTTGAGAAGAGAAGACATTGCAGGTATTCGTTGTTCGACTGACTGACGCAAGGCTTGAAGTATATAATGCTGTTGATGACTCTTGGAACAGTTTCAAAACCACATTAATGAGTTTTCAATCGCGTGGCATCCCTCTGAAATGCTTCTGTCGGTCTTCTGTTCAACCAAAGTGGTTTAGTCAAGAAATCAGCCAACTGCTTAGGGCAAAGAGAAATGTGTACCGGCAAGCAAAGATCTCGGGTGACTTTGACAAATACCGTAGGCTAGCCAGGAGAGAGAAGACCAGCATAAGGGCGGCTAAGCGGTCTGAGGAACTCCGAGTGGCGAGACTTTGTAAAGAGAATCCCAAGGAGATTTTTGGATATTTAAACAGCCGTAAACCAATTCATCGAACGATTGGCCCTTTGAGGAATGAGGAGGGGACATTAAAGTTCTCAGTTTTAGAAAATGCTAACCTTCTCAACGACTACTTCTCTTCAGTGTTTACTCAAGAGTGTGGTTTCATCCCACAGCCAACTAGTTTCTACTCAGGGGAAAAGCTGGAGGATATGGACTTCACCAAAGGAGAAATAAAAAAGAAGATCACTGATCTAATGATGAACACCTGACCCGGATGCGTTTCTACCTAAAGTGTTGGAAAAAGTGCGCGATCAAGTGTCACGACACCTGAGCGCAATCTTCAACATGTCAATCCAGACCAATTGCGTTCCTAGAGACTTACGTGAAGCAGAGGTGTCTCCTATCTTCAAGAAAGGAGACCGTAGCCAACCATCGAATTACCGACCTATCAGACTGACTTCGATACCCGGTAAACTCATGGAAAGCATGATAGTGGACAAAATGGCGTCGCATTTAGAGTCAAACCTGCTACTAAGGAGTTCCTAGCACGGCTTCCGAAGCCAACGGTCATGCCTGACGAACCTTGTGGAATTCTTCCACTTCGTCTTCAGTGAGCACGATCGGGACAAGGCAGTGGATGTGGTCTACTTAGACTTTCAGAAAGCCTTTGATAAGGTACCACACCGCCGCCTTCTTCGGTAAGTGCAAACTCTGGGCATAGACGGAAAAGTAACTGGCTGGATAGAGAACTGGCTAAGTGGCAGACGGCAACGGGTAGTGGTGAATGGACAGGCTTCTAAGTGGGTGCCTGTTATTAGCGGGGTGCGTCAAGGTTTTGTCCTGGGACCACTACTATTCATCATCTACGTCAACCATATGGACGTTGACATGGTTGCCAAGATTTCCAAATTTGCCGACGATAGCAAGCTTGGTATGAACGTTGCAAATGATGGAAATACTGCAAGCCTGCAGGAAGATCTTGGGAAGATTGGGGAGATGTCGGACACGTGGCAAATGCCTTTTAACGTAAACAAATGCAAAGTAATGCATATTGGCCACCGAAACACCCAATATCTCTATGTCCTTACGGGCACTGCTCTTGAATCCACTGACACTGAGAAGGACTTGGGTGTAACAATCACTTGTGACCTCAAGTTCTCGAAACAGTGCATTGAGGCGAAGAAAAAGGCCTAAAGGATTCTAGGCTACATAAAGCACCAGTTTGGATATTGGAACTAAGAGATTGTACTATGTTTGTACAACTCACTTGTCCAACTGCACCTGGAGTATGCGGTACAATTTTGGAGTCCTTCATTTCGAAAGGACATCGCGAGATTGGAACGCGTGCAAGCCAGGGCAACCAAACTGATTCCTTCTATCAGACATAAAAGTTATGAAGATAGATCAAGGGAATTAGATTTGTTCTCGTTGGAAACCCGTACGGCGTGGTCAGCTCATCGAAGTTTTCCAAATACGTTGAGGTTTCGACAATGTTAACTACAGGGGTATTTTCACAATTATTGAGAGCAGAACAAGAAATCACGGCTTTAAACTTGAACTGAAGCGTTACAACCGCGATCTGTGTGGAAATATTTCACGTACATTATCTGCAGTAGTTGGAACGCAATTTTATTGGAAGTTTTCAACAGTGAATCTGTTGACTAGTTCAAGTCCAGACTAGACAGGGTCTTAAAAAATGGCCTGAAAGGACGTAAAGCATTTGAGCAGATATTTGCCCGCTCGACTGCTAGTCCAACGGTACCCTCATTGAATGGACTGTAAGGTCTTCTAGGGTACCTTCCTTCCTTGTTACTCCTTGTTACTCTCTCTCTCTCTCTCTCTAACATCAATGACACTATCTTTAGGAGTGCAATTTTTTTAACAGTTTAATTTTTTCTTTTTAGTTCAAGTGTGACTTTGTATGTTATTGCAATTTTATTACAAAAATTTAACATAATGGAACATTTTTAAATTCAACGGTATTATTCAATATTTTGGAGATTTTAAAAGAAGAAGGATTGGAAAAGAGAAATATTTAGAGATTTTCCGAGATTATTAAACTTAAGACTTGTTTTTCGTAAATTTGAAACTTTTATTAATTTTCTTCTAAGAATTCACAATAATTATATATAATTATCGAATGTATTTTATTAACAAAAAATAATTATTAATCGTGAACTTCAGAAAATGCATCAAAATTAAGGCATGGTTGTTTTTGTGTGGGGCGTATATAAAAACATAGTTCAGAAAATTGTTTTTTTCGTATATCTAAAGAATTCCCATTAAAGTTTTTTCTTGCCTTTAGGCTTAGAAAATAAGCATGGATCTGTAAAATCCTGATCAACAGTAAATTATTATGAGATATGTACTGAAAATCTTTTTCATTTTTTTAGACCAAAATCCCGTTGCTAGAGTTAGATTAGTAAAGCTCCTCCTTTAAGGAGCAATAACGAAGCCACTTCTCATGTTCTTTATTAATTAATTCATTACTTTTAACTCTAGGTGCAAATGAATACTGAATCATAAGGAAGGGAGACGGAATGCGCGCACGTCAGTTTGATTGATAAAATAAATTAGAAATAAATGCGGATCCGTGTGAAGAGAAAGTGGGGTAAAACAATGAAGAAACTACAATTAAACGACGCAGTTTCTTGAACCTTACCCAAATTTCCAATCGTAAACATAAATAATCTTTTTCAATTTTGGTTGAAAGTGGGAAAAACAACGAAATAACTTTCCTTAAGAGACGCCCTTTCTTCAACCGAACTCATTTTTTCGATCGTAACTACACGAACAATATTTTTTCAATTTTGTTAGTGATATAGCCCTGATTTGAGGGGCGTTGCCAACGTATTGAGTAGGTATTTAATGTTGGACTATGGAAGAGGCATAGAAAATCGGAAATTACTTAATTTAGTTTCGAACAATATTGTTGCATTTTTCAGAGGGTACCCAAAACGATGGTAATTCACGGATTACCTTGTTATTGGAAATGAAGTTAGAAAAAAAATATAGTTTAGGTTTTAATTAATAGTTTGAATAAGTCTGCAGGATTATAGTCTTAATATAGTTTGAAGTTTTAAAGTTTGTTACTAGAGCAACCAAATAGTTGTTTACATTGTTTAAATGTTTAACTATATTAGAGATAGAGAAAAAACGGGCAATAATAGAAAGTAACCACATACCTTTATGTGTGATATGAGAATGGTTTTACTGAGTGTAAACATACGCAGGCAAAAAATTACGTAATAGGTTGAAAATTCAAAGTTGAAATGTGTAAAGAGGAAAGTTTAAATGCAGTTGAAAATTGGGTGAGTTTTAATTTGTTGGAAAGGGGAAGCTTGAAACGTTTGGAGCCGCGCTCGATGGAGTATCTGCCCTTGTTCTTCCCTCGTTGAAGGGCTCAGGATCTCTCAGAATGCAAGCAAGAAGGAGAGTAAGCCTCATGAAACCTCGAAGCGTGCTAAATTTAAAGTGTAACGAATTAAAAAAACATGCTCTCTCAGAGGGGAGAGGCGACATCCCAAACTCATCCGCACCATAGCCCAAATATTGATAGAAGAAGCCTGCCTCTAAGGTACCATTGCATGGGAATAAGGCAGAAACTAATAGCTGTCAGGCTTACATACTGAAAGCCATTGTCATAAACCGAGCTAGCCGATGTCAACAACTCTGGGTCTGAGATGAATACTTGAAGACACATGTTAAAATTGAAGGACAAGGAGATAAGTCAAACGAAAGAAGGGCAGTACGACAGAGAGAAGGAGGAAAATCTATTGGTTGAAAATATACTTTTAACACCACTTTCTTTACAAGCCTTTCCTCAAAAAGCATCCAGAGAGAGATTTTCCTTGTTGATTTTTGCTTCTTAAAATCATAATGAAAATGTATATTTGAGGTTCTTTCTCTTATCACCTTTGTTATTATTATACTTGACTTTGGTTTGTTTTAATGCGTTCTATGAAAGCCTGTGGCTTTAAAGACAACTATGCCAACATACATAATATTATTATTAATTCACCTCGATGTAAAGCATAGAAAAGACATTTGCGACTCTTGCCATTTGATCATCCACATATAGCCACAACCACGCCCATATAACACATCATAATGTATTATTATTAGCAATCGGGATAAAGAGTAAATAACTATTATATATCGCCCTCTAGCTAGGCTTCAAATGTGAGATTAACTTTGAGGTTACTAATTAGCTTAAGCCTTCCTGGCTAGTGCATGCGGACTCAATATCACCTGGGAGGCATCTTTACAATCTGTTGACTTCGACAATATTGAGAGCTTCAGTCACCTTGAAATTCGTTATGTTTTCCTTAGTTATAGATTGTTTTAAAGACGACCAGGAAAAAATACATAATATTATTATTATCAATTTTCATCGATGTCAAGCATAGAAACCGAGATTTGCGACTCTTCCTATTTGATTATCTACACATACCAACAACCACACTCATAATGTATTATTAATAGGTATCAAGATTAAATTCATAGTTTTCACTCTAACCGCATGCGAGACCACATGCTCGATTGCAAACCCTATATTTGAAGTTCTGGGTCCACTTTGGTTGGGAAGCAAGAGACGCCTGTACGTGGAAATGTTTAGCGTGGGAACCTGTAGCACTCTCAGAGAAGCCACGATCTTCATCAGAACAGCGTTTGTTTCAGTAGTACGAAAATCGAGACGACTGAACCATTGATCTGAATACAGCCCTCGTCCGCCTTTGTGACCGTTGACCAAATCGAGTTGGTTTGCTGTCAATTCCGCCTTTGGGGATTTCCGCAGTTGCCATCTACCTAGACCTGATGTTGGCACGTGAAAGCGTCGAGTTCTTGTTCGCGAGCCGAACGCTTCCAAGGCGCATCTGCTGCCATGCCTCATGTAGGTTTAATTTCTTCCCCTGAAGCAGGGGAAGTGGAGGCTCGCGCTCCTTTCTGCTTAGCTTAATGCAGTGACTGACAGGGTTGTGGCCAGAGAGTTGACGCTTATAAAGGAACAGCGTCAATAGGTAGGCGCATCAGCACCTACTAAATCTGACGTTTCTCCTGAGTTGATGCATTGATGTGCTCCCCGCAGGCCATCTAAACCTTTAAGGAGCGACTTCGCCAATCCTCCTTACTGGAGGAGCTTGCGCTTTGCATGCAGACCTTTAGTCTATCCATATCGAGTTCTTGTTCGCGAGCCGAACGCTTCCAAGGCGCATCTGCTGCCATGCCTCATGTAGGTTTAATTTCTTCCCCTGAAGCAGGGGAAGTGGAGGCTCGCGCTCCTTTCTGCTTAGCTTAATGCAGTGACTGACAGGGTTGTGGCCAGAGAGTTGACGCTTATAAAGGAACAGCGTCAATAGGTAGGCGCATCAGCACCTACTAAATCTGACGTTTCTCCTGAGTTGATGCATTGATGTGCTCCCCGCAGGCCATCTAAACCTTTAAGGAGCGACTTCGCCAATCCTCCTTACTGGAGGAGCTTGCGCTTTGCATGCAGACCTTTAGTCTATCCATATCGAGTTCTTGTTCGCGAGCCGAACGCTTCCAAGGCGCATCTGCTGCCATGCCTCATGTAGGTTTAATTTCTTCCCCTGAAGCAGGGGAAGTGGAGGCTCGCGCTCCTTTCTGCTTAGCTTAATGCAGTGACTGACAGGGTTGTGGCCAGAGAGTTGACGCTTATAAAGGAACAGCGTCAATAGGTAGGCGCATCAGCACCTACTAAATCTGACGTTTCTCCTGAGTTGATGCATTGATGTGCTCCCCGCAGGCCATCTAAACCTTTAAGGAGCGACTTCGCCAATCCTCCTTACTGGAGGAGCTTGCGCTTTGCATGCAGACCTTTAGTCTATCCATATCGAGTTCTTGTTCGCGAGCCGAACGCTTCCAAGGCGCATCTGCTGCCATGCCTCATGTAGGTTTAATTTCTTCCCCTGAAGCAGGGGAAGTGGAGGCTCGCGCTCCTTTCTGCTTAGCTTAATGCAGTGACTGACAGGGTTGTGGCCAGAGAGTTGACGCTTATAAAGGAACAGCGTCAATAGGTAGGCGCATCAGCACCTACTAAATCTGACGTTTCTCCTGAGTTGATGCATTGATGTGCTCCCCGCAGGCCATCTAAACCTTTAAGGAGCGACTTCGCCAATCATCCTTACTGGAGGAGCTTGCGCTTTGCATGCAGACCTTTAGTCTATCCATATCGTAAAAGGTATCTGGATGGAAAGCAAATAACTATTATTTATCGCTCTCTAGCTAGCTTCAAATGTGAAATTAACTTTGAGGAACACGGAGCCTACTTCATGAGAATACTAACTAGCTTATGCCTTCCTAGCTACTGCATGAGGAATCAATACCGCATGGCAGGTATCTTTACACTTTGTTGACCTCGACAATATTGTTTGCTTAAGGGACCTTAAAAATTCATTGTTTTGTTTTTCGTTTAATATTTTGTTATTATCATTAGTGTTTCTAGGTTTGATTTAAATTTGGGCGAGTTGTTTATATTGTAGTTATCCACTACAGTTTGCAAGCCAGGTCACACATTTTAGAGGAATAAACCTGTTAAGAGTCAATGAAAAGTAGAGCAAGCAGGTTAATACATTCCTTAAGTTAGCTTGAATACGGAAATAAACTAAGGATACAAAAAATATTGTGATTTGAAAGGTGAGTGAGAGCGGATGTGATTGAGATATTTACTTTCTTATTTTCTAGAGAAGTTGGATAAGAGGAATCTTTTTGCGTTAGACTGTAGTAATAAGACTAGTGGTACATCTTGAAACTTAACAACAAAGGTTTAGGCTGGAAATATATATTTTTTGAAATTTACCATTAGAGGGGTAGATATTTGGAATGTATTGCCTTCTTCCTGTTATCTTTATTTGTCGGTCATTTGCCTTTTTTCTTTGTTCGTGCCCTTTTCGATTATTCGAATATTATCAGTTCATTATTCCTGTCTTTTCTGATCTTAGTCTTTATGTTATATACGTAATATATGTTCTTTACTCCTTTTCATTTTGCCTCTTTCGCCATTTTGATTTGTGGGCTTATTCCGCAGTCGTGCCTTTTCGGACCCATTTGCTTTTCTTTACCGTTTGTTTTTCACATCATTATCTCCTTACTGAAGGACAGTTCCCTGAAACCCACAAGGTGCTACATTTTAGATACAAACCCTCTGGAAGATTAGAAGAGTTGCGCGCCTCTACAAATACCTTGAGTAGATCCTGATTTGGCATCCAACTTTTATCACGAATCGCTTTTCAGAAATTTTCGGCCGCTGGTTCTGTCGATGTTGTTTGTTTCAACCAGTGGTGCGATATCGGGTCATTTCCCTTCTGTGGGGAAGAGAGTTGCATATCTTCCGGAGCTTAAGCGATAATAAGATCTCCTTACAATGCCACAAAAATTTCAGGAGAGGTGCGAGCTCCTATAACGCCCAAATTAGTCTCCTCAGGTTATTTAACTTCGATATCTATTCACATTCCTAAGGTTCACCTGGCTACATACATTTTTTAATGAAAATATTACATATATCCTAATAAATCATATTCTTACCTACGAAAAATTAAAGTATATTTCTTCCGATTACTTCAGTGGAGATAATCATACCCTGTGTTTAAAGTTTGAGAGTCGATTAGTGCGTATTCGACCAACTGTCGTGTGTGTATAAATATATATATATATATGTATATATATATATATATATATATATATATATATATATATATATATATATATATATATATATATAACGAATGATTGGTTAAGGGACAGGTAGTTGAATCTGCACTAATTGATTCTCTCTCAAATCTTAATCTGTAAATGTAATTTCAAATTTAATCTTGTGGTCAGGCCATTTGTGGACTTAGAAATAGATATCACATGAACCTTGAGAGGAGCCAACCCCTCCTTATAATATTGCCTCCATATGTTTTTCGTGTGTCGCTTTCTCTAGTTTCACCTTACTTGCTTTTTTTTCTCTCTCATTTTTGATTTAGTATATAAGGAATGTGTTAAAGTAATATTTTGTCAGTCTTTGTACAGATGAAGGATGGAATGTGACACCCTGAAAGTAGTCTAGTAGCTGTGAATAAAAAAATATCTCTCAAAGCTTTTGTTTTACGTCTCAAACATGTTTTTAAACACATATCAATCGCATAGTACTCCAAAGTACTTAAATATATTCATTGATAAAAAAAGGTTGTGATTACAATCACCAGTAATCTAGACTAATTTTAATAACTCACAAATTCCTACCTTCTCTAAAGAATTAAACTTTAAAACTAGCATTTGAAAAGTTTACTTCGAGATAAGACAACACAGAACCGTCAAGAATATGGCAAAGTTATTCCTCGAAATTGCCATAATATTGGTTTCGCGATGGTACTTATGTTATGTTCTTATCTTTTAACATTTACAAACGAGTTATTCCATGTTAATGAGCTGTTAAGTCATAATTTTATGGGGTCTGCTTTAGAGGGACGGCAAACCGATAGCTAAACTTTAATCATCTTCTGTCTCTGTATTTCATCGGTCTGGGAAGTTTTGGAGGTATTTTATGGGCACGGTGGGTCTACGGACAGGCGTTGGGTATTTGGGAATATCCTAATGGAGTGGTTTGTGATGTGTTGGGTATTGAGGGGCGGGGTGATGTAAAGAAGTTTGTTAGCGAGGTATTTAATGCTAAAAGGTTTTTAAATTGTTCGTATATTTTTGAAAAGTCACTGATTAAACGGTTGCTGTTATTTGTTAGGTGTAAATGAGCTAATTTAAAAAATAATCACTAGAATTATATTCATTAAGAAATAATATATATCGATGGAGGAGGTAGGATTTGGTTTTCCGTAATGACCGGTTCATGGTTTGCCTCTATTTCGCATTTCTTTTTCCTCCTGGTATTTTTATTCATCACTGTAGTCTATCAGTTCATTTATATCATTAAAAGAGGCAAATCTATGTCATTTTACCCAACATTGTTTGCTTAGACTCTCTGAAATTACTATCAGCTCAAAACATCATCACTGAATTACTCTCGAACAAAATTCTAAAATTCAACCATGCCAAGAGAGAACTATCACTGGTGGCCACTCCCAGTGGCAGATCCAGGGTAAAAATCTGGAGGGAGCTAACCTGAATTCTTCCCTCTGAAGTGTCTTACAAAAGGTCAATGGCTATCTTACACACTATTGATGATAAATAACATTATATCAGACGGGAGTGACCACTAACTCTCTCAGATCCGAATTTTCGTCCTTACATCAGAAAATTATGAATTATAATTTTTGGACATCGTCTAAAGTACGAGTATAAACCTGAATTTAATAATTATGTTTGAGATTACCTGTATTTTAGACATGTATCATATAAGATACATTCGACCGCAACAGTTTAAATAAATTTTTTATATCTACTCTATATTATTACCTAAATCTTTTTGAATAGCAAAATACAGGTATGGCTTAAAAAAGAAATATGAACATAAACGGGTCTGAAATTTTGGGTGGGGCTTCATTCCCCTAGCCCTCATTTCTCCCTGGATCCGCACCTGGACCTTCTTGACGGTTTTGCTTGCTGCAGAACTATTACTCCCTATCTTAACTTTAGCCCCTCCCATGCCATTTTGGGTGGATAGAGTAAATAAATCTGTCTGTCAACATTGATAGTCAGTTATTTCAAAAATCACGATGATAAATTTTGTAAGCCCTCTCTCTTATTTCTAAGTAACATCAGTCACATCCGTTACCACTTTGGCCACAACAGCTTACATTGTCATTTACGCCTTCGTCATATCCCGCATTGATTATTATAACTTTCTTTTGCACTGGATCTCTCCAACTGGTTAAAACTTTGGAGCTCGTGGAGTTCTCCGCGGGGGACGTTTCTCTCACGTAACTCTCTTGCTTCACAATTTTCTGTGCCTCCACATTCCAAACTGAATCTCATACAAAGCCCCTCCCCTTACCTTAAATGCCCCAGGCCCCTCTTCTCTGCTTTCTTCAGTGGCCTTGCCCAAGCCCTTCCCCCCTTTCCCTAGGCTCTGGGTCTGACCTCCTACTGTTTGTCCCTGGTAGCCGTGTATGCTGTCTGCGTGATCGGGTTGTCTCTATAGTTGCTTCGAGTATGTGTAATGACCTGCCTGCTCAAATACACTAATCCTACGAGTACCTCGGTTATTGCCTTCAAGCGAGCCTTGAAGACTCAACTCTTCTATCTAGTTACGTGTTAGCTGATAGGCAGGCGCTATATGAATGCCATCCTCAGCTTGAAGTTTACCATGATTTGCATAAGCTTCCAGGGTGTTTACTTAGAGATATTTATCTCTTTATATACATACATATTACTACGAATTATTATTATTTTATTTTATTTTGTCTGGAGGGCACGACTGAAAACACGGAATATGAGTATTGTGTCCTCATCTTTCAATTGAATGCGCAGCCATTTAATCTTATTTTTTTTTTCAATACTTGTTTACGCATTCTCTTCGTGCCATAGCAAAGAAGAGCAAGTGATATCAGATTTATTCAGAGAAATCAGTTGGAACTGACAGTTACATATTCTCCTAAATTTAGAGATGCGACCGCGTCAATTTAACTGTACTCAGTCAGTAATTAAATGAAAACAAAAGAAGAGCGAGATTGGAGGATTTATCTTTTATAAATGGTTTAGAGCATTGTTTGGGGAGCTATAGAAATTAAAACTGAGACAAAATGGAATTTGATTTATTGGGAGATTTTTTCAGTTAATTTAGCTTTGCTGATAAGAATTATTATCAACTCATTCTCAGAGTTGGACTGAAAATGAACTTTTTTCAAGAGAAAAATAATGATCAATACTTTTGCTGAAGATAGCACAATAAAAAATGCCGATCAAATATTAAAGCTAGTACAATAATCAGAAGACCTAGCGACTAATGATTGGAGCATGGAAAATGAAAACACCGGAAAAACAAAATTCCACTGTAAAGCTTAAATACATCTTTAGAAGCAACATGACAGAATACTTAAAAAACAAAGTATTTAATCAATGAAAATTGTCACTTGTAATTTATTGGCGTCAAATGGATACTTGACATAAAGGCACGCAGAAACTAAGAATGGCGAGAAGTGCCCCCGGTGTTGTTCGCTGCCGGTTAAGGGTCCACCGCGTCCGATTACAGGGACATCTTAGCCACGGAAGTCCTGCCATGGGTGAGAAAGAACACGAAATAGCCGGACTAAGTCTTTCAGTAGGACGGTGCATCGGCCACCACGCCATACATTGCACGAGTGGTTGGGGTCAAACATAAACTACTGCTCGAAGGAATTTTGGCTGCCGCAGTCGCCCTACCTCAATCCAATCGACTACAACGTTAGGTGCATGTCGAGGGCAAAGACTGAAAGGTCCGCCACAGCAACCTCGACGAGCTGAAATCCTCCGTCAACTGCCTGTGGGCCAGCATGAGGAAGGACTTCATCCGCAACATATGCGTTGCCTTCAGTCGTTGCCCGGAGCGAGTTCTCGCCAGCGAGGGCGGCCACATTAATTAATCTTACAATTTAGACACATATTTATATGGAAAAGAGTAAAATATGTCTAAATGAATTAAAACCATCGTCGAGTCATTTGTTTGGAGCGTCGTAACGATCGTAACATGACTTTTTCAATAAGCGGTATAAACAACATCAAAATTACATGTAAAGTATAACAACATACACCGAAAATAAGTAAAAACTACTTAAAAGGAAAGCGATTCTTGAATCACCAGAGCAAAACTGTGGCTCCCAACTTGCTCAGTTGAGCATATATCCTATCGGCCACGATTTTCTTAAAAATCTTTGCCGAATATCTCCACAACAGAGATTGGGCAGAAGTTAACCAGCTCGTCTCGGAGCTTGTTCCCTTTCGGGGTAACGATGATTTTATCCATCTTGATGGTGGGCTCATTGTTACCCATTTCTCTTTCTTTGAACATTGGGGATGCGGATGGGTCCTTGGTATCATCCTGCAGAAGGATATTCTAGGAGTTTGTTTGTCTTTGTCTCGTATTCAGGCTTTTTGGAGAAGACCTCCTAAATTTTTGGATATTCCGCTAAAACTTCTCAGGATTGCTTTCTCTGTCCAGCTCACCGATAATATAATCCCAGATATCCGAAATTTTCTCGAAGATTATGTTTTAATCTTCTCCCTTAGATGGCGCATTCAGGCTCTTTTTTTCCCGGATTGGTCTTTTCTTTCCGATTTCCTCATAAATTGCTCTATGTTCCCGGGAGATAGCTCTCATCTCATCCATTTACCTGATGATCCATCTTTCATCAGTTAGAGTGAGGATATCGGAGAACTCGTTGATCTAATCATCTAATTCTTCGAGATTTGCATCGTGCAGATCAACTGTCTGGTAGTCACTGCGCATCTCTTTATAAAGCGAACAAATAGCTTGCGCTTGACCTTTCTTAAGTGGGGCAGTGTTGTTCATCGGCGCAAGTGAGATGGTTCTTATCTCAGGAACACGGGTCCAATTTCGTTGCTAATGTTGAAGGGAAAGTATGTACTCGCTAACACTATGTCCAGTTTATTTGCCGAACAGTGTTCGGAAGATCGAAATATCAGTTCCGATCATCGGGAACCTGTCTCTTTCGAGCTTTAGCTCCAGGTTTCTTTCTTTCTGGTCGGTGTTTCTGAAATCAGACGCGCAACATCTGGTGTTTAGGTCACTGCCTAGCAAGGTGAGTCTTCCTTGCCAAAATAGGGTAAAAAAGTTGTTAATCTGCAGATAAGAAAAGCGGGACGGCTGCTATGCCACTGCTACACTTACGACCTCAACCATGGTTTGGATTTCAACCGATACGAACGATTCGTCTAAGTATGGTATGTTTCAAAAGTGTATCTTTCTTGAGTGTGAATTATGTTAATAATAATGTAGTTTGTTTTTTTATTTGTTTTGTTTTTATATATATGCCGTATTGTCAGATGAAAATGATGTGACAGTTTACTGTTCGGAATATGTTACAATATACAAGGTGTCCCAGAAAAAAAGTTAACCGTACTTTGAATTAGTATAACTTAAAACCTATTAGAAAATTTTGAGTTCTGCGAAACAAAACAAATTTATCAACTATTTAGCTGTCGATTCTGAAAATTTCATTAAATTCTATTTTACAATCTTGATACACTAATGGTTTTAGTGGAGGTTATCAAAATTATGTTTGCGCAAGGAAGTAAAATAATTAAACTTCGAAGTTTAAAATCAACAAATATATTTAAATCCATTTTTAACAAAAACACCTCTTCATATGGAGAATAAAAATTCATTTTTTCTATTTTCTAAGCCCCGTTTCCTTCCACATGTCCTCCATTTCTTTCCAAGCACAGTTGTGCCTTTGATCGCATTGATTGAACAACCTTTTTGATTAACTTGTGATTTTCCTTAAGTCTATTGACTTCAAGTGTGATACTACCTCTTAACTGGTTGATGTTTTGTGGTGGAGTAGAATACACTTTATTCTTTAGATAGCCCCTTAATAAATAATCGCAAGCTGTTAAGTCAGGGGATTTTGGGGCCATTCGATTGCATGATTTAGCACTACAATGCGGTTGTCAAACGTTTCTCTTAGGTTTGTTCTTACAGCAAGCTGTTTATGAGCTGGTGCGCCGTCCTGAATCCACCAAATTCTATTGAATTGATTGCCGTAAATCTGGCGGGGTTCCGGAAAGATCCTTTAGTTGCTCATGCTCAGGTAGGCAGCACCATTCAAGTTATTCTCGTAAAACAATGGGCCGACAAGATAGCCATCCCGCATATTCTGATCCACAAAGACACTTTCTGCTGACAAATACGTGTGTCAAATTTGAATGCTGGGGGGGGGGGGGCAACAGCGCATATTGCCGAATGTTATGGCTATTTACCTTTCCATTCATAAAAAAGGCCGCCTTGCCACCAATCATTGTTTTCCAAGAAACGCGCAGGTTTATGGAGAAGCCATTCAACAAATTGTCTTCAACGAGGAAAATCAGTTTCAGGAAGCTAGTGTCTTGCATGTATCTTATAGGAATGCCATTTTAAGTCATGTTTAATAATGTGGTTTAATGATGACTTTGACAATTGTAACCCATTCTTTCTGATTGATACATGTGGATCTTTAAGAAGTGTCATCTGAACATTTTCAATATTTTCTGTTGTTCTTATGGTTCTCATACGACCCAAACGACCTTTATTTAGATTCAAGCATGTTCCTTCATGCTGGTATTTACGAACATTTTTTTCAAATTGGGGACTTGCTTGGTGGGTGCCTACCTAGAAAACGTTGTTCAAATAAATCTTGTACTTGTTTAATATTGCCAGTCTTAATAAAGTTTGTGACTACAAATACGCGTTGATCTTTTATTAACTGCATGATTAAAAAGGTTCAATGAAAGTAACCTTTACACAGAAACGCTTTGATTTGCTTAGTAAGCAATAATGACGAGAACATAGCACAGCGTGGCTTAAAAACAACGGTATAATGGCCTAGGCTTTGTTTGAAGAATTGCACAGTGCCCTAGGCTACCTAGGCTTCTCTTGAAAGTGCACGATGGCCTAGCCTTCCTAGGCTTCGTTTCATTATTTTACTTCCTTGCGCAAACATATTTTTGATAGCTTCCACTAAAGCCATTAGTGTATCAAGATCGTAAAAGGGAATTTAATGAAATTTCCTGAATCGACAAAAAATCATTGGTAAATAAAACACTTCTGGCAGCACCAAAAACTCTCTAATAGGTTTTTAGTTATACTAATTCAAAGTACGGTTAACTTTTTTTCTGGGACACCCGGTATAGTAGATTTTCCATCCCATCCATACACGTTCACTATGATTTGTTTTTGTTTTTCCGTTAGTATATATATTTATTTGTTCCTTTCTTGCTACTTCTTGTTGCAGGCTTTTTCGTTCAGGATTTTCTTTAAATCTACGGCACTTTGGGTGATGCAAAAATCCCTGTATATTTGTATTTTCTCTGAGTGGAAAGAGCTTCTTCAATTTCGGTTCTTGTATTGGTGCTTGGAAGAGAAATCTAAATATTTTGGCTCGTACTCCCTGGTACACTTCCGTAATTGTGGGATTCTAATGGAGCGGCAACTGCTCATAGGTGTAGATCTTAAGGTTAATCTCTTCTCCATCATACTTGTGTGTGCGTCTTGACGTTTTACTTTTGCTCCTCCATCTCTCGATGGTATTCGGGGCCTCTAATTTTTCCTCTTCCAGATCAGATGACGATGACATAGGTGACCTCTACTCTTGGCCCCATTCTAGTGGACCTTTTGAGTCGTGGAGTGGCATCCGGGGTTGTTCCGCTCTTTAATGCAGTTTACTTCTACCTTGTGGAACTCCTTCCTCGAGCTCGAATTCAAGTCCTTTGTAACCTTCACTCATTATTTTTGTAACTACTTCCTTTCTCGTCGAGCAGCATAGGGCCATGATTCTCTACCACATGGTAGCTTAGGTACTTCCCTTTCTTCTCAGTCCATTCAGGGAATCTGTGATCTTCTTCATTCCATTCGGAGCAGAGTTTTTTGTCTTGGTCTGAGCAAGTAGCAGTCGAGTGTGATTCCATCTTATAACAGTTAAAGGCCATTTGAATGGTAAAACTTTTGTTGTTTGAAGTTCTCAGAGGTGATTCTCATCGTATCCAAGAATGGCCTCACAAGCTACTTTTTGGCCATATATGTTGCCTGAAATGTAAACTTAAACACGTTCCTAAGGTTGATTTTAAATTTGCGTTTTGATTACTTAGGGGGTTTGTTCACCAATAATTTTAAATTATTGGTGTGAATAATTTGGGGGGCTTTTAGTCAGTGGTGAAAGTACTATGCTGCCAGGGTAGCATTGTAGAGGTTCGGCAGCCTAAATTTCAACCTCTTTTTGATTTTCCTCAGTTAACTAATGGTGATTTGACTGAAGTTAGAAGTTTGACTTTTGAAAGAAGTGAGTACATCTCCTTCTTGGCGGTTTGCCCAGTCTTTGGATGCCTCTCTGTGAAGCGTTGCCATAATTGAGCCTCTCCTCACCCCTTTCCATTAAATCCAGAACTTTATCTTCGAAGCCTGGATTCAAGCTCTCATCTTACTCGTCGATCATCCTGAGAACTTCTTTTGGAAATTCATCAAAGACTAATTCCTCTCCTCTCATACTAGGGGTGCAGGCTTTTATTTTGATAGAAACAATGTCAATGTGGTTATGTTCGATTCTGTAGTGCCTCTTCTTCCTTATTTTTTAGTGTAGCCTGAGGTTTAGCTGCTGCGTGAAGTGTTACCCTGCCTAAATTCCATGAATTTGGCATATTTGCCATCTTTAGACTTGTGTAGAATATTTCGAACTGGTGGTCAAGCATCACTCTATCTTGTTATGGGTCTGGTGGGGTGAGAAATATTGTAGTGTTTTGTTGGAAATATTTTGTTTTGTCCTCAATATGGTGTTGAAGACAGAGGCAAGCTCAGAAACTATATCCTCCAGGGTTGCGTTGCCAACTTCTGGCTGCTTTTCTTTGAATGCTCCCAATTTGCTTCCCACTCAGTGGAACTAAAGCATTTCCTGTTTGGTGTTGGCATCTGAAAAATAGTTGCCACTATTTTGATGATCGCTCTAGGTAGGTCGCTCGTGTCAGGTGCAATAATGAAAAGGGAAAGCTAGGTCTGTAGGCATTATGTCGGGTTTCATAGCAGCTTCAGGTTAGAAGAAAGACGAAACCGTCGGTCCAATCCTTTAGCAATGAGCCTATTCACTAGCAGGTTTAAGTTTCTGCCTCAGCTTTCGGCTCGGGGGTAACTACCTTTTTGTGATCTGGCATAGAGGTCCCCTATAAAGAGGACGAGCAAGGTTTTTTTAATAAGGGCATCACGCCAGGGATGATATTCCGTGTAGATTTTTTATGACCCCAAGATACCTCCATATTTCTTCCCTACTCTGAACTGAACGTCTTTTTTTACCACTATTATAATTCCGTCGAACGCTTCCCCGAGAAAAGAAAGATAATCGGTCGATTTCTCGATAGATGCTCATGAGTGTACTTTTGTTAGTTCCCCAACCTTGTACGTCATGAGCCACTAAAGGTAGACTAGTTCTTTCAGCCATGACTATTCCTATGGCTTGGTCAGTGCCTTATGGTACGGCGAAGGAATTCAAGGCCTCTCTGACCTCAGTTTCAAGTAGAGGCATGTCTCATAGTACTTCAGAGAACAGTCGTACAACTTGACTCTTTTATGAGCAAGGCTATCTTGACTTTCTCATCTCCGATGATCGAATCATAGTACCACTAGAAAATCCTTCTACAAATACGTTTGGCGACGTCATACGTTTGTCTTGATGTTGGTGACTTCTTGTTTATTGCTATGCTTAAATTGATCTCGTTCGTGTCGATTATTTTTCCTCTGGTAAATTGTTGGTTCTCGGTAGCCGGAGCGGTTACCTACTCATCTACTAATTTCAATGTTGAACTTTTTTTTGTCACCAATGTATTTTTGGGGTTGCTTTCTGCGTTTGTTTGTTCCTTTTTATCAAGGGTCTCTCTTTTGGTTGAGTCTCAAAAGTTGTGATACTGAAAGATGCATTTTACTAGTTTAGTCGGGGTTCAGTCTCTAAGTTTTAAAATAATTTGAGGCTGTTGGGTGGATGCTTGTGGCTGAGGCTGGGGTTTGGCATCCGTTGCGTATGTAGGAGAATTTGGCGCTCTCCTGTCGTATTCCTTCTTTCTGAACAGATGTTCACTGCATATGCTGCAATGAATCCTCAGCGTTCTGTGTAGCAATGACAATTTAAGCACCTCTTTTCCTCTGTGACGCAGCATTACCACGTGTGAAAAGTCTTTCCTCATTATAGGAGCTGATCAAGTCTTTATCAGGGCAGTCCCTGATGGGGTGATCCTCGACTTCATTATACAAGAAGCATGTTAGGGGATAATAATTCTCCTGGGTAATCTGATCTGGAAATGCCCATACTAAAAAGTCTGAGACTCGTTTCCTTGGCTTTGGGTGTTAACTGACATTCCTCATACAGGACTTTAAATACACGCATTAGGTTACAAAATTTTATGATTCCCGTCACTCTGCACATGTATGGTTCCTATCGATCTGTTTCCTAATTTTTTTTCTACCTGTCTCTCACCGACCATTGGGTCGATATGCCTGTAGACTACGACATTTGTAAGATTCACTAAGGGGGGCAGTTAAGTGACGTTAGGACTATATATTTAACGTGTGTCAGAGAGCGTTTTATCTAAGTGCAACCTAGAATAGACGCTTTACTCAGAATTCCAGTTCTCCGAATATGACTTGGAAAATCTTGGTCTTTTTAAGAACTTGTCTCCTTTAGCTCCTTGGAAGCACTGAAGATTCTTTGTTGCCACTCATTTCACCACAGTTCAATGAGTGTTTGCTCCTATGTTGCTTTCTTCCGCCCTAGGCAGTTCCTCACTGACGAAAAGGGCGAAGCAGGAATGATCTTCTATCAGACACTCTTGGTTCGTTTTATACTCAGCGGATTCGACAGAAACAGAAAGTATATTTGATCAGTCTGCCGCTCACTGAGTAAAGGTACGGGGTGAGGAGAGGGACAAAGCCTGGGATGGGCTCTCTTCTTTCCCCTTTCAAGCATGGTAAGCATAGAAGGAAGGTTCAATCATTCAACACTCAATTGCTTATACCAATGTTAAGCGAGACACGAACATGAAGAATCTCCAATCAGTCGCTTCCCCTCGAAGACAAGGGGATGACTAGTGAAGATTCTCCTAGGAATTAAAATTTTTAAGAGTATCTCTGATGAGTTGTGAGGAGTTTGTCTCTTTCTATGGGGGTGTCTCACAGGAATTCCAGTGAAGCTACCGTGGAGAAAATTTGGAGCCAAAAATGTTTGTGAGCTAAATTCAGGCATACCGGTAGGAATCCTTTTCTTCAGTGCCTTGCCTTCTTTACTGCGGACTATGACACCTGGCGAATGACGAAAATCAAACTAATCTTGGTTTTCCGAATAAATAATGATGATGATATAGTTAAGTAGGAAAAGATACGGGGACCCAAAAATAAAGGAAGAGGGGGGTAGAAGTAGAGTTAATAAAAATTTGTTAGAGTTAGCCTCAGTGATAAGGGCATCGCTTGCATTTTCTCCTTCGTGTTTTCTTCTACTTCTGATTCTGACAAGTGTTATACTTGCCCTTCTCTTCATTTGACTTTTTTCATTTCTGTCTCATTATCCACTTTTATTAGTCATTTAATATTTTCTTAAGTGCTTTTGTTGCTCCCATTATCATTCATCTCTGACTCTTTTTTTTACTCATTTACTAATTCATTCGTAATTTAACATTTCCTTAGAGCTAGTGCATTTGTTTTACAACTACTAGAGATTTTCGGTTCTTCTTTTTTCTTTGAATAATTTGTCTTTTTCTCTCTTCTTCTAACGGTAGGTACGTCGGAGCATAAATATCTATTGTGAAACTTTCCCCCACTAGGGAATCCCGATTTCCCTGAAACCTGGTTGCTTTGCCTCTGGGAATTAAAATGTTATCATTAATTGGAAGAATTATCTCCCTCTCCACTTTCTTCTACGTATTCCTGGCTTGTTTCTGTTTTACAACATTAAACCTTTTCAACCCGAATCTCTGGTGCAGTTCAGTCTGTCTCACATCGTCGTTTATGCAAACATGTAAAGAGCGGCCTTGTTCTGCACTCTCTGTATATGCATCTGAGTTCTTCGGCTTACTGTCTGCATCATGAGCGCCAGGTATATTGATGACGCTGATACACACGGTGTATATCTTTCTCTATTTTTAAAGAGTACACGGAACCGGTAGATCTTAGTCAGTTCTTTAGTTGCCGTACACAACTACGACTGAGACCTTCCGACGCTACATGGGGGATAATCTTGATATTGTAGGTATTTTTTTAAATAATTTTCGATATTATTTGGAAGATTTTGGTGATGTTCTCTGAAAATTGCACTAAATTGACTCCTCCTTTATCGGGTAATGAAGAAAAGGGGCTAAATCTGCCTTCCTGTGGAATTCCCGCTTCAAGGTCAAACTCTGGGCCTCTGTAACTATCACTGGTGAGTTAGGCTCTCCAATCTATGATGCAATCACAGAGAATTCTTACAGGACTTGGTCTTAATGGAGGATGAAGATCTTGTACTGTAACCCCTTCAGCCAATCCTTGTCGAAGGACTTTTCTACATCCCTAAGTATGATGTCTATGTACATACCATTTGCCAGACACTGTGACAGCTTCTCTGTTATTAGATTAATGGCATGATCTTAGCTCCTTCTCCTTGTTAACCAATGTTGTTGTGAATTATTAGACTTTGTTTTCTTCTAGTTTTGACTGAAACCTACTGCTTAGAATTTTCTCAAAAGTTTTCCAATTAATTCTAGGCGAGAGAATGGTCTATAGCTGGAGACTCGGTCAGAAGGCTTATTTTGTCAGCCCCGACTAGCTGGGAACATTCTATTTGAATGTCTTCAGAGTTTGCCTACCATTGTCACCGTCTCCGGGTCGGCCGTGGCACAGCAATTCTATCTCCGCAGTGACTTAAGGTTGCAGGTGTGTGTGTGTAACCTATTTTTTTTTTTATTTCGTGTATCGTTTGGCATTTAAAGTCCTGGTCGAACTCTTGGTTATCCTCCGATGTTATGAAAAATAGCTTTTCCAGAATTCGCGTAATCGTAATTCTACATCCGCCGATTCATCAAGAAGACGTTTTTTTCTTTGATTTGGATTTTTCCGCACTCTTAGTTGCTATCTTTCTCATTCTATGGATGACTCTCCAAAATCTCGTTGGATTGGTTGGCCCATCCAGCTTCTTTATTATAGTATCGCTGATCTGCTAATTTTGCTCAGTGATGTAAGCTCGGAGGTCTTCTATCAATTGAAGCCTGAGAGCAGTTTTCTCATGGGTCTAGCCCGATCTTCTTACAGACTCGTTGGTACCCCTGTAATCGTAAGTGATCTCCCTCATCTTGTCTGTCGACCTTGGTTGGAGCAGCGTTTTAAATGCTATTTTTAGCACGCTGCTCTCGTCCGCGCTGACGAGGTGGGTCGTAATCTTGTCGATTTCTTCCAGGGTGTTTTCGCTCAGGTCTGGTAGAATATAATCCTCTAGCTTCTTCTGGAATAGGTCCCAATCTCTCTTGGTATAGTACTTGCGTTCCCTGAAGGGGACCTGACTGGGCGTGAGAGAAATATTTTTCAGAACGTAGGCGTGATTGTTCGTTATTAAAGGACCCGGATTTCTATAGTTATTGAAGGGGAAGTTGCATTGTGTCGGCAAGATGTCGGGCTTCCTGACCGACCTTTCCTTGATGAAGTTTGGGAAGTCTAGACCAGCCTTCTGGAACCTGGCTCTGCAGTTAATATTTCCAGGTTCCTTATCCTTCCAGGTGTATATCCCTAGTCAGCCTCCCCAAACACTGCATTGAGTAATCCTCGGACAGCCCCAGCCTTTGATGGCCGAAGACAATAAGGGGCTTGTGAATCGAAAGATAGTGTCAAGCGAGCGAATGCTATGCCACCATATCACGAGTCCTCCCACTACCAATTCAATCTTCGCTTCGTCATTCTGTTCTGAAGATGTACTGTTAACCATTCGAGGGTGTCTTCTTTATAACGTTTTCATATAACGAATGAGTGTCGCTTCATTATAACCTGTTCATATATTGTGTGAGACTTGATTCCTTTGAACGTGTTTATATAACATTTGAGTACGACTTAAATTGAACGTGTCCATATAAAATTTGAGGGTGACTTAATTATAACCCTTTCATGTAAATATTAGGGTGGCTTTAATATGACGTGTTCACAACACAGATGAGGCTGGTTTCCTTATAACGTATGAATTTAGCGTTGAGCGGGGATTCATTAGAAGGTGTCAGAATATCGTTTGAAGGTGGCTTCAGTTAAACGTGTTCAAATATAGTTTAAGGTTGGCTTCATTAAAACGTGTTCAAATATCGTTTGAGGGTGACTGCCTTACGACATGTTCATTTATCGCTTGATGCTGACTTCATAAGAAAGTGTTCATATAATCGTGCTTATAAACGAATTTTAGGGGAAGCGTGCAGCATTAGCATTTTATCTGCCAATTGTATTAAATACAGATTAAAATGAACATTTAAAGTTAGACATAAACTAACAAATCAAAATGATTGTCTAATGTTAGAAGAAGTACCATAATAATAAATAGATTACAGAGCAATTGAAAAAAGAGGGAGATGACTACGCTAAGACTTTAAAACTTTTAACTGATTAAATGGTTAATACTAATAAAATTTTCATTTCCCAGTTGCCTAGGGGTCCTAATATTAACATTGTCCACATTCCATTTTTGATATCCATATTCTTTGACTCTTAGTATTATCTTTGAACACAGGATTAACGTTAGTATATAAATTTACGGTTTCGAGATGTATAAACAGTGTAAAATAAGTTTGCTTAGGAGATAGTCAAACGTGACCGAAAACTCTGCTGCAATAAATTATGAATATTGGAACCCTTATTACTAAACTTTCGCAAGGCGAAAAAGTATAATAAGAAAAGTAGAGAAGTTAATCAAAGCTCAGCTGGACCTGGTATTTAATAAAACATGCATAAAAGAGAAACTTCTACCTAAATATTATATATATATATATATATATATATATATATATATATATATATATATATATATATATATATATATATATATATATATATATATATATATATATATATATATATATATATATATATATATATATATATATATATATATATATAGTCCCGATCGAACTAGCGAAGCGTGCCTTAAAATCTTGTCTATTCGGAAGAAAAACTAACTTTAATCGAGATCAAAGAGGTTTCTCGCTGCCTCAGTGTGCTTGGTTCGAATCCCACCCAGGTACGTATTTTTTCGAATTAGGAAATAACACTTTCCGAAGAAAAAATTATTCCTTTTTCTCTTTTTTGCGGTACACTAGGTTTATTTCATCATTCTCTCGCGCTCATGAGCTATATACATTGTATGTTTCGCTGTGTGTTTAACTTAATTTCTCTTATAGCCTTTGAATTCTCAATAAATTTCTCTCTCTTTCATAGTCTACCACAAATAATTATTTTATATAATTACTTCCCATGTAAATTGTGGACGACTATTAGCCTTCCTTGTCCCAACGCCCTTCGAGGGAATTTGAATGAATTAAGAAGCTTAAGCTTCTTAATTAAATATGTAAAGCTTTCTTCTTCGTTCAAAAAACTCCCTAGAGGTCCTTGCCGGTGATCTTTAGTTAAATTGAACAGAAATTCAGGTTAATATTTGGGAATTTGATCACTAATAAAGAAAGGGTCGTAATTCAACAGGACTCAGGAGATTTAGGTGTCAATATTAGATATATCATTTAATATCTTATAGCTCAGTTGGTATTCATTTGCGTGGTTTTCTCCACGAATGTACGTAGTTCATATTTAAATAATCATTACAAAATTTCTGTTTTATGCAAATAAAAAGAAGCTGAAAATCATTTAATTTTTACCTTTAAATAAAACTAAGCGGAATCTAACTCAATGAAGAATAGTTGCAAAGGAAAAACTATATTACTGGTTACCATCTAAAGATTTAGCATGATTTTCTACAAGAGCCTCAAGGGATCTTTGCTTTTAAAAATCTCGGCTGATCAATTTTTCTAGTGGAGCCCATTTTGGTAAATTTATTGTGGGAGATGAGCTTGTCACGATTTAATAACCATCGATTGCCTTTCTGATATTTATAGGAATTTTATTCCCAAGTGAGGATATACCGGCCACGATTCAAAAACTATCGATGGTCATTCTGATTTTTAGGTGAATTTCATTATCAAGTGAGCCTTGTTCACGATTGAAAAGCCCTCGAATGTCTTTCTTATATTTAGGTTAATTTCATTATCTGATTTAATGAACTTGTTCACCATTGAAAGAACATCGATTGTCATATTGATCTTTAGGTGAATTTCCTTATCTGATGAACACCTTTTAACATCGTCAATCTCTTTTGCTCAGTAAAAACAAAGTTAACTTCGTCACTCTTTGACCCATCTCTAAATGTTAAGGGGGGTAAAGGCCCTCAGCCCTCATATGGACTTAATACACGCTACCATTTCAATTCGTACATCTGCCTTGCACACATAACATTTGCGCCTCCCACCCCCACTCCTGCTGCTAATTCCACATAAACATACAATATGATTTTTACCCACTTGTGCCTTACCTCCACCGCTCTCCTCACATATGGACAATCTCTCCTATGCTTGCTCAACCCCCACCCTCCTCGCCCGCCCATCCCGCCCTTGCCATTATCCCTGTTGCTGCTCGACCACACAGGACTCCCGCCGTTAAACGCCACCACGACACAATTAGGACTAAGAATTATGGCACACTTTGAATTCCACTCCCATTTTAAGCCCACCTTCAACCCTTCTACCTCACTCGTGACTGTTGCCATAGAAACCACTACCAGCAGCCATGGGAAAAGTGGGACTGTAGTGGGGAAAGTATCGATGGTCCATAAGCACCTAGCAACCTCGGTTATTGTTTTCCATGTCTATCTGACAGTTTCACTGTTTGCTAGTCTAAAATGGGTGGTTGCTTTGCATTTGTTTGTCCTCGCTTCGGTTGATTGTTTCCAGAGATTGTCTTTAGGGATGAACGGTTGTTTTGTCCTCTGGTCACACTATTCTTGTTCTGTTGTTTCTGAAGGTCTCCTTCTTGGCTAGTTTCCAGTTAAGTCTATTCGTGCTTCCTTGTATCCAGGTAAATCCATTCTCGATTTCTTTTTTCTACTTATCTCTGTTCTTGTTTCTAGGTAACCCTCCTTTTGTTTCTTTTTGTTAGGGAATCACTCCTTGTTTCCTTGCTTCCTGCGTGTTTCTAAGTAAGTCCGTTCTTTTTTCCACTCTGCCTAAACTTTATGGGGGAAACGCATTTATTTCTTATTGTGGTTTCTGTTGTTTTTTTTTGTTTTTCCGACAAATTGACAGCTTCTCGGTTTTTCCTCGAAATCATTCGCAAAACTAAATTCTGCGACCTTGTTTAACCTCATTCAAGACACGCAATAACTTGGGATGTAAGATTTTCAATTAGCATTCTTCAGAATTCTGTGGAAACCACCTACTTTTCCATGTTTCGCTATCTGTTGAATATATATATATATATATATATATATATATATATATATATATATATATATATATATATATTTCGAGTTCTTTATCAAGGAATAACAAAAGTATTGAAAATTGTAATATATATAATGATGATAGAGAGGAGAGGGAACGCCCACAAAAAAGCAAAAAACCAATCAACAAACTGAAGTAATATGAAATGAAAAGCTTAGGAGGAGCGAAGATAAATACAAACTAAGATAATTAAATCAAGTAAATTCAAAAGACTAAAGGTTGACAAGAGTATTAAATTACCGCCTAAGCAATTAGGGAGGGAAAAAATCTGAGCAAGAGATTAACATCAAAGATCAAGATTAAATAACCAAGGTAGAATAAGTACAAATGTTCTAAAGACTTGACTCAAACGAAAATAAATACACAGGCATAAACATATATTCAGAATTGGGCCACAAGCAAAGGATATCATCAATATAGCGAAACAAGATTATAGGAAAATCTACAATACATAGGAGGAAAACCGTTTAGAAAAATTCCCTATATAAGATAGATAAAACGGGGGATAATCTGGTTTGTCTATATTGATGATATCCTTGACTTGTGGCCCAAATCTGAAAATATTTTTCTTTTTTGGAACAAACTTAATTCACTTTTACCTTCCATAAAATTTACCCTTGAAATAGAACAGAATGGAAGTATTCCTTTCCTTGATTTATTAATACACCACACGCCTTCTGTTTCCAAATTCTCTGTCTATCGGAAATCAATTAATTCTTTTCTTATATTCACTTTTACTCTTCACCAGATTAAATTCAAAAGATCAATATTTATTTCAATGTTTCTCCGTGAACTTCGTGTGGTTATTCCTGAATTCTTAGACTCTCAAGTTTCCAAAAATTTTTACATCACCAATAAACTTTGCTATCCTTTTCATTTCCTTAATAAATGCCTTCAGTTAGCTAAAATGTCTTTTTATAGTTTTGAACCTCGCGCGCCTTTTAATAAGAAAAATACTCTTGTACTTCCTTTGAATCATTCCTTTGCTTCTCGTCATCATATTTTAAAATCTATAGGCATCTGTGTAGTATTTAAATATAATAATACTATCTCTGAACTATTAGTCAAGAACGCCCCTTCCCCTATGGGTAATGCATATTGCGTAAAATGTATCGACTGCTCTAAATATTACTTTGGCCAATCACGTAAATGTTTAGAAAAACGAATGTCTCAGCATAAATATAATGTCCATCGCGGGGAAGAAAGCCGCTCATTTTATCTTCATATGTCATATCTTAATCACAATATTGATTGGAATTCTGTTAAAATTACCTGTCATAATAACGATACAATTTCACGAAATATCATTGAATCGACCTTTATTAGTAAATTTCCAGATTTTAATTTAAGACATGGCTCATATAAACTCGATGGTTATTTTGCAAAATTATATTCACAATACACTGTCAAAACTTTTAATTTAAGACTAAATATTTATATTGTTCTTGATAAACTATTTAATTTTTCTTGGGCATCTATGTAGCCTTATGTTTATGTCTGTGTATTTATTTTCGTTTGAGTCAAGACTTTAGAACATTTGTAATTATTCTACCTTGGTTTTTCAATCCTGACGTCTGATGTTAATCTCTCGTTCAGTTTTTCTCCCTCTCTAATTGCTTAGGCGTTATTTTAATCCTCTTGTCAACCTTTAGTCTTTTGAATTTACCTGATTTGATGATCTTAGTTTGTATTTATCTTCGCTCCTCCTAAGGTTTCCATTTCATATTAATTCCTTTTTTTGATTGGTTTTTGCTTTATTGTGGGCGTTCCCTCTTCTCTGTATCATCCTTATATATATTACAAATTTTAATACTTTTGTTATTGCTTGATAAAGAACTCGAAATAAAGTTCGAAAGTACATGGAATCCTCGTATTAATTTTCCTTATGGACTTTATTGCATTTACTGCTTACTCACGCGATACTTTGTGAGTTTTCTACATATATATATATATATATATATATATATATATATATATATATATATATATATATATATATATATATATATGTGATAGAACGAGATAATTTCAACTCCTATCCCATATTATTAAAAACCACGATGCTGCCCACGTGCATCTTCGATTCGAGGCTTGGAATCTTATCTCAGCTACCGGATGCCAATGTTTAAACAAGGAGGTTATCGTCCCCCCGTTCGCCCCATACGCCGACCTCGCCAGATCGAGTTAGGCTTATGAACAGATAAGGCATTTTTCTCCGGCCCGGCTGTGCGTTCCCTCCAAGCTTTCACTCCATTTTCCCCCACGCCAAGGAGATGTCCTGGCTATTTATATGGAAACTTTACCACTAAGATCAGATTGGAGATCCAGATTTTCGTCGCGAAACATCACCACGACCCTCTCTCCCTTTGTGCGCCAAGGGACCTCGACCTCGAGATTCACCATCACTTGTCCAGAAGGAGGACAATATTCCTTGAGTGCCAAAGGTCCGAGCCTTTCCGACGCCAAGTCCCAAGGCTTCCCCCCCCTGTTGTTCAAGGAGAACAGCATTAGAACAGCCATTGTTCGTTTTGAGCCCAAGCCAAGAAACGGTTCTCATCCCCCCCCTGTTGTTCAAGGGAGAACAACATTAGAACAGCCATTGTTCGTTTTGAGCCCTTCGCCAAGAAACGGTTCTCATCCCCCCCCCTGTTGTTCAAGGGAGAACAACATTAGAACAGCCATTGTTCGTTTTGAGCCCTTCGCCAAGAAACGGTTCTCATCCCCCCTGTTGTTCAAGGAGAACAGCATTAGAACAGCCATTGTTCGTTTTGAGCCCTTCGCCAAGAAACGGTTCTCTTCCCCCCCTGTTGTTCAAGGGAGAACAGCATTAGAACAGCCATTGTTCGTTTTGAGCCCTTCGCCAAGAAAGGTTCTCATCCCCCCCCCCTGTTGTTCAAAGGAGAACAACATTAGAACAGCCAGTGTTCTTGAGCCCGTAGACAAGAGACGGTTCTCATTCCCCCCCTTTGTTCAGAAGAGAACAAAGTAGAACAGCCATTGTTCTTCAAGCCGTTCGTCGAGTAACGGTTCTCCTTTCCAAGACGCCTCGTCAGGATCCTTTTACCCCCCCCCCTTCGGCTGGAACTCGCCAGCGGACCGAATATTCCTTCAAGTACCTTCCACTGCACCCTAATGAAAAGTTATGTAAGCCAAACGTCACCTTTTGAGTATTGATCCCTTTTGTCAATTCTATCCTGTGCTTTAAATTGTTTATCGAACCGTCCCATCTCTTTAACTCTATATTTGTTTTACCTTTTTTTAATCCCTTAAATCCTTGGATTAGCCCGAGTCTCCACGACCCTTTCCATTCTGTTTATGTCAATATTTTCCGTTTTTGTGTTTTGTTTATAGTTATTATTAATAAAACTCTATTTTATTTATGATAGCAATATTATTATCCTTGAGCTCAGTTCCACTTCTTAAGCATTTTGAAGATACATAATATCGGCCGCCAGACAGTAACGCACTCTAAAGATAATTAAGGAAGTTCCCTCAACGAATAGTGTTATATATAGTATCGTCGGGAGTCATTCTACGACAATGTATATATATAATATATATATGTATATATATATATATATATATATATATATATATATATATATATATATATATATATATATATATATATATATATATATACCAACGTTGTAAACCTTTTCTTTATTCCTTGATAATGAACTGAACATTTCGAAAGTACTTGGAATCTGCCTTTAATTTTCATGTGGGATTTTTGGCATTGATTGCTCTACTCACCTGCTACTTTGTGAGATTCTCATATCCATGTATATATATATATATATATATATATATATATATATATATATATATATATATATATATATATATATATATATATATATATATATATATATATATATAGTAGGAATATGAAGTCCAAGGAGATTACACTAATCATTTATTGGCCGGACGTTTCGGACCTTGGCTAGGACCATCATCAGCGACTGTATCGACTATTGAAAAGGGAGATGAAATATTAACAATAACGGATAAAGAGTTAAAAACAAGCATTGTGTAATGGCTAAAAATGCTTAGGAAGGCAAGGTAAATCCCTAAAATTTGAAAATATTTAGATGAAAGTAAAAATAAAATAACAATATAATATACAATTACTTAATACTATCCAGTGTAATTTTAAAAAAAAATAATAGGAAGAAGTGAAGTTCTAATATAACCGGACTTGAGTATAAAAAATTAAAGGGAACTGTATGGAAGTATAAAGAGAGAAAATGAATTGCCCCCCCCCCTCCCCCAAGTTCCCCAGTTCGCCGTTGACCGCTCTAAATTATTCTGCCCTATATACACCGAAAATTAGAACAATGGAAAGATCATTAAGGGGGTGACGAGACTTCCAGCTATGGACCCTTATCGCGACCCAAGGCAATTGAGGAATTGTGTTGGCGATGAATCTCCCCTCCCCCCCCCCCTAGATAATTTCGGAATATATATTCGAGGCTTCTGAGTTCACAGGCAGATTGTGTCTGAAGCCGCCGTCCAGTACGTTAGCCGTACCGTCTTCGTTGTTCGAGAGGGAATCGACTACATTGTCGTCCAGAGAAGAACTGAGTGATTGTCGAAGAGCCAAGGAAGAGCTAGTGGTCACTCAGTGTTGTTCGTGGAAATAGTTTTAAGTGCGCTTTAACCCTTCTCACTACGTCTTCGGATTCTAAGTTGGATTGAGCGTCCCGTGTGACGCCCACAAGTTAAAGGTCGAACTTATCTCCTTGGTCCTACTCGCCGCACATCAAGATAAAAGGAATTTAACCCCCGCTTCGTTACACTTCTCCCACCTTTACCGCGTTGAACCTCAATGATCCCCTTTAATCTAGAACTTGCATAATTGTAAGATCATTTCTTAATTAATTATCCCTTGGTTCAAACTTAATTGATAGTGTCAATCATCTTAGCCCTGAGCCGTCAATATTTAATTGCATTGACATTTAACCTGCCTATATGTGTATGTAATCTTTAGTCCTATTAGAGTATATTTTTGTAGCCGTGTTTGAATATTTCTTGGCCTAGCAACTGTGTATTTAAAACAATCTTAAAGTCATCCCCAGGTGGAGCCTTAATTTAGATCGGTCAGTAGGCCAGTGTGCGTATAAAGACGTACACCTGGTCATAACACGACAAACTGGAATAAACAAAGCAAAAACAAAACATAAACTAAAACCCTAAAGTAAATGTGCACGAATTAAATAGAAGTACTAATCTTTATCGTTGCAGTTGTGAAATCAACTAACCACTGATAGAAAACTACTCACGAGAATTGTTCTGTTGGTCGGTTGGCTAGTAAATGTAATGAAGTGCTGGTTGATTATATAGTGAATAGTTTAATTGAAGATGTGTAATTATTAAGGTTGGGAATTAATTTATTGATGTATAGTGACTCTAAGATTTCCAAACCGAGAGAAGTTAAGGAGGAAGATAGGATGAACAAAAAATCAGGATTAAGAGGATGTTGTTGATAATCCGAGTGTTGCTTGATGGAAGAGGCTTCAGGTTTAGAAATGGGAATACCAGTCGGATAAGACAAACCTAGGTGCCTTGCGATCCCCATTTAAGTTTTAAGCCAGTTTTGACTACATAATGACTGTGGCAGGTCAAACATGTATAATTTTAAACTATACAGGATCGCAAGCCCAACGGATTTGGCTCCTTATGGAGCAAAAAGGAATTCAATGATACTGGGTTGGAATTGATACAAAGGAATTGGCACTGAGAGAAATGGTTGTTAAGGGTAGAGAGGAGTTTGCTAAACTTGGTTCTCAAATGCTCGAGATGGTGTAGTCTAAGGAATACCTTATGTAGCCGTGTTGGTTGAGGATAATATATTTTGGAGAGAAATTTGGATACCTACCGATCGAAGGTAAAATTTGGGTGATAATTAAAATTGAAGAAATCCCTTAAATAAGTGATTTCTTCATGAAAGGATAACCAAATATGGTAGGCTTTGAAAATTCAGTTTTTAATGCTGGATAATTTAAACTGATTGGGGGAGCTACTAAAAAATGTGTACTCAATTTAGTAGTGGTAGGTTTTTTGTAAATAGATGTATTAAAAGATGAACCCGTTCGGACAACTTGTTCGACTTTGAGCGCTGTCTCAATCGCTACGTTGCAGGATTGTCTCGCAAGTCTACCTATGCACGTTGACATTTTCCATGCTATTAAGTGCTTTCAAAATTAGTTATTCTTTACTGGGGTGGGCTTCTTCCCTATTTATTGTGAAATTGGTATATAGTGGAAGGTGACCATTGTTATTTTATAATTACTGATAGATATCTTCGACTTGGAAATGGATTATGGGCGGAGGGTCGTTTTCCTGTTTATCCTCTAGTCCTGTCATTTAATGTCTACTAATTGTTAATCGATTTTTTATCTATTATAATGATTCTTTGTTTTCACTAGTTTATTCGCTAGGTTTTCTCATTATATGTTTTATTCTAAGCGAGTAGTGTTTAATTCAAAATATTCGATCATTCTAGAATTGTTCTATCCCGTCCCTTTTTTCGCCTTGTATCTATTAGGTTGTTCGGAAAATAATGAAATAATAATGAAAATTTTAGAAACAAATAATTTATTCTCAAAAAAATTAAACTACGACTTTTATAATTAGTCAAAGTATAATCCCTGAACATCTATACATCTCTGCCATCGTTAATTAAAATCATTTATGGCTCGTTGATAAAAGCCACTGGCTTTGATGCTAACAAATCTTTGAATCTAGCTTTCAACTCGCTCTTGGACATAGAAGTTTAGTTGCTTAAAAAGTGTCTAGATGCTTAAAGGAATAGTGGTCAGTTGGCGAAAGATCGGAAGAATATAAAGATTAGGGTAATGTCTCGTATCCTAAGTCAGTGAGTTTCTGCAGCATCATGCTGGCAACATGTGGCCGCGCGTTGTCATGGAGCAGAATTGGACCAATTCGATTCACTAGTGCAGATCACATTTGTCCTAAGTGATAATGCATTACTTCGAGTTGCTTACAGTAAACCTCTGCGGTGATGATCTGGTTAGCCTCGAGAAAGTTGTAATGGACAACAGAATTAGCAGACCACCATAATCTTCTGCTGATGCAAGCTGATATCTTTCAAAATTTTATTCAAAAAAAGATTAATGGAAATTTATTAAAGAATACATATCACTTATTAGGCATATAATTTTTTATGTAACATTGCAAAAATAGCTACCTAAATCCACTTTATAAAAGTGAGTAAAAAATATCGGCCAGTATTTACCGAGCAGCTTAATCAAAGTATTTTTGTAGCCTCACTTATTCTTCTGCTAGATGACCTTGTCTCATCGTTATTTGTAAAATAGTTTCTGTTGTGTGATATTATTGTTGTAGTTTATACTTGAGGTATCGATTGCTTGATCATTTATTTCATTAAACTTGCTTTCTAGTCCAATTTGTAAGGTATTTATTCTAATTTGGGTTCAAGTTTGTGTTGGTTTGTAATCTTTGTCTTGAGTTTTGGCTCTTTCTTGCTTTGGCTATATTTTGATCCAGCTCCTGAGTACTTTGCGGTCGCTACTGGTGTTGAAGTACCAATACCCGAACTATCTTTAATCAAATTGCTCCTATTGAGTAGTGTGCAATTAATGTAAATTGTGTCCCATTTGGTTTCATCTATGTTTATCTTCTCTTTGGCCTCTTTTGGAAGTTCATAATGTAAATGTTTGCTCCTTCTGTACATTATTCTACTAACTAATCTGTTTCCGCGTTTTTTTCTCTCATTTATCATGGATTTTTCTACCAATTAACTATCGTGATTTGGTTGTCGAATCTTGGCATAGAAGTCCATCGTAATCTCTTGACATCTGAATAGAATTGCGTGTCGGCGCTCATGCTACCCCGCCGGGCACCCTTTTGCTGGGCATAACAGGTTGGGATCATGTACTTTATAACACAGCGGATGTCGAAGGGATGATTGCTTTGAATACGATTTACATCTTCCTACACATCCTCCTTTATTTTTAGTCAAGATATGGGTTTATTTGCACAGATTTTCTGATCAATTTTACGACAAATATTGTAGATTGTGATGGTTTTCATTAGATGGCTCCTTCTTATCTTCTTACACATATCGTAGTGTAGAACGCTCGCATGTAGGTAGAGCGATCCACAGGAGAGTGATCGCAGGTGGAGGGATATCAGATAGAGCGATCACAGATAGAGGGAGATTAAGTAGTGCGATCGCAGGTAGAGGAATATCAGCTAGAGGCAACGTAGGTAGGGCGACTTTTGGTAAAGCTTCGAACTATTGCAAGTCGAATTCATTTAAATGAGTTTAATGGTTATATATACATGGCTATATGGAGTCTGCTACTGTAACCGTGCACAATAATCATCAGATGCAACCCTGAAATTAGAGTTAAAAATTTAATGTTTAAAGTTTGCCGCAGATGTTGATTATAATGATAAAAGAATGCAATAATTAAATTATTTCGGATTTATTGGCAATAATGATTAGAACAGCTGAAAATATTCTTTGTTTTCGAGTTTGGTAAAGAATACCTTAATCTTTTTATTGGCTCAAATTTCGGAAATCAGGAATCTGCTGGCGATTGCTAAAGGTCTCGTAAAAAGAGGTCTTTGTCTCTTCTTTATTCTTTTCTCCTTAATGCCTTTATTAGACCCATTAAAATGCCATTTCAAGTCAATTATTTGAGGGCTTTTATGATAGCCATTCCTTGAAAAAAAGGCCATTTATGCATTTTGATCATGTCTCCCGGCAGTAAATTTAAGAAGACGTTTTTGTGGGAGATTTCCAGTCCGGACTATTTTTAACCCCGACCCCCTCTTCCGTTCAATCCTGTAGCATTTTTTTATTGACTCATTTAACCTTTCAGGTTTTATTTTTTGATTAATTTTTCCTATTATTTTTTATTCTTATGATAATTTTACTTCGACATTCTCACCTCTCTTATCAGTTTCGGATATGTCTGTTTTTTTCGGTTAAATTTTAAGGGTGGGTCCCTCTATCTTCTTTGCCTCCTCTACCGAATCTCAATATTCGTTTTTAACCGCCTTTGTTTTTCCTATTGAATTTGAATTTCTTACCTCAGTCTCTCTGCTTCATCTAGGAATTTCTATTTTTATACTTCCTCTTCCTGTTTTTAGCACCCTTAACCAAGTCTCCATCATTTTGTATTAGCCTTTTTTCACTCGATATATTTTTTTAATTTGAGACTTCACTTGATATTATTCGTCTTCTTTTGGTCTCTCTCATTTTCTGGAAGGATTTTATGTTTCCCTTCATTTTCTCTGCCTCCTTTTCCCAATCTCCTTATCTTTGTTCCACCACCAGTTGGTCTTCGTGTAATTTTATAATAATTGAATTTCCCCATCACTTTAGTATTTCCTCTTTTAACAATTTTTTTTTGTTCCGCTCCATTCACCTTCCCTACTTTAATCCATCTTCGTTAAGCTCAACTGCCTGGAATCATGGTGACTTCGAGCAATAGACGCTGGAGGCAAGAAAGAGCTTATGTGCAGAGCCTACAACTGTGACGTTAAACATTGTTTTATGAGTCGTCTCTGCTGAAATAATTAAGAACTCGAAAGGGAAAGGTTCATTAAAAGTTTCCCTTTTACGGTTAAGGGCTGGTTGGCCGCATACTTGAAGGACGTAGATTGCTCTAATAAATTTGTAGAACGATTTGGTGGATGTCTGGCGTTTTCCTTCGTTGAATGGCAGGCAGCGTGGGGATGCCTGCCATAAAAGAGATAGCAGTTTTGATGTGAGCTTAGAAGAGGATCGTTATAAGATCATAGTGGTTTTGTAGCTATGTGGGTTCATGGTAGTAACGTGAGAAGATAAGGTTGTATCAAGCGAATAAATATTGGAGGTTGACTTAAAGTCCGTCCAAATTAATACTTAACCTTTGAAAATGGTCACCTAACAACCATTTTGACTGGATCATTCCCAAAATTTACGACTTGTATAGACACAATCTCTCTTTAATCTCCAAGTCATGGAGCTTCCAGCCATTACTTCTGGTTCTTTTGGTAGTTTCGAAATAAGATTTCTAATGCTAATATTGTAGCAACATACCAATATTTCTACATTTTTTTATTTAATTCACATCTTAATCGTTTTGTCTCGAACTCGGGTCCCCAAACTTTCGGCAAGAAAGCCATATCGCATATTTTTCACATTCTCGCGGGCTAACAACAAATAAAATCTGTTTTAAGATAAAGAAAAAATACGTTAGGCCCTTTTTTGTAATTAACATCATATGACTCAGACCAAACAATTAATGTACTACTACTAATCAATAATAGTAGTAATAATAAAAATAATAACATTAATAATAAAAAAACGCCCAACCAGAAAATCCTATTCAAAATTGCAATGGGGCCGAAATTTCTCGTTCCGTGCCGGATTTGGCCCACGGGCCGAGGTTGAGGACCCCCGTTTCAACGACTTTACGTTCAATTCGTTTAGTCTGCAAGATTCATGACTCGAGCATCATCGCGTGAAACTTTGTGAGACAAAGCTCGTAAATCAAGTGGTGAATTGCTTGAAGTGAAAATCTGTGGAAGGATTATAACTAGAATAGTATAAAGAGGAGAATACTTCTTGCAATATGGGGCTGAAAGGGATTCCAAGTCTTCAGAACCTTCCTGACCTCAGCAAAGAAGAAGTATCTATTTTCATGTGCTGGAGTCGGGGGCACATAATACTTCCGAGGTATGCTGGAGTAGGGTTACCCCCACCCTCCCACGCGGACCAAGCAAAGCCTAAATTGGGGTCGAAGTTGACTACCCCGGGGTTTATTAAATCCATTCACTCGTGTTGTAAACGGCAACTAAACCCGAATATAGGCCGCAATACACAATCGCGATAATGGGCGGGGTTGTCGCGGACACCATCATGTCATGCCTGCCGTGGTGGAGATGCGCGCTAACCCCACCTTATATGAAAACGGTCGACGGGAAGAAGGGCATCACTCCTCCACACGTTGAGCGAAGTTAAGCTACATCGTCTATGTTTGGTCGCCCGGAGGCAGAACGCTCAGGGTGGCCTTTTGGTGACCACAATGTAGCGAATCTTAGTTCAGATCCACGTCACTAACTTTAGACCAGAAGAGTGGAGTAGTAGTGAACACTTTGATTATATTATTGAAAAACAAAAGCTTTGAGAAAGAAAGACTTGTTTATTCGGTTGAAAAGGATTAGATTCGGAGGATCACGCTCCACTCTTCAGTTGTACAAAGAAGGATGGACCGTGACGCTCGGAAACTAATCCCGTTTATCTGAATAAACAAGTCGTTCTCTCTCAAAGCTTTAAATTTTCGAAAACTTTAGATCACTGAGATATGCGTTAGGCAGTACAAATGATTAGTAGACAAATAGAAACTCTAAAAAACACAGAGTACGATAATTCCGCCAACGCTAATCATGATTTCTATTCATGTTTAGCCATAAGTCAAATTAAGGGACATTATTTTTTCCTTTACCCTGAAGACGTACCTGTCGCATTAGATATAAAGTGTCTAACTTCAGTAGTTTGTGAATTATTATCAGCAAAAAGCGGATTTTCCATAATGTCAGATCTGGATCTTGTATTCGTTTAGATATAACTTTTTACCTTCAACAGATGTAAAAAGCTGTTTGAGGTATACTAAATTTCTATTATCTCCGCTACCCAGTGATCGTTGTCTTGTTTTACCACTTTCCATTACTGTAAAGAGACAAACAAGGAAATAGATACCAACAGTTTTATGATAATTCTTTTTATATTCTGGTTTTCTCATTATTATGTCTAATATTTGTCTAAAGCTGCTCTTCGTTTAATATTGATATTTTCAAGAATGCCTTAAAAGCAAAATTTCAAGAAAACTTCAGATTTTCAAGGAGGACGGATTGTTGGTCAATCTGAGGGTGGACTGTTTTAAAGAGAGATTGCTAGGAATTTTGGAATAGCCCTTTTTAGTTAACAGAATTATAAATCAATTTTAAAACAGGCAAAAATTTATCAAAGTCTTGACCTGATTGTCTTGGGCCTTCTGAAAGATTACTTTGTGTTTTTCTAAGATCTATTTGGAAGAACCGTCGGTTAAAAGAGTCTGAAGTGACAGAAGGATTCCAAATCAGCCCAAGAACACCAGAAAATTGCCTGCATTCTCATGGCTATAATTAACATGCAAGCAGGAAAAAACTCTTTTAAATATAACCATTAGTAAGAAGAAGAATGTGTTGGCTGAATAAATGAGTGACAAGCCTATGGAAATTCTGCACAGCATAATTCTTTCTGACCAATCAAGATTCACTATATTTTCAAACAAAGGGTGACTATTTGTTTGGAGATTACCCCGTCAGGAGTTTGACACAAATAAGGGACAACCAATAGTGAAAAATTATGGCTTTTCTGTTGTGGTGTGTGGAACAATTTGGAATAATGAAAGGATAGAATTAGTTGAGTGTGTTGGTAATATCAGCTCGCAAAATACATTACCCTTCTCAAAGTACGATTTCTAACAGTGTTTTCGCATGGTCAGTTTGAAAAATATAGTTGTATATTTATATACGATTGTAGCTCCCTGTCCTACTGCGTAAAAAGACATCAGACTGGGAGAATTAATGAGGCATCAAACGACTTCCTTAGCATAATCAGTCCCCCGTCATTAACCCAATAAAACATGTGTAGGGGATATGTGTACGCTAATTCATGCAGTCAGCAAAATACACTTCTAAATGCATGAGGCTCTAGTTCCTGAAAACTTAGTTTAGAAATCGTTCTTCGTATTAATTAATAAGAGCAGAAGTAGTTGATTTTATTCTTCTCACAGACACGTATATATAAGAGTAAACATTAATACTTCATTTTCTTTTAGTTCTAACCCTCCCACGACTCAACTCAGAGTGGCTCTAAGGATCTTTGCTAGTCTATCATAATCCAAAACTAGCAATAACCACGAAAAAGAGAAAAAACACGGACAGAAGTGCTGAATATCCAACGCTAAATATAGAAATCCGAAAATTGTAATCTTAAAACAGATTGAAACAGCCTAGACGAATTGCAGTTCTAAAATCCGCTAAATGAAAATCTATTGAGTATAAATAATGTACTTTCATTGTTCAAAATGTGTTTCATTCTTTAATTATTTATTAATGAGGTTGGTCTCTATTTAACCCTTGCGGCTCTCTGTACTGTTAGTTGTTAAAGATTGCTCGTACAAATATGTATATATTCATATTTCACAAATCCGGAAAAAATATTTATCCACGGGTAGAAGGACTCAAGCACGCACGCACCCTCACATACCCCTGGAATAACATTTATTTATCTATCTCTCAGTTGTCTTTTTCTCAGCCATTCAGTCGAAGTAACAAAAACAACAATGGAGCCGTTTAACCATTTATCATATTCTCCTAACCCAAAGTTCCTACCAAAAACCAATTATCTTTAAACACCCTTGCAATGAATCGATTCTTTTCTTCTAACAAGAAGATAAAGGTACATGGCAAGTCTGCATGGTTCTATGAGTTAGATTTAATACATTCTAGGACTGTGAGACAGGTAGCACTGTTACACGTCACATTTATTAGCACCGATACGACATAACGTTGGAAGAGAATTCCGGCCTCTCTTATTTGTTGGGTGAGAATCCCTTTGTCAGTTTAGAAAAAGCTCATGTTTTTGCATCCTTGTTGAAAAAACTCAACTCATATGTTTCATTCGAATCAAGTATGAATGAGAATCTATACTTGACTATCACAAATTGAACTTTAATCGTCTTCCTCTGCCTCGTGATCTTGTCTATAGATAGGGAGGTTGTTTCAAATCGATTTTGTCTCGGTTCGACATTGGGATAGTTCCATTACCTTTATATCTATATCCTTTTTCGAATTCCAGGATACATTGATTTGTAATTTTTTGTGTGAATTTTGTCTGTGTTATTACTTCAATTATTATTAGGATCTTTCTAAACATTTTCTTTTCTAATGCATTCACAGCACCAATCAGAATACACTGTAATCGAATGCTATGTCTTTCTCACTCTTTCGGTTATGACCATATTTATATAAAGAAATAAAAGAACTCGTTAGATTTTCTTCTATTAATACGAGTATCAACATCGGCCACAATAATCCACAGTCACCTACATTTTTTTTTGCTTAAAACTAAGAAACGAAAGCCACGGAGAACAGAGAACAGTTGGTAAGGAAAGATCTGTAAAGAAAGGTGGTGAAGATGGAGGAAGTGAAAATGCGTGCAAGATAAATTACAGAAGATCTACTTGTAGGCATAGGAGCCGGAAAGTCACGCAATTTTCCAGACGTTAGCTACAGCATGATTGACCCAAATTAGACGTAAAAGCAACAACAACAAACTTGTTAAAAGCCACAGTCAAACTAACTCACCTATGCTTGGTAAATACTCGTAATTTACCGAATAAATGATAAATCCATCATCCATTATCCAACCCAGAGACTCCGAATAGGCTTGTATTCATCTGTAATCTAACTTTCCACACCTGTGTTCTTATCTGCTTCATACCTGTACCTTTCAACCCAGAAAATCGTAACTGTACAGAATTCATGATTTACAGCATTCATTAACATTTTAAAATAATAGCAGATTCTCAGGTAACATTAATATAACATCTTTCCTCCTCGTAGACCCCGGGGGTTTCCTTCAACTAGGCTGGTGGCCAAAGTTAGATTCGTGTTGGCCAAATGTAGCCACTCGGGAATGGAATTAATAAAAACCCGAACAAAGGCAAACTGCCATCCATTCGATAGGGTTATATATTGGATGACGAGGGTCGTTAGTGAATAAATTAGCATATGTTTGCACCTGATTTTGATCAAATATATTGTAATACATTAACATAAATAAACAGATTGTGTTGTGCAGAGCTTATACTGGCGTCTGGTAATGAAAGTGCATTGGTGTGTGCGCATGTGTAATGGTTTGTATGTGCATATCTGAGAGTAGTTGGCCAGTAATATCGAACAAACAAACGTCTGCTGGAGATTTCGCTAGCTTAGTAGATACAGCGCTGCCCTTTTAGCGCAAAGGCGCCGGGTTCAATATCAGCGAGCGCGGATAGAAAACCTTCAATGACGTCCTAATCTTGCCGCCCAATGGCGGATATGCTGATATTCATCCCAACGGGAGTAGCTCCATATAGGTCATCCAGCACATAAACAATCGCAACACTACTAGCACTTCTAGTATCTGCTTCACTACCTAACGTATCCAGATTCTCCTCCAGTCCAGAGTCCCAAAGATGGAATACTAGTATCGGATCATTTCAAGATAGGCACGTAAATTGGTTCAATTCAAGAATAGGCACCCCAGCAACCTCATTTCAATTTTTTTTTTTAGAGCTCATCTAGCGACTCCTTACTTGGGCATTAGTCGCCGTATTAAAAACTTGCCTAGTACTAGGCTACTTTAAAATTAAATTCAAAAACACACAAAAAAACCCAAAACCCAACACCAAAAATTGAAAAAAGGGAAAAGATAACAAGTAGGAACGTGCAACCTATACGGGAAAAAACAAAAACAAAACAAAAAACTGGTTAAATATAAGGGAGAAGGCAGGCTTAATCCCAAAAGTCTCCAAGTCCACCAGTCAAGGTGAACGCACTCGTCCCGAGTACAAAGCACAGGCGGTAGTGACCCTGCCCATCTCAGTACTGGGCCAGGTAACGTGCGCGAAGATCACCCAGACTGGGACATTCGACAAGAATGCGCCGAACAGTCTGGGGGGACGACGCAGTAGTCACAATAGGGTGCAGGCGAGCGCTTTATCAAATGGCGATGCGTCACATAAGTGTGCCAGATTTGGAGACGACAGAAAGCGATTTGAAGCCGTCGCAGCATTAAGGGATAGGTCCATGGGAACAGTCGCGAGGCAATGGCACGCAACTTTAAGTTCCCCTGGACAGTCCCCTATTTTCTTTGCCAAGCAGTCTGGAGAGCTGCCCGTATTCCTGCCATATAGTCGGTGTGAGGAAGAGCGAAACATTGGTCCGGTTCCCCGGTCCGAGCGGACTCTTTGGCTGCCTCATCGGCGCGCTCATTCCCCGCAATTCCTAAATGCCCAGGAACCCAGCAAAAGATAATCTCGATATCCGCCCGGCTTGCCAAAACCGTGGCGTCAAGGATATCGCGAACCAGGTGATGCGGAGATTCCAGTGCCACAAGAACACTCAGAGCGCTTTGTGAGGCGCTATAGGTCACAATCCGGTCTCCGAACAGGGCACGTTGCGTAATCTCCCGCAGAAATGGTGTATTACCACCAGCTCAGCCGTGAAGACAGACGCAGTGCATGGCAGAACCACGCTGACTTCAAACAGAAGAGATACGGCGTAGAAGCTGATCACCTCTTTGGACTTGGAACCATCCATATACACTGGCACGGCTCCAGCGTGACAAGAGGTGTGCTCCAAAAATCGAGGTGTGCACCGAAAATCGAGTGGCATCTCCCCAGCATCGACTATTAAGCTCTCAATGGGGAGAGTGCGGAAGGCACCGGTCGCCAGGCGAAGGCCAGTGTGATGGATAGATCCACCTTCCGCAATAAACGCTTGGCTGCGGATGCATAAAATTTGAATCCGAGTTCAAACTTCGAACGAACAAAGGATAGATAAAAAGTAACGCAGTAGCCCTATCAGCACCCTAAGCGTTGAACGTCACGGAGCGGAGAATATCTATGGCGCGGGTACAAGAAACACTCAGGCGGCAAATATGAGCCTCCCAGGTGAGGCATCGGTCAAATACAAGACAAAGGAAACGGTGCAATTCAACCACTTCCAGGCGCACCCTATTAAAAAAACAAATATCGGTCGGGTTGGAGCTGTGGATGGCGGCAGAAGGGCACTACCTTAGTCTTGGCCAAAGAAAATCGAAACCTGTGCCTTTCTGCATAGCGAGAGACGTGGTTCAATGCCTGCTGGAGTCGCCGCTTCAGAGTTGGGATCTGGGCCGCGAAAAAAGAGATCGAAAGGTCGTCCACATAGAGCGTAGCAAGAACATCTTCCGGCAGCAGCGAGGTGATGCCGTTGATGCTCAGGGCAAAGAGTGTGACACTGAGGACACTTTCTTGGGGGACACCCTCTTCCTGATCCATTGGGCCGGATAGGGTTCCCCACACCCGTACGCGCAATTGACGATCTCGCAAAAATTCAGATATAAACATTGGGAGGCGTCCCCTCGCCTCCATCGTGTGAAGAGTCTCCATGATACATATCGCCCTGTGGTATCATAGGCCTTCTCCAGATTGTAATACGCCGTAGCGTAGTGCTGTCTATGAAGGAAGACCTCGCAGAAGGTATTTTCCAGTCGGAGCAGAGCATCCAAAGTTGAGTGGAACTTGCGGAAGCCGCACTGTGCAGAAGACAGATAGCCTCCGCTGTCCAGTAAAAAGGCTAATCTAACATTTACCAATTTATCCATCAACTTGCACACGCAAGAGGTTAGAGAGATTGGGTAGAAACCGGCCGGGATAGAGTGATCTCTCCCCTGTTTAGAAAAGGCGAGCACAGTAGCGATTCGCCAGGATTCTGGGAAGAGACCCTCCACTTAGATCCTGATGAACAAATCTAAGAGAAAGGCCATCCCTAGCTTACCCAGGTACCGAAGCATGGCATACGGGACATCGCCCAGACCATGGGTGCTGTCCGGGCACGAAGCAAGAGCGGAACGCACCTCACCTCAGAGTTAACCTGTCGTTGAAGGGTTTTCCTCCTCTGGAGATAAAGTCTATTCGGCGGCCTTTCGCGACATCACGACGTACATCGAATGCTGGCAGAGCACCATCCCAGCTAGAGAATGCAGAGAAAGCGGTCGCGAAGGATTCCGCCACGAACGTGGGGTCTGAGATTGCGGTTCCATTCTCCTGGAGACGGGGGAAGGGGTCCTGCGAGAACTTTCCCGAATCCTTTTGACTCGCTTCCACACCTTTGCTAGAGGGATCTTCCCGTTAAGTGAAGACACGTATGCCCGCAAAGAAGAGCGTCAAGCGTGCTTCGAAATATATCGGAACCTAGCCCTAGCTCGACGAAATTCAGCGACAGTGAAATCGTTCAGGCGGTGCTTATAGCGCATGTAGGCATAACACTTCTGTTTGAGTGCCGTCTTACACTCGACCAACCACCACGAGAGTGGTCGGCGTGCAAAATGGTCAGACGTTCTTGGAATAGTAGTTAGGCCTCATCCACCGACCTAAACCCCTCGACTGAGATCAAGAATTCAGTCATTTCCTGAAATTCAGGACACCGCGCCCGCGCCAGCACCACCGAGGTGGGCTCTCAGGCGGCAGTTGCCCTGAAAATGATATTTGAATGGGAAAGTGATCACTACATTGGAGATCATCGAATAACCCTACAATCAAAATCAAGTTGTGCATCCGAAGAGCAAAAAGATAGTTTAAGTTAAGAAAATGAAGCCGTTCTCGGGCATTGTTGCGGCAACTCATCACTTGTCACCTGGTTTTTATTGAGTAATCCCCCCAGAGAAGATGTCTTCCGTTCAGATCTCCAAGCAAGAGAAAGGGCCTCGGCAACCGTGCTACGACGCGGCAGGAGGCCCCCGAGTCAAAGTCAGCTAACATTGGAGTGTACGCAGAAATGATATTATACCTCATATCCAGGTGAAGCTGCACAGCCACTGCCTGAAAGGAGATATCTAAAGTGAAAGGAAGAACGGAGACATCATGCCGGGTGTAAACAGCGCATCCCCCAGCCCGGCCATCTTGTGGTGGTGGGGTCGCAAAACCCTTATATCCCGGAAGGGTTCACAGGTGGCACGCGCCTAGCCTAGACTCCTGCAGAAAAATAGATAGAGGTGAAGGGGACGCCACAAGCCTCGGCTGCTCCTCCCAGTTGGCTCGGAGTCCACGGCAATTCCATCAAAGGAATATGCCCTCCAGATCTAGCTCGGAGGAGACGTGGGGGCCCTCTTAGAACAGAAGACCCTCATGGGAATTGCCGTACGCTTCTCGGAAGCAAAACCCCTTTGAGCATTTGGACGGACAAAGCGCTAAAGGCACTGTCGCCTTCGAGTACTTATTGGGGGAGGTTGGGCTTGCCATGCTAGTCTTTTCTTCCCTCCGCCTTGAAACCTTAGGCGGGCGTTGCGTTTTCGGAGGCAGGGGCCCTCTTTTCGAAGATCCACCATCTCCGAGTCTCTCTGCACACTACTAGGCGTGGGCAAAGGAGCCGAAGCTCCTTTGTTGCTGTCCTCCTTTCGGAGGATAGCTCTAGGAACCCCGGAAGATTACCTGGCGACCAACTTCAGGGGTGTTGCCTCTTGTGAGTCTAACGACTTGGTGGAGGCACGTGGTCCTTTCACGTTACAGGAAACGGTCACGTTAGTGGAAATGGGGAGCCCTGGTTTTAGCCGGGGCTGGGTGTGAACCTTGTGTGCCGCCAGCTTTACCAGGGTAGCGCCCGACTTAAGTAGAACCCGCAGAAGGGCTTCCAATGGGCGCGGAAACAACCGTGCTCGTTGGCCTGGATGGGCCAGGATCAGAGGGTCTCTTCGTAACGATTGAGGCATAAGACGTCCCAGGCAGAGCCGACCGCGCCAGGACCAAGTCCTTAGCCTTGCAGAATGAGAGACAATCCTGGGCCTGAACGTTCAGGATTTCTTTCTCAAGGAGATATGCACCACATTGCTTCAAAAAAGCTGGGTATGGCTCTCCGCAATTGACACACTTTGCCACACAAAATTTGGACTTATCGTGTGCAGCCTTGGGGCAATTTACCCACACTTCGGGTGACCCTGACTTTGCACGTCTACATGCGCGATTCGTATGCTAAAGCAGTGACAGTAATAGCACCGCCGCGGCAGTAGCACAAATGCCTTCATGCGGTAGCGGTTCCAACCGGCACGCACCGACTCAGGGAGCTTGCCACATTCGAACGTGACGAAGAGTGTAGGGGTGGGTCTCGAGGAGCCTCCCTGTTTTCTCATCACACGTTTGACCTTGACTGCCCCATGAGTGGCCAGCTCTAAGGTGATGTCTTCTATGGAGTAGTCAACGAGTTCCCTCGCATAAACTACTCATTTCACAAAGTTCATGGTAGTGTGCGGCGTCTCACTCACTGGGGTGCCATCAAATGTCCAAAGAGCACTTATCTTGGCCGTCTTGGAGGGATCCGCCGCTTTGCCAGAAGGCTCCCGTTCGAGAAACGGGTCACCTTCGGCTGTCTACCAATTAAGCTAGCTAATGCTCTCCTTTGATGGATCATGTTTCCCTGGGCCAAAATGCTGCCATCAGTGGAGCGAATAACGAGGAAGAGTTTGAATCCAGCGGGATCAAAAACGCTAGGTAAACTCTGAATGATGGTTCCCGATGTTTTCTAGGCTTCGCCCTTCGCACTTTTGGTCGTACTCATAGTCAGGGGCTCCACACCCGGGGAAGCAAAGGGGCCGGATGTGCCGATCTTGGCTTGGTCGCTTACCAAAGTGGCAGCAGACCCATCGTCCACGCAGCCCCTGCGGATGGAGAGAAGCCCCGAGTCTTCTTAGTCTTGAATGAACCCGCTTCTCCCCCCTGCTGGCAGGAATCCCCGGGCCTGATGGACTGGCCTCATCCAGGCCCTTCTACGAGATGGAGAAGGTCTCCTGGTGGTCACAGTGGCACCGGTCGGAGGAGATCCCTTCCCTCCTTGTACTGCCTTGGAAACCCAGGCCGTTTGAGGTGGACCTTGCATAGGGGCGTATTAGGGTTCGGTGTTCAGCGCCAAGCCCGAGCTCCTCCCCATGGAAGGCACTACCGCCTGAGGTTGGGTTGCCCAAAGGACCATGTTTTTCTAAGTAGAGAACTCCAGTTGCCATCTACACCCAGGACATCGATGGTCCCGTTGGCAGCGTTGTCACAAGTCATGTATGGGTAGGTAACAGGCCTTTACTCCAGCAAGGTTCAATATTTTTGCCAGCATGTCTTTTGAGGCAAGTGACCGAAGGGATCTTTCATCCCTCTCCCCTCTAAGGGGGTTTGTCCTCCGAGCCGCTTCAATTATGATCGGTCGGCTATGAGATGCCTGCTGGCTTTCCTGGCAGTCCGCTTGGAAAGAAAAGTGGGACTGAGGTTGGAAAGAGGAAGATGCCTGAGAGCACCTCCAGATAAGGGGGGGAGAGGGAGTCCCCTACACCCGTAGGCGAAGGAGAGGAGTAAGACTCCTCTCCAGTTAGAAAAATTTGGAGGGTCCCTGCGCAAGCACAGGAGGTACCTCCATTTTTTCTGTGGAACTGCCCGAGGGCGGCTCCGTCGATGTACGAGGAGAAATTGAGGGTCGATTTTTAATTTTCAAATCATTGGGCATGGTGACTCTAAAATTTTGACGGGATGCAATATCTCATCACCCTTCGCAGTAGCCCGCCCTGGAAGGGGTGCGTACAGTCCTGGCATAGCCAGGTTCCGCCATTCAGGACCACCCCTCCCGCCTGGTGGCCTGGCAGTCCCTCGGCATGGCGGCTCCACCTTGGACACGCCGTAAAAAAATAGAATGTGAAGTGAGAAGGAAAAGGAATGTGAAGAAGGTATGGGTAGGGATGAAGCAGGTTGTTAACAAACCACCATCCCGAACCGGAGCTCAGGAATTAGGGAACAGTGTCCCTTTGACCATCAGCCCCGATCCGGGACGCTTGTCTGAGAAGAAGGTCACCATCTACCCTGTTAAATTAGAGGCTGACCGGGAAAAGTTGTGGGAGAGCTTGTATGAAAAGCAAGGAAACCGGGGGGGAAACACAGGTGTTTTTAAGGAAGGAGAAGAGGCTAAGCTGGGGTCGGACAGGGTGCTGAATCCCGTCAGCACGGCGGCCAGGATAACAAATCGCCGCGCCCCTTACGGGGACCTCATTTGAAGAACAGTCAGCTGGCCTGGAATCCATTTAAGATAAGGCGCCTAAAGTCGTTCATTTCAGGAAGAGGATCCCAACGCAAATAAAAGGCGGCTATGGCCTATATACCACGCATAAAGTACAAGGGGCGGTCAAAAATTTTTGCAATTCGGATATAAGGAAACGAGATATGAGGAAAAGTGTTTTATTATTTTTCAATATAACTACCCTCGACTTTAATGCACTTGCGCCACTTGTCCCTGAGGCTTCGAATTCCCGACAACCAGAAATCTCCCGACTGCTGTTCAATCCACTCCTGGACGGCAAGCTGGGCATCTTCATCGTTCACAAACCGGCGTCCACGCAGTGCAGCCTTGAGCTGGCGGAATAAAAAGTAGTCAGTAGGGGTGAAATCTGGACTGGAGGGGGTATGGTTGAGATCCTCGAATCCGCACTCGCGCAGGGCAGCTTTTTCAACTTTGGCCTTGTGGACTTTAACGACGTTGAAGTCGATCATGGGGCGTAAGGTTTCTAGGGACTCAACGGGCAGAGACCTTAGGCATGGCCAAAGTGTCGTGGATAATGTTGATAACACTTCCATGTGATATTCCAAGTTCTCTCTCGATTTCTTCAACTTTCACCCGTCGATTTGCAAGGATCATCCTCTCCACACGGGCCACATTGTCCTCGTTGATCACATCTGACGGGCGTCCTGGACGGGGGTCATCTTCGAGGGACTCATGACCATGGTGAAACTCCATATTCCAGCGAGCAATGGTTGCATAGGAAGGCGCGGTGTCGGTGTACACTGCAACCATGCGTTCATGGATTTATTTTACATTGTTACCTTCCTTGGTCAAAAATTTGATCACTGCGCGTTGCTCATCCTTCTTCATTGTTGAAAACTTTGTGACTGACGATCAGCGATCAGCTACTGATTCTTAAATAGACGAGGCAGGAGAGTGCAGCTGCAGGTCCTGACTTGTCATAACTTGTCCTAACGCCCACACAAACAGCAATCCCCCTTCCTCTGTTTTTCTGTTTTGCCCTACCGATTCGCAAAACCTATTGACCACCCCTCGTATAAGGTAAGGGGTCTTAAAAAATGAGTTATCCAAGGTGTTTTCGACCATAATATTACCTAACCTAACTAAACTTAATTATATCTAGCCTAACTTAACCCAACGTAATCTAGAATAGGTTAGGTTAGATATGAACAATATAAGAATAGGTTCCTCATCTACGCGCAATTTAAGAATAAGCACATCGACTATAAAACCCAAATCCTAAATTTTAGAATAGGGACCTAACACAACCTCAGTTTAAGAATAAATACTATCTCATTTATGGACCACTCAAGATGAGGCACCTCAGATGCCTCTTCTGTAACTGAGCAATAGTTGCCACTATGGGTGTTCTTATATCCCCCTACCCCTGACGTGGAGTACTCACATCTCTTATTGTGCTACTCATTCACATACCCCTGATGTGGAACGGGTGCCACAACTGGAGTCAGGAGGGGTTCCACGATCGCTGGTTGGTGTCCAAAATAGATAATGCTACCAGGATCACTTGCCCTCCACAACCTAGACAGTCCCTTGGTGCCATCGAGTTCACCAGCCATTGTCATTCTGATTTTTATGTACACCACTATCTGGTCGGTGGATCTCGTCCACGATGCGAGGGAAGAATGTCATAACTTACCCACCTACCTACCCATGTATGCTTCTTGCATGGTAGAAGGGTATGTGAGTGAATGAGTGCCACTAAAAGATACACTTTATTATCCCTTTTTATGATAAAGCGATGGAAATGAAACCCTTTGAGAGACCATACAATAGTGCTGCTTCTCTTATGGTGGCAAGCGCCAGATGAGAGCCTTTTTTAAGGAAAAAAAATCTACGTTAAGGCAGTGTTTGTGCGTGTAAGTAGATAATACCTCCCAATAAATACAGTTTATTATCATTATTCATGAGGAAGAGATGTAGATGAAACGGTGGCCCATATATGGAGGGGCTGCATTCTTGAAACATTTTTTATTGGTCTCTTTGAAAGGAAAGGGCTACGTGCGTTAATATGAAATGCAACTCATTCGCAATCCTTTGAGTGTATGTGCATACATATATGCAGTGTACATATTTCCTATCTTAGATGGACATATGCCAAATAGATGCAAGGCACATTTATGTATTATGTACATTTCGGAGTTTCGAGAGATATTCCAAATGGATACCATATTTCTTTCTCAGTGAGTGCCAAATGAATTTACACATTAATATTTGCCTTTTTTGGCACCGGACTAAGAAGAAACTTGATTTCTTTAAGGTTCCAACATTTTGAGAAATTTCATTTTGAAGTTTATTCGTCCGTCTAAATTACGGTTAATTTTATTCAGGTCTATTTTAATTTATTCACTCTTCCATTTGTTTCTATTTTATTCATGCCTCGAAAATATCTAGAATGGATAATGCCTTTAAGATATAAACTTTGTTTTATCTCCTTTAAACTATTCACAGAGGCTTGAACAACAGGGGCATTCTAAAAATCACCAGACCAGGTCTCATCTTGTCAAGTTCAACAAACACCAAAATAAGCTGATAAAGATAAGCTACTTCGAAAGATGTACTTTAGTAGGAGATTAAGAAAATTAAATTATTCACTAGTTCCGATTTATAATTGCCCTCTAAAATTAACCGGAAAATAGTAATATTAAATGTTAAAATGCTAGTAAACATAAGCTGCCTTTAAGGACTGGTTGGAAATCATTACAAAGTCCCTTATTTAATTTTTCCCTTATCACTTATTAGATATTTCTTCAATGCTTCGGAAAGCTTTACCATTTATTTTTATTTTAAATTTCAGTAAATATTTTATTCTTCCTTCCTTATTTATGAGTCATAAATCAGTGATTTCTTTCCTACTTTGAAATCTTCTCTAACATCACGATTGGGACAAGCAGGATAAATCCAAACTTTAGAGAAACGATTTTTGGGAGGTTATTTATAATGAGACTTTTGCTTTGCACTAAATAACAACACAAGATTTGTTATCAACACCAGAAAGTACATAAAGCCTATACGTCATATTATTTGATGGATATATTTATGAATCTAAATTCTGTTGCGATTTATTGAAATGGACCATACCTTTTAAATTTAGAACTTAATACTTGATTATTCCTGTACAAAACACTTTTACGATTATTAGACAAAAATATTTGAAAATATTTTATATTATTTGTTCATTCTATCACGGTCCACAATCCTTTGACCTTATTTTTTTTCTTGAAATTCTTACAAATATCATTTGTAATTACATTTTTTAATCGTTATGACAGATATGGGGGAGAGTGCATTGTACCTATCTATAAAATTGTGCTTCGTGACATCAATATTCGGTTGACCTCGTCATTTGGCTGTCGTTTATCGTTTATTACTATTAAAAAGTTCAGTGTCCTTGTTTTAAAGCTTCAGGGTACTGCCATAGTGGGAGCCAGCGAGGGCACTGGGATTAAACTTTCAGAAGTGTTAGATAATTCAAAGAGACCAGAGGAGAGCAGGCTATCTTGCCTCGTTGCCTTAGATATTTTTACTTAGCTCTGTAATTAGCGATATAATTACCCTTATAATTCTAATTATGTAGAAAAGTTGGGGTTCTAAGAGAAAAAGTAATATATCTGGTGATTTAAGAGAACAAAAAATTTTATTTCGTTTCAAAAGTACTTTTTTAATAGACTATTGGAAAAGAGCTTTAATTACTCAAACAAGGTTGATACGAATATCATCTTTCTGTGTTCTTTAACACCGATGAATGCTGTCTGACGCCTTTCTCAATAAGATCCAAAGATTTATGGATACACCGAAATTCTCCTCTTAAAGGGTGCCCAGACTATAGCATCCCACAGTGTTTTGTGAAGGTAAGCCTCATCCCTTACTTAGAGTATTTACAGTTTTTGGCCTTTCTTCAGAGTGGATCCATAAGCCCAAGTAGGCTCCAAGTCACGTATACGATTGGCGGACTCAAGTGACTGTGTCAAGCTGTACGTGGTTACTTTTGGCAGTGGCTACCGATGTCTTGTTTCAGTTATGCCGATGCGTTGGTTTAAATAATTACCTAAGATTACAAACCATAGACTGGCAGTAAATGTTCCAGAACGATATTACTCAAAACACTAAGAGTTATATTTGAAATTATCGCTGTATTAACTATAACTCAATTTGTAGTAAAGGAGATTTAAAAATTAAAAACTAATTATTTTTCACACAATTTACAACTTCTGGTGCCTTTATTTTGTGCCTTGAAAATCTAAGCCTTCTCTTAATCCTTTCCATAGTTGGTAGAGTGGTGCTCTGTGAGGGCAGCGGCCTTGAAGAGCGCCAAAGGGTAATATCAAATATTTTTATCCAAACAGATTAAGAGAACCTCCATAATAAGTTATTTAAGAGAGTAGAGTATTTCCGTAAGATAGCTTTACGGGAAAAGTTATTAAACTAGTGATGAAGTTAGGGAAAGTAGAGATGTAGGAAGGTTTATTCCCTGAGTAGTCCTAGTAAGCGCTTGGGTGCTTACTAGGAGTGCGCGTAACTCTCCCAAACCTACCCACTTTCCTCAATTAGGGAAAATTTCCATTCCAGGCTAGGAGAATGTGGGTCCATTTTTGTGTTGTTACAATCCCTCTTTTCGTTTCCTTTGCAAACTCTCTCCTGCTGCCATAATTGACGGCCTCCATCTCGATTCGCCGTGAAACTCCCAATTTAGTTCTTAATTGGCGTCAATTTCCACCTCTCTGATTTACGAATACGGGTAAATTGACGGGTCATAATCCACCGTTAAGGATAGAGTTACAGAGCGTCAAATTGACAAAATGATTGATCTTCTTTGATGTTATTTGGTAATGATCTAGAACTATTTCGCATTCACTATCAGTCCGGACTGTCAGGGTCCAATTACTGGCAGATCTACGGATTTATGCTGTTTTAGGTCAATCGACAGGGAACAAGTACTGGTGTGTGTTTAAATTTGACCTTTTATTTTTTATCGCAAAGATCCAAAGACTTCAAAAAACCTTCCCACTACCCACAAAACGCAGGAATCTCTCCAAGTTTTGTGTCTAACCCATATCTTCAACACCACTCCACGGAACATCAACATAGAAGATGCATCCCTCTCAGATGCTACAAGGGCGGACCTAGGAGGGCTGGGATAGGATCACAATACAAAAGTAAACGCATACAAACAGCACCCAAATCCATGCAGACAGCTGCAACAGCTGATACCAAACATTAAATATAGTTTAACATAGGTTCACAACCTGACAAAAATTTTTACACTTTATACAAAATCCGTAGATACACGTAGTGCTGAATCTGGGGGAGAACCTCATCCAGTCAGTGGAGGTCATCAAGGTGGTTTGTCTAAAAGCGGAACTTTATGCCCGGATAAAATAATTAAGGGTCAAAGTACTGTTTAGAGTTCTGACTTGGCCATACTAGTTAGCTCGTCGCTTATTGATTGTAGATGTCTATGTTCCCATAATTTTTCCAGTATCTGTTCCACTCCAGACTTGGCCTGACTAGGTGGAGCCGTGCCAGTGTAAAAGGATTGATTTCAAATCCGAAGAAGGGGTCGGCTTCCATGTCCTGTTTACTGTTTGAAGTTGGCGTAACTCTACCACACGGTGCCTCTGTCTTCACGGCCAGGCTGGTTGCAATGTATGACTCAGTACGAGAGATTACGCATCGTGCACGGTTCGTAAACCAAGTCTTAATTTCTAGTGACTCATAGTACACCCTGAGTGCTCTCGAGTTATTGAATCTCAGCAGGATCTAATTCGCAGTATCCGTTACACCACGAATACCGCGAGCCGGGTGTATGTTGAGATTGTCTTCTGTTGTGTTCTTGGACATGTACTTATTTCGGGAAATGAGTGCGCTGGTAAGGGTTTGAAAGAGTCCGCAATGACTGGAAGATTGGACAAGCTTCTTACTTTTATCCACGCTAACTTCATTGCAGGAATCAGCTTAGCCTTTTAGACTACTTGGAAAAGAAGATTAGATGGGAGAAATACGAGGTGAACATGAGTTTCGCGTTATTGCGCCTGGACTGTTCCCGTGGACCTCCAATGCCTCAATCGATACAAGTGGTCTTCTGTCTTCTCGGAATCGGACATACTCGTGAGACCAAATGTAATTTGATGGAGCGCTCGCTTGCTCCTTACAGCGAGGATTGATTTATACCTCAGACTGCCCAGCATATTCTTGTTGAGTGTCCTACTTTGGGGAAACTTCGCGCACGCTACTTGTCCCAGTAACGAAGTAGCTCGGTGGTCACTACTTTCCTCTTTTACTCCAAACGGATCTGTCTGCACTAAATAGTTGTTTTATGTACATTTTTGATGGGCTGACCTCGTCCATTGGATATAGTTTTATGGGTTCTGGCTGCATACCTAGAAACGGAGGGAATCGGGCTTTCCAACGGCGCCTGAGCATGTTTTTGGCTTTGTTCTATTTTACTTCTTTTACTTTTTTTTCCTCATAGTGTTTTGATTTTTTATTTTTAAATATCTTAAGAATAAGTAAAATGTGACTACCAGCGAATATCTCTCCGGTGAGAGTCGCCAGATGAACGCCTAATATAATATAAATAATGCCCCTACTAGGTAGCTCGTTCTGTTTTGAGTGCAGACTCCCATGTTCTACAAGGGTTCAAGTACTGATTCGATCTCGGATTTAGCTCTTCGAGATAGCTCGTCGCTTATTGATCGTAGACGCCCACAAGCCAAACTTGGAATTCTGTTGTATGTTGATTTATTTCAAAAGAAACTAAAGGCCTAAATATTGGTCTGGAGTATAATTAAACCTAAAGACTCGTAAGCGATATGATAGGAACTCGGTTAGTAAGAGGAACGTTAAAAAAATGTACAGGAAATGCTAATTAATAAAATAACTAATAATCGAATTTCAATTATTGATCCCGTGGTAATAAACCTCGACTGCTTTGCTTGCCTGAGTAAGTCTTGCTCTTCTCACGTGTGTTCTGGTAAAGCCAACCTTACGTTTGACTTCTCATACGATTGGTGAAATTGTTATTTTCGCGCGTTTAGTGATTGCTCGTTCAGGAATACTGATTCAGCCTACGTTCGAAAGTGACATTGCGTTTTTGCGAGTAAAAAGTGAATTTTCACTCGCTTCGTGCGTCGGTAGCAAGGGTGAGCTTGCTTCCGCCCTCCCTCTCCGTTTTCCACACCGGAGTTCCTTTGAGGTAGACCGGAGACCTGCAGGCCTTTGAGAAGCGCCTGCACCTAAGGTAAAGTGCCATTTTGCTCGGGTTCTTTTGTTTTGGACAGGGACTACTCCTTTTTTGACCTATTCTTTTCTCACTGGTAAAAAATATCACACAAACACACACACGAACACAGCCAATCACTCCGAGTCTTCGCATATTTTTATCTCTCCAGATCCTATGCGGAAATGGAGATATAAATGAGCGAGACTCGGTGGATACCGCTCAGGACTCTCTCCGATGGCCCCAAGCCAGATCGGGGGGATGTCTTCGCCATCACTTACGGGGAACTAGGGGTAACCCTAGTAAGACTGATTGACACGCATAACGGATACTCGGCTATCTGCCAAAAGGAGAGAGACTGCGAAGTCCTCACCTCTCAAAAAGCGGCAGAATCCCTAAAAAGATAAACCTTAGACCCCACACGCCTCCACAGATAAAAACTCCCTGCAGCATTATTCTTCGACGCCTCGATCCTTGGGTCGGTAGCCACAGCATCGAAGAAATTCATGCTGAGGTTTAAAAGAACCACCCCTGGGCCAAAATAGCGGAAGTCCTTAAATTTATGGACTACACGCATGTTTTTAAGATTGTTTTCACGGATTCGGCGATGGCGGTAAAGGCTACGGGGTGCGGTATGCTCCTCTTTAACGTTCGGATCTGCCCCGAGCAGGTCGAACGCGAGAAATTTATGGAGCTCCAAATGTGCTTCAAATGCTAGAAGTATGAGGAGCACACTACAGCCAACTGCCCCAAAGGAAATGCTATTTTGTGTTCCATCTGCGCATTGGACAACCACTTCTGGAGGAGTTGTAAAAGCACCACCATGAAGTGTCTAAACTTCGCGGGGGAACATAAGGCACTCTCCATGGCCTGCCCCATCAAAAAACAAATCCTTAAGAAGAAAGCCACACCCAAAAAAATGGAAGAGGAAACAAAAGCCAACACCACTTATGCCAAGGTTGCAAAAGCTGCGGTAGCGGAGTCGAAAGGGAATCCTACATTTCTCCACGTCGAGAATGAAAACTAGACGAAAATTATGTGTTGCATATATTATGCTCATATTGCGAATCTCTCCTCCCCGGGGTGCTTTGCAGATGAGCTAAATAAGATGCTAACTAATAATGGAATGGAGAAGATGTGGTTCCCCTCGAACCCGCGGTCAGAAGAGATTCTGAAAATTAGTCTCAAACCCCAGTGCGATACTAGTTGTCAGAAGCTTCCAACCCCCAGCAACGCCATAACCCCAGCTTTCTCCAGGGACCCCAGGATATAGGCTGCAAAAGCACGCACGGAACAAAAACAAGCGAAAGAATCCCACTAAAACAAAACCACCCACGCAAACACACCCACCAAGGTCAATAATGAAGTTACGGAGACAGGAGTTGCGAGAGCCAAGGGAGGGGCACGTTCACCCCGCTCACGGAAAACCTCGCAGCCCCAGAGACGCCCGAGATCGTCCTCTTCTTGCAAGAGGGAATCTAGGCACGCATACTATTCGAGAAAAATTAACTTGAAGGTATTCGCTGCTGAAAGGTCCTCTTTTCCTAAGGAGATGGACGCCCTAGATGTATCCGAAGGTTTAATAGCCGGAATATACAAATGGGAATTCACCTCGGACGAGCTCAGTGAAAAGCAGGTCGAGGAGGCTTTACTCCAAGGCTTGATTAAACTGACTCTGGACTCTTTTATCCCCCTAACTGACGGCGAATACAGAAAAAAACGAACAGGAAAAACCATAACGCCCCCAAACACTCCACAAGGACCTAAACTTGTAAGAGAATAAGTCCTAAAAACATCATATTACACTCGAAAACCCTTAAGTGAACTACAAATGACGAATCTAAAAATATTACACTTGAAGTCTGACGGATGGACAAACAAAAAAATAGTATACGGAAACGTATTAAGACAATGCGACCCAGACGTTATATTTATTTCCGAACATGGAATAAACGACGCTAACCCAATAAAGATCTTTTCCTACGAAGTCTTGACCAAAAATCACAGCGGAGAACGTTTTGACGGATGCGCCATAGCTGTGAAAAGAGGTCTTGACTTCAGATCCATAAGTGGACTCGACAAATCTTACCTTGCTGTGGAGGTCCGTACGGCAGTGGGACCCCTGGTCCTGGCAACGGGGTACCAACCCCCAAGGAGAGGGTATTTGCCCCTTCCAAACTTCTAGCAGTTATGTGGTCACGGCAGAACCATACTCTTTGCCGGTGACCTCAATGCAAGAAGCGCGGCCTCCGGTTATACGTCGACCAACCCAGCAGGCAGGAATCTCGAGACACTTATTGATAGACACATTATGACTAGAATTGGACCAGACTTCCCCACATTCATCACTGACAGGTCAGCCACCAAACCAGATATTGTACTAACCAGCAATATGTTCCCATATAATTACTTCATCGAGCCGGGCCCCCCTATTCCCAGCGACCCCCAGGCTATCCTTATTAAAGTCTCAACCTCCCCCATCCAAATCCCTATCCCAGAGCGGAAGAGCTACGCAAGAGCCAACTGGGATAAGTATAAACAACTCCTCGAAAGTTATAACCCAGAACCCTTAAATAATGCCTCCCTAGAAGAAATTGACGAGGAGTTGGATAAATTAAATGAAAATTTATTAAAAGCCGACAAGGAAGCCGTCCCCCGAGTTAAATTTAAAACTTTCCCTGCCCCCTCATGGACCCTCAGAATGAAAACCCTCGCGAGGGAATATAAGGAACGGATCAATGAAGTGAACTTCACTGGCCCCAACATCAACACACACCGACAAACACAACTCATACGTGAAGAACTAATGACTCTCATAAGGGACCAACAGAATGTACTCTAAAATAATTTAATTGACGGACTAAATGTAGAAACTGACTCACGTATATTCTGGCAGATGGTAAAACGACTAAAAGGCAGACAGCCAGCAAAGACTATCAAACTTATACGTGATGACATTGAAATTTTTGACGTGGAAAGAATCGAAGAGGAATTCAGACTCTTTTGGACTTCTATATTTAAGATATCCCCGGAAGAGAATGATGACTTCGATTTGGACTTCGAAGGCGGAATTATTAACGACCTGAATGACCAAATACACAGAACGCACCCTTACCATTGCGTATCAAAGGATAGGGAAATGGAGGGACTCGGCGGTAGAATTACTGCCGAGGAACTCTCAATGACCTTAAAATCCTTTCGACAGTGAGCACCAGGGCGTACAGGACTGACGAAGGAGAATTTTATTCGAGCCCCGCCCAATATCTTATTGTGGCTCATGAATATCATGAACGCATGCCTAAACGTGGGTTACTTCCCTGACCACTGGAAGGTGGCGAAAATGATATTCATTCCAAAAGCCTGTAAACCACCGGACAGTCCAGCTAACTTCAGGCCCATATCTCTCCTAGAATTTTCAGGGAAAGTCTTGGAGAAGATATTGGCCATCAGGGTAAATACGTTCCTCGAGAATAACAACTCTCACAACAATCAACAACATGGCTTCCGAGCGAAGCGAGGAACAGACACGGCGCTAGCCGTAATTACCGAGAAGTCGGCAAAAGTAAAATCAGCAAAACGCCACGCAAATCTGGTGCTACGCGATGTCGAAAAGGCCTTTGACAAAGTATGGAGGAGAGGCCTGCAATATAAGATCCTACAACTAGGCCTCAATCCCATACTTGAGAGGATTCTTTGTGACTACGTGATGGAGAGGAGAGCGTTTCTGAGTATCAAAGATTATAGCGGCCCTGAGTTCGAACTCGAGGCGGGGGTGCCGCAAGGCGGGTGCATCAGTCCCCTGCTCTATAACATTTACACCATTGACCTTCCCCAACCCTTGACTGAGGGTTCCTTATACGTCCGATTTGCGGACGATATAACAATGATATGTACGGGGCCTTATCGGATTGCGAATTTCATGGCACGAAGTACGGCAGTGGAAATCGAAAACATCAACTCTTTCGAGAGAAGATGGAAGATATCCACCAATGCCCAAAAGTTCCGTGTAATTCCATTATTCCGAAGGACACTGGCAGACATCCGGGTGGGGGGGGGGACGCATTCCATACCGCACGGATGGCACGGTTCTGGGACTACAAATTACGACTGGTGGGTATAGGAGCCATGTAGCGAAAACTAAACAGAATGCACGGAGGGACTTGGGTGAATTTTTCAAATTCGTAAACCTGAGCACCTCCAACAAACTCAAGATCTACAATGCGTGCATTCGCTCAAAACTCCTGTACCCCCCGGTCTCTATAAACGTAGTTTCCAAGACCCAAGTCCTTAAGCTGCAAAGGGTCCAGAATAAGGCAGTATACATCATTACGGGAACCCGAAGGAGAGAAGGGAGAAGGCAGAGTGAACTCCATGGTGAACTGGGGATGACCCCATAAACGTGGAGCTTCACCTCAGAGCAACCAAAATCTGGGACAAGGTGCACCGGCACCTCCCTCCCGAGTTTGTACTCGAGCACATTGACTTTGACAATATACGTAACTTAAGACGACCAATTAGTTTCAAAAGCAGCAGACTACCGAATGACATTAACGTCGACCCAAAGTTCACTTAAAGCTAGATAACCCCCATGTCGTAGAATGACTCCCGACGATACCATATATATCACTATTCGTTGAGGGAACTTCCTTAATTATCTTTAGAGTGCGTTACTGTCTGGCGGCCGATATTATGTATCTTCGATATGCATAAGAAGTGGAACTGAGCTCAAGGATAATAATATTGCTATCATTAATAAAATAGAGTTTTATTAATAATAACTATCAACAATACACAAAAACGGAAAATATTGACATAAACAGAATGGAAAGGGTCGTGGAGACTCGGGCTAATCCGAGGATTTAAAGGATTTAAAAAGGTAAAACAAATATAGAGTTAAAGAGATGGGATGGTTCGATAAACCATTTAAAGAACAGGATAGAATTGACAAAAGGGTTAAGTACTCAAAGGTGACGTTTGGCTTACGTAACTTTTGCACTAGTGGTGCAGTGGAAGTTGGCGCGAAAGAGTTTCGGTCCGCTGGCGAGTTCCAGCCGAAGGGGGGGGGGGATAAAAGGATCCTGACGTGGCGTCTTGGGAAGGAGAACCGTTTCTCGACGAACGGCTTGAAGAACAATGGCTGTTCTAGGTTGTTCTCTTCTGAACAAAGGGGGGATGAGAACCGTCTCTTGTCTACGGGCTCAAGAACAATGGCTGTTCTAATGTTGTTCTCCTCTGAACAACAGGGGGGGGTGAGAACCGTTTCTTGGCGAAGGGCTCAAAACGAACAATGGCTGTTCTAATGCTGTTCTCCTTTGAACAACAGGGGGGGGTGAGAACCGTTTCTTGGCGAAGGGCTCAAAACGAACAATGGCTGTTCTAGGTTGTTCTCTTCTGAACAAAGGGGGGGATGAGAACCGTCTCTTGTCTACGGGCTCAAGAACAATGGCTGTTCTAATGTTGTTCTCCTCTGAACAACAGGGGGGGGGGGGGGGGTGAGAACCGTTTCTTGGCGAAGGGCTCAAAACGAACAATGGCTGTTCTAATGCTGTTCTCCTTTGAACAACAGGGGGATATGAGAACCGTTTCTTGGCGAAGGGCTCAAAACGAACAATGGCTGTTCTAATGCTGTTCTCCTTTGAACAACAGGGGGGGGGGGATGAGAACCGTTTCTTGGCGAAGGGCTCAAAACGAACAATGGCTGTTCTAATGCTGTTCTCCTTTGAACAACAGGGGGGGATGAGAACCGTAGCTTGGCGAAGGGCTCAAAACGAACAATGGCTGTTCTAATGCTGTTCTCCTTTGAACAACAGGGGGGAAGCCTTGGGGACTTGGCGTCGGAAAGGCTCGAACCTTTGGCACTCAAGGAATATTGTCCTCCTTCTGGACAAGTGATGGTGAATCTCGAGGTCGAGGTCCCTTGGCGCACAAAGGAAGAGAGGGTCGTGGTGATGTTTCGCGACCAAAATCTGGGTCTCCAATCTGATCTTAGTGGTAAAGTTTCCATATTAATAGCCAGGACATCTCCTTGGCGTGGGGGAAAATGGAGTGAAAGCTTGGAGGGAACGCACAGCCGGGCCGGAGAACAATGCCTTATCTGCTCATAAGCCTAACTCGATCTGGCGAGGTCGGCGTATGGGGGCGAACGGGGGGACGATAACCTCCTTGATTAAACATTGACATCCGGTAGCTGTGATAAGACTCCAAGCCTCGAATCGAAGATGCACGTGGGCAGCATCGTGGTTTTAAAAATATGGGATAGGAGTTGAAATTAAACGCAGCTTCAACTCATTCTATCACACCCCTCCATTCCAGGGGAAGTTGTCACTTCGAAAAAAGAGAGAGAAGGGACAAAGATAGAGCTCCGTTGTAGGGAACTTGTTTTCTTGTACCAACCGTACCTTCCTGCACCTAACTAGTATTACCTTAATACATATAATTATTTTGATCTTTAGATTACAGGGAGAAATAACCTTTAATACAACTTAATCAAAGAAAAAAAAGGGCATGGAACAATGAAATGATATAAAATTAGTACATACGGGACAAAATAATTTATACGTAAATTAATGGGTACAAATATATATACATACAGAAAAAAATAGACATTGAGCATTACAAAAGTCAGACATATACATTAATTAATTATATTATAAGAGAATCTTAATTTAAGTCGTACAAGACGGTATATACCTACAGGGAGATACTAATCCTATGAATACACTTACTCTACGCTATTTGGTAACGCATTTCTACTGAGGGCGTCAGCGACCTGGTTATCGGAACCTTTTATCTAATTTATTTTAAACTGATACTCTTGCAAGAGTAAACTCCAGCGCATGATGCGGCCGTTGGAGTATCACACATTCCTAATATAGGCTAACGGACGGTGGTCGGTTCCTATCTGAAATTCTTTACCTATCAAGTACATCTTGAATTTGTCTATGACCCAGATAATTGATAGAGCTTTCTTTTCTCTAGTGGCATATCTCTCTTCGCGTGGTAATAATTGACGAATAGCATATGCAACTGGATGACTCGTTCCGTCATCTACGTATTGAAGGAGTACACCTCCAATGCCCTCGTTGATCACGTCGGTCTTAATCCCAAAGGATTTTTCCGGGTTGGGCAACTTTAAAATGGGGGCAGAAATGAACTTACTTTTGAGCTGATTAAAATGGGAAACAGCGACATCATTCCAACGTAAACGATCGGGGAAATTCTTTTCCTGAAGGGGGCATAGGGGGGCCAAAATTGCAGCGAAATTCGGAACAAATCGCTGATAGGGAGAAGCTGATCCTAGGAAAGATCTTAATGGCTTCTTTGTAATCGGGAGGGGCATGTCGGCGATTGCCTTAATCTTGTTCTCGTGGGGACCTAACTTGCTTTGTCCTATTTTGAAACCCAAATATTTGATGGTTTCGTGAGCAAAATGGCATTTGCTGGGGCCAATGGTGAGGCCATTTTCACGCAGTTTCTCGAAAAGAGCTAATAGGGCGGGTAAATGGTGACTCCATTTAATTAGTTCTTGTAGCTGACTCTTCTGACGTGGTGTCAGCTGCGCGTCACTATCCAGGTCAGAGGGTTCTAAAGACTTGCCTGGTAGGGAAGGAGGAGGGTAATCGGCATCAGGTTGGATGCACACTGTCTGGATTACATTAAGGGACTCCGCGGGGCAATCCTCTTCAAGTGCCGATGCTTCGTCCAGTTGTACGAAGGTATCTCCATGGGCGCGTTGGGGGTTCTTTTTTTCTTGGGGTCCAGGGACAGTCTCCGTATCCTTGTCTGGGGCCTTATCACCTAATGGTGTTAGTGATTCACACTCCTCTTTTGCCGTCCTAAAGTCCTGGTTGGGGGTCTCCGAGAAATCGGACGGTATCGGGGTTCTGATGGGGACGGGCTCCTGGGCTTCTTTCTTATCTCGGCCTTGAGGAAGGGCGGCCTGAAACACAGGGTCGAAACTTACTTTGGGGCTCTGTCCTATAAGTACGGAACAGAATTGTATGGGTGCTAGAATGACTTCAGCCCAGCCATTATAATATTGACACTGCAGGTAACATCTAACGACGGGGAATCTGTTCGCCCGCCCAAGGTAGTCATGTACCACCGCAAGTTTTTCGTGGTTAGAGGCCACTGGGAGGAGTTCGTCGGACACGATGAAACACGTGCATCCTGTGTCCCTGACGAGAGTCGATACTCGGCAGCTGTCCACGCTGCCCTCCTCATATTTCAAAGTTCCCGATGAACTTTTATAAAAAACAAAATTTACCTAGAGGCCTGACGGAGGGGAAGAAGTTTCTGCTTGGGTCTGCACCACCAGGGGAGCCGGGGTTGCATTAATCTGGTGAACTTGGTGGGCTGGTCCGCTTTTAAGTCTAGAATTTTGGGGGCAGTTCCAGCTCATGTGGTTTTCTACACCACAGGTGAAGCATATTATTGGTCGCTTCGGGAAGAGAGATGGAGGAGAAATCTTAACGGGAGGTTTGGAGTCCCGTTGTTGGTTTTGGGGAAAGAAGTTTTGGGGTTTTACGGGGCTCGGAAACTTTGTCAGCTTTCCTGGGAAGGAGCGCGAATCCTTCCTTCTTTCTTCTCGTTGGATTTCTCTTTCTCGTTCTTCTCGTTGTATTTTTCTTTCTCGTTCCTCTCGTTGTTTTTCTCTTTCTCGTTCTTCTCGTTGTATTTTTCTTTCTCGTTCTTCTCGTTGTATTTTTCTTTCTCGTTCTTCTCGTTGTATTTCTCTTTCTCGTTCCTCTCGTTGTTTTTCTCTTTCTCGTTCTTCTCGTTGTATTTTTCTTTCTCGTTCTTCTCGTTGTATTTTTCTTTCTCGTTCCTCTCGTTGTATTTTTCTTTCTCGTTCCTCTCGTCGGATTACTCTTTCCCTTTCTATTTCTTCCTTTTCTCTTTGAAATTTTGCTTCAATCCGAGCTAAATTAATCTGATGGTGAAGGTCCACTTGTCTTATCCATTCCTCTCTTATGTACTTAATTAGTTCTTTTCCGGAAAGTCCCAAGGATTCTCCTTGCGCTTTAAAGATTTCGAACTGAGTCATCTTTGCACTTGGGGGCGCACTAGTCAACCAACTAAAATTCCTTGCAACAAGAATTATGCCTCTATAGAATTAGCCTACCTAAATATGGGCACTGACGTATTCGTACTTGGTTTCTCAATCTAAATAACCACTGACTAAAATCACAAAAAAACAAAAAACAAATTATTATAACCGTTCCTTGAGCTACTCCAGCTTCTTAAGTTTCAAAAAAAAGAGGATAGCAATCGTTAAAACAAAAGGGAACTACTATATTCTATTATTATAACGAATAACACTATGCTTTACTCGACTGAGACCAGTGTTTGCAAAGATATAGCGTTAAACCTTACACACCTGATACCAAATTTAAATAGTATATATATATATGTCGTAGAATGACTCCCGACAATACCATATATATCACTATTCGTTGAGGGAACTTCCTTAATTATCTTTAGAGTGCGTTACTGTCTGGCGGCCGATATTATGTATCTTCGATATGCATAAGAAGTGGAACTGAGCTCAAGGATAATAATATTGCTATCATTAATAAAATAGAGTTTTATTAATAATAACTATCAACAATACACAAAAACGGAAAATATTGACATAAACAGAATGGAAAGGGTCGTGGAGACTCGGGCTAATCCGAGGATTTAAAGGATTTAAAAAGGTAAAACAAATATAGAGTTAAAGAGATGGGATGGTTCGATAAACCATTTAAAGAACAGGATAGAATTGACAAAAGGGTTAAGTACTCAAAGGTGACGTTTGGCTTACGTAACTTTTGCACTAGTGGTGCAGTGGAAGTTGGCGCGAAAGAGTTTCGGTCCGCTGGCGAGTTCCAGCCGAAGGGGGGGGGGGATAAAAGGATCCTGACGTGGCGTCTTGGGAAGGAGAACCGTTTCTCGACGAACGGCTTGAAGAACAATGGCTGTTCTAGGTTGTTCTCTTATGAACAAAGGGGGGATGAGAACCGTCTCTTGTCTACGGGCTCAAGAACAATGGCTGTTTTAATGTTGTTCTCCTCTGAACAACAGGGGGGGGGGGGTGAGAACCGTTTCTTGGCGAAGGGCTCAAAACGAACAATGGCTGTTCTAATGCTGTTCTCCTTTGAACAACAGGGGGGGCGAGAACCGTTTCTTGGCGAAGGGCTCAAAACGAACAATGGCTGTTCTAGGTTGTTCTCTTCTGAACAAAGGGGGGGATGAGAACCGTCTCTTGTCTACGGGCTCAAGAACAATGGCTGTTCTAATGTTGTTCTCCTCTGAACAACAGGGGGGGGGGTGAGAACCGTTTCTTGGCGAAGGGCTCAAAACGAACAATGGCTGTTCTAATGCTGTTCTCCTTTGAACAACAGGGGGGGATGAGAACCGTTTCTTGGCGAAGGGCTCAAAACGAACAATGGCTGTTCTAATGCTGTTCTCCTTTGAACAACAGGGGGGGGATGAGAACCGTTTCTTGGCGAAGGGCTCAAAACGAACAATGGCTGTTCTAATGCTGTTCTCCTTTGAACAACAGGGGGGGATGAGAACCGTTTCTTGGCGAAGGGCTCAAAACGAACAATGGCTGTTCTAATGCTGTTCTCCTTTGAACAACCCGGGGGGAAGCCTTGGGGACTTGGCGTCGGAAAGGCTCGAACCTTTGGCACTCAAGGAATATTGTCCTCCTTCTGGACAAGTGATGGTGAATCTCGAGGTCGAGGTCCCTTGGCGCACAAAGGAAGAGAGGGTCGTGGTGATGTTTCGCGACCAAAATCTGGATCTCCAATCTGATCTTAGTGTTAAAGTTTCCATATAAATAGCTAGGACATCTCCTTGGTGTGGGGGAAAATGGAGTGAAAGCTTGGAGGGAACGCACAGCCGGGCCGGAGAACAATGCCTTATCTGCTCATAAGCCTAACTCGATCTGGCGAGGTCGGCGTATGGGGGCGAACGGGGGGACGATAACCTTCTTGATTAAACATTGACATCTGGTAGCTGTGATAAGACTCCAAGCCTCGAATCGAAGATGCACGTGGGCAGCATCGTGGTTTTAAATAATATGGGATAGGAGTTGAAATTAAACGCAGCTTCAACTCGTTCTATCACACCCCATTCATAACACAACAAAACAGAAACAAAGCGAAACGAGTTTAGCCACTGAATTAGCACTTGCTAAATTTAGTTCCAAAAACACTTCCCCAAATTTTTGTGCGAAATATCGCAAAGAAAGAATTAAAACAAATCAACACATAAAAATCCAAATCTAGGTGTGAAACACCCAGAATCGAAGATGAAAATCTCCTAAAAAGCCACGTAGAGATAATATCTATTACTACAAAGGCTTGAATGCTTAGTGGATTTACCAGATGGTATATTTATATACTATCAAAAAAACACAACCAAAACGCAAAGAAAGCCAGTGATACCCTTTCACCAGGGATCTGTCTTTCATTCTACCTTTCATATTCGCTTTCCTATCTTTTTTCCCCTATTTCCCCTCTATTTCTCCTACTAAATCCCTCTTCTACTATATTCCTCACTTTTTATGTCCAATGTCTAATGTCCAACCTCGACAACCATGTTATTAGCCGGAGTCAGTGTCTGGCAGCGACATGGTCAAAAGTAGGAGACATGATGGTTTATTACCAAATACGATGGATTACCCTAGAAGAAAGTATTTCAAAAGAGCCACCGTTTGACCAACATTATCTTTGCTAAAATCAGAAAAAGACAAACAGAACTTTTGGTAGACTTGTGAGGGTAGAAGACTGAAGTCAATAATTCTTTTGGAAATGTCTCGATATAATTTCCATAGAAGATCAATGATTCCACTCATTATCCAGTACAACTCAACTAATAACTCTTTGTCTTTCTTTCCATTTTAATAACGGTTATCCTCCTTAAATCGGGCTTCTTTTTGAATTGCTGTTTCTTCCGTTCTAAATCATCAGAAAACTTCATTTTCATACCCATCAAATTAATTGTAGGAGTTTATCGTCCGGGGACGAGATTTTAAATCCGTTCATATACTCAATGTTGGCAGATTGGTAGTAAAAAACATACAAAACTATAAGAAAAATTCGCCAATCTTGCCACCGATATATCTTTCAGATGGTATCAATCGGTAGTAAAAAAGTAATAAAATAAAACAACAACAACTAGTCGATCCTCCTATAAATATTGCTTCTGAGAATTCGAATTGGTGATAAAAATGTAACATCACAACCATGGATACTTATGCTGCCAAATATTTTGTGTTCTGACATTAAAGTTGACAATCTTCGGAACTTTCATTGATAAACAATAAACTTTACCTGACACTTGTTACCATCCCATTTAAAGATATTTTCCAACTTATTTAGACGTTTAATAGATATTTATCATTCACTTACAATCAAATTATCTCACTTCCAAACATTCTACAAATTCCTCTAAATGTTGGTAAACAAAGAATTCTCACTAGCCATAAATAGTGAAATTTATGGCATAGAAATTAATCTGAGCTTGTAGCCTTGCCAATTGTTTTGATTTCTAGCAAATTTTAGTCTTAATTTCTTGCTGGGGATACACAGGTATGTATTTTATAACCATACATTGTGTGGATAATGAGGGTGGAGAATCTTTTTTCAGAGAAGAGGTTTTTAGTATTGATAGACACGGGCATCGGATGAATCACGAAGAACTTTAGCGCAAGTCACACATTCGAGTCTGCGAATACACAGGGAAGTTGCGTGCTAGCAACCCTCCTTTTCCATATAATTTTATGAGATATCCCCCTCCCCCCAAATATACATATAATATGAAGTTTAGGTGAGTATAATTCCCTATCATTTGATGCAAATATAGTCGTAAATTGCTCTCGCCGACCGAGTAGATACGGCGTTGGACTGTAGTGTAGAGGCACGGGTTCGATCCCGACAAGCGAAAACATAAAACTCTCAGCTTCATCATGAACCTGGCGCCATTAAAGGATACGCACTGAGCCAATGAAAACACCACTATCATTCTTTTCCTATCTTCACAGCACAACATGCCTACTTTCTCCTCTCTTCCGAAACACATTTGATGGACCACTTTATCCCTTATGGGAGCACTCATATCCACAGAACACGAGGTGGAATACTAGTAGCCTCCTGGGCGGGGGAGGAGGAACTCCTACCACATATTCGTGACAGTGAAATATGGTTGGTGTCAAAACACAATACTACCCAACACCTATCCCCCAAACAAGGATCGGCTTCTTGTGCCTTTTTGCTTTGCGGCGATTGTCATGCTGGTCTTTATGTGTATTTCATTATCAGGTCGAGGATTCTGGTCCACGATGCGAGGGTCGGACGACGCAACGTAGTTTTTATCCTAGTCATACTTTTATTAGGTATAAGCCATCGATCATTTATCGAATCGACAGCCTCCTTGTATTTATTATAATTATTTCCTTGGTATTAATCTATTCTTCATAGTATCAGCTTAAAATAGATAGAGAAAGGTTCCTATCGATTGGTAGTAAAATTGCGTATTTTATATTCTCATTAATATTAAGAAATTATTGGGAAAAATAACGAAAATGTGGCTAGACCGCAACCTGTGATTAGGAAAATAGTGATCAAAATGAAGCACGAGTCACTAAAACGTCCAGAGTCAAATGAATCTGATGCAATATGAGTCACGAATCTCAATCTGTAGCTCCATGAGCACAATTTGTTCCTTGCCTTGTCCTGGTGTATGACTCAGTAACGACTAAAACGACTGAGAAGCAGTATTTTTACCCAATTAGTCATTTGCTAGTCGTACATTGAATAAACTTGGTCTTTCCACTTTCAACAGTGCCAACACAACTACCGTATTATTTATTTATTTTTATTGTCATTATCTATTAAGTGTTATGCATTTGGGGCTTTGTGGTTCTCACCCGTGTAAGCACCTAAGATCAACCCAGGAGCCAAAAGACGGTGAGGATGAATAAGGTAAAGGTCATTAATGTGAAAGTGAGATAAACAAGAATACAAAGTTATAAAAACAGAGAGAATTAATAGAACATCCTAGATATGTGGATAAACTATACTTCCTCATCAAACGTTCTGGTTGAGTCTCAGGGATGTAAAATCTACCCTCAAACAAGACATGGTCGAGATTGGAGACGAATATCCAAATATTAAGGTCTCCGCTGGCACTTCCTATTAAAAAAGGAAGATTAAATGGAATGAGCCTTTCCTTATCGGCACTTGGGGGTGGGGGAGTGGTTGGGTTTCTTATTCTAAGGTGATTTCCTTTGAAGAATGGTAAGATCCAAAATTGAAGGCAGCACATTTGTCCATCGTTGGTCGGTTGTCTTATCTTCCTGCCCACTTTACCTCATTTCTCAGTCAGGCGTGTGTTTTCCCTTTCCTTTGCATCTTCTGACGCACGGAAGGAAGATATATAAAATTGTAAATATGTTTTCCTTTCTCCTCATCGATTGCATCGGGGAGTCCAGTGATTGGAGAATTTTATTCCGTAGCCAGATTTTTGTGGTAGTGTTGGTTAGGAAATTTTAGTATAAAGCTTTAAATTTAATTGCATCAAAAAAAGCACAGCTTAGCCGAAAATGAGGATGTGCATACTAATGCTGATGTGATATAAGTTGAAAACATGGGTGAATATGATATCATTTTAGGTGAATAGTCTGAATACTGTATTAGGAAAAGTAAAGGTGAAAAAAGAGAGACATAGGAATATACAGGTGTGTTTGTACCTAGATAGATAATACACCCTAGAATCTACTCCAAGATAACTTAGGTTCTAGAGAAGAAGCCTACCACATAGTGTACTTATCTTAAAATACTTCCTAATCATAACGTACTTTTGTCATAATAGTTCTTTCATTCTTATATAAGACAGTTTTTACTGTTAATCGTTTTCGGTATCGGCTCTATTATATATATTTTTACTGGTGTTTTCTACTGATTATTGTGCTTTCATACCATTTATCATCTCCATAGATTGAATGCTCTGTTGTTTTGTCAGTGTATAATTTCACCAATGGCTTTTTTATGCCCTCTTCAATATTTTCCTAACAGCCTTTTATTATATATAATGACTATTCTGTTGTGCTTTATTGGTAAGTCTATAATGATTATTCTGTGCGCATAACATTTACTCTTTTCCATATATTGACTGCTCTTTGGTTTTCTTTCTGTATAACTTCGCCAATGGTGTTATTTATTCATTGATCGGTTCAAAACATTTACCCTTTGCTATATAATGACTTATATGTATTTACGATGCGAGCAGCTTTTGGTGATTTCTATTCATGGATTTTTGTGTATTCCTAACACTTAATCTTAGTTATAAACTGGAATTTCCATTCATTTATCATTTGTTTTAACTGGATTTTTATTCATTGTGATTTTTTTAATTGCCATTGGTGTTTTCCATTCATTGAATTCTTGTCCTGTGGGTCACCATCCTTCTCGGGAATTATTCCCTAAATTGTTAATCACATAGAACTAAGAGAGGAACCTCAACTAGGGTATCCTCGCCTTAAAGTTTGTAGAAGAGTATCGTGGGTGTTGAGGGGGATAGGGGGGTAGGAGCGAGGGGAAATTGAAAGGGAAAATGGGAGAGGCTCGTGCGTCGGGCGCAATCGGTAGCAATCTGAGAAATGAGTAGCAATTGGGAGCGACCGTGCGCAATCGGCTCACTCCCAGCCCGACCCGAGATTCGAACGAGCGATAAGGCCAAGTCTCGCGGGGCCACTTGGCCACATCGTGGCCCTTACAAATGGCCAAGAGATGGACGGCTAGATTCGAGCGCATTCTCCCTTTTCTATCTACCGTGCATTCACACACTCACACGTACAGTCGCGCGAGGCGGTAGGCTAGTAAATAAGTGAAGACAACACACACAGTCATTCCCGCATTACTAAATACAAATAGTACAGTACTACAGATATACATATTACCACCAATTAAGCTTCTTATTATCACCTAAACACCTGATTAGCACACATTTCCTAACCCAAATAGCAAAGATTACCACACGTATACATTGCGACTAACTAAACCTCATTTTACCACCTTCCATATATCATTGCCTCATGCGCACTCCACATGTTATCACGTGCATATATCACCATTCACAACGTTTAACTTGCCACATACACCACATATTACCGCGTACTTGGCCACACAACTTAGAATTCATAAATACACTCTGCCATGCAGTCACAGCAGAAATTGTTTGACAGGAAACACTTGTTGAACTTATGGTATGTAGAAGTGTGTGTCAGGGACTTGGCTCACTAAACAACTTGAAGGTGCTAGTAAAACCTTATCGGGAAGGGGAAAGACGCACTCAACCTGTTCTCGGAGTCCTTAAGCTTCATTGTATTGCCTCCCACAGGCCAGAGTTGTGAAGTAAGGGGTTGAACCAACATAGTGTTTTGAATTTGAAAATATGTAAAGTAGAGTTCAAATGAGAAAATTATTGGTTCTCTCAGACAAATCTCGAATCGTTTTGTACCTTCCAATTCATCAGCAGGTTTGAATTAGTGATTGAATAGAGGGTTAGAATTTTTAAAAGGCGTTTGAAATTTGAAAGAAAGTTTGACGATCGAGAGTTTGACATTCTAAAATCAATTGGACTTGCAATTTGACTTAAAAAATTCTATAAATTTGACGAATCACTTACCGAAAAAAATAGCCACCAAAACAAATTAACTTTGTAGGCAAAATGGTAAATTACAAAGACAAGGCAGGAACTGAATGCAGTGGAGCGGCAAGCAGTTTGCAGGAGTAGATTACAAGGGAAAAGATGAAGGGCGGGCTTTTGATCTACTTATCTGGTTTTCAGGAACCACTCTTATTTCAAAATTAAAACAGCTCTTTGTTGTCTTTGGTTAAACGCCTGACCCACGCTCCCGCACCCCAAAGAGGACAGTGTTGTAAATGCACCCCTCTCCTCGGCATGCAGCACCAGGCTCCAAATACCACCGCCAAACCTCTAGTTATGGTTTGAGGGAGCTGGAGAAATGCAGTATGGCCTCAAAGCTTGGGAAGAAGCAAAGTTCATCAACTCAGCACCGAGAGGAAAAACTCTTATGCCTGGAATTAACTAACAAAGGGTCCACTAAACAGTCAATGAATCCAGAGGGCGGTGGGGCAGGGATGGTACTTTGAAGACGTTACTATCCTACGATCGTTGGTGCTGGGAGGGAACTATAGAGCAAGCTGTGGGGCTATGAGGGCAATATGCTGGATTTACTATCCTGTACCCTCTGGTGACTGGAGGGGAATATAGAGGGTAGTGGGGCCGGTAATGCACTATGCTGCAGTTACTATCTTCAGATGGTTGGTACCGGCAAGAAAGTATACAGCGGGCAATGAGGCCGTAAAGGCACTATAGTGCAGTCGCGGGATAGCGCAAAAGTCGTATTCCATTCGTTATGACAATCTCAACAAAGGACAGAATGAGAGGTTTGATGCAGTTAGACAAGGTTGAATTGTTGTAAATTTAAAATGTGTTTATTTTGTAATATTAATCAATGTAGCTGCCCTTGACGGCCCACGCACACGTTGCGGGTGAAGTCCTTCCTCCTGCTGGCCCACATGACGAAGGACTTCAGCAAGTAGACGTTGCTGCGCCGGACCTCGGAGGCCTTTCGTCCGCAAGAGGTAGTTGAGGGGATTGAGGTCGGGTGACTACGACGGCAAAAGGTCCTTCCTGTTCAATCCAAAACACTCTTGCACGGTCTTGGGACTGTGGGCCGGGACTCCGTACGGATGAAAGACGTAGGCCGCCTTCTTCGTGATCTTTTTTCCCCTGGGCAGGACTTCCATGGCCAATATGTCCTTGCAATCGGCCTTCATTGTATGATCTCCCACAGGACAGAGGGTAAATATGTAGATTATCGGCCCGGCCGATAAACCGTAGTTTTTTCGTCCGTGTTCCAAAATGTTTCACGTTTTTGGAGTACATTTAAGGGGACAGCTCGTGTGGGGGTAAGCACAAGGGGGGGACCACACTACGTTGATCCTGAGTTTCATTAAATTGGGGGGGGGGGCACAGCCCCCCAGTATATAATCCTAATTGTTATAATGTTCTGCCGTTTACAGAGGTGAATGCTTTAACTACATCATGTCAGCGTCTGTAATCGTTTTGCGAATTATAATAGGGGTGGGGTGGGGGGGGGGTATGACGTCAGAAATGCTTGATATCAATTTTTCTTTCCTACTAAATAGCTTTTTATTATCCTCATTCGGAGTCATTTTTATTTTTCAATATATTTTTCCCCATTTTACTATTTTTGTTACCTTCTTTTATACATTTAAATGTAATTGGCTAGATCATTTCAAGGAACTACTTGTTTTTTAGCAGTTTGGGCGTTAAATATTCCCCTTTTACGCAGTTTGAAAATAATCATCGAATTCTGAATTTTGTCCGTCGGCTATTGCCGAATTATTAACCCTAGTTTCTGATAAAGATAAATTAAACACCTTTTTGGATTGGTATAATTTAGTGCGAATTAAAAGTGAATGCGACATTTGTGGCCAAGCATTAGATGGGAACCCTAACTTCGAATTTAGATGATCGAAAATAAAATGTGATTCAAGTCAGCTAGATTTCGAATAGGGCGCAGACGCGCAAAATAAATAGGCTTTCCTCTTCGCTATTTTGGAAGTATAACCACTGCATTTAAGTACTGGAAACAAAGTGTTTCGTTTGGTTATTTTCGGGCAATTTGGTAACTAAAATGGCCTACGTTAACAGCATTTTCGGTGGGTTTAATTTCGAGATTTAAAAAAAAAAAATGGCACCTAGCATTCGAACAAAACTCAAACGCGCATGAATATTCAAACACGGGTGAACGATAACGCGAACGAAGATTCAAACACGGGTGAACGATAATATTTACACAAATTTTTTTTTTTCAGGCCGAGCCGATAATCTACATGTTTACCGGACAGAGTTGGGATGTAAGAAGTTGAGCTAACTTAATGATTGAATTGTAAATGAATGATCTGACATAATCCTATGGATACATTTTGTGGGTGGGTTTTGACAGATGCGATAACCATGGATAGGCCCTTGTGGCTTTTGTCATCCGTGAAATCATGTTATGTTATGTTAAAGTAGAGAAAACTATTCAACGGAAGGTGGGGACGGTAAGGCACTATCTTGCAGTTCCTTTCCAGCGATTATTGTTACCTGTGACTGGATTATTCAACGGGCCGTGGGGATTGGAGGGCAATGTACCTTAGTTTGTGTGGCTAGAAGGGCAATATACTGTGATTGTTTGATTCAAGGCGTCACTACACTGCGGTTACTGGCTAGGGAATGACACTACACTGCAGTCTTTTGTCCCGGTAAGACACTATCCTACTGTTTTTTAGCTTTAAAGTGCAATATACTGCCGAGAGGGTACTCTACTACGGAAGACAGATCAGGCAACATTCAGATGTCAGCTGCACCATAGTTATCCTTAGTTAGATGGAAATGAAAATATTTTGTGCTTTCAAAGAGCCATAACGGAATAATGTAGATCGTGGATCACAGGAGAGCACCCAACTCTCCCTACTACTTCACATTTTCTATTTAGGTTACCTATCTATCAAACATTTCTTTGCCACAATTTAACGATCTTGAAGTCATGCCATTCCAATTCAGTGTTTACTTGTGTTTTTACATTGGAGCGCTTTTGCTGTTAAGATGAAATAGTTTTTTATAATATATTAAAGTAGAGAAATTTGAAATTAAGTAGAATTTGATTTACCAAAATGTTTCAAGTTTATTGTTCCAAAAGAACTCGACCGGCGCCGGATAACATAGGGAACTTCATTAAATGCGCATTTCCTATTAAGCGTAGCTATTTTCGGCGAATTCTTCATCGCTGCTTTGTATATTTGAAGTCAAGTTCACGTACATATACTCGTTGATGCATCGTCACACACCAGAAAATTACACCTTTGATCAATATGGAAGGCGGCCACGCGCTTTTACAGTTTGAGGATCGGTCACAAAAATGTGCTACAGGCTTACAGAAAGACGAGAAGCACTTTTCTTCTTTAAGCTTTATAACATAACATGATAGATTGATACAACATAAATTAAAAAACAAAAACATACCATAATATGATGCTAAGTAATATAAAACAAGGGCGAATCCCTCAGAAACTGCGTAAGGAGATCGCAAAGAAAGTGGTGAATTTATAAAGTAAGAATGTGTGGAAAACATATGTATAGTCGCTGATAAACATAAAAAATTATAACAGCACAACCCAGCATGACACAACACAGGACATGGAACAAAAAACGACAAGAAGTTGCACAATATGACATAGCCTAACATAACCTGACGTAATTTGGTGGAGTCCAAGAGCCACCAAGGCCAATCTAAGGTTAGAAAATACAACACACCATAATCCACATCCTATCATATAAATAACATACTTAGAACTAAGTCTACAAGTCATAACCAAATAAAGTTCGTCTATTTAAACTTAACTGAAGTATCTATTTATGTAGATACTTCGGTTACATACCATCGTACTGATGACAAATGTAGGACTAAATCAATCTTTACATCATATTAGCAAAACTCCGGCCAAAGGGCACGCGACTCTAAAGTTACTATGTTGATCGGTCGGTCAGTCGGTCGAATGGTAAGGATTTTACTTTTCAATGAGTTTTTGAAAGTTGTGAAGATGGTAAGGTCAGATGATATGGCTGTTAAAGTTGTGAAGATGGTAGGGTCAGATGATATGGTTGTTAAAGTTGTGAAGATGGTAAGGTCAGATGATATGGTTGTTTATTGATAATAAATTTGTTGACCATGTTTGCTAAGCCTGACCAGCTTTTTCGTTTCGCTAACAAAATTAAAGAAAGTGTACGAAAGTTTTTTTTTAATTTTACAACACATTTAAAATTGGTGTGGAAGGAAATAAATTATTTCACAACAATGTCAGACATTACCAATAAAATCTCTGACGGAAGCACACACGCGCGCGCTAAGATCCTTATAAGATACTACTCCTTGACTCACGAAATAATATAAAACTTCTGTATTCATATATTTATCCAAATTTATTTTAAAATAAACTTACAATATTAATTAACTCCTCAGGTAAATTATTTCTAATCTCTAAAACTCTGAATAATAAAAATATTTGCGGACATCAAGCTAGTTTTATTTTCCGCTTCTAAACTAAAAAGCTTTCTAGTTTCTAATTTGATCTGATCCGGGGATAAATTATTAAATTGAATACAATCCTCTCTCAAACATCTTACAAAATCATACTGTGTCCTGACCATTGATATATAGTAGGAAATACCCACATTCCTCTAAGCTTTCGCAAAGAAAGATGGTGAATTCAGTTTACTAGGCAACGTAAATTTAAAACTTTATTTTGTTTATAACGTTTAAATTTATAATACAGAATTTTTAATTTATCTTTTCAAGGTTTAAACAGACCAAAGACTTCTTTGCTAAGTTAGATTTACACGTGATTGTTTGAGTACGAATATGGTTGCCTTAATTCACGAATCCTTCATCTGTTTTCATTCCTTAAATAATGGCGGCCAGTCGATGGTATGTCTGCATTTATTGTGAGTAAATAGATTATTACATTGTTCGTACCTTTTTTACTCTCCTTTCATGGAACGAGACACGACCGGTCTGTACCGATTTGAACCTTCTCGAAAAACTATTATTTTTTACCTCCTAATCTTGCTCTATGCAAAAATAAAGTGGAAAAACTAGTTATGATAGTTGACTATTTTTTAATAGAAGAGATATTTAGAGTGCAAGAGATGCCCAAATCAAGCTCAGACTTTGAGAAAATGAAAAACAAAACAAAAATAAAACATGAAAATATGGAAAATAAAAAATAGAAATATTAATGAACTGGTTTTTTCGAGTGATGGCAGAGCTGCCTGTTAGAGAGGTTGGTTGTAAGATTCAGGAAAAACGGTAGGGAAGAAAGGGTTGAATATTCTAGATGTGAAGTGAATGGAGGAATTATCAACCTTGTTGATCCTGGAATTCCATATATTTGCAAAGTAATTCACAACAAATTCTGTCACTTTACTGGATCTCAAGCTAAGTGTCTTTACCAAATGTAAACCGGTTTTTCCTCTGTGAGTAAGTGAAAAACGGTTTGTTTAAGTGGTGCATCTTGCACCTGCCTCTGAAAAACCCTACAATTTTTTTTCAAGCTTTACCTGACCTCTTCTTGTGAAGCAGGAGCTCGACGGCACAAGTATTGCATACATTCAGCGTCTACTTCTGAACGATATGCAGTCTCAGTCCAGTTAGAGCAGCTATTTTATTAATGAACTTGTTTACTCTATGCTATCGCTGCAACTTGGTGCGATTTTAAGTCTTTATTCACACTCATAGCTAGAGCACAACACAAAACAAGATAGCGGATCACAAAAAAATGCACAATCTCCAACTACGAACACCAGAAGAAAACTGAAGTTTGTCTGCATATGTACAACTTTAGCCAATCTTATTTTTTATATATATTTCATCATGCTTTACTTTCCAATATTTGGGGTGAAGCTACTGTAAGTAGCTTCAAACAATTGTCAAGGAAATGTACCGTTTTTGCCTATTAAATTAAATTAACAAACCAAGTTCTGAAAATGTTTTTCCTTAACTTGAACTCATTTCTGTTCAATTTGACCAAGAATTACGCGAGGAAAATGCCAAACTCTAGGTACTGTTACTACCAAATTCAAACATTTATGTTGATAGGAATGCTAATTTACTAGCTTGAAGTAGAGACTCGTTCTTCTCCCAGAGTTGTATCAAACTATTTTACTTTAATCGATCAGTTGACGGTAGTGCTTATCTCTACATGCTATTTACTGCAATTGTATTTACAGTTTAGGAAATTTTCGAAACCATCTTTACTCAGCATAATAAAGCAACATCCAACCCTTCATTATGATTAAGATGTCAAAAAAAAACTTAATGAACAGGTAAAATTGAATACACTTCACCTTCAGTTGAATTGACTGCACTTAGTATTTACTATTGAGTCTACCTAAAGGATGCAGTTTATGAAACAATACCTCCGACTCTTGAACACCTTAAGGATGCTACTAGGATGTAATCATCAAAGCATCCACATAAGTCGATATCTGCGATTCATTAAGGCGACGTATTCAGAAGCGTTTTCATGCTGCCTGAGAACAATTGAGCACTTGGCATAACTACAACATTATGATCACATAGAGTAATAATTAAGTTTCATTGACAATAATTGCCTTAACAATAGATTGTTTTTTAGTTTAAATTATATAATTTACGATGTTCTAAAGAGTATATATTCTTTATAGAACACGGAATATCATCGGCCTCAGTAAAGTAAAAAGGATTGGTCAAGCAACTTTAAAATTGAAAAGGAGCCGTAAGATAAATTATTCAAACTAGGAAATAAATATTTCACAGGTATTCCATGAGAGTAATGCAAGCAGAGGCACCTAACAATATTGTACTGAGATGGAAATATTTAGGAATTATATGCATCCTTCATGGATGCACAAACATGGAAACCATCAGTTCAAAATAAGGATCTCCCTATGATCTAGCCTGGGGGGGAGGATCTTCAAATGATCCATTTTTTATAAATATTCTGAACTTCACCACTAATAATAATAATTATAATAATGAGAATATCTTGATTTTAGAAACATGCAAAAACATACCAATTTTATTCAAAGAATTCATATAAAGTTTGACAAAACAAAATGGTGAAGTTCAGAAATAGATGAATATCGAATGCTTTGGATTAAAAAAAAATAATGACCAGATTTGTGTTGGTATATATATATATATATATATATATATATATATATATATATATATATATATATATATATAGTCACATTTTGCCCATGTACTCAGTATCAAGAGCACCATGGACCGCGATACTTTCAAGACTGTTGTGCTGCCCTTGTTAACTGAAGATTCTCTGTCAGTTATTAATTGGCTTAAGCAACGCAGAATGATCAAAAGTGAAGTGATATGTTCCTCTGGTGATAGTAAAATAACTGGACGAAGTATGCCAAATCCAATGATGGCTATGCCTGAAAATGCCAGACCAAAAATTGTGCCAAGTATAAATCTACAGTATCTATAAGAAATGAGTCGGGTTTTTTTTCAATTCTAGATCAACGCTTCAGACCTGGATTCATGCACTCTATATGTGCAGTGAACGTGTTGGTGAATCAAGGGCAAGCTGTCAAGTTGGTATTTCTGAAAATACCATGATTGACTGCTCCAGTTTTTTCCGAGAAGTGTGCGGTAGATATCTTTAGGCTAACCCAGTGCACCTTTGTGGTCCAGGAAAAGTTGTGCATATCGATGAATCGTGTTTTTCTCACATACCAAAGCATCATCGGGGCAGAGTACTTCACACTCCTATGTGAGTGTATGGAATGGTCGATACCAGCATCTCACCAAGAACAGTATACATGGAAATTATGGACAAAAGGGAGGCTGCCACACTTCTCCCTATAATAAAAGCAGTAGTGCAACAGGGATCGATAATCCACAGTAATGAGTGGAAGGCATACATTAACATACAAGGACTTGGATTCACACACTGGACAGTTAACCATTCACTCAATTTTGTGGATTCGCAAACCGGTGTCCACACTCAGGCCAGAGAATCGTACTGGAACAAACATAAAGCACATATCAGCATGATGCGAGGATGCAGGTGGGACTTCTTGAATTCTTATCTTCAAGCATTTATGTGGCGTGACTGTTTCTTCAGGAATGATTGTGATAACCTATGTACTCATATTTCCTTGCAATATTTAGTGTAATAATTCTTTTTTTAAGAACCTATGTACACCAATTTCCTTCAATATTTAGTGTAACAAAAGAGTAATCTGAATAATGTTTTCTTATTTATTCAATATTTAGTTTATTTATATTAAAATGTTGGTGTGGGGAAGGGGGGAGGATCTAAATATGAGCGCGACTGAGGGGGTGAATCTTCAGTTGGGTATTTTGGGGGAAAGATCTTCATATGATCCCAAAATAATTATGGGGAACTTGAAAGCAAACATTGAGGAACACAGAAATGATAGTCAATCGACAGGAAACTTCAGGGTTAGCGTGGAGAATTAACGGGTAATCAGGTTAGCAGATTGTAGATGAAACAAACATTTATAATAGGAACTACTTCTTCCAAAAGAGAAGAAACAGAATAGGATCGGATCAAATCTCTAAAGAAAACTTGATTGCATTTTCTTAAAAAGACAATGTTTAATTTATGATATATTGGTTATGAGATTTTCAACACAATTAGCAACTTAAGATTACTCAGTAGCAAGATAAAAATAGATTCAAAATAAGAGTAGCAGGATCAAAGTGAATTGAAAACAAGCGAGAATCAAAATCATTAAAAGGAGAACAAAAAAAACAACTTTACATTCAAGTTACGCTTATAATTACTGTAACGAACTTAAAGATCAAATGTGAGAATCCAAACTATAAAAATACGTCAATAACAAAAACTATTTGACAATGAACAAATTTGGTAAATAAAAAAGGGAGGAGAAAGTTAATTAAGAGATAAGTTAAGCCAAGAGAGAAAAATCAGAGAAAAGGCGAAAAATGAGAGGATGGAAGTATTTGAGAAAATAATGAATATAGTCCATTCAAGAAGCTTATTGAATAATGATATAACATAGAGCATATAATTAAACTATAGAGAAAAAATTATGGATAGAAACAAAAAAAAGAATGAAATCAGATTAAAAAACATGAGTCAATTGGCAGACAACAAATGATAATAATAGAAAATCACACAAAAACCGAAAAGGTAATTGAAAAGTCGAAGAATTATATCAGACCCGAGATACTAGTAAGTGAAATCATACACCAGGTAACAACCTCTTAATAAATGAGGAGGAAGTACTACATGTATAGAAGGACGAAATTTGTTGACCAGTTAAGCAGAAGAAAATTGGCAGCGTACTTGGGAAGAATGGGGTAAAAATCGATACAATAAACGTTAACGATGACCCTCCTGCTGACATAATAATGAGTCTGCATAAACATTTTTATAGTAAGGCTGGATACCTAGGGATGGTTGAACGCCTCAGCTGTGCCTCGATGTAAGAAAATTTACAACGGAACAGAAAGAGCAAACAACAAATGAGCACCACTCAGTTAAATATATGTAGAGAAGCGATGCCTTCGCCACATCCCCCCTATGTGGGGAACTTGTGGTTCGCTATGCACGCTACCAACAGTTAGGGCTGTTAAATCGAATCTCACCCAAAGTTTTTAAGGAGAGAAGGGAAGGAATATATATCATAAGCACGGCATAAATGGCTAGTAATTTATATATGATACCTTAGAAGAAGGATGTATTTTTGAAGCAAATTATTAGGTAGGCAAATAGAGAAGAGATTCAAATTAAATTCATGCCAATTAATCAACATTGCATCCTCCCCCTTCTACAAATAGACATTAAATTCAAGAGGAAAAAAGAAAAAAAATCCCGTCCTTAATATATATATATATATATATATATATATACGAGGGGCAGTCAATAAGTTTTGCGAATCAGTTGGACAAAACAGAGGAAGGGGGATGGCTGTTTGTGAGGGTGTTAGGACAAGTTATGAGAAGTCAGGACCTGCAGCCGCACGCTTCTGCCTCGTCTATTTGAGAAGCAGTAGCTGATCGCAGATCGTAAGTCACAAAGTTTTCAACAATGGAGAAGGTTAAGCACCGCGGAGTGACAAATATCTGACCAAGGAAGGTAGGAATGCAAAAGAGATCCATGGTTGCAGTATACACCGACACCGCCCCTTCCTATGCAACCATTGCTCGCTGGAATAGGGAGTGTTCTGCCATGGTCGTGAGTCCCTTGAAGATGACCCCCGTCCAGGACGCCCGTCAGACGTGACCAACGAGGACAATGTGGCCCGTGTGAAGAGGATGATCCTTGAAAATCGACGGGTGAAGGTCGAATAAATCCAGCGAGAACTTGGAATATCACATTGACATTGAAGTGTTATGAACATCATCCACGACAATTTAGCCATGGCCAAGGTTTCTGCCCGTTGAGTCCCTAGAAACCTTACGCCCCATGATCGACTTCAACGTCGTCAAAGTCCACAAGACCAGATTTGCACAAGCTGCCCTGCACGAGTACGGATTCGAGGAGCTCAACCATCCCCCCTACAGTCCACATCTGGCCCCTAGGGACTACTTTTTATTCCGCCAGATCAAGGCTGCACTGCGTAGACGCCGGTTTGGGGACGCTGAAGATGTCCAGCTCGCCGTCCAGGAGTGGATTGAACAGCAGTCGGGAGATTTCTTGTTGTCAGGAATTCGAAGCCTTAGGGACAAGTGGCGCAAGTGCATTGAAGTCGAGGAAAAAAAATAATAAAACACTTTTCCTCATATCTCGTTTCCTTATATCCAAATTGCGAAACTTATTGACCGCCCCTCGTATATATATATATATATATATATATATATATATATATATATATATATATATATATATATATATATATATATATATATATGAAAAGAAACTCACAACTTTCACGTGAGTAAAAATTATGATAAACAAACACCCACAAGAAAAATGGAAAAACGATTCCGAGCGCAGGTAGCCATATATCCCCCACTCCTTACTATTTAAGTCATCGTCTGTCCTGAATTATGTTATTCCATAAAGAAGGCTTTTAGAATAAAGACGAAAGCGCTCGGAATCGTTTTTCCATTTTCCTTGTGAGTGTTATTTATCATATATATATATATATATATATATATATATATATATATATATATATATGTGAGAATGGATGGGGAGAAAGAAAAGTCCAGACACTACACAGAGCTCTTTATTGACGTTTCGCCTCTTGGCTTCCATTCTGAGGAAGCCAAGAGGCGAAACGTCAATAAAGAGCTCTGTGTAGTGTCTGGACTTTTCTTTCTCCCCATCCATTCTCACCTATACGTCGAGTCTTTCATGCAATATATATATATATATATATATATATATATATATATATATATATATATATATATATATATATATATATATATATATATATATATGTGTGTGTTTGTGTGCTAATCCATTTGAATAAAAATTGTACGAAGCTGCGTACAGTTTTCAATTCATTAACCCAACGCTTTCAAGTTTGCTCGACTATTTCGTTCATCAAATTATTTATCTGGGTTAACTAATTTTTTTTTTTAAATTTACCATTTTCACGTTTGCTCTCTCATTTTGTCACTAAGAGAAAATGTGTACTCAATCGATTCAATGTGTTCCTTCTACTTTCACAATAAATTGACACACACGCATTCAAGTGACCTTCAGTTGTACAAAAATGACCTTTGACCATCTTATTTCATAAGGTATCGTTTTAGATTCTAAAATGTATCATTGGTATTTTTAAATTTTATCATGAAAATTCTGTCTTAATTATTACGCACTTTGTAGAAATTCGACCAAATTATTCTATATAACTATTTTTAATGATTGTTTTACTGATATGATATTTGATGTATCGAATTACATTTTGTTCACCAGAACTAATGTCATTTTATACTCATGTATTATTTTAACCAACGAATTGGTGTACATCTTACCTCATACTTTTATTTATTTTATTTACGATACCCATGAATCTTCATTATTATATTTTTCTTACTCAATTTATTAACCCCGATTGAATTATGTCAATTTTTTTTCTATATTTTATATGTAACCATACAAATGTAACTACATTTGTTAATTCGGAAGGTTGGGTGACTTTGTGGTGATCCATTTACACAAAGGTTGCACAGAGTCATGTACATGTTCTTTCCCAGACCCACGTGTTCCGACCGTAGCGACCATTTATTTCACCTTGGTAAAGTTACAAGTATCTTTCTTTGGCTTACAACAAAGTCCGTTCCCACCAAACTGTAATTTAACCATTTAGTTCCATTTGTTTAATAACGCCAGTCTGCTACACACAAACCGATTTCCCAAACTTCCTTATTGATTTCTTACTATAAAGTCCTTTTCTAATAATCTATCTATAAAATTCCTTTGATAGACAATCTCTGCTCTCTTTCTCTCTCTCTCTCTCTCTCTCGAACAAACATTGACTTCAGACAAAGCTCTTCCCCCAAATCTTCATTTACCACGACGACCTTCTATTCACATATAAAACTACATATTATTCACAGATATACATTCTTATTATTCATATCATCTACACAATAGATCAAATCACTTCGTCTCCTTCGTTATGATCCATCCACCTCGGTGTATAGGATTCACAAGAACCAGCCATTTACCTTATCATATATCCAAGTTCAAAATAAAGTTTAAAAAGTTCTAAAAATATAATACGGAGGTTCATGCAATTCAAGGTCATCATAATGTTTGTTAATTTAAAATGACTTTTGTGAAAAAATTAGCGAATTAACTAATGATGAATCTACCTATGTACATTTGTCAAAACCTCATTTGGAAGAAGTTAATTGTATTTTTCCTGAAAAGGTTTGTTCTACATATTTAAAAAAAATCCCTATTTAATTTATAAATTTTAATCTATTAATGATTATTTTCTCTTGATGGACTTGATAAAAACTTCAAATCCAATAGTACTTTACGCCCGATAGTTAGTTATTCTGTGCGATCTGTTTCATATATTTTATCTAAATGGTTAACGATTTATGTACTTCGATGTTTTTTCCCTATTTTACTAAAGTTCTTGGCGATATGTTTCCATTATTTAAAAATAAATTGTGTAACGTTAAATTAGCTGTGCTCGCTAATATATTCTTAGAACCTTTTTTTACTCTCTACTAAAGTCCTTAATGATCCTAAAGATGGTGATCCTTGATGCAACACCCTTAGCATCTATCTCCTCGCACTTAAGGGCACTTTAGTGCATAGCTAAAATGGCTGCGTAGTTTTCTTTGGAAAGCCTTTAGACGGCGTTGGAGGCCTTTTCGACGGCCTCTCTGTTTAAATGAGTAAAAATTGTACAGATCCTAATATCTTAAGATCTACCTTGCTGGTTCTAGGGAAATTGTTGTTCTCTCTATCTCTCTCTCAACTACTTTTCTCACATATATATACAGGAGGTTACAGTCTTGGGAGTTAGGAATGCAGGTGTTTTGAGTGATGTGGCCAAAGAAATTATCCGACTTCCAAGACTAGGACTGTCTGCTTTTTTTTCATAGTGCAGACTCCTGCTGCTACATACACGGCCTTCCTGCGGACAGCTCCTGAATCCTGGGCAAAACCAACTCACTTCTGCAAGCGCTTGATGCAACCATCTGTATTGACTGACGCGCTCTTGGAAGATAAACAGAGGCATAACATGGCCCTCGTAGTTTACGATCAGCGGTACCTTCGTAATCACTGCCTGACTCATCAATCTACTTATGGATCTTCTGCAACGTCCTCTGATTGACATCCAATCACTCGAAGATCTTTTACTTTTCCTTTCCAAATTTTTGAACAATTGAATTCACCTATCGTACTTCCTCCTCCACAGACGATGCACAAATGAGTCTACTATGATATGAAGATTTCTTGTCTTAGAGGCGGTCCTTTTATCTTTTACTAGATTATATATACCATTATTATAATATTTTCTCTTGTAGTTATCCTTGAGAATGAAATGAATCAAGTTTGAAAGTAATTGAAAGCGCCTTTTCATTTTTCCTGCCTCACATTGCATTCATTGCGAACATTACGTGCTACTTTATGAGTTATTCATTCCATATATATATATATATATATATATATATATATATATATATATATATATATATATATGAATACAATAAACCACATTGAAAGAGAAAACGGAATAAATTTTTCTTACAGTAATATTCATTAGCTTTTTGCGGAAAAATCCGTACAGGGAAGCGATTCGAGCCATGGACACTGAGGCAGCGAGCACCGCTTTGATCGCAGTTAAAAGTATTACGTTAGTATGTGCACTATGCTACGCAGAGAACCAAAGAATTCTCTGAATAGAATAGCTTTTAAGGAACACTTTTCGCAAGTTCGAACGAGGACTATGAAAGAAATAGAAAATAATTGAGAATTCAAAGAATAAATAAGGAATAGTTAAACGCGTGGTAAATAAACAAATGTATATAATATCTCTTAAAGTAGCACGAGAGAATGATAAAGATGAATGCAATAAACCACACTAAGGATGCGGGGCTCACTGCCTCAGTGTCCATGGTTCGAATCGCTTCCCTGTACGGATTTTTCCGCAAAAAGGTAATGAATATTACTGTAAGAAAAATTTATTCCGTTTTCTCTTTCAATGTGGTTTATTGCATTCATCTTCATCATTCTCTCACGCTACTTTGAGAGATATTATATATATATATATATATATATATATATATATATATATATATATTTATTATCTCGAGGCCTCCCCTTCCCTGCTCATGTATACCGTAAATCCCATTTAAAATTTTAATCTGAGTCCTGATTATTTTTGGCCTTTTTAGTACCAACCTCCCATTAGGGAAAGTCAGCGTGACCCTTCTTCCTCGAGTGCTTCTCCGCCTGGCACCTATCAATTTTCCTTCTTTTTACCCTCGACCGAGAGTGCCACATTTGGCCTGGGTTGAACCTTCAACACGCTGTGCCCTCAAGTGAGTGCATGTACATTTCTTTCTTGCGTGTCGTCTTCTGTACGATAATGTACGAGTGCATTTCTATGTCGTATAATGCGTGCGTGTAAGCTTTTACAAGCAGCTGTGTGACTAGGTACATGTAGGGTGATGGGAACCCAGCAATATGTTGGTACTGTTGCGGATGTGCATAAATGCGTTTTTACTCATGTATAAATTTAATTGACTGGGGTCCTACTAGACCCAGGAAAGTGGGTATGATGATTGAGTCTTACAGGCAAGGCTTTCGGGGATGTTGAAGTGCCTCATTATTTATACAATCCAACATTACTACGCAAGAGCTTCAACCACACTTGACTCCTGGTATTTTTCTTTTATCGCAATAGTGTCAGTTGGCGCGGAGGATTAATTGGTTATTGTAGGTAAAAAGGAAGACTAGGAATCTCAGCCAGAAATGTCTGAAAAATAGTTTGATAGTGAAAGTAGTGAGGCTTAGGAAAATGAAAGGGTGCCGAGGTTAGATAGCCCGAGTTACCAAAACAAGACACTAATGGGTGCAGTGTATGTATAGTTCTAGGGTGGGTGGGAGCCACTCAGTACCTGTTCTTTGTGGTAGTGGCTAAAGTGTTGAAAACTATTACATTTCCACGTGTTCTTAATTCCCTACCTAGTCACGATAAGATATATAGTAAATGGACTGTAGTGTTCGAGGTTAAGACGTAGTAAGGGGTATTAGGAGATATTTAGGGATAAAAAAGGGTTAGGATATATTTTAGGGGGTTACAGAGGAGTTTCAAAATATTTAGGGTAAAAAAAAGGTTTGAAAAGGGGCTAGAGATATTTAACCTAAGCAAGAGGTTTGCTGATATGTTGTTTGAAACACGAATTTGTGCAATTTGTATGTTATGTTATATTTGGATTATGAAATTAGCCAAAATATCGGGTGGTGAATAAAAATTCATGAAGTTGGCCACAACACAAATCATTGTAAGATCTCACAGATGCTGCGAAGGAAACGATATATCACTTAGAAGTTAGTGAGAGATTATTGACATTTAAGAATTGTAATGACACATTGAGGGAACTGAGAGAGACATTCTTTCACAATTCACTTGTACTGGTTAGTTCTCATTTAATTTTATTTTTAAATATTAACACCTCACAATAAACTCCTGGTCTACACTGAGACGTGGATCAAATGGTACACGTCAGGAGGGAAAATTAAAAAAAATCTCTTCTCTTAAATTGGCCATTTTGATCACGACTCTTATCCATGACCTGTAAGAAATGCCCTTGTTGGTTTACGTCATTTTTAACTTTAAAATCTGTAAACTGACGGAAGTTAAGCTACAATAAATGTGGTTCGTCAACGAATGGAGTACCTAGGAGTATTTAGTAGTACCTTAGAAGTCTTTCCTATGGTGTTACAAACCATAATTCTGATCCCCCATGAAGTTGTAGGACTTAACTGAGTAAGTTCTAAAAAATACGAGCCCCTAAGTGGTTTTTAAACCCGTATAAAAACCATCAACAAATTTGAATTAGATGTGTGGCAGTTAGTGCCTCTGAACGAGGTATACAAACAAAAAAATAATTAATTATTCAAGTTTGAAATATCAAATCGACTTTTGGTGTGAGTTTAACAAATCGGTGCAACAAAATATACAAATAGCTTTTATTTAAAATTAATATTTACAACTAAATTGATACAGGTTGTGTGATTGCATTTGGTCACAAGTGCGATCCATTTCGGGAAAAGATCTGTTTCCCATTAATTGAATTTTTCCTTTCAGACCATTAACAGTAAAGGAATTTCCCAAAATTTTAACTACTTTTAGAAACCATTAATTAGGACTATTTACTATCAGCGAACTTCAACGATGCTGGCTGGACCAAAGATTTTTTAAGAGAGCGCATTTTTATCTGCATTCACACATCCAAGAAAATATTATGGTGGAAATAATAATAATAAAAAAACAAAAAAGTGAGTAGGCGTTTTTACATCGATGTGCACTCTTTTTGTGGCTATTTTGTTTCTCAGGAGGCGTCAAATTTAACGTTAAATCCGAACTATGAGTCACTACAACGTATCACAGGGGCGAAGTCCACCCGAATTCGACGGAACTGCTTCCGCCCACTAACCACAGCCGAGGTGACTTCGCTAAAATTGTAATCGCTGCTTCTAATCGACAAATATGGAATTGATTAATTGCATTGATTGTATTGGAATTACATATAAGACTTTGAATGCAGCAGCTCTCAACCACCTAATCTCGTCACTGACACTATCCCAGCCCCCGACTGATTTGCCTCGAGATTGAGGAATGAGCTGCCTGATTTGACCCGCCTAACCGTCTCGATTGGTGCCTTCAAGCGTGGATTGAAAACCCACCTCTTGCCTCTAGTTTATCTTCAGTTGATGGACAGTTGCTTCAAGAAGATTCATGGCACTGAACAGCGCCATAAAAAAATATTATTCTAGGGCCGGATCTAAAGACTGCATGTCAGAGGAAGAGTCAACGTTCTGATGCTGTGTTTAAAATGTTTATTCATCCTTAAGACCTCTAATCTCGTCGCTCTGAAATATATGTAAATTCGAAGGCAGCTCTCAACTTCTATGGATTTAGAAGAAGTGCCCTAAGATGAACAAACCTAATAAACTATGATCGAGGATCGGCAAATTAATTAAATGATACAGGAGGCAGGATTTATATTGGCAGAGCTTCAATATTTTACAAAGTTTTAGGGTCCCGTACGGCGGACGCCAACAATGCCACAAAAGCTCAAATAAAGATAATCTTACCTTAATTCTATTTAAAAATCAAATAAAGAGAATAAATAATATCAACACAAATAATAATATTGGTCAATGAACAATAAACAAAAAACGGCAAAAAATGCCAAGGTGCCTCCCGCTCGCCTCCTCCCAAAATTCGCTCATACTACAATTGGTGTGCAAGAATCCGACCCCAGTACTAGGCACAGACGGTAGCCACCCGCTCGTCACCGTAGCAAAACAGGTACCGAAACTCCCCTCGAAGCTATCACAAACAAGAGGGAAAGTCCTTCGAATGACCTGCGGCGTTTTGTAATAAGATGATAAATGGTTATTGCATCGATTGTCTCCCATGGTTCAAATCACTTACAAGTGCCTTTGAATGGCTAAATGAGGCTTCTGTAACTAGATCGCGCCACTCAGCGTGAAATGTGATGGTAGAATTGAAATCTCCAGGGTGAATAACCCTATGTCCCATAGTCATATGGGTCATTTCATGGCTATAAAGGGGTAAGATTGAACTTTATTCTTTTTAAAAAATAAATGAGGCTTCTGCCACTAGATGGCACCACCCAACATCAAATCCGATAGCAGATTTGAAATCGTCAGGGTGAATAACCCTATGTTCCATGGTCATATAGGTCATTTCATGGCTCTAAATGGGTATAATTGAACTTCAGTCTCTTTGAAAATTGAACTTTACTCCTCTTAAAAAAAAACTTCTCCTAGACCTGTCGCTTCGCTGTGGGTAACAGGATATTCTACCTAAATGTGGATTGCAGTCTGAGTGAGAAGAGTTAAGGAGAGCGCTCAATCGGATGGCGCAACGCCATATGAGTGTGTCGGTCTGGCTCAAAGTTAACGTAATAAAACTTAATACTTTCAAGGCGTTGAAGGAAAGAGGCGGAGCAAAAGGCACCTTAACTTACCGCTGTGCCATATCCTCCAGGGCGTCGGCAACCAAGGACTTCCATCTTCCTTTGACCCGCGTAGCTCTGATGAGCTGTTCGCGTGACGTTCCGCCTCCCATCAACTTCACTAGTCCATCCGTGTATATTTCTCCTGTCCTTCCTCTTCCCCTCCTTCCCTCCACTATTTCAATTACAACCAAAATTTCCATCTCTTCTCTTCTCATCACATGACCGAAGAATCTCAACTGTCTTCCTCTCGCCATCTTCATCAATTCTCTCTTCTCTCCTATCATTTGAAAAACTGCTTTTTTTGTTCTTCTTGCTGTCCACGGGATAATTCTTCTCCAGTACCACATTTCTGTCGCCTCCAGTATCTTCACCATTGCTGCTGACAATGTCCAGATCTCCACTCCATACAACAAAGTTGACCACACGTGCGTCTTTATTAAACTTTTCCTCGTTTTTATCAACATTTTCCTGTTCGAGAAAATATATTTCTAATATTTCCGAATACCATCTTTGCTACTTTTATCCTTTCCATGATTTCAGTGTCGCTTCTTATAACGACTCTACCTGCTTCACTGTCTGGTCTCCACAACGTGATTCAAAACTTAGCACTGGTGTATTCTTTGATATAGCTATACACTTCGTCTTTCCTACATTACTTTTTAGCCCTTTGTTTTCACTTTCTTCTTTTACTTTATTATTAGTTGTAACTGTTACCTTGAATGAACTATTAGTACTTTGTCGTCCGCGCATCTTAAATTGTTGATATTACATACTCTCATTCTTATCCCTTCGTATTCTTCAATTGTCCTCATTATTACCTATCTATAGTGAGAACAAGTATGGTGACATCACACAGACTTGTCTTGCTCCTCTTCTAATTGCCTGGAAGTCAGTTTTTTCACCATCTATTCTAACACATGACTTATGTGCCCAGTATAAGTTCTTAGGCACTTTGTATTCATATCCATCGATGTCTATACTTTTTACAACTTTCATTAAATCCACATGTCTAACTTTATCAAAGACCTTCTCATAATCAATTAAAAAAACATATATATATCTCTCTGTTTCTCTATTATTCTTTCTGATATTACTCTTAGCATAAATATTGCATTGCTTGTGACTTTTCCTTCCATAAAGCCACATTGTTCCTCAGATACTTCTCGCTTTAGTTTTTCTCTTATTCTTTTTAGTATTACTCTCAGTATGATTTTTCTTATTTGGCTCATTATGCTGATTGTTCTGTGCAGTCCCCCTTCAAGTGTTCCACTTACTTTGGGAATTGTAATGAAAACTGATTTTCATTACACGCAACTTTTAATTCCAATCTTCCCTCTCTCATCGTCGTAGCCATTCCTTCCTATAGGCTAACCTGATCCTTGCCATGTAGTCAGTGTGTGAAAGAGCGAAATGCCTTTCTGGTTGCTCTCTTTACGCTGACAGGCCGATCCTTTTATCAGCGCGCTCATTTTAGGCAAGCCATACATGTCCAGGAACCCAGATGAAAATAATCTCGAAATCCTCATGGCTTGCAATAGCCCTGACGTCACGGTTACCACGAACCAGTAGATATGAAGATTCAAATCTCTATCGTACACGGCACTGTGAGTAATTTTCCATACTGAGCAGTATATTACAACCAGTGCGACAGTGTAAACAAAAGCAGCTCACGGAAGAATCTGGAAAAGGACGGACTCCTACAAATAATTATTTTTATTTGGGGAGGGGGAGGCTTATTGATGGCCTGCTTGAGTCTGTGAGGGCGTCAGGCTTCATTTAGGCACATAAGCATTGCTTTTAATATGACTAATTAATGGGGCTAGGCTTCGTTTGTTTTGTTTTGTTTGTTCTGGTACATTAAGCAAATAAATCAAAATGTCCAATATTTGCTGCTTTTTAGAGGTTGTGCTTCCGTAGCTGGCCACCAGACGTGGCACCTAAAATTAAAAGAAAACAGAACAGGAAGAGTACCACTGGCTTCAACCAAACCGGAAGCTGCATTGTAAGGGAGCTCTCTTTAGCACTCGGTGCTATCTGTATTTACCTGCACGGCACCTGTGTGCCAAGATGAATGCTCAAAGAAATACGAATACAATACCACCAGTGCTATGGACGCTTTGTGACCTCGAACGTGACGACAAGGGTTCAAATGTGGTATCCTCAATAGAGAAGTCATGGGCAAAATCATCATCGCACCGGTCAGAAAGTTATGTTGAGCTCTCGAAGGGGCTTCTTTGCCCAGAAGCCAAAAGTTTTGCGGCCTAAGTGAAGTCTCTTAGCCTAATAGACACTGTTGATATTGTTCGTGGATAAAATAAGAGCCGTTGGAGTTTGGAAGAGACGCTGAACCTGGATATACAAGCGTATGATGCATCGTGCACCTCATTAAGCGAGGCGAGTGTTATTTTCCCCTACGCTGTCGAAGAGAGTCTGCGAAGTGACTTGCGGAAGACATCAATCAGCGACAGGAAACCAGCGTGAGGAGAGAAATCTAAATTGTACTAAAGATGCTTGGATGCAGACAAAAGAAATATTGCATTCATATTCTATCTCTAAGCGAACAAAGAACCGCTAAAATATGAGGAGGTTAATTCTCTTACCACTTGACGTAATGAGCGCTACAAAGAGTAAAATATCCAGGGCGTCAGTATAAAAGACAATAAGACTGCCCACTATTCGTCCTACAGGTGTGGTATCAGTCGAACACAGAACCGAAGAATCGTTGCCACTCCACCCCATTTAGGAAGAGAGTCGGTTTGAGGAATGCCCATGAAGGCAGCAAAAGTGCACGAGTTTGAGCTTGGCTTTATCCGCGACCTAGGTGATGAGAGCTACAGAGAGTCGAACGCCCATAGCGTGGGTAAAAGAAAATCATATATCTTACTTTTCGGTCTCCACGAACCGATTCTGTCTCTCCTCGTTTGTCCTTTTACCATAAGGGTTGGAGGGAAAGGCAGTCCTTTCGGGCACTGATGAATTATACGTTATTCAGTCCCTCGTAATCGGTGTTGCATGGGGGCTTGAGAGCCCCGGGGGGGCTGGCGTCTCTATCAGCCTGAGCCCATTTGACGACAGCTTGCGACACAGCAGTTGGGGAGAGCTGCGCGCTCTGGCTCAGCAACATTGCACAAAACTTACGTCGGTCCACTCCGTAAAATAGCAGCATTTTACGTGACAACGGACCACTGGGAATTTATTAACTCTTCCCAAGAAATCGTGTACGAGAGCAAATTTCTTATGTTGTGGGTCCACGGGGGGAAGCAGCTTGTCCGACACCACTATACACGTACACCCTGTATCTCTCACCAGAGTTGATACTCTACATCTATTAATGGATCCGAACTCGTATTTGAGCCCACCAGAGGAACTGTTATTGAAAAGAAAGTTCAGCTGGTGCTCCTGAGAGGCCAACAAGATGGCATAGGCGCAGGCGTGGTAGGCTGTTCGGCAGCGAGAGTTGTGGAAACTTAGGGGATCTGTTGTCCAGGGGCAAAGCGAAAGCGGGAGTTTTGTAGATACTGAGATTTGTAGTGACCCAGGGTTCCGCAAGAGAAGCATACAATTGGGTTACTCCGGTAGGGGTTACTCGACGGAGCATTAAAAATTGAGGGTTTAACTTCTCGGTTCTGATTGTCCTTGGTTCTTAGGGGGCGGAGGAATGCTCTTCTTTGTTCCTTAGGAGAGAACTGATGATTTGTGGCGTAGAGATTCGCTTCTTCGAGGCATTCCTTAAAGGAAAAGGAACGCCTATCCTGCACAAATTGACGGATTTTCGCTTGATCTTTACTTAACTCACGCTTGTGTTGACGAATTTTCTCACTCTCTTCTCTCTCTTTCTCTCTCTCTTCTAGTTCTTCTTATCTTCTCCTCTCTTCTATTTCTTCTTTTCTTCGTTGTTCTTCTTTTTTTCCTCACGTTCATTTCTTTGTTCGTTCTGAACGTATTCGATCAATTTCTTGCCTGAAAGACCCAAAACTTGTCCTTGTTTATGGAACATCTCAAATGAGGAGGAAGACATCTTGGAATCGCTGTCGGATCCGCTGATTCACGAAAGAGCTTTACGACCAAACCCAGATTATAGGCAGTGACAAATAATATACACAATAATTAAAAAAATAAAGAAAATACAAATAGTTACTATGCTGGGTGAGATGCTGCCAGCAAGGGTTATCGAGGGTGACCTAACCCTTTTATATTGTATACCGACGATACAAAAAAAAAAAGAAAAAAAAGGCTACGGGGTCAATTCTTATTTCACCAACAAAATTTAAAATGTCTTATTATTTGTTTTATCTAACCTTGGGCGCTTGGCAAGTAGAAAGGGGAATTTCAAAATTGACGGGTTCGAAACAAACCGCACACCTAATGACACCACAATTAAATATGATATAATATATATACTATATATCGAGGAATAGGCCGAAGGGGGGTTGTAGTTTTCCCCGACTCTTATCTCTCTCTCTCTCTCTCTCTCTCTCTCTCTCCTCTCTCTCTCTCTCTCTCTCTCTCTCTCTCTCTCTCTCTCTCTCTCTCTCTATATATATATATATATATATATATATATATATATATATATATATATATATATATATATATATATATATATATCCTATTTTCACGAATGCGTAGGGGTCGTCGTACTACTCCTTATACTTCGATCGGCTCGTGTCCTAAATGGGTTTATTGACTCAGAGTGCTTAGAGGTTGGCTACGGAGGGATTGGAATGAACTTTGCCAGCAAGCAACCCAAAGGAAGTTAGATACACAACAATATGAAAATAAAGTTTTAATGAACACTAAACAAGAATATATATATATATATATATATATATATATATATATATATATATATATATATATATATATATATATATATATATATATATATATATACAAATAATGTGCTTTGAGAGATAAATTAATAAGTGAATCTCGGATATCTTGCTTGGCTTGAAAATTACTATTCACCATTCAAATCCCTATACACTTGTAATGCTGGTAAGCTTCGCAGTGAAGTCAGGAAAAGTGAAAGGGAAGGATTATCTTGGAACCTGATGTTCGAGTGGCGCTGGTGAGTGAAGGTGGTGAGATAAGGGGTGGAGACGATGAGGTAGGTTCTCCAGGGACCGACCTGATCCCACTATTTCGTTACGATTCTGCTGGAAGAGGGCGGTGACGGGAGCTTCTTGTTAAAGAGGGCCACACGCTAGTGATCTGTGAGGCATCTTGGGTGACTCAGTGAGAGGGGGGGGGGCGAAGTGACCTATCGACGCGTAGGGTCACGTAGAAAAGCCGAGATGTAGATTTCTCACGTAGGGTCACGGAGAAAAGCCGAGATGTAGTTTTCTCGCTTAGAGAACCAGAGTGAGGCTGTTTGTAGCTTCGGCTCTTACACGGGAGTACGAGCTTGGATCCGCACTGCCTTGCAGACCAACTGGGTAACAAGCCTCCCTAAGTGGGACCGATCTCCTCTCTGAAGACTTGATGGTTCGACCAATTACCACTACATCGATAAATGGCAATTCCTGCCCGGCCAGACGCTGTGCAAGTTCTACTGTAGCTTCTGCTCCGTCACGTGAGTACGAACTTGGGTCCGCAACGGGGTAAGAGCCTCCCTAACTGTGACCGATCTCTTCTCTGAAGGCTTGATACTTCGAAAAATCATTACTACAACGATAGATGGCAATTCCTGCCCCGCCAGACGCTGTGCAAGCTCTACTACTGAGGGTTAAAAGAATTCATCTTTTATACTCGAAACTCGGGAGAGGTTCTCAGGGTGCTGGAAGTAGATTAGATTTCAAGCTACTCCATTTCTCCTTTATAAACTTCCAGAAGCTATCGGAAGCGAAGATGAGCTCCCATGGATCGATAAACAGTTCGGGAAGGAACTCGTTGTTTAGCTGAAATAGCCGGCGGTTTCTTCCGGCTGAAGACCACCAGATATTGGGTCGGAAGGGGAAAGGTTGATAAGCGGCCCGCCCCGAAGGAAGGTCGGCAAAACTTGGCAGCATTATGCTAATCTCCTACAGGGATATTAACTGCTGAATTTGACAATCGCCATGTCGCCCTTGCGGTCTTAAAGGAGAAAGTTCGTCTCGCTCACGATCCTTCTTCTGCTCCTATTCCTCGGCTGGCGGTGCGCTTTGGACATTCGCAAATTCTAGTTGTGTCAATGGGAATAGAGTAGGGTGGTGTGGATGCGTCCACCTGTTACACACTAATTAGCTTTGGGGAGGGGCGAGGGAGATGGGATTCCATTTGGGCTAAAATCATGTCCAAGAATAAGCAGGGAAATTTCCAGTAGGTTGTTAATCCCCTTTCATCGGTTTTCCCTCCTCCAAATCTAGCGACTAGGTGGAGTAGCGAAACCGCTTCGTATTCCTAGAATTGGTCACGCAAGAGTGAGAGAGGACTTTAGTATTGCCCGAGACAAGGCTTAAGCCCTTACTTCTGCCTGCCTGTCAAAGGTGGTGCCCGATGGAAGTATAACTCGTTAAAGTGTGTTACCGTTGGACGCAGTAAGTACAACGTTCTTAGGCTTGGAACATCTAGTGCACATGCAGCTTTTTTATGTTAAAGGCGTAGGAAATGCTTGTTCTTGCAAATTGTGACAGGATTATTTCCCTAGACTCTCTCAAGGAAACTCAGTTTGCAGCCCGACCCGCCAGGACATCTCTTTCATGCAAATACGAAGCACAAGGCTTAGAATAAGCACAATGCAAACCGCCACAATTCACATACTTGGCGTGCACTAAACAATTTTGTTTTCCATTACTTTTAAAACTTTTCATAGATTTGGAGTTGATGTGTTTACCCACATCAATAGTTCTATTAGTATAGTATAAGTGGTATCAGTAATAACACTTTCGAGTTAACAAAAAAAATGTCTTCGCGTGGTAAAGATACCACTTAACACGCATGAATCATGAAGCACATCTATGTTGAAAGTAAGAAATAGTTGATTGGTGGGTCTAGAGAATATAATACCTTCCTCGACACTCGCTTATCCCTAACCGCAATATCCTCAACAAATAATTTACCAGTTTCTTGGCATACAATTTCCCCTCAACTAAGTTTAGTTTATGGTGTTGATCACCTATGAGTGCCAATGAGTGTCTAGAAACTACAAAGTTTGCCCCTTAATTCAAGGGTTAGCCAGATTGAGCATAATAATCAGATCCAAGAAACAAGAGACTCTAGATTTCCTACTGAGGATCGCAGGTATACCATTGCTCCGATGGAACTCATCTAAAGAGCCATGTTCCATCAGTTAGGTGAACCACTATTAATAGTTTAAAACTGGCGGGTTCGAAGACACCTGACAACCTTTCAATGAGCAACTCCAAAGTCCCAAATGCTCCAGTCTCCTCCGATGTCCTGTTCTCGTAAGGAGGATAGGGCTTTCACGTTCTGCCCTAAACATTCCACCAAGCTGGCCCTATGGGAGGGTGGGCAAACATGACATTGCCTGCTTTTTCGTGGACATGATGAAATATTCATTCGTTCATGTGCCTCCTACTCACGCACGAAGGATAAGAGCCCTTACTTCTCCTTCTGTTTTCCTTTTCCCTTGGAGACTTAGGTTTCTTGAGAATGGCCTACCCCGGAGCTAAATCATGCTTGGTGTGTTTTAGTCGCCTGCGAGTTAGGTAGTGAGCGACTCTACATCTCACTATATCGGTCGGTCGGTCCCCGTTTTGCTTTCTTTTGTTTTTGTAATAACATCATAACTATTTGGCCGATTCTAAGAAAAGTTAAAAACCTTATGTTCTTTTACATTCTCTTCCGAATTCTATAATTGCAAAAGTCATCCCAAGGTTAGCCCGGCAATTATTCTTTTTTGGCTATAACATCATAACTATTCGTCCGATTCTAACAAAATATGAAACCCTTATGTTGTTTTACATTCCATTTCAATGATATAATTGCTAAAGTCCCCACAAGATTAACCCAGGAATCTCCACATATATATATTCAATTTTTGTAACGTTTAAATGAAGCTCTTGTACGAAACGTTGAGCTCGCCAACGCATCCCACAACCAGGTCTGTGTTAGCCACTGTTATCTTCTTAAAATGGTCTTTTCATGACAGTTACTCGTATCTTTCAGAAAATGTTGTTTTCCTGCTTAATGAATATAGAAATATGAAATGAAATAACAAAGTCGTTATTAGGTTTTATTTCTATACTTATGGATATATAGACAGGGTGCACCAAGTATGTGAACACAAATTTAGCCAGCCATAAATGACCCAAAATTTTCTATCTCTTTTTTTCCATGAAAAGCATTTGCGAATAAATTAGGCAGCCATATGACACCTAGACTTTAATATTAGGTCAAGAAATTACTAAAAAAATTCAATGGAAGCAAAATAGTTTTTGATAAACAAAAACAAAAACATTTATTCGGCGAAGTAGATCTATTATTATTGGCGATTGTCTTTAATCGCTTAATTAAGCAGTCGAATCCTTTTAGAATTTATTCTGTATAGATAAAGTATATGGCTTTATATCCCTTTCCAGCATATTCAAATTAGAATAAACTTTGTCATTTAGCTGAGAGTACGATGACTTAAAAATGGCAATCAGATGGTGAAATTTTAACTGAATATGGAGGATGGCAAAGGACCTCACAACAAAACGCATTATTTTTGTTTTGCGTTAAACTTGTCAAGTTACAGTGTGAAATTTTATGAAGGAGGAGGGTACCCATTCAGTTGACCAGTGAAAGACTTTTTTTTTAATATGTCTGCTTTAAGGAGCTCATAATAAATAACTATTCTCACATCACCAAATACAAAACAGTACCTTCTGCTTTTGGAGACCGCGTCTACGAGTAGGAATGAATTTTGAGCTTAATATTCCACAAAAGAACACAATTTTTATCCTCCGTAACTGTTCTCTCTTTAACTCGTTCCAGAATACTTGTAAACGTTGTCCTTCAGACATCTCATGTCTACATTGTCTACTTCCTTTATATTAATAAGATGGATACGCCCTCTTTCATGACTGAGATTTAAAATTTTGCCATTTCACTTTTTTCCTATCAAGGATTAGACTCCACAAGGTCCTTAAGAAAATCAAGAACAAGTGCAGTATGGCGGGCTCTACCTTCGGATATTTCAGTCCGAAATCGCTTGAACAGAATTATATTCAACAATGCTGATATTTACGAATATTCAACACATTTCGATACATTTTTGTTATGTCTTTCTTACTTCTAAGATGTCACTATTCACTTTCTTTTATTAATAAAACATAATAGGTCTTATGTGTGTTTCACTTGCCGCTATCACTAATGAAGCGTTCTAACAAAATTTAGCTTAAATGAGCCCGAGGTCAAACTTAAAAAAATGACTATGCGTTATCATCTTAAAAGGCATAATTAGTAAAGCCTAAAAAAGGACTAGGTATAATTAGTGTTATCTTTAAACAGTTCGCAGCCATTTTTCAACCATTTAAACAGCTCTTAGAATCATTTTATTTTAGTCTTCTAAAAAATTTTTTAATTTCTTGACAACCTAATATCTCTCCATTTTAGCCCTAACATGACAGCTTACAATCAGAGGCAAAAAATTAATAGACAACCCCGTCTTCATTGATTAGCCGCCAACCACCAACCACGTCGACTCGGAAATTGCCACATTTTTTAACGTCACCTCTCCATCATCCGCATTACCGAACATTATACTACTAAGGGTAACAAAAAGTAGTTGTATTTCTCGTTTGGAATGTAATTCAATAGAGCAACACTTAAAAAAATTACCAATAAAAACAAATCAAATTTAGCATCATTAGCAATGACATATGTCTTTAGGGAAACAAGGTGCCTGATTCTACGGTTAAGACAAACTAAAGACTGTTTTTTAAAAGACGAAAAGCATTTAATTACTGCTTTAATATCCTCATAAGATTTTGATTGTTTCCTCACTCGTAATTTTCAAGCAACCCGAAAGAAAGGATTTTTTTTATTAATGATTAAAGGCAAACTGTTCAAATTGTTTAACATTAAATTTTATGTTATAAAGGCAAGTCATGAGGCATTCAAATCCCCTCTCAATACATTTTTTTTAAATTTTCTTAATACTCTCATGAATAGTGGAGTAAGGCTGGGCATTATCAAGACTATTAAGTCCTCTCGATGAGTCCCATCTGGGAAATTATAATCACCGTACTTAAAATTATTAGACCTCGTCTGATATTTGCAAGTACGTCATTGCAAGTATTGTATTGTTGTCTTTACGAAATTAGTAAGCATTTAAGGTCAAATATGAAACATTAATTTCGTTGTAATAAATCGAATATTTAAAATATCAACATAAAATTACGAGTTAAAATATTAAAACAACAAAAACAACAGTCAAATTAATATCTGATCATACACTTCGACTTTTTAACCGGATAACCTGTGAGAATGAAGACGACAAACCAGGGGTGGGCAACCTTTTTAAGTGGGTGTGCCAAAATTGGCCAAATCTTTGCTCCAAACTTTCTCACGTGCCAATACTTGACTAGAACACAATGAAAGGAAATAAAATTAAAGATGTCCTTTTTATTCATTCCCAACCCTTTATGATGCATAAAAATTACAAGGAAAAGATAGTCATTTTACCTAAAAATATCCATATTATCATATTATATTAAACAGAATTGAATCTTTATCATTTCAAGCAGAAAACAACAAATCCAAACTAGAGAAAGAAAAATTGTGGACCTTTTCATTTATTTACTATCAATGAGACTTCTGCTGCTGCCTCACTGATAACATAATTTATAACAGGTTGTACACAATGCGGTTGCTATATTAAATAAATTGGAGATACATTTATTTAGTTTTCTTAAGTTAAGCATTTGGCTTCGCGTGCCGGTAGAAGTCGTTGGCGTGCCACGTTTGGCACGCGTGCCAACGGTTGCCCAGGTCTGCTCTAAACCATAGACTTGAAAATACCTCGATGAGTTGCGGGAACCCTAACAAAATAGAACTGGATGAGCAATGCATGTACTCACTTACACGAAACACACTGCCAACAACATATTGAAATAATAAATCTTAAATTCCTAGAAATAAACTTCTACTCAATATCAAATAAACACTAAAAATAACTAAATTTCTTAGGCAAACACAACATACACATAGCCCTAATTCAGGAAAAAATACAGTAAACAATTGGTGGATTCCACGTCAATAGCATATAATTCTCATAACGCTAGTAACATTGCCCCTCCCCCCGGCAAATATCATGCTTGCCACGCGACAGTTTGGCTAGGGTGGAGAACGGAGGGAGTAACTGGGAAGCGATCGTTACCAAACAAAATTATAAAAACAATCGTAAAAGAAAGCATACAGGGAGCAAATATTCCATTCAATGACGATGTATCCTGCGGATGTGTCCGAATGGGAGGCGACAAAAAATTACTTATTATTTTTGAGGCATTAGGAAATAGGTCCATGGAACAATTCATGCGGAATGGTACACAGCTTCCTGCTCTCGCGCTCTGTCTGCCATCTACCTTGGCATGTAGCCTGTTGAGTTGCCTTTCTCCCTACTTTGTAGTCAGTGTGGGGCCGGTAGAGCCAAAATATTTCCTAGGATGCCATGAAACGATAATAATCTTCGTGATGGCGAGGACAAAGGGGTTCATGGCTTGGATTATGGTGGGTTTGGGAGGTGCCTGTGAGAGAGGTTTATTGGTTTTGTTCGGTTTTTCTTTCAAAGGCGTTCTGCCACGAAAGGCATAGTGACTATAAAAACCATTCAGCTTAATTCTTACGCTACATTAAAATAAATCACTAATAGTGAAAACCAACAGCAAAGAAAAAACAACAAAGAAAAACAAAATAATCACCCGAAACCAACATAATAAGGGATATGTGATCCCACCCCGCTTTTCCCGGTACCGGGAAGGGTAGCATGCAGGAAGTTCCCCATACTTGGACACTAAACAAGAAAGTGCCGGGCAGTCTTGGTGACCACGCAGTCGTCGCAGTATGGTGCAGGGGAACGCTCCATCAAATGGCAGTGCGTTCCGAATGGTTTATGGGTTAAGAGTTTTGGAAAGGGCTTTGAATTAAGTGTTGGCTTTGGACGGGGACTAAGAGACAGTGGTTTTGAGAGGGGGCTTTTTTGAGAGTCTGTGTAGGTAGAAAATTGTGAAGAGGTGTTTGCTTTAGACGGGGTCTAAGAGTTAGTGGTTTTGAGAGGGGGCTTTTGCGAAAGTCTGTGTAGGTATAGAATTGTGGAGGAGTGTTGGCTTTGAACGTGGACTAAGATATAGTTGTTTTGTCGAGGGCTTTTGTGGGAGTCTGTGTAGGTATAGAATTGTGAAAAGGTGTAGGCTAGTGGTGTTGTGAGGGATCTAGAGGTATGAGAGTAGAGAGGAAGTTAAGGTGGATGGGAGCAGAGAGTATCTAAAGAGGTTCCTCTTTGCTTCTTCCACAAAGATGAATGTGCGAGTTGGTAAAGGTAAACTTGATGGTGCATACCTTTCTGGCCCGGTCACACTTTTCATTGGTATGAGGAGAGTACTTTTTAGGCAAAATTGGAGGGGTATTTTTTGCATGGCTCATATCAGAGAGATGGATGATCTGAGATGGGGCTAGAATGACTTTAATTTTTAAAGGAGTAGAAACGTGCTTACGCTAGCGATAGGACTTACAACTGGGGCTAAGGTGGTGTATATATGACCCGTAGGATAAAACAACTGAATTTGTCGAAGTAGAGCGGCCTTCAGCGCTGAGTGGCAGTGTGGTTAATGAGACCGCATTATGGTTAGAGTGGCTGGGTGCGTGAGATTCTTATTGGACAGGAGAAGAAAGAAAGATAGTAGTTAGTATAAGACTTCAAAGACCAGGTCAGGGGTGTTTCTCGATCAACTAGGAAGGCAGAGTATTTAAAAGAGTCTCATCTCTTGAATTTAACTTGAAATTTGGAAAGTCGCATGAATACATTAGAGATAGAAACTAGAGTTCAGAAACATAGCCACCGCTCTTTGGAAGGCAAGGGCCACCCTGCCGCAAGATGTTGCCTTTAAAGATACACGTAGGGGTTCTAATCTAAGGAAACATACCAAACTTGTATCTTTTGTCTTCAGCTACATCCCAGTCAATGTGAAGAGGTGAGACCATTGAGTTAAATTTCATTGGTAGCCGTGGAGCAGGCACTTTTGCCTAACCAACCTTTTGGTGGAATCTTTACAGCCTTATGATAAAGGAGGGAGGAGATTCCTCTCGAATTATACCTTGGGTGCAGTTAAGCAGGAGATAGTGTGTCACGGTGACCGCACTACACCTTAGATTTCAGGGGTTGAGTCGAGAGTCGTTGCATCGGGCATGACACAACCCTTCCGACTTTTGGAGGATGGACTTAAGACCAGAAAACGGTTAATAGGGGGCAATCGAGATGTTGATTGTATTTTAAAATAGATGGTATATATTTAGCGGTGGTTTATAGGTGGGTGTTGATTTATGCATAGTTGGTTTAGTTTAGAAGGGTCGATTTCTTTTTACGAGAAGGCAAAGTAAGTCAAAAGTCCCTGTAATCACGCTTCACCCTAATAGCAGACTAAAATAACAAACAAAAACTTGTAAAAACCAAATAACTACGATACAAAAACAAAGGAATGCAATGAAACAAGCAAAAACAAAAGCAAAAGCAAAGAAGCAAGCAAAAAAACAAAATAAGCCAAAAGCAAAAAAATGCGACATACAACGAATAAAGTCGAAAAAAGGAGAAGGCCATCCTCCTCCAATAAGTCAGATAGTCCGCAAGTCTGTGTACACGAACCCTTCTTGAGTAGTAGAAAAAAACTGTAGCGACCCCGCTCGACCCCAAATGGGGACAGGTAACGTGCGCGAAGACTCCTTAGACTTAGCATTCGACAAGATTGTTCAGACCAGTCTTGGCGGGCGGGAACTCTATCAAATGCCAGTGCGTCATGTGACTGTGTCCAATTCGAAGACAACGGAAAGTGACCTGAAACCGTGGTGGTATTGGGGGGGGGGGGTAGGTCCATGGAACATTTGCGGCGCAATGGCACGCAATTCTAAGTTTTCCTTGGTCGTCTCCCATTTTTTTTGCCAAACAGCCAAGAGGGCTGCCGTGATTCCTGCAAAGTAGTCGGTATAAAAATGAGCCAAACTCTGCTCTGGCCGCCCAGTCCTTGCGATCACTTTTGTACCCACATCAGCGCGTTCATTTCGCAGAATTTACACATGTCTAGGAACTCAGCAAAAGATAATCTCGACATCCACCCTGCTCGAGGCAACCGTGGCGCCACAAATACCGTGAACAAAGGTTGTGGGGATTTCAATGGCATGAGAGCACTCAAGACACTTTGTGAGTCGCTATAGTTCAGAATCCGTGCTCCAAACCGGGCACGGTGCATTTTCTCCCCTCCTGAGTGTTTTTTTGCAAACAGCCCAGCCATAAAGACAGACCAATCTCCTGTCAGACCCTTGCTTAGTTTAAACAGATGGGATGTGGCGTGAAAACAGACCCGTACTGGGACTAGGAGCCATCCGTATATACTGGCACGGATAGAGCGTGACACGATGTCTGTTCCAAAAAATCCAAACGTAATATTCCCGTCGCTGTGGAAAATTTAGAAAAAATGGCGCTGTGAGCTCCGTTGGTGAAGTTTGGAGGCTTCAGGTTGCGCGAACAGTCACATAATGCACTGTACAAAGCGCAGAGCGAGTAGCTTCGTGCCGTCATCGATAATTAGATTTTCAATTATAGGAACAGCAGAAATCACCGACCACCAAACGGAAACAACTGTGGTGCATTTAGGCCACCTTCCGCAAGACACGCTAGGCTGCTGATGCATAAAGGTCGCATCCGTAGCCAAGCTTCGAACGAACAAAGGATCGACAGAAAAGCAGGCAGTATCTCTATTAGCAACCCAGGTCCTGAACGTCACGAAACGAAGCATGTCCATGGCGCGAGTACAAGAGAACCTAAGGCTGTAAATATGAGGCTCCCAGTTGAGGCGTCAGTCAAAAACAAGACCAAAGAAACAGTGCGATTCCACCACTTCTAGGCAAACTCCGTTGAGAAACAAGATCTGGTCGGGGTAGAGTCACGTTTGGTGGTAGAAGTGCACCACCTTTGTCTTGACCAAGGGAAAATGAAACTTGTGCGCTTCGGCATAGCAAATGTTAAGTTTCATTGTCTTTTAGAGTTAATACTTCAGGGTTGGCATCTAGGTTGCACCTAAAGGAATGAAAGCTCCTCCACGTAGACCGTGGCAAAATCATCTTCCAGCAGCCCCAAGGTAATGCCGTTGATGCTCAGGGCAAGGAATGCGACACTTAGGACACTTCCCTGTGGTACACCTTCTTCCTGCTCCATTAGTCCGGAGAGGGCTACCCCTACCCATACGCAGAATCAATGATCTCAGAAAAATTCAGGTATAAAGATTGGGAGGCGTCCCTTCGCCTCTATCGCGTGGAGAGTCTCCATGATACCGTATCGCCATATGGTAGCATAGACCTTTTCCAGATCGAAAAACGCCGTGGCGTAGTGCTGTCTACGAAGGAAAGCTTCGAAAACGGCATTTTCCAGTCGGATCAGAGCATCCGACGTGGAGTGGAACTTACGGAAGCCGCATTGTGCAGAAGACAGATGACCTGTACTTTCCAGAAACAAAGGATAATCTAACATTTACCAATTTCTCCATCAACTTGCACACAGAGGAGGTTAGGGAGATTGGGCGGAAACCGGCCGGGATAGAGTGATCTCCCCCCAGTTTGCGAAAAGCAAGCACAGTAGTGATTCGTCAGAAGTCTTGAAGGATACCATCTACACATATCCTGTTGAACGCATCTAACAGAAAGACCATGCCTCGCTCACCTAAGTATCTAAGGGGGCACACTGGGCATTGTCCGGACCAGGGGCAGTGTCCATGCACAAAGCGAGAGCATAAAGCAACTTAATCAATGTAGACATATGGTTGAAGGGTTCTTCGCTTCTGTAGGTATACTACAGTAGGCGGCCTTCAGTGACATCACGACTTGCATTAAATGTTAGTTAAGCAGCATTACACCTAGAGAATGCAGAGAAAGCTGTCGCCAAGACTCCGCTACGGACGCAAGGTCCGGGATTGTGATCCCATTCTCCTGGACAACGGGAGGGGTTGGTCCTACGAGAACTTGCCCTAAACTATTTTGACTCGCTTCCACACCTCTGGTAGGGGTCTTTCCGTTAAGTGAAGACACGTATGCCCACCTGGAAAAGAGACGAGCGTGGTTCAAAACATACTGAAACCTAGCCCTAGCTCGAGGAAATTCACCAAGAGTGAAATCGTTCGGACGGGGCTAATAACTCATGTAGGCATAACGCTTATATTTGTGAGCTGTCTCACACTTAGCCAACCACCAGCAAAAGGGCTAGTTGTTCTTGAAGTAGTTGCCACTCTGATTAAGTTACCGGAGATAAACACAACGGCTTTATCCACCGACCTAAACTCTTCAACTGTGACAGTAATTTCCTGAAATAAGACCCATCCCACCGGTGCCAAGACCACCCGGTGGTCTCTGAGGCTGCAGTGCCCCAGAAAATATTTGAATGGAAAAGTGATCTTTAGTAAGGAGGTTATCGACTAATTCTCACCCAAATCAGGCTGTGCATCCAGAGAGCACAATGGTAGACCATGCGAGCCTAATGAAGTGGTTCTCAGGCATTGATGCGTAAACTCATCCACATTTAAAACACCTATTATCGAGTTTCTTGATCAGGTTAGCAAGGAACTTACCCTTCAGATTGATCGAGTAGTATCCCAAGAGAGGCTGTCTACCGTTCAAATCCCAGAACAGTAGATATACCTTAGGCAACCGTGCCTCGGTGCGGCTGCAGTTACCCCGCATTGAAGTCGACTGACGGTGAAATTAACGCAGAAATAACAGTATACCTCCTATCCAGGTGCGAGTGTATTGCTACTGCTTGAAAAGAGCTATTCAAAGCAACGAAAAGAAGGGAAACATCACCCTGCACAGTTTCCATTCCTTGGTAGTTGGGTCGCCAAACCCTAATACACCGGGAGGGTGGGAAGGGGAAAGCGTTCAAGATGGGCTCATGCAAAAAGAAAACTAACGAGAAATGGGAAGAAACGAGCCTCCGCGGCTGTTCCCAGTTGGCCCGGGGTCTACGGCAATGCCATTCAAGGAATATGCGAACTAGGTCTAGCTTGGAGGAGATGCAGGAGCAATATTCCCGGAAGCAGGGGTCCGGACGCTGTTGGCCGAAATAGGTGATGAAGCTGCTTTTGCCTTCGAGGAGATATCGGGGGAGTTTTGGTTCGGCATGCAACTCTTTAGCTTCCTCCGCCTTGAAAACTTAGGCAAGTAGTGTGGCTTCGTTGGCGGGAGTACCTCGTTTAGTGCTATCCTCGTTTCGGTGTGCAGCTTTAGGAACTCTGGAAGAGAGCCTCTTTCTTACCTTCAAAGCTGTTGCCTCCTGTAAGTCTAACGTCTTGGTTGAGGTCCACGGCCTTTCGCCTTAAGGGTTAGGGAGGGGAGCCCTTGTTCAGCCGAGGTTGAGTGTGAGCCTTTTATGCCGCAAACTATACTCTGGAAGAGCTGGGATGAGTACAACCCGCACAATGGTTCAGAATATGTGCAGAAACGACCTGCTTCTAGGCCTAGAGGGGCCAGGAGCAGAAGGGTGCTGTTTTAAAACATGAGGCATAAGACGTCCAATTCAGCGCCAGGCACGCCAAAACCATGTCCTAGGCCTTGCAAAATAAGAGAGTATCTGTCTCTTGAACGGTCAGCATATCCTGCTCCTGGAGATAAGCACCACATTGTTCCGAAGAAGCGGGGTGCAGGTTTCCGTAAGTGACACATGTGGCTTACGCGATATGGACTTATCGTGTTCAGCCTTTGAGCAACTTACACAGACATTGAGAAAACCGTTACTTTGCACGTATAGGGGAGGGATTCTTATGGCTGAACGGGTAGCATCACTAGGACCTCCGTGGCAGTGGCAATAATGCCTTAACACGGTAGTGATATCAACCTGTACGAACACCTCAGGAAGCCTGTGACGGTCGAACATGATGAAGAGTGTAGTGGTGGGTATCGAGGACCCTTCCTCTTCTCTCATCACACGTTCGACACTGAGCACTCCATGGTCGGCCCGCTCGAAATTGATGTCATCTATGGAGTAGACCACGAATTCCCTCACGTAGACCACTTCTTTCACGAAGTCTATGGTAGAGTGCGGCGTCACATTCATCCGCACGCCAGTAAGTGTCCGAAGGCCACTAAGTATGTTCGCTTGGGAGGGATCTGAGGCATTCGCCAGAAAGCTCTCTTCTGAGAAACGGGACACCAACGGCTCTCAACCAATAAAGCTTCCTAAGCTCTTCGCTGATGGACTATGGTGCCATTGGCTAACATGCTGCCATCAGTGGAGCGAATTATCAGAAAGCGTTTGAAGCCGACGGGCTCTAAAATTCCAGTTAGTCACTCATTGAAGAACTCCGACGTAATCGGAGATCCCTTTCGACGTATCTTCCGTCGGAGTCAAATCTCTGGCCAGCGAACCGAACTTCATAGGGAAAGAGAGGGTGTAGTCACGCCGACCATCCGCAATGCTAAAATGCATGAATGCAAGACTGCAGGGGGTACGGCCCGATGCGTCTCGCTTACCCTTGGCTCCCTTAGGGGTTTGGTAAAATTGGGTCGCTAACACTGGGAGCTGTCGATTTTGTGCCGCCTGCCTTTTCTATTGGTAGTCACCAGTGAGAGAATAATAATAATAAATAATAATAATATTAATAAGAAGAAGAAGAAGAAGAAGAAGAAGAAGAAGAAGAAGAAGAAGAAGATTGATAATAATAATGCTAATAAAAATGTAAAGTTGTACTGAGTGGGACAAAGAGAAAGCACACCAATGCTTTCCCCCGCCCCGTCATATAGTTCAAGGAAACCCAGTGACAGGGCCTACCTAATTTGCACTCAGGCCGGGAGAACGTGCAATTCCCTCAGATACCAAATGTAACTTGGTACTCAGGGTACCCCCCTGCGGGTTTAGGAGGGTCGAAATGGTGGCGGTGAGATAGGAGGGGATAAGAGAGAAATGGAAAGGAAAGAGAAGGAACTTTGAAGGAGAGCAAAGAGAGGAGGCGTGATGGGAAATTAGCGGTGGGCTAATCTATAATTTGTATGGCCGTAGAAGGCTGTGCCTTGGTAGGGGCTTTGGGCGATCGGTAAGTAGTACTATGGGTTGTAGTGTAGAACATGTTCAGATCCAGGTAGTTTAGCATTCTATAGAACACATAATTACTTTTTAGTTTTCCTTTGCACTATTGGAATATTCAACAAACTGAGAACCACCTGAGTTACAACTCTAACTCCTTAAGAATGTGGCATGGAGTTTTGTACTCCGAGATATTTTAACAATCCAAACAAGACAAGAACCTTTGTGTTAGCATCAAACTCATTACAACACGATGCAGTCTTATCAGCAACACATAAGGTGAGAAGATAAAGCAACCTCAAACCCTCATACTGACCAGTGTGAACGGGAAAATAAAAACAGAGACAAGAGTGAGAAGCATAGTTATCAACTCCTATAATGACTATCTTTATAATGTCTAAAGTGAAGCGATAATTTTAGGGAAATAATAGACAGTTAAAATTGTCAGAAAATATCCAACGAAGTAAATAATTCCATTTTTCATGTGAACCATATTATTTCCAGATACAATTAATTTTGTTTAATTAATCATGTCTAATTTTTCCTTTCAATCCTTCAGAGTAAAGAGTATACTTTCAACTTCCAAATTCACTCAGAACAATGCAAGCAAAAATGTCATAATGGAATACAATTTAATGTTAACAATTTCCAGTTGTCTCTATGAAACTTGATTCATGAAGTGGGTGAAAAAGCTCAGCCCAACTCTAGTCATGAGCTCTAAAGTCCAAATCTCTTCCTCGCCCTTCAAAAATAATAACAGCTACCACTTTTTTCATTACTTCAAAATAGTAATATAAGTTTTGTTATTAACTCGCTTAGCTTAGGATTTCTCATCCACGCCAATCAAATACTCCGCCCTGCTAGTATGTCAGTGCTGTCTGTGTAAAGTTCCCTAACCCTTTCTGTTATGGGTTATTTTAAGAGGGCCCTGTATAAAAAGAAATCGCTGAATTGGCTTTTTGTTTTGGTTTTCTGCCAACTCTCTGCTTGGTCCCAGGTGCTTTGATGTTGACCAATGTGGTCGTTATATGTATCAAAAGCACCACCCATCAGTAGCTCGAATCTTGCTAGAAAGAGCTCCGGCGATTTTTGGCATTATCAAATGCTTTACTGTTGTTCCTTGCGCTGTTTCAACTGTCGATGTTGACAAATTTCACATTGTATAATATGTAATAGCTTGATAGATTTTGACATTTGAAAATATCATAAGTTCACTTTTTCTTTAGTTTGAGGCTTTAGTATCAACCTTTTGACTTTCGTGAGCTCATCCTTCTTCTTGAGTCTAGTGCTCAAACAGGAAAGTCTCAAGTTGAGTCATAAGTAATTTCCGTTGATTGGAAGCAAAATGTAACGGCCCCATTCCAATTCCAGTACCTATTTTAAGCTTACCCGTAAAATACCTGTTTAAAAAGAGCATTCACAGCTCATTCTTACATTAGCAGAAACAACTGTGCATCATAGTTTAAAATTAAATATCATGCCCTAAAATGGAGTGACTAAAAGTGGAAATTTAACATGTAATATTGTGGGAGTTTAAAAATAAAAAAACACTTTATAACAACAAAGAAAGTTTGTAGAGCCAACGTACCATTACTGATCAACAAATCTGAAATAGGGTTTCAAAGTTTGGTTTTGGTCATCAATCATTGACAGATGTACCAAGAGTAGGACGTTCATCACAAGTCGACGAAGATGTTTTAATAGAATAGTGGAATGCAAACTTATAATGCAAATAGCTGTAACATGTGCATGAAAATATTTAAAGAAAACGCCCTGCGCTTGTCAACAAGAGACACCAGCTTTTTACTGATAACACAATCCATTCATTATATCTACCAAACCTTGCACCAATTGATTTTCGTGTTTTTTGTTCACTACAAAATGATCTAAATAGTAAAAAATATTATGAAAAAGACCAGGTAAAAATGTATTCAGCAGCTATTGATGAATAAATATATTTCACAAAAACGAAATTACTTATGACTCAACCTTATAAATTAAATAAGCCAGAGCAGCCGATTTACCACAACCATCCACCTTATAAATTATTGTATTATTTAGTGACATTATACAAGGTGCGGCAGAACCGATTGAGCAGTTATAAGGAGTTATAAAAAAGTAAGGGTGGTATATAGAGAAGAAATGTTATTATACTCGGGGTTATCAGTACATACCATTTATAATCATTAGGTTCTGAAGATAATGTCATGAAGATGGCGGCCGTTAACAGCAAAACAATGTTTAAGTCGATCTCTGAAGTTTCGTAGAGCACGTTCGCACATAATGCGGGGTATGGCGTTAACTTCTTCAATAATCCGCTCCCTTAGCTGTGGTAGGGTGTGAGGGTGACGTTTAAACATCTTTTCTTTCAGATATCCCCAAAGAAAGAAGTCACAAATGCTCAAATCAGATGACCGCGGCGGCCACCCTAAATCACCTCTTAGAGACACCAGACGTCCGGGAAACATTCATCTCAAAACATTGAGTGAATTTCGGGCTGGATGAGCTGTAGCCCCATCCTGCGGGAACCACACGTTTCCAAATCCCTCATCTTCAACGATCTTGTCCATTCTGGGCTGCAGAAAATTATGCCACATTGAGACATAACGTTCGGAATTCACGGTCACGGTCATTCAGTTCTCCTCAAAGAAGTACGTGCCTATGAAGCCAAAATGTGATATGGCTACTGAAATGGAGATGTCTACGGAGCAGAGCGAAACCACGCGCACCTCCCTCTCTCCTTCTTCCCCCGAGCATTGACTGCTCAAAACTGCTCAATCGGTATTATATCATTATTAAAAAAAAGTTTCTTACAGTAGACCATAATTTTTTGTATCGATGTGGAATAAGTCGCTTCTTGGGGGCAACCAGGATTTAGGGGTTATAAAGCCGAAGCTTCATTAGTTTCATTGTAGAACCGCTCATGAGTGAGGAAATTTAAGGAATATTACAAATTTAATGTGTTTTCCCCCCTGGCGGTTGTAGGGGGAAGTGGAGAGGAAGTTAACTTTATAAACTGATGTCCTATGCAGATAACGTAGGTAGAGAGAGATGATCTAACCAGAGAGGGCGAGGGGGGGAGGCTAATAGCTGAGCCTCAGATCTTTTCGGACTCATGGATAATAGATTATATGTAGCAAGAAAAAAAATCTCCCTCAGAGCTCAGTCAACGAGAACTATCGAGTCAATTTACTGGAAAATTAAAATAATACGTTTTCCTTCGCCGAAGGAACATATGAATTGTACTCTGATGATGGATAATTCCACGTCGTTTTGATGGTATATTCACTAAAGAGTATAATAAGAGCTAAACCAATAAACGATTTAAGTAGAATTGGAATTAAAGTTGCCTTAAATAGTTGTGGCTAAAGGAAAATTAAATATTTATATATGAATGACATTGATAACCGACCGTAATGAATACAATGCAGTGAATTAATAATTGATCGCACTGATGGATTTGGGAAGAAATGTGAACGTTAGCAAGATTTTAATGAATCCAATTTAACTTTAAAATGTTGATTGCAAGATAAGAAGAAAATCAATTCAAAACTCATGAACTTAACGAAGGCTAAAAATGAACCTGATGTGACACTGCTCTGGTAAAGTCACCCGGCGATACTGCATCAGGTGCCAATTATTATTGAGGTATCAAAGATGGCAAAGGTCGGAAAGAAAAGGATGAAGCAAAATTACGGAGAGATTAAATCGCAGTCAGGGGTCGATGCTCTGAAAAATGTACAAAATTAATGATGACGTGAAATATGCCTCGGATAGGTCGTCAGGAAGATAATTAATACTGCTCCCTTTATCCTGATGGGCTATTAGACATGACTAGCAGATCCCATTCTAGGTGGTAAGAATTTCTAGTAGACATAAGTGGCAGCTTTATTTCTTGGGGGTAAGAATTGATATTTGGCGTGATAGAAGCTTCGCATCCAGATGGTAAGAATTTTTATTAGACGTGAATGGCAGCTTCAGCTCTATGTAGTAAATATGGTTATTAAGCATGAACATTTTCTATGGGTGGCAAGAATTGATATAAGAGGTGAGTGTAGTTTCACATTTAGGTGGGTGAGAATTGCTATGGGACGTGATTGACAGCTCTACCGTTAGGTGGTAAAAATTTATATTAGGCATGATTGCAGCTTCATCTCTAAGTGAAGTGGTAAAATAAGCTATCTGCATCTACAAGAGCCTCATTTGTTTCTGTGGCTAGAACGTTATTCGCTCATAACTAATAGTCATTCACACATGCGCGCAAGCTGGCTCGTGCCTGGTGAAACGTTTGCTCATTGTAAGTATATTATATGATAGGGAGAGTGCGCAATTCTCTTGAATTTTTCTTGACCTCACAAATATTAATAATAATCAGCAAGCAAATATATTTTGGGGCCACAAGAATTGAGATTACTGTCAAGAGCGACCAGCTATGTGGAAGTGAGAGACAATCGAAGATATTACTTCGCTTAAACGCCAGGAACTAGTTCTTCCTCTCCGTCTCCGTTGTTGTTTGCCTCTTATGTGCATCTTCGATCCATGGTCATTGTATTATGTCCCCAAAAGGATTACGGTGCAGGCTTAAACACATTGGGGTGTGGCGGTGCTTTTCTAAACCCTAAAGCACTTGGTTTTAATCGCTTGAGGATGGGAAGATAACTGACTGCTGCTTCATTTCTGCTCTAATCAATATCCTTTCCACAACACCCAGAAATGCACAACCACGCGATTTTATGCAGCAAAAATGCCTGCAAAATATTTTATGCCACAAACATTGGAACAACAAAAAATGGGATTGAAAATATGATAGTCCACTAAAAGTGTTCCTCAATCAGTACATGTTCGTACTTTTCCGTTCTTCCGATCTTTGTACGAACTTATTCACACTGGTAATATGGCCTCCCAGTCAGAGAACCCGAGAATAACGAGGTTTATTACTATTGCACCCTTTATCTTTTCCTGTATCTCGTGAATAAAAATATTCTCGTCAGTTATTCAATATTCTTTGTAACTTATAAAGTTTGTCGTCAAATACCTCGTGAGTTTGGGAAAAGTCGTGGCTTTTAGCCCAAGGGCTACAAGTAGTTTCCACTTTGAACTACTCGGACTATATAAGCACTCATCGTAACCGTCTTGGCGGAGATGTTCTTGATGGCTTTTACTTATTTATAATAATAATATTTATCTACAGTGTTCATTTGAAACTCGTATGAGCATGTTTATTTATGCATTTAGCAATAAAATTATCTCGCAATTTTCCAGGGTTTAAATAATATCGAGGTCGACGCTTTCTTCCGTCGTTGAAATTCTTGGGTGAACTCGAAAATTTGCATCGTTGGAAAAGCCCGCAATTTTGTCTCTCAGTCCGAGTGTCCACAGAAGTTGTAGATAGTCTCTTAGAAGATAAGGAACGACAAATTAGGCCATATCTGGTTTGTTGCTAAGGAAAAATCGACAGCGAAAATTGCCTTTTTCTGCAAAGACGGAAATTAATATCATAGAAGTGTTCATGTTTCCTGTTTTTGCTTATTTGTTGCCATTCTTTTTATGCGGTTAGTTAATTAATAGGGGCACACCATTTTAATTAAGGAATAAACTGTCCCTCTTAATATATAAAACAGATGGCCAATACAACAGGAAATATTTTCAATGTTGTATTAGCTAGAGCTTGCCGGGAAAACTCCACCGATAATACTAACTCATACTCGAGTCTTCCACATTCTTCCTGTCACTGAGCGAATTTCATCATACCATCTGCGAAGTCATCCCCTGGTTTGGAATATTTAGAAGTGTCAAGTTTAGGATTTATCTTGCCCATTTTTTATCATTTCCTTTGTCAGGGCGTTTTCTAATTTTTAATTGTTTTATTTTTTCTTACTATATACATCACTCGTGTTTGTTTTCTAATCCGAATAATTATATTATCTTAGTGAGTCACTCGTAACATAAATCGTTCTGTAGTCTCCATAGAGTTCAAGACAGTTTTCGACTGATTTTTTTTTCATTGTCCTAGTTTCATTTCCGTAGGTCAGAACTGGTAAAATATATTGTCTTTAAATCATAGAAGTAAGTCGCATCCGAAGGCGTATCTAAGCTTTCCTTCCGTTCTCCAACCTAATGGCGTTTATTTGCGTACTTCTGTTTCGATGTTGCCATTAAGAGATTTAAATCGTCATAAGTAACCGCAACCTATTCTTGTACCTGTGGCTCTCCTGTGGAAATTAATAAACATCATCCTCGAAACAAATGCGACTAAAATGTCCTCTCATTACTGTTTTCTTGTTTCAAGCCAAATGTCCTTTTGGAAGTTCCTAATTAAATGGTTTGCTTATTCTGTGATTTCGACGCTTTCCATGTACATTTTCTTAGTCTCCTGAGAATTTTTTAACTTCGCTTTCCATGTACATTTTCGTAGTCTCCTGAGAATTTTTTAACTTATCGTGTCTTTGTTCTCCCCTATTTGCATTAAAGTCCTCTCCATATAATAATTTTAAACTAATGGCTTCCCTGTGTATATGCCATGTATTTATTAGTTCAGCAAAAAAGTTCTCACCATCTGCATCTGGGAGTGATAATGTAGTACGTATGCTTCCTTTACTTGTAAAGAATAACTATATATTCGATAGTTTAACTACTAGTTTGATTAATATATCAGATATTCCAATGAGCTTTGTTATGAAGGATGCCTTTTCAAGTGGTCGTTTTTCAATTGTATATGTACCTAGTTCGACCTTACTTCAATGTAGTTCAATTTGTTTGTAGGATATAATGACATTTGAGTGCACACGAACTAGAATATTGTACGTAGTCAGAGTCGTCATCAAGTTCTTTAAGCCCGAGTATTCTTAGCCCTCCCTCTGCCCCACACTTAGCCGCGCGCTGTCATGGGAACCGGCTGGTTCGCTATCTGCGAATGAAGGCCACATGTAAGTTGGTTGCTCCACGGGGGAAAAAGAGTAATCCGGGTGGTGTGATCTATAGGGTCTTTCAATAAGGTCGCTCGATTTTTAAATGTAAATAAAACAAGTTGTGTGTGATATATGCACTCAATTTATTTTAAATTTGAAAGTAGATTTTATGGCATTGAGTGTGGAATATGACGTCGTTCAAATGTACGCCGTAACTTCGCTTGGTGGAACGTATTCGGGAGGACCAATTATCGATGAATTTGTCGCATAAATCTGGCTGAATTTGCTGGATAGTGTTCGTTATGTTTACTTTGAGGTCAGCAACTATTTGCGAATCATTCGCATGGGACTGCGATTTCAGGTAGTCTCAAAGAATGTAGTCTAATGGCGTTAAATCGCATGATCTCGGTTGCCAGGTGACTGGTGCAAAATGTCTATCGTAGCGTGCGCAGTGTGGCACGTAGCGCCGTCCTGTTGGAACCATATGTCGTCATTATCCATATCAGGCATATAATCCAATTGAGGCCACAAGAAGTTGCTTATCATCGATCTGTAGGTCTCGCCGTTGACGGTTATGGCAATCCCATCTTCGTTCTCAAAAAGATACGGACAGATGATTCCGTTAGACGAAAATCCGCACCAAACAGTGACTTTGTTGGGATGCAATTGGTGCTGGTGTATCTCATGTGAATTGTTTTCGTCCCAAATCCGTCAATTTTGCTTGTTCACAAATCCATTCATCCAAAAATGGGCCTCGTCGGCACGTTTGTCGAACGGAGCACTTATTTTGATAATAACATTTGATGATTTGCACACGGTTCAGCGCTATAACCTTCCATCGTGACTTGCCAAGTACTACTGAACACTTAACAGTGAGGCAGTGAGATTGCCAGATGTCGCTTTAACAACATGGCCACTATTGCTTGACAAAGCTCAAGCGTTCTTGTTGAAAGACCCTTTACAATAATATTCCCAGGATTTGATTAAAATTAACTTTAATTTTCTTCTGGCCACCAACGAGGGCATAGCCGATGTGATCGCGACCACAATTTTCTCCCAGTCACTCATTATTTACTTTTCCCACGAGTTTGAAATATACACATAGGTGTTAAACCATAGAGTGAATACTAAGCAAAGTATTCCCCATTTTAAAACTCGCAAGGAATATCCATTGCCGACTCTTACAACTGGTAACTAGATGGGCTTCACGCCCTCCCGACCAGAGTGACCCAGGCAGTCTCGAACTAGATTGAGACTAACTACCATGGCTCTTTTCCTTCTAGACCTTTCGCCATTTTTTTACCACATTCTCTCCTTTCATTCATTCATCCCTGTTCTGGGCTAGGATGAGACGGGGCTTATTCAACCGTCCTCTCGTGGCTCCCGTTAAGGTAGTGTGTTTTAGTATGTCTCCATTCTTCCCAAGCCTTTTCCCCTACTCCACCCCTAACAACACTTATCATTTTTCTGCATTATCTATTTCATAAACTCTCCCGCAAGAGGGGCTCAGGTTACATCTGGATGTTTGCCTGTCCTTCCCGACCAATGCCCCGCAGATTAATCTCTTTCACACATCTTCACTTACGAACCTTCTCGTGAAAGGCCCCGTTGTTCTGGCACGTTAAATAAGGGAGTCAGGCGGCTGAGGAGAAATCCTGATATGTTCACTCCATTTTTAAAGTCAATTTCAATCCAGTTCGTTAGTACAAAGCTCTCCCCCCCCCCCGAATTACCGGCCGCATGGAATATATTCCTGATATAAAATTTAGCGGCGCTGTTTACCAGTCGACGATAGAATTTGGTCTTCATATTTATTTTTCTTAATCATTTATGATATTAAACTTAAATCAGTTTTATGATTTTGGTCTTTAATCATTTATGACTTGATTTTAATAATTTTTTGATTTTTTACTTTAATCATTCATAATCTTGAACTTTAATAATTTTTATGATTTTAGTTTTATATTCATATTTGTGATCTTGCCATTGAATAATTTTTAGTATTTTTGGTCTTTAATCATTTATGATCTTGACCTTAAGAATTTTTTTTCTTTAGTCATTTAGGATCTTGAACTTTAATAATTTTTAGGATTTTGGTCTATAATTATTTACGAATATGATCTTGAACTTTAATAGTTTTGATAACTTTGGTTTTTAAATCAGTTATGATCTTGACCTTTAATAATTTAAAATTATTTTGGCAAAAGTCATTTATGAACTTGATCTTTAATAATTTTTGTGATTTTACTCTTATGTATTTGGTCTTCAATTATTTATTATCTTCATATTTAATAATTTAAATTATAATGGTCTTTAATCATTTATGATCCTGATCTTTAATATTTTTTATGATTTTGTTCTTTAATCATTTTAATCTTTAATAATTTTCATGATCTTGATCTTGAATATTTTTATCAATTTGGTCTTTGGGAATTTATGATCTTGATCTATAATATTTTTAGGATTTTTCTCTTTCATAATCTAGGAGTATGATATTTAGTTTTTGATGATCAGGTCTTTAATCATTTATGATCTTTAATTTTTGTCATGATTTTGGTCTTAAACCATTTATGACCTTTAATTTTATTCATGATTCTGGTCTTTAATCATTTAGATCTTTATCTTAAATCATTTTTTGTATATTGATCTTTAATATTTTTGTATGATTTTACTCTTTAATGATTAATGAACTTAATGTTTAATATTTTTTAAGATTTTGGTTTTTAATCATTTAGGAACTTGATCTTTTATATTTTTTTAGGATTTTTGTCTTTTGTCATTTAGGATCTTGATCTTTACTTGTTTTATGAGTGTGGTCTTTAATCATTTGTGATCTTGGTTATTAATAATTTTTAGGATTTTGGTCTTTTATCATTTATGATCTTGAGCTTTAATATATTTTTTTAATTTTAGTATTTAATCATTTATGTTCTGGATCTTTAAATTTTATTAGGATTTTGGGCTTCAATCATTTAGGATCTTTATATTTAATAATTTTTCAGAATTTGGTCTTTAATCTTTAATGATCTTGATCTATAATAATTTTTTGGATATAAGGATTTGATTATATATGAACTTGATCTTTAATCATTTTGAGGAGTTTGTTCTTTAATAATTTATGATCTTAGTCTTTAATATTTTATGCTTTTTGTCTTTAATCATTTATGATCTTAACCTTTAACAATTTTATGATTTTTTTCTTTAATTATTTATGATCCTGATCTAAAATCGCCTTATGATCTTTAATTTTAATATGTTTTTATGATTTTTAGCGTTAATCATGTATGATCTTGATCTTTAATATTTTTCTCTGATTTTTGTCTTCGATAATATGATCTTGATAATAAAAATATTTATGATTTTGGTCTTTATCCATTTATAATCATAATCATTAACATTTTTTTATGATTTTGGTTTCTAATGATTGATGATCTTGATTTTAAATATTTTTCTACGATTCTGGTCTGTAATCATTTATGATCTTGATCTTTATTTTTTATGATTTTGGTCTTTAATAATTTATAAACTTGATATTTAGTCTTTAACCATGTATGATCTTGATCTTTAATATTTTTTAGGAATTTGGTGTTCATTTTTAATTATGATTTTTAATAATTTTATGATTTTGATCTTTTATGATTTATGATCTTGATCTTCAATATTTTTTAGGATTTTGCTCTTCAATCATTGATGATCTTGATCTCCAATAATATTTATGATTTTGGTCTTTAGTCCTTCATGATCTTAATCATTAACAGTTTTTTATGATTTTGGTCTCTAATAATTAATGATCTTGATTTTTAATTTTCAAGCTTTTGGTCTTAGCCATTTATGATCTTGATATTTAATATTTTTTTTATATTTTGTTCTTTGACCATTTATGATCTTCAATTTTAATCTTTTTAGGATTTCTGTCTTTAATCATTCATGATCTTTTTTTAATAATTTTGGTCTCTATTCTTTATGATCTTAATCTACAATAATTTTTATGATTTAGGGATTTAAACATCTTTATTCTTTTTTATGATTTTGGTGCTTAATCATGTATTATTCTGATCTTTAATATTTTTATGATTTTGTTCTTTAATCATTTAAGATCATAATATTAAATAATTTTTATGATTTTAATCTTCAATCATTTATGATCTTGATCACTAATAATATTTTTTATTTTTGTCATTAATCATTTATGATCCGGATCTGTAATATTTTTGTATTTTTGTTCTTTAAACATTTATATCTTGATCTTGAATCAAATTTTCAATGTTGATCTTTAATATTTTTAGCATTCTAGTCTTTAATCATTAATGAACTTAATCTTTAATAATTTTTAATATTTTGGTCTTTAATCATTCAAGATTTGATCTTTAATATTTTTATTTTGTCTTGAATCATTTAGGTTCTTGATCTTTAATATTTGTTTAGGATTTTGGTGTTTAATCATTTATGATCTTGATTATAAATAATTTTTAGGATCGTGGTCTTTAATCATTTATGATCTGCATCTTTAAATTTTATTACGATTTAGCGCTTTAAATATTTATGATCTTGAACTCTAAAATTTTGATGAATTTGCTCTTTAATCATTAATGATTGTGATCTATATTAATTTTTAGGATATAGGGATTTGATCAATTATGATATTGGTCTTTAATAACATTTATGATTTTATTTTTAAGCATTTATTATCTTGATATTCAATATTTTTTATGTTTTTGGTCTTTAATCATTTTTGATCTTGATCTTTAATTTTTTCTTAGTTTGGTCTTTAATCATTTATGATTTTTGTCTTTGGTCATTTAGGATCTTGATATTTAATATTTTTAGGGATTTTGGTTTTAATCATTTTAATCTTGATCTTCAATATTTTTGTATAATTTTGGCCTGGCCTTTAATCATTTATGATCTTGATCTTCAATATTTTGTATGTTTTTGGTTTTTAATCATTTTTTATCTTGATCTTTAATTTTTTATTAATTTGGTCTTTAATCATTTATGATCTTGATCTTTAATATTTTTTAATTAGTTTAGTCTTTAATCATATATGATTTTGATCTTTATTATTTTTTGTGAATATTTTTTTCAATTATGTATTATCATCATTAATAATTTTAGGATTTTGGCCATTAATTCTTTATGATTCTAATCTTTAATATTTTAATGGTTTTGTTCTTTAATCATTTATGATCTTGATCTTAATATTTTTATGATTTAGTTTTTTAATAATTAATGATCTAGATCTTTAATATTTGTATAATTTTGGTCTTATGTCATTTATAATTTACTTGATGTTTAATATTTTTAATGATTTTACTCTTTTATCATTTATGATCTTGATCTTCAATATTCTTTTACGATCTTGATCTCTAAAAAAATTATGATTTTTGTCTTTAATTATTTATGATATTAATAATTAATTGGTTTTATATTTTTGGTCTCTAATGATTAATGATATTGATCTTTATTGATTTTTAAGCTTTTGGTCTTCAATCATTTTGATCTTGATCTTTAATATTTTTTATGATTTTAGGCTTTGATCATTTATGATCTTGATCTTTAATATTTTTTGGATTTTTGTCTTTAACCATTCATTATCTTGTTATTTAATAGTTTTAGTATTTATTCTTTATGATCTTGATCTATTATAATTTTTATGATTTAGGAATTTAATCATGTATGATCTTAATTTTAATATTTTTTTATTTTGGTCTTTAATCATTTATGATTTTGAACTTTAAGAATTTTGTATTATTGTGATCTTTATTCATTTTTATTAATATTTATGATTTTAGTTTTTAATCATGTATGATTCTGATCTTTAATATTTTTATGATTTTGTTCTTTAATCATTTATGATCTTGAACTTTAATAATTTTTAATATCTTAATCTTACTATTTTTAGGATTTGGGGTCATTAATCATGTAGGATCTTGATCTTTAATAATTGTTCTGATATTGGTCTTTGGTCATTTATGATCTTGATCATTAATATTTTTTAAGATTATGGTGTTTACTCATCTATCATCTTGCTCTTTAATATTTTCGTTTTTAAACATTTGTTTCTTGGTCTTCAATAATTTTATATTTTTTTCTCTGTACTCATTTATGATCTTGATCTTTAATAATTTATATGATTGTGGTCTTTAATCATATATGATCTTGATCTTTAATTTTTTAATGAATTTTGTCTTCAATCATTTATGATCTTGATTTTTAATATTTTTTAGGATTTTGTCTTTAAGCATTTATGATCTTGATCTTTAATAATATTATGATTTTGGTATTTAATCATTTATGATTTTAATCTTTAATATTTTTTATGATTTCTTTCTTCAATCTTTTATGATCTTGAACTTTAATCAATTTTATGATTTTGATACGGAATATCTTTTAGGATTTTGGTCTTTAATAATGTATCATCTTGAATTTTAATATTTTTATGATTTTGTTCATTGATCATCTATGACCCTGCTCTTTAATAATTATTTACGATTGTGGTTTTTAATCATTTATTTTCTTGATCTTCAATATTTTTATATGATTTTAGTCTTTAATCATTTAAGATGTTAATCTTTAATAATCTTCATGATTTTGGTCTTTAATAATTTTTTATGATTTCTTTCTTCAATGATTTATGATCTTGAACTTTAATCATTTTTTAGGATCTTGAACTTTAATATTTTTTATGAGTTTGGTGTTTGTTCATTTCTGATATTGATCTTCAATATTTTTACATGATTATGGTCTTTCAACATCTATGATCTTGCTCTTTAATACTTTGGTTTTTATCATTTATTTTCTTGATCTTCTTTATTTTTATATGATTTTTCTTTATTCATTTATGAATTTCATCTTTAATAATTTTAATGATTGGGGTCTGTAATCGTAAATGATCTTGATCTATATTTTCTTGAACTTTAATATTTTTTCAGGATTTTCTTTTTTAATCATTTATGATCTTAATTATTGATAATTTTTGGTCTTTAATCATTTATGATCTGGATCTTCAAATTTTATTATAATTTTGGGCTTTAATCATTTATGATCATCGTCTTTAATAATTTTTAGGACTCTGGTCTTTAATTATTAATGATCTCGATCTTTAATATTTTTTAAGGATTTTAGTCTTTAATCATTTATGATCTATAATTTTTAATGATCTTAATATTTAATATTTTGTAGGAATTTGGTCTTTAATCATGTATAATCTTGATTTTTAATATTTTGGTCTTTGATCATCAATGATCTTACTCCTTAATATTTTTTTAAGAATTTGGTTTTTAAATATTTATTTTCCTGATCTTCAAAATTTTATATGATTTTGACCTTTAATCATTTAAGATGTCAATCTTTAATAATTTTAATGATTATGGTCTTTTATCATTTATGATCTTGATCTTTAGATTTTGTATGATTTTGGTCTTTAACCATTTATGATCTTTATCTTTAATTTTTTTAGGAGTTTGGTCTTTAATCATGTATGATCTTGATCTGTAATATTTATATGATCTTTTCCCTTAAGAATTTATAATCATGGTTTTTAATCATTTATGATTTTGGTTTTCATTTATTTATGATCTTTATTTTGAATAATGTATGATCTTTGTCCTTTAATCAATTATTATATTTGTTTTTATTTATTTATGATAATGTTCTCTATTTATTTATTTTTGATCTTGGTCTTTATTCATTTATCATATTGGTTTTTATGTATTTATGATCTTGGTCTGTAATTATTATGATCTTGGTCTTTATCTATTTATGATTTTAGTCTTTACTCATTTATGATTTTGCTCTTTATAAATTTGGAATTTTGGTCCTTTTCATTTATGATTTTGATCTTTAATCATTTATAATCTTGGTCTTTATTCTTAGTTAATAAGTACCGGACGGAGCCGAGGACACTACACCTGTTTTCGAACACTTTTCTCTTCACCCTTGTCCATTTTCACTCTATTTTGTTTGTATTTTATCTCTACCGTTTATACGATTTGCTTTTCCATTTTTTTCTCCACCCTTCTTCTCTTTCCTTTCCTATTCTCTCTCTCATTTTTTTCTGTTTTTCGGTCCTACCTTTTGTCATCCATTCATTTTACCCTGACTCATTCTTTCCATTTTCTCTCTCATTCGATCTTCTTTCTTTCCCCCACTATTCTTCATACGTCCATTCTCCTATTTTACTCACCCAAACTTCCTCTCTCTCTCACCTATTCTCCTTTTTCTTTCTCACCGAATCTGCTTCCCACTTGCTTATTCCTTGTTCATTCCGGTTCTTCTCTATCGCCCATTTTGGTGCTCTCTTTCTTCCATTCACTCATCTGTTATGTTCCCTCCTTCCTTTCATTTCCTCTTTTCTTTAGTTTTCCTTCCACCACATTGTAATTCTTGTTGCGTTTTTTACACACCACCATTTCCGCACATTCCTCTTCCTGATTGGTCCGAATGGGCTTGGAATTAGTTCTTTCAAATTGCCCACTCATTCCATTAATGCCCGCGGCGGGTCTCCATCCATCGGCTTCCGATTCCGTCTTCGCCAGGCGATCAATAATTCTCACATGTATGCGTGTATTTGCATTCATGTATACGGATACATACACACGAAACCTAGCTTATGTACATGTGTGTACCCATGTGTATTTTTTTGTCCCCGATCCGCTTTCTGGTGTATATCTATTTATGTCCTACCCCCCCCTCCTCCGATATTCAAGAGTTTTATTGGCCCGCCTACGCGATCAGATCACCATCCCGCCATACATGGACACCAAAACAGATCACATCCCGAATCCCCCTCTTCCCTTCGAATGCCTCCACCTCAACCTGCAACAAGCGGAAAAAACTGTCCATCTCATCCTACCCACCCTTACCTTTGCCACCCTCTTTCATTTTAACCTTTCAATGAGTCCTCATGAGAAGCCCCCTTAGCGTGGCGGCCTTCCTGAGCGTGGCTGTGTTTGATTGAAGAGAACTCTCCTCCACACCCGCGGTCGCCACAAAGTGTGTATGTATGTGTATTTGAGCCTGCGAATTTTAGACACCGATAAGCTCCTTCTGATGACAATCTCAGTGCGAATCTACAAATTAACCTCGGCTTGCTCCATTTATGCACAGCCGATAGATACAAAGTCCATTCACCCGACTTGCGAATCCAATCAGCGACTCGCCATAGCAAATGTTGCTTAACTTCTTTCAACGTTGGAAACTTTGTTGGCACTCAGGCAAGAGGCCGCGTCTGAGCCTCTGAAATGTGCTTTTCTCAAACCACTTCATTAATACGGCAACGCCCATAATAGTGACCTCTTTGCACATCTCAGGCTTTATCTTTCCCCCCACAATTTCACCTCCTCTCTTTCCTTTGTTGCCATCTTTCAAAAAGCTTGCCAAATTATAATGTTGGTTACGCCTTTTACTTTTAAATAAATGTGTAAACAATGTTAATTAGGGCAAGCTAATTTCCTTGCCAATATATACTATCATTAAACACTTTCCCACACGGTGAGAGGTAGCAAATCAGCCCCCCCCCCTATAATGCCCTCATCTAGCGCAAATACACCCACTCGATATCGATTCAGAAATTTTTCTACAGTGTGTGTGGTCGGCGCGCATCAACGTCATTACGAACTAGTCACCCCTTGCTGACCTCTCAAGTGAAATAACAGGTAAAAATTAAAGACTCAATATTGAACATTTTCTTGTATAAAATTCTCATCTTAAGGACAAAATTTATAAATAATATTACAATAATACAATATTCTACAAACGTATTTAATTCCATATTTTGTGTTGTAGTCAGTTCATAAGGATGTAGCCTTTTATTATAAAAATTACTTCCTTAGGGAAATTGTTTGACTGAATTGTATGGTAATATAATTTAAAGTGTAATGGAAGAAAAGTGACTTGAGATGTTGGTTAATTAATTGAAGAAAGGAACAATAGCAAATACATACATTCTCGCTCAAATCATCCATATTCTATCTAATTCCACCATAAATGTCTGAAATACATAAAAGACACGAGGTAGAATTTGGCTATAACATGCCTGTACCGGAAGAAGTATATTTCAAACGCTTTCATGTGAGTATGTGCACATGTGCATTCAAAATCATAAAGAAAACAATCCATGTCTGGATTGTCCACACACATTCAGATATATAAAATTAAATTTCTGTTAGGATCTTTTTTTCAAACAAATCCACCATAGAGACAAATACAAGTGTCTTCCTACATACACAATCACACTCCATCAAGTAACGGTGAAGAAAGATACATTCATTAAAACAGAAGCCACTACAGAGCAAATTTATTAAACTTCAAATGAGTATAGTTTTTACATACACCCCATTTAATACTTCACAGAGGTTTTTTTTTCTCTCTGAACTTACACCGACTTCTCTCTAGACAGAATTTATCGTTCTTAAACTCTCAGAGATTTCACCAAATTCCCTGTACACCATATCCTCTGCTCTATTTCTCTCTCTTTCCCTCTCTGTCTCAATCTGAGTTTATATAACCTCTATTAACAACATAGAATTCACGTTTCTTTCGCTTCCAGATCTTCCACTAACTAAAACAGCAAGTAAAGATGCCAACACATAATTTCCAGAGTCTATTTATGCTGCAAAAAAATTATGTATGAAATGAAAAGTAGAGTCAAGTGTATGTGTATGAGAGTTAAAATAAAATTCAAACATTTATTATCTATGCACAAAACAACTTATGACAATTATCTACATGATTTAACCTTAAGTGTCTTTGGCAGCCTGAAACATTATATATATATATATATATATATATATATATATATATATATATATATATTCATTAATTTCTTAACATCTATAAACTTACTGAAAAATAACATCTTTTAGACTAAAAAATCGTCGAAGTAAAAGGAGTCCTTTTTAACATAGAAATTAACAAACTTTACAAAAATTTACACTTAAACTCAAAATTCTACGGCAAAATCATTAATATGCTGAATTTTAACGATAATTAGAGGGCATCCATTGAATATAAGCACTTTTAAAAGATCCTGTAATTTATGAAGATTCCGTTTTATAAGATAAAATAATACAAATTAAAAATTTAATATAATTATTATATACTAATTATTAAAACTTTTAATGATTTCGCCCAACTTGAATGAACTCTGAGTGACTGGGAAAAATAACCGAGTTGCTTAGGCCTCTGTCCACTCATTTAATGAACATGGTGTTCATGTTTGCTCTAAGGCTCCTTTAATTTAGGAGAGGCCGTTTCTTGTTTCACCTACCGTTTTAAAAACATGATATTAGACTAATTATTAAATGGGTCAAACATTTCATCTCGGATAAATTTTGCATAATTCTGTCTAAGCATAAAACAATCAGAAAATTTGTTGAATTCAATCTTTTTCGTAATTATATATATATATATATATATATATATATATATATATATATATATATATATATATATATTATCAATTCATTCTTTACAAATAATTAGTTTCTTTAAGGTTCTATATTCAATGGATACTATATATTCATGGTAAATAAAGGTACATATTTTGCTCGTATAGTAATATAATTAAATTTATATACAGAACTATTAGAAAGGAGTTGACAGTCTATTTTAAAAAAATAAGACTTTATACACACAATTCTGGTTTCTGGACGGCAATTTTTAATTTTTTAAACTTTATCTTCTTAATTATTTTGAAACAACAAAAGTTTAATGATCATTTTAATAAAAGCAATATTTTATATTTATTATTATGATAAAAAACATTATTTAATGTTTGGTTCTATGATTCTTCATAAAGATTTATTGTGTGTAAACTTCTAAAATTTGAACAATTAATATTTCACCGGCAACTCAGTGTTTAATGAATTTTTAAATAGTTTTACCACATATACATATAAAAACTAGAGTAGCATCAATATTTCTCCCAACTAGAGTAGGTTAGGACTTCCATCGTCCAAGTAAGTTAGGGGTGGATAGTTTTCAAAAATATCTAATGAAAACGAAATTATTGCACCTTAAATATATTCGAGAAATTCGAATTTCTGAAATAATAAAAAGAAGAGTTGTTTATTTACTAGTGAAGAAAACCCAACACTAGTCAATTATTTGATTTATCATCTTTGCATTTGCTTAATAAACAAAAAATGGTCTTACTTTAGTAAAAATAAATTTAAAAGATTTCGACTCAAAAAGCCAGGGACTGTTTCTGAAGTTCAAATATGAGTGTTCGGGGATTTTTTTACCGGACAGCAACTTTGGATATATGGAAAAGTCACCTCTATTAAATATTGTACAACACTTCGAAGCATTTCAAAACTTCAACTTGTACACACTAGTAATTTAATTGCAAAATTCCATTTTCAAAGCTTGACAATGGATTTCTCCCCTCCCTTTACAAATTGGATGAAGCGTTTACTTGTTTAAATGTAGGAGTGGATTTTTTTTTTTGCTGGGGGTACTTTTTCTTGCGTGAGATTTTTTTTATATTGTTAAAGTACTCTTCCTAATATTGAAGTACTCTTCTTTGTGTTGGAGACCTATACGGCGTTGCTGGTTTCCTGGTATCGAAGTACTTTTTCGGGCGCGACACTATTTTCTTATCGTTTGGGAGCTATTTTGCCATCTTATGCGAGAATACTTTGCATCAAGTATGTGAGCAATTTTTACTCAACTATGGGAGTAAATTAATATTTTGGAATACCTTTATTAATGAATAAAAAGTTTTACTCTACTAGTAAATTTGTTCAAAGATTTCGACTCATAAATGTGGGCGTACATTTTTACCAAGTGTGTGAGTACTTCAATTGAATGTGGATTAGTTTGTTTTTTTTTCAAATAAGGGAGTATTTTTTATTAAATGTGTGTGAAATATGGTTAGGGCAAAACAGCCTAGATTTTTCTGATCTATTTCATTTTAAATTCCTTAAATATTAAATTTATGATTATATAAAGATTAAAGCAAGAATTTAAGAGTTGGTATTAATCTTTAAAAAATCATTCAATTTTAGATTATGTGATTAAACCGGAATTCAATCTGATCATATCACTTGGTTTTTAATTATTTTATTCTAAAATCACTCCATTTTTCAAATATGATCAGAGTATGAACAAATTCTGTTTGACATTTGTGGTATATCTGATATTTAATTTTTAAATCCTTCAAGTATAAACCACTTCATTTTAAAGCACTCAATAATGAATCTCTGATTATTAGAGTGATTAAGTCAATTAGACCAAAATTTATCCTGGTAAATTTAACGTAAAACGTCAAACTTTCATTCAAATATCACTCACTTTGTCGAAATTGTATTGATTAGGTAATTAGACCCCAATTTAACCTCTTAGGAAATAAAGCCATCGAGAACTAGCCTAACTTTTCTTGACCTCTTTCCCGTGTAATTTCACCTAATCATTTCCTGCATTCACTATGGTTCTCTTTTTATAAATATGACAAATGTTACGATAAACTTCATTTCTAGCATTTGTTTAGGCTCACTTTTTATAAACATGACAAAAATTACGATACACAAACGTTCTATACAAATAATTGTTAGAAATAACAGCAACAGACGCTAATTCCATATATAAAAAAAAACGCTAATAGAAAATAATGGAAGTGTGTTTGAGTCCACGACGCGAGTCCTTGTGCCTCAGACCCAGGGCCCGGCGTGGCTCTCTAGCACATGAACCGCATCCGGTCGTCCCATCACCCGGAGGACGTTCATGAGGTCAGTGAGGGCAGTGCTCTCCCTGTGGCGGGCCTCCCACAGGTCTAGGATGTGCTCCGTAGGACTCGCCTTGCTGGCGAAGTAGTTCAGGTACCTGAAGAAAAAGGGGGTAGTGTTGTTAGTTTCAAGACTTAACACCACCCTTCACGATTGGTTAGGTGTAGTGAATGTGGAGAAGTGTAGAGGGGGGGGGGTTATTAAGAGGGTTTAATACCGTTTTCTATTTATACTTCAGGGTTAAAAAGAGTAGAGAAATGAAAGGGAGGTTAATGCCATCTTTCCCTAATGTTTAGGCATATGCAGACATCGAGAATAGTATTCTTGTAAAAAGACTGGTAATGGTAGTGATGAAGGTTAAACTTAACGTGGGGAAGGGAGATATCCAAGTATATAAAGAGTAGACCTATTGGTGCGTTTAGTATTGGTAAGTAGTGACGGAAGTGAAATAGTATTCACTAATAAACAAGGTCTCTCAAGGTGGGCAAAGTGGTGTCTGTGATTCGAGTGATCTTGGTGGAACAAGTGCTTATTTTTCTAGCAGATCAAGTTGTTGCTGGGAACAGTTTTTACCAACGTTTACAATTAATCTCAGTCAGAACCTTCCGGTTAAAGTTAGGATCCGAGCCAGGGATCTGTAAGCCAGAGAACCGCCAAATATTGCCTAGAATTAGGACTCTCATTTGGCGACTAACCAAACCCAATGTGGTTTTAGTCTCAACGTTGGAAGTTACTTCCTCTTGGCTAAGCTATAGATCACTCTAATGCAGATAAAATCTAATTTTGTGAATCCTCAGCGAATATAAAAAATATGTTAATTTTAAAGCTTCTAGAGGCTCTTCACACATTCATACACACACACGCACACATATAATATATATATATATATATATATATATATATATATATATATATATATATATATATATATATATATATATATATATATATATATATATATATATATATATATATATATATATATATATATATATATATATATATATATATATATATATATATATATCATGACTACATAATGAACTTAAACGATCGCACACACAAACTTTAGTACACAGGATTTTCCCCGACATAAATCTTCCGACAAACCATAAAGATTTTCCCGCCTACCTTTGGTAAAGCATCTTCCGCAACAATCACAAAAGCCTCGGCCACACGACACTGTCATTTAACGATTTCCTATTTATTTATTAACGTCAACCCATTAAACATAATATCTTCATAAAAGCATTTACCAAAACTACTTCTGGACTTATTAGTAATTCTTTTCCCAGCAGCTATCTGTCCTCCCATGTAAATTCTTTGATAACGAGTACAGCAAAAAGCTGCTCTTTTTCTCTCTCTCAAGTGACAAAACAAATAAATACTCATCTACCTTAAGACATAGAGCCTCCCCAAGAAAACTCAGTTTCATTGAGACAATGATTATTATCATATTATTCACTGCATTGATTATTCACTCACTCCATTATCAATTATTAATAACTCTGTCATTAAAATATAATCCATTTGACTAGCTTTACACATTCAGTTTGCTTAACTTCAAATCACGGCATGGACAGATTCTTGTCTCACTAAGAATCTGCTCTCTCATCTTTGAGTGTTTCAAATTTATCGATCGCTCGCTTAAATCAAGATCCAAAGTAAAGTTATTTTTGCTAAATTGTTTATAAATCCAGTTATGATTTTATTTGGTGAGCACCCTCAGAAACTAAATCTGAATCCTCCCAAATTTGGATTCATAAGCAAGAGAAGACCCTTGTTCCTGTGGAACTGGTAACCATGCCAACCAAAACCATCTTCTCTCGCTATATATATAATATATATATATATATATATATATATATATATATATATATATATATATATATATATATATACATATATATATATATATATATACATATATATATATATATATATATATATATATATATATATATATATATATATATATATATATATATATATATATATTATATATATATATATATATATATATATATATATATATATATATATATATATATATATATATATATATATATTATATATATATATATATATATATATATATATATATATATATATATATATTATATATATATATATATATATATATATATATATATATATATATATATATATATATATATATATATATATATATATATATATATATATATATATATATATATATATATATATATATATATATATATATATATATATATATATATATATATATATATATATATATATATACATATATATATATATATATATATATACATATATATATATATATATATATATATATATATATATATATATATATATATATATATATATATATATATATATATATATATATATATATATATATATATATATATATCCAAAGAAGTACCATAACGTACATGGTAAATGCAGGAAAGAAACCACAACAGTGATAGGATCAAGTTTTCCGCGAAACCAGGTTTTCTGACTTGTAAATTTGTGTGTCCTAAGATTTGCATCTCTTTTTGTAATTTCTTTGTTTCCCAGCGATTGACGATGACGGAGGTTTCGCGAATAAATTGATCCTATCACTGTTGTGGTTTCTAAAGTTTACTGTAATATCTTACTTGTAAATTAATAGCTGACAATTTGGGCATTATGATTTCCTCACTTCTTCACTAAAAACTGGCTTCGGAGCCTTCAGCGCAGAGAACTGACCATATAATGTTATAGGATTATTATCGAGGCTCTTTTATATTAATTTAGGACCATCTAATTACGATGAAGGGAAAGATTACGATTCAGAGTAAAAATTTGTTTTTCTAATTATCCATGAACCATTGGCATTGTGACATTAATCTCGGCCTGTATTTCACTTACTGCGGGAGAGGGCTTTCCTGCTCCCCATTTCTCCAACAGGAACCTTAACAGAGTGAGACACCTCCTAAAAACCCTATTCATCAAGGACCATAACGTCGTTCGTCTACTACTTGTCGGCCAATTCTGTTTAATTCGGAGCAAACGGTACTTTGCTCTTTCTCTAATATAAGTCGAAGGAAACCATTAATCAACAAGCCTGAGTTCCTTTACCGCGCGACCAAGAGGCGACTAGTCCCTCCGAAGACCAATTCTCCAAGCCAACTAACCCTTCAAGCAGTGGTATGTCTCATATATTTGTGATGTTGGGGGAAATTAAATTACCATTACTAAATAAAAGTGGAATTCTAGAACCTCATACAAATTAACCCTCCGTAGCCATATTTCCTTTTTCCGTTAGTTCCTTTGAGTTAAACAATTTTGTAGGCAAATCTAAGTATATCATTACCTTAATTTACCATTCTTTCAATTTAAATCATTTCATTTTTACGGATAGGAATTCTAGGAACGACTTAACGTTTACATAAGCTCTGAGAAACCATAAGAGTAGCCGTTATATTATAAAAAGGGACATTTCTATTTATTAAATTTTGGAAACTTGTTTCAGGTCATCTCATGACGGGCTATCGAGGTGATTTCAAGAGTTAAGGAAAAGGGGGATCGTCACGAAGTGGAAACGCATCACTTTCCTGATCGGAAAGCGAGGCGGGGATCAATTTAAAGCAATAATCTCCTGAAAAACATGACAGGTTAAATTTAACACTACTTTAATTCCTTAGATTATTTTTACATTAAGTATAAGATTCCATGTAGTTTATATTGCATTAATGTAGAATTTCAGTGTTTTATTCTTCATTAATTCCTCCAAACCTTTGTGCAATGTGCATCGTTTTGAGACCCCTTTCCGAATCAATCTGACTCTCATATTGACTTAAGTCTTGTTCCTCTCTTTTCTAATAATAGTTCTTTGATGAGTGTGTGCTACGAAACGTTCCTATGCTTAGTTCTTCTTTACTGCCGATCTCAATTTATGACACGTGCATATGATGAAAAAGCGTTGCAACTGGAGTTTCTGTTCACACACTCACTGTTTATTCTAAACAAACGGGGTTTAAACATGTCTGAGCTCATTAGATGAGTGCGAATAAATCCATTCGTTAATACATTTGATTTTCTCGGGGGGGGGGACTTTTTGAGAGAAGAGTCTGTCGAAACAAAGGCTTTCGAGGGGATTTGCTTTGCCAATCATATTCAAGGCAAGAGAAGGCCGCTCAGTAGGGAAGGTGAAGGCAAAAGTTTAGGGGGATTTCAAAGAAGTTATCATGATAGATTTTCGCGGCCGACAGAGGAGAAAATAGTAAAAAAAATATCTTTGAAAGAGAAAGGACGATCAATGAGGAGGTTTTAAGAAAATTGAAAAGTGCATAAGCGAAAAAAAAGTAAAGATGGATTTTGATCTATTGGGAGAATGGACCAGCTCATTCTTGAGTGTAGCAAGTTCTGTTTCTACAAGAATTTCTTTGGAAAACCTTACCATCATCTACCTCAAGGCTTTGAACTTGTTATAGAAGACTTGTTTTGTGCCTCAAACTAAAAAATAACTTAAAGGAATCCGATTTTAGTCCCTGAATGATGCCCTAACTGCCATATCGATAAGGTATAAAAAACAAAAAAACAGAATCCTTCAAGGAAGTTTTAGAGATATAGAAACTCCTGTTTCAGGCGTGTATAAACTGATATGAAGGATATGGAGAGAAACAATCTCTCAGACAGTTTTCATAACGATACGTTTACTCCCATATATACATACGGATGCGTACGGACACAAATGCTCGCTGCACACACTCTTCCAACCAGGCAGGGGGTCAAATTGGCTTTTTGTACAGGAGACAAGAACAGATGAGAGATTCTAATGAGGCTAAATCTTTGATGTCAAGGCAACAGGGAAAAAAACGTTATATTGATTCAAATCGGAAACAAAAATCCGCCCAAATATCACTTCCAAGTGAAGAGGCATCCTTGTCTAATTAACACTGTCGGGATCTGTCTGATGGTCCCCCCACCCCCACCAAACGATTAAAATCGGCAGTTTTTCCTCCACTTATTATTACTCTCTCGAAGGGTTCCGAACATGTATAGACTTCTAACCTCGGCTGAGGTTATCGAGTGCGCACAAACCCCCCTTCCAAAAACTGAAAACAAAACTCTTTTCAGGGAAGATCTGGGGGCGGACGGCTTCCTGCAGGGTTGGCGGATAGCACGTCCAGCTTTGGTGTGTCCTTGGAGAGGAAGGGAAAACGCCACTGTGTCAAACCATCTAACATTATGGTGAGTGGAGCCTCGATGGCCTCCGAGCACCTCGTTACCCGGCATTTCTTTTAATATCTCTTCTATTAATAGAAACAGTTGACTAAGGGAAACATGTTTTATCAGCGCCAAACATTAGCTAGACTTCTCTTTAAGGAACCGAAGGTCGCACCTTTCTCAGACGGGAGTTTTGTGGTAGATGGAACTGAACATATCCAGGCAGCCATGGTGAGTGCTCTTAGGATACTCGATGGCTCACCTTTGTAGGTTACAGCGCACTCTGCCATGAGCTTCGTGATATTTTTTATGAATGAGTCCATCTGGCGAAGGCCAGCTCGGGTATAAGTCGCCGTACACGACACAGCCTACTACTTGGCAATATTATTAAACGAATAAAAAAACAAGAAAATAAATAACTATGTAAATAACAAATAACAAGTGCTAAATTGGAAAGGGCAAAAAAAAATAACAAGAAAACGAGGTAAAACAGCAAGAAGGAGGTGCGCTCCAGCGTCGGGGGTAGGTCCACTTCCCCTCGGCGCAGGAACATGCAACATACAATAAAAACAACAGTCAAATAAAGAGAAGGAGGCCAGCCTGCTCCAAAAAGTCGTAAAGTCCACAAGGCAATGTGTACAAACCCGTACCGAGTACAAGGGACAAACGGTAGCAACCTCAGGTAACCTGCACCAAGATCGCCCAGACAGCGACATTCAACAAAAATGTGCCGAACAGTCCGGGGGACAACACAGTCTTCAGAGTGGGGCACAGGCAAGCGCTCCGTCAAATGGCGGTGCGCGTCTGGCGAGTGTGTCCAATTCGGAGTCGAAGGAAAGCAATCTGAAGCCGTTGCGGGATTGGTAACAGTCGCGGCGCAATGGAAAGCAAATTTAAGTTCCACTGGACTGTCTCCTATCTTCTTTGCCAAGCCCTCGAGAGCTGCCCTAGTCCTGCCATGTAATCGGTGTGAGGAAGAGCGAAACGCTCGTCTGGTCACCCAGTCCTTGTGGAGCCTTTGGCGCCCTCATTGGTGCAGTCATTCCTCGCAATTTCTACATGTCCAGGAACGCAGCAGAATATAATCTCGACATCCGCCCGGTTCGCCAAAACAAACCGTGGTATCACGGATATCGAGAACCAAGGGATGTGGAGATTCCAATGCCCCGAGAGCACTCAGCGTGCTTTGTGAGTCGCTCTAAATCACAATCCGGTCTCCGAACCCAGCACGTCGTATTATATCGCGTACCCAGCGGTGTATTGCAACCAGATCGGCCGTGAAGATAGACGCAGTGCCTGGCAGAGCCCCGCTGACTTCAAATAGAGAGGATGCGGCGTGGAAACCGAACCCCTCTTGGGACTTAGAGCCAGTCATATACACTAGTAAGGTCCCAGCGTGACATGAAGTGTCCTCCAAAAAGGTCGAACGCAATACTCCCGGTGCTGTAGAAGTTTTAGGAGCAGAGTCATGGCGACAAATAGTAAAAGGTGGTACCCTCTAGGGTGGCGTCCTGGGCAGAACCAGAGGCGCCACCATGTACTTCGTAAAAGTAGTCTATGTGCTTCTGTCCAACTCTGGCTGGGATGCCTCACCATTTACCAATTAATGTAAGTGTATGTGTGTATAAGATACAAACCATGAGCGGATAGATAGAACGAAATAAAGGTGGTGAAAAGAGAAGGCAGTTTAGGAGATTTGCAAAAGGATTCAAGGCACCTGGAGATCAGGCTTATCGCTGTGATTATATTTTCTTTTTGAGTATCTTTTGTTGTTGTTGTTTTAGTTATTATAAGGGCGTTTAAGAATTTGGTCTTAAAAATTTAATGTTTTTGTATGTGCAGTGAGCATTTGCTGTTGTTTTATGTTATAATTATTTATTACTTTGTACTTTTGTGTTTTTTATTCTGTTGATTATGTTGGTTTTGTGTTTTTTAATCTTTCTTCTTGTCTTAATCTAGATCTTTATGTCATAGTTAGTTGCTTTTATTATAATCGGTTCTATTTTCTTAATTCAGTGTTTCATGATAAGTATCTTACTTTCCTTTCATGCGTAGAACGGCACTTCGTCACCGTCAGTCAGGAGGCTAGCGGGGCTTGGAAATCTTGCATGGCTTCTGATTCTTCTGTTCTGGTTAATCATTTAAATGATTTCCTCATTCTTCTCTTGATTAACCAGTTCCGACATATTCCTAGTCCATTCTTCGATGACAACCTTAATAGGATTTAACTCCGCCTCCCCCTGCAGCTCTTTGAGGTGTCTTCTTTCTTGCTTGCGTGAAAGAAGATACACGCATTTGTTCTGCAGGACCTTAATTTCCTCTTTTGTGTCCTTGAGGGACAATAGAGGAGGGAAGCGGGTTAGAGCAGCGTAGATCTTACAACTGCATTGTTGATCTTCTTATTGCTCTCTCGGAAGTTTCTGAACATGTATAGAGTTCTGATTTTGGCTGAGGTTTTCGGAATTCGATCAGTGACGTGTTTCCTGTACCTTGATGAAGTAGTCTTCATCCCAAGCACATTGCATTCCGTAGTGTAAAGATAGTGCATACCCCTCACCTTGATATCTGATGACAGGGCGCATTGAAAAGTCGGACTCTTCGAAACGATGAGTGGCTCTGAACCCAAAATCGCTCTGCCCGCCAAGGGTTTTGAGGCATGAGGAAATAAAGGCTCGTAGATCGAGCAAAGTCTCCTTCAGTGAGGCTTCGAAGGCAGCAATATCCTTAGCACTTTCGCGACCAACAGTCCCCGAAGCTGCATCTCCAGGAGGGCCTCCGCGTCTCCTTGAAGCTTCATCTAGTTAGATATCTAAGCTGTTGACCAGATGAACAAACCCCTCTGTTTTCTTCATTTTATTGCATATTTTATACACTCATCCTTGCATACCTTACCAGAGAGACCAGATAACAACTCCATTTCACCTTAAGTGCCCTCTCGATATCTGTTTAGAATAAAGCCACCACCACCACCATACATCGGCGAATGCACCCTCACATAAGCCACAAGGAACACGTTATCCTTCACTGAGACATAATTGCTTTCTGTCTAGAGTCATATATAAGAGCGCAAAATTGATGTGTATAGAATGAACACAAGTACCCTCTCTCGCACAAGGGAAAAATAAACACACACTGGCATGTAAATAGAGATCGAAACGCCTTAAACACCCTCCAAAAGAGAGGCTTAGTTGATGAAACAGGACCTCCATAATAAAAGTGGGGTGCGTCGTCCTGTATATCAATTAGCACTTGGGAGCCCGTAATTGAGCGGGATCGTGGGGCGCTTTTGGCGCGGTCGTGAAACGTCGCTCGACCAAATATTGGATCTCGGTATTTCGGCCGCAACTCTCGAATCAATTAGCGCTTACCTGCTGTGTGGATAGAGCCCAGGATCACTTCGGCACAAGAAAAGCCCTAAATACACCCAAACTAATCTACTAATCCTTTTCTTACTAATTTTGGACGAGTACTTTATAAGCAAAAACCAACGAGGGCATCCAGGCAGAAAGTGTAATTAGATGAAGTTTAAATGCGTAGAAAATATATAGCCGCAGATCAATCTGCTTACGTTGGGGTCGGGAGGGCCCAAAACCGTTCAGATGCCAGCCGCATCATGCTGCCCATGCTATATCCGACACCCCCTTCCGGGCCGATGTATACATATATACTACAAATAACAATTTAAATGATGCAGTGGTAATATTACTACCACGTCTATTTATTTTATGCTACTACGATGCACTACTACTAATATTGCTCGTAATACAACTGCATACTACCGAAACCTCTAGTGCTATTGTTAGTTACTATGTAAGGGTACTATTACAAATGTTGTTTTTTTTACTAATACTGGGCTACGGCTTAGCCGAATGCAAGCGTCGCTTGTGATTTTAGTGAAGTTAAGCCAAATCCGGTGTGGTTAGTCGCTGGATGGAGGCTTCTCGCTTCTGCTCACGTTCACGGCGGCCACCATATACTGAGTAGAGCCATTGGTTCGGACCCCACGTTAAACTGTGATTTCCCACCGAGAAATGAAAAGCGTCGAATATCAGCGAGCAGTTCCCCCGTCGAATTTACTTCATAAATACTATAATAATTAGTTTTTATTCTTGATTAATCATAGCAATAATAAGACAAAATCCTCTACAGTTTCCATGAGCGGACTCAAGGGCCTCTGAAATCTCCTCTTTAGTCCTTCCGGTGCCACACGAATATTTCCTCCCAATTTAAAGCGGAATAACAACGAGGACAAACCACGCAGAATGTAAGCAAGGAGAGATGAGTAAAGAAAGTAGCGAAGTAAGAAGTTGTAAGGATGTGTAGAAGATATATAACCCCGGACCTCTCGCAGGAATTATGATTGTTAGGGTGCATAACTTCAGGTGCTGGGGCCCGAAGGGCGTGCCGCTCGTCTAGGCTTCCGTTGTGCTCGGGGCAGGTACCCCTGCTACACCATCCATCCCCTTATGAGGGGATGACCTTAAGAGAGCAGCAGTTTCTCTCGGGGTGTTGGGGCCGGAAGGGAGTGAGGCTCCTCCAAGTATAGCAGTCTGCATATGGCACCCCTTTACTGGGTCTGGCGCAAACATGATATCAACCTACTACAGGTTGGAGGGTGAAGTCCTCCCCACTCTACAATGAAGACATCACCCTGAAGTTATAGTGAAGACTCCTCTTCCTCCAATACCTCCTCGATAGAAGCGTTCCCACTCGACGCTGTTTTATGGTGATTTCAGGACAAGCTCTCCTTGATTCAACCCAGAATTATGGCGAAGCATTTGTTCGCGGAGAACAATAATTTATAATAGGTTGTTTGCTCGGGTTTCGCGGCCACTCGCGGCTCATGTTTACCGGCAGAGGAAGGTTTAATGGGCGGGCGTCTCTGTTTGGATTGTTAACATCTGGGAGGGATGAAGTTTGATCTTGGTATTCATTCTTTACAAAAAATTGTGTTCTTTATACGAAAGTGGTTTTCCTTTTTTACCAAACATTGTCTTCCTCCATCAGCAAAAAATGTGCTTAATCTTTCATGAAAATTGTGCTCATTATTTACGAAAGTTTTGCTCATTCGTATCAAAGTTGTATTCTTTCTTTACCCCCAAATTTGTGCTCCTTCTTTAGGAAAGCTGTGCACCTTCTGTATGAAACGTAACTCTATTTTTTAATAAATAGGTGTTCATTGTTTACGAAATTTGTGCTCTTTATTTACTAAAATTGTACTGCATTAAGAAAGTTCTCTCAATCTGAACTAAAACTACTCATTCTTTACCAAATCTTTACTCCTAACCAGAATTTGCTCTCATTCTTAACAAAAGTTGTGCTCATTCTTTGCGTACTTAAATTCATACAATTCGCTAGCCCCATACAAGTGATTGTGCTCTTGGTTCAAAACATTGTACTCTTTTTAAGAACGTCGTTGACTACTATCCTTACATATATTGATAATGAATTTGTGTGGAAGTTATGACATTAATGACCCGATGTGAAATTGATGACACGATAATAATAAGATGACGGTACAGATATTATGATAATGATGATATGTAATGATGATGCTGACGATGTAATAATGGTGATGAAGCTAACGATGATAATCATGTAATAATGTGATAAAAATAATAATGCGGTATTGACATGATGGTGATGTGATGATAAAAGAAATGCGATATTGATGATAATGGTAACAATGTGATGAAGATGACGATGTTGGCATGATGATGTAATAATGTGATGATAATGTTGAGGAAATAGAGGCGGTGATGACGTAGAAGAATGCTTGCTAGCCTACATGGGTACCGGGTTTGAGTCCGAGCGAGAGTACTACGCCCGTTCCTCGCCAGTGGAGGGTGGAGAGGGAACCCTCTTAGAGGCAGTCTCCTGAACGGAAGAGTGATGTGTTATGTATGTGTGTGTATGATGAGAGGCGGGAGGAAGAGACAGCGGTGATGAGAATGGCTAAGTGTTGAATGGAACTACTTATACATACGAATTAGACTAGTTACGTGGCCAAATAGACGCCGAGCTCCCTACAACAGCCGAAATATTTTATATCCGTTCTCACTGGAAATCGAACCATTTATCTAGGCGTGAAAGTCCAATGCCTTATTCACTGAACCTAGCGAGACCTTCTATTGATGCTGTAAAGGTGATGATTAAACGCCATTATGATACGAATGTGATACGAATGTGATATGATGATATTGATGGCGATGTCCATTAGATAGTGTTGATGTAAGGTTGATAGTGATGTGATGATTATGATAATGACGATGATGTAACGATGTTGATGCTGGTGATGATGACCTGACATACTAAGTCCCTCAAATGGAGGGAAATTGCCTCGGGGGTCACATCAGTTAGGGATCTGTGGTTGCTACTCTCAATTTAGTTCATTGCCGGACCCAAGTTTGTATTTCCGAGCTCATGTGTCCTCACGTACGAACGACTACACTTGAAGATACGAAAGGCGCCCTTCAGTCCCAAACATCAATAGTGATTTGCAGCTCGATTCATAATGACCTCATTGGATTAGACGACCGATGATGGTGTCTCCAAATCCAGCACCAGATGTGCGAACTGGATCTTTCTGACCGTTCTGACAGAAAGAACACCTCCGCGCTATTAGTAGTCTCCTCTTTTGAACATTGGGACATGCCCTCTCAACAAATTTGCACTACCATTAACTTCAACTCTTTTTGAGTTGTTAACGAAAATAATGAAGATGTTATTAATGGTTTTTGTTTATCGCTACATAACTGTTTTATTTTTCTTTACGGTCTCTTTTCAACAGTCAGGAGAGCGCCACTGTTGGATTACTGTCTTTCGTTGAGTCCCGCACTCTTATAAGTTTGTTGTTACGTCACAACTTCAAATGCGTGCAGATTCGGGAGAGTTGCGCGCTCATAGTTCTCCTTAACCCCCCCAATTAGTTCCCTCACCGAGCTAAAGATCTTCCACATATTTTCACCTTCATTAGCTACACCACACCAGCAATCTCTCTTCAAATAGTGTCTGGAATGCCCTTGTTAGTTATTTTAATTGTTTAATTTAAAATATTTGTGTAGATCTTAGACAATATGAATTCCTTAGTTTACGTTAAGCTACAATACGGATGGTTATTCACAAGATGGTGTCCTCGAGATACAGGGTCGACTTTAATGTGGCTGGTTTGTGTAAACAAGCAGAATACGCATCTCCCCTCTCCTGGCAATGACCAGCCTATGGTGTCTTCTGGCTTAACAACAATTGTCATTCTGATCTTTATGTGCATTTCACAATCCGGTTCTGGGATCTCGTTCGTGAGGCGAGGGACAAATGGCGCAAATTACCTACCTACCCACAACCAAGGTGAAGGTTGTATATACCTATCAACTTCTTGTCTCCATAGAGATAGGAGATCAGACGGTGCGAGCAAATGGTAACCCCGCAACACCCCGACACCCGAGACCTAAAATATTTTAAGCGTCCACTCTCGTTGCAACTGAGACCGGCGTCAGACGGTAGAAATCGGTGGTAAAAGAATAGCCAAATTACGCGTCATTTCTCCCACTGTTGTGGTTGATGGTAAAACTCCCAACACCTGAGAGACGTAAAGTACTTTACCTGTCAACATTCAGCCTTGCGGCCAGCATCCTCCAGTCGGTCCCACGCGCGTTAGGGGGGTCCAGACAGCGGCACAGCTCCCTCCTCACCTTCTGCGGGATCAGGAACACCTCGGAATCGGCCGAAGAGCTCACCAAAGATGAGTATCCAAAATGCGCGGACACTGCGGGAGGGGAGCGTGAAGTCCGATTGATGTCAAGATGGGGGTTTACAACAAAAAGCCACAGGCTTCTCCCATTTTTTCATTTTTTGGTGGGTGGTGTTTGTGAAAACAAACAGAAAAACCTCCACCATACATTGTTGAAAAGTGGTGAAGTAAGTGGAATTTTACGCCGGTAGGAATAAATTTTAAAAGAGAAAAGTTAAGAAAAACGAGCCTCAGACGCGTTCGCGAAATAATCCGTCTTGATTCTTACACCCTTAAATCTCCTTCAAAATTAATAGAATGATAGCGATCTATTTTTTTATAAATGACTGGAAAGAGTTTTGAAATTTCCACCAGGCTTTTCTAAATGGCTTTTCAAAATATTTGGAGAGTGGGGTTTTCCTAAACAAATGGGTGACTGGAGAGCTAAATGGCAGGTGGAATTTCCTGAAATACCAAGACATTGGCTATTTTAATGGCTGAGTGATTGTGTTTGTAACCATCTGAGTAATTAGATTTATAAGTAACTGATTGACCGGGTTTGTAAGTTGCTGAGTGATTGGGTTTGTAAATGGCTTGTAATTAAGTTTGTTCTTGGATGATTGATTGGGTTTGTAAGGCCCAGAGTGATTTTATTTTAAATAGATGAAAGATCAGGTGATTGGGTTTGTAAAAAGCTAAAAAGGGTTTCCGTTTGTGGGTCATTAGTGTTTCTAAATGGTTGAGGATGAATGTTGTCTAGCTGGAGTTTTCTAAATGGCAAACTGACGAGAGTTTCGTACCTGTGGAGTCCTTGGGGTTGAGGTGAGCGGGCGACGCAGTAACAGGGGCGTAGGGGAAATCCGTATTTATCCTCATCACTTGGCGGTTGATGGAGGAGCCCTTCTGCTGCGTCAGGACCCTGCAGGAGAGGGGCGAGAAGGGTGCGCCCTCGCTCCTCTCCAACGAGAAGTGAACCTTGACGCTGCAGTCACTTAATGACCCCCACAAGGTTTCGAAGGGGATTTCCTGAAAGGGGGATCGCAAAACTTCAATGACCTTGAACTCCTTGGGACCATCCAAAAGATGCTCACAGACGCCTCAATCTTGGGACTCTCTCAAGATTTTATGGATTATAAAAACCAGGGAGCACAAACGCCCAGCGAGGCCATTGGGGTTAAATCCGGGGTTATTTAAAGGATTCACATAGCTGCTTTGAAGAGCCCATGGGGGAAGGAAGACATCGGTTCACTGTAGGTTTTAAACAATCCTAAGATAATCTATGGTTGTTTGCGTTGTTTATGGATGGTCTTTACTACCGACTTGCAGAGTCTGATGCCTATCATAGTGGGAATATTAATTAGTTAGGTTGGATTACGATAGCCGTGATAAGGTATAAGTTGGATTAAGTTATGTCTTGTTTGGGTGAAGTTGAATTGGGTTGTTTGGCGAAGTTTGGTTGATATGGGTGAGGTTAGGTTGAGTTCGAGTGAGTTGGGGCCAGTTGTTGAGGTTGGAGTAAGTTTAGTGATTACGAGTTTGGGTGAATTGGTGAGGTGAGATTGAGTTGGATTGAGTTGAGTAAGGTTGGATTGAATTGTTTTAAGTAGGTTGAATGAAGTTGGTTGATATAGGTGAGGTTAGGTTGAGTTAGGTAAGGTAAGAGTGAATTAGGGCCAGTTGTTGAGGTTGGATAAAGTTTAGTGATTACGAGTTTGGGTGAATTGGTGAAGTGAGATTGAGTTGGATTGAGTTGAGTAAGGTTGGATTGAATTGTTTTAAGTAGGTTGAATGAAGTTGGTTAAGTTTGTATTAGGCTAGTAGATGAGGGGAGAGGAGGGGTTGGGTTGGATTTGGTTAGGAAAGTAAAGTAAGGGGCGAGTTAAGTGTGGAATGGAAGAAATGAGGACGAAAAACTTTCGGCTAATCCGAAAGCAATTGTTCTACAACGAAATATACATTAAAATATACACAAGTTAATGCATTTTTCCTTGTCTTTGTAAGGCTTAATTAATCTCGTGTGTTTCTTTTCGCATCGTCAAAGTCAATTGTCCAAACAAACGGCTTTGTGTGAGTTTGAAATCCCTTAGATTCTAAGCGAAAATGACGTAACTTGTCACGTAAGACACATTTAAGCTCATAACTGCTTTCAGTTATGAGCTTAAATGTGCCTTAAAGGCAATTACATTTATATGGCGATAATATATAAGTTTTAATATGTCATCTAAATTGCATTTGATTTTGTTAAAATCCAAAAGTTAGTTCTTTTAAAATCGCTAGAATTAAAAGGCCCTGTATAATATATACGGTTGTGGTTTGTACTCATTATTTATATAGGTTTTCTAATTAATATTAGATTTTTAAAAAATTAATACTAATTTAAATTTAGTAATATAAAACAGTCCACTGAATTCAAGTACCAACCTAAAATATAATAATATTATTATTATTAATAACAATTCGGGATATCTAATAATCGATGTCATAGGACAGGAATTACATACTGATCATTGCGTTGTGAGGATAACGTGACGATGAGGAAAAAATATTATTACCATTAGACTCAAGGCAAAACATATGAGATATACGAATTTAACTTAGGTAGAACTAATATGTACATATTAACATGAATAGTGTATTATGTTAAACAAGGCCATAAACGGCTACAAATGACACAATTTTGAAATGCAATAAAATATTAGATTGAAAAGGAATTAATTTCGTTTTTTATTTAACATTTTTAGTTTTAAAAAAATTAATTACAGAAAAAAACTACTATTTTTAATTCCCCTTACCTATTAGTTGTCCTGAAATTAATTTCGTTTTTAAGCTAAAAATGTTAAATAAAAAACGAAATTACTCCCCGGGCAACTAAATTCTTGAATAAAAGGCTCGTGAAATTGGGGCCTACCTGATAATGCAGACCGGGTTTGAGCCTCCAACCGGGTCCCACTTCATCCATCGTGATGCAAAGGTTCGATCCGCAGTCCTGCATCAATAAAGTCTTGGGTTTGTCCAGAAGACACGCCCTTCGCTTGTGCTCACTCTTCGTTAGGCCTGCGGAGGAGGGGTAGACAAGTTACGAGCAATAAAAACACCCATTATGTTCTAACATTTGGGTTAGAGAGCTCACTATATTACGGGAATAAATAAACCACTCGGTGTACCATATACAATTGACTTTGCAAACGCCGAATTTGGTAGCACAAAATAAGAGGATTTTTTTTAACTGTCGGCGTACCATCTGCGCTCTAATTTGACGCGATAAAGTGTCAGATAACATCTGTTATGTTGAGTCGGACGGTAGCGTTGTATAAATCGGGCTTGATGTGATCTGAGTCTTTAGGTTCACTCGATTAAGGTTCCTCTCAACTTATCTGAGTGAAGCGGTGTCTGTTGCTACAGCTTTTCGCTTGAGTACAGTCCCCTGCGTCCATTATTTAGTCCACGTCAAAAAATTTCAACAAAAGTTCGAATTTCAAAGATATTTTCGGTGCGTCTATTTGTCGGTCGTGGCAAAGGAAATTTATTATAGAGAGCGAGCTAATTAGGGGATCACGGCCATATTTGTATATCAAGTCTAATATATTTAAATTAGTCTCTTTTTAGACATAAATTGGTTAAGGACTGATTTAGAACTACAGTCAACAAACAACAGATGTGAGATTTTACTCAGTGATTTCCAAGCCGCGGGTTGTTTGGAGTAATTTCAGCCACAGCATTAAATTGGAGGGGGCAAATGTGAAAGTGTTAGGGAGAATGCAGAACTTTATTATTAATTATTATTATACCCACAGTACTTTTGCTGATTTAAGCATTAATGAACAATTTACCATATGAGATTCATAGTGAGTGAGGAAACATTACGGCCGAGAACTATTCAACAATTTGCCATAGGAAACTTAATTTAATTGGACATTACGATCAAAGAATCAAAGGACAGCAAGTTCTACCGGCAAGGTTTGAAGGAATCTCCAAGTTCGACTTAAATATAATCATCAAGGCCTCTGACACTTCCTCCCCCCAGCCCCTCCAATATGCCCTTTCCAGCAGCACAACGCTACCTATCCATCTTTTTGTTCACCCCAAATTGGTCCTTCAAAGCCCCCGCCCCAAAGACAATGTCATCCATTTGCTCCTCCGTCAGTCTCTTTACTCTCAAACACCCATAAAATCATTTTACGCGGTCTTCTAACCTTCCCCACACCATCAAACCTGTATGTCCTACACCCGTCCTTCACAAGGGTTGACTAGTGTAGAAGACTGTTATACCTGAAACCTGGAGATGTGCCACACCAGGGACATAAACGAGATTGAGTCAAACTTGGCTTTATTCTTTCTAGGAAACTTTACTTTACAAAGCCTCTTCTCGTATTTTTTGTTTGGGAGGGGGGTGCTAGCAAATTTCGCAGGGTGGTCGTCTGCGAGCTTTCTTCCATTTAGCCCTCCATGGTCGGGGAGGGGAGGTATGGGGTGGTTCACTCATAATTCTATGTTCCACCCTTTTTGCTGCCCCCCCTACCCATCTTTCTTCTCTATATCCACGATTTTACGCACCCACAAGTGGGTATACCATGGGCCCCCTTTGTTGGGCTGACATTTGGAAGAGCGTGTGTGTTCTCCCAGCCCCACTGCCTCCAGCAGGATCTTCGGGTATATTTTTTCCATCCATTTTCACTTTATTTAGCTTCGCCGCTTTCTTTACAGATCTCTCCTGACAAACCTTCTGCCTGATAAGACCTCAGTGCTATTGCCCTTTAAATTAGAAGAAAAATCTATATATTCCATTCATAAATGTACTCTCATCCAATATTCGTTCACTCCGTACCACCTCAAAACATAATCTTTTTTAACTATCCAGATACGATTTCCTATAGATTTCCTCTTCTCATCTAAATATTCCATATCAAATGTATTTCTAAAGACTATATTGACAGTCACACTACTATTCTCGCTTGCTCAGTTCCATAGTCAAAAAATGTTCAATAACCTGCATAATGAAAGGTCACAAGCCACCATACTTAAAAATTCACCTCTTTCCATATTCGAGGATAAAAGTGAGCGAGAGAAAAGAAATGATCTGGCTACTCACAGGCGAGCGAAGCGGCTGTATCCTGTATCACGTGAACAGCCACGAGAAGTTCTCCACCCGGTGTTGGTGGAGGGGCAGCAACCACAACTCGTAATTGCTTTACGGCAGCGTTTTGAGCTGCACTTTCTCCAATCAGAACAAATTGTTGAAGATTGTCCGTCAGTAAATGGACCTGTGAAAAGAAACTGACTTTAAAGGCCTATTCAAGTAAAAATATTCTCGATTGTTTGAAAGACACAACCTAAGGTTATTTCGAAAGGTTGGTCGAAATCGAACATTTATGGTTTAATTCTCAATATTCTAAAAATAATTTAAGCAATAGACGCCATCTCCAAATTGAATATGGAAATTTTTCAAAAAGAAATTTCACTTGAACTTCGTGTTTTGAGAAAAATAGAGTCAAATGGTTGAAAAACAAAATCCAAAAGTTTTCAAAAACTAAATGGCCCTGGTTTAATTATTGACTTTACAGAAATGTATATGAATACTGGACACACATTCAGGGGTCTCCTGAAGGTTATTAATCTCCAGAAGAAATTATATCGCGGATGAACCTCTTGTGGTCAGAGTTTCCATCCATGTTTAGAAAATCCTTGTAGCTTAAAATTCCTACTTGAGAGCCATCTAGCTGGGTGTAGACAGGGGTATCGACGCGTTCTTCTCCAAGGGTGATGATTCTCTCCCATGGAGAATCGAATCCTTTTGTAGATCCTCTTCCCATGAGGTGGAGTTTCCAGGCAGCGTGCTGCAAGGACCCGCTGTGTTCGAAAGACAGGATGGCCGGCTTCTTCAGTGTGATTTCGTTGGGGCCGCAGCAAACGACGGGGCTCAGGAGGGTCTGCGGGATGAGAGGAGAGGAGGAGGTGGATGAAAACATTATTTCTACCATGCAAGGAAAGAAACACCGAAAGAGGCTCCTTTTGAAAAAGATAGTTGCGGAATGGTTAAGTAAGGAGAAGGGAAAATGCAAGAATGGGCTTTGAATCTTTTAAATAGGATTTAAATATTTTGAAAAATCTTCAAAAGTTTTAAATGTCATTAAAATGTCTTCGAATATCTTTTAAATATGATTTAAAAATGTCTATCTATCTATTGATCTGTAATATGTCTTCAAAATATATTTTAAATCACATTAAAATATCAATTTAATATTTTAAAACGAATTGAATATCATTCAAATATTGTTAAAATATTTTAAATATCTCTAAATTATTTTTAAATGCTTTGAATAGCTTTAAAATGTCATATAAATATCCTTTAAATATTTTCGAATGTATTCAAATATCTATGAAATGTCATTTAAATATATTTTATATATCTTTTAATAGCTTTTAAATAATCTGTAAAACTTTTAAATGTAACTTTAATCTTTTAAATATTTTGTAATCTTTTAAATATGTAATGATATTTATAAAATGCTTTACAATGTTTTAGATATCTTTGAATATCTTTGAAATATCCTTCGAAGACCCCGTTTAAAAACTTGTAAGAAATATTAAGAAAATAAAATTAAAATTAATAATGCTGCCACAGCTGTGGACTTCAATAGCACATGCATACAAGATGGCCTTTTACATATATATATATATATATATATATATATATATATATATATATATATATATATATATATATATATATATATATATATATATATTCATTTGAATACCATTTAAATATCAATTTAATAATTTAAAATCAAATCGAATATCATTCAAATGTCATCTAAATATATATTAAATATCTCTTAAATGTGTTTAAGTGCCGTTAAATATCTTGAAATATCATATAGATATCCTTTAAATATTTTTAAATATATTTGAATATCTTTTAAATGTCATTTAAATATATTTTAAATAACTTTTAATAAATTTTAAACTGCCTAGAACTTTTAATTTCTGTTATTCTTTTAAATATCTTTTGAGTATCCTTTAAATAGCTATTGATATTTAAAATATTTCACAATGAATATTTTCTAAATTATCATATTAATTTCAAGCAGGACTCCATCCTGCCACTAACCATGTCCAAACTTGCTCAAATAGATTTGCTCAAATAGAATGCATTGTTTCTCGAGTTGCGAAACTGGTCCAGTGTAAACCTTTTCAATGTCGTTAACTTGGCTCAAAAGGGGAAAAATCTCTTTTCCCTTGCGTAAAACCATTTCTCTCTCGGATCTACACGAATGAAGGGAATCTTTGAAAAATCGCGTCAAATGTCATTTCCTCCCTTCTTTCACAACATTTCCTCATCACTCTGTTACCATGCCAACAAGAAATACAGATCGGCCAATTTGCACATACACGCACACGTACACACCATTGACCTATTTTGACCGTATCAATATTGAATTCTGCATCCAATTTGTGCGCATGTCATCGGAGTGTGGTAGAAGTGTGAAGTCTTGAGAAAGAAACTCTAGGTATCCCCATGACAACTTACAACCAGCAACGAAGGCGTGACTGACGACGGCGAGACTAAACTGAATGGCCTTGGCAACGTTTCTTATCGAGGATGTTAATTTTAATAAGCTAATTAAAGACCATAATTTAATTAAATCATATTAAAAACATATTAACATCCACTACCTCTGATTACTTTATATATATATATATATATATATATATATATATATATATATATATATATATATATATATATATATGCAATTTTAGAGGGTGGTAACAACCACCACAGGGCTTTCGCCATACTTAACTTCTGCCTTTCAAAAAACATTTTTGAAGAACAGAAATAAGAAAGATGCAGAGACCTTGATTTGCAGACTATATAGTAAAAGAGAGAGAAAAATTTGACTTAAATGATCAATACTTCCAAAAACCGGAATTTTTCTTGGGAGGCAAGAGAAAGGAACATTGGAAAACAGGGATATCGAGGAAAGCAAAGGCCGGCACAATGAAGGCAATCCATACTGAGGAGACAGAAATAAGTCCAGGGGGAAAATGAATTATCATGATAGCCTTGATAATTCATTTTTTTCCAAGGATTAAAACTATATCTAAGAAAATGAAAACCCGCAAAAGCATCTTGATTTGCTGTATAAGCAGTGTTCACCATTATCATAATTTTCATTAAGACTTCAGTCACAGGGGAATGTCTAGGGCTGAGTGAATGTATGAGGCTACTAAAAAGCAGAGAAACACGACAGGCAACACCGCAGGGGCAAGAAGAGTTGCCCTCTTGTAAGCTAGATAGTCTAAAGTAGTCTTCTCCCTCGTATAATTTGGCTAAGAAACTTTCACTCATTTTCACTTCTTCTAACTTTACCATTTTACTCAGCGGTCTTCAAAATGTGGTAATAAAAACAAATTCAACCGTGTTATTAAAAATGAGGACGATATTTGAGTATGGACGGTTGTTTTTAGGTCTAGATCAGCCTAAATCATTATTCTTTTCTGTTGAACTTCCAGTATTTCGAATTCGTTTTTATACGTTCTGTTTAATCTGAGTTTTCTTCATTCACTTATGACAGCTTCATAGAATTTGATTTTATAGAGCACCCCTTCCCCTCTCTCGAGTATAAATAAACAGCCAATTAAAATGGGGAGTGTGGCTACAATTTGTGAAGTGCCTAATATATGAATCCGTACAGGATTCTCGGGTACAAAAGAATTGGTAATTCATTTGTCATTGATGAAACACTTCTTTCCAAATCAAGGAGTAATTTGAATGGAGCCGGTGATGCTCCTCTCATTTCTTTTATTATGTATATTTCTTTGAATTTCTGTGTTCCTCTCTCGCCTGTATAGGCTCAACAAAGGATCAAAGATAGCTTTAAACTTTCTTAAAATAAATAAGAACTGGGATTTCCTGAGCATAAGAATTGGCTTCCTACTAAATGATTGCGTTGGCTACATACTTTTTCAGGAGAAGTTTGACAAGAGCAAACGAAGCAGCTTCTTAGTAAGAGCTTTACTCTGATTTTTAAGTTGTCCTCACTTCTAAGATCCGCGTTAGATTTATAATTATTGGCTATTTATTTGTACTTGCGACGCTACAAAATCAAATTCTCTGAAGCTGTCATAAGTGAATGAAGACAAACTCAGATTAAACAGAACAAATGAAAGACTTCTGTTCATTCTCAATAAAAACTGATGCGAAAAACTGGAAGTTCAAGAGAAAGGAATATTACATTAATATTATTAGTGACTTGGTAATAATAAAAAGCATAAATTAATTAAATTTCAGAATTTTCATCCTTAAAATGAAATTCACTTCTACATGGTAATATATAATAATATTATCATTATTAAGGCCTATTATGAAACCATATTTTTTTAAAAAATTAAATAAAACTCCTACGCACATTTTATAAGAATTATAAATTTAACAATAGTTAAATTGGGTTTTATTTAAATTAAGGTAATATTTTCTCCACCACACTACTCCATCCCATTCCACTACTAAATGCAAATTTAGGCTCAATTAATTGTTGCCCTACATCATTGTCTCCAACGACAATTCCTCGACTTTAAACACTTCCACATTAATTCTATATTTCACCCCTCACACGCGTGCATAATACAACCCCACACCATGCCACCACCACCCTTCGTAGCAACAACCCCACAGGGAATACACCCCCTCCAAAATACCGTGAACGAGAGACAAGCTGTCAGAACTAGGGTGAAGTGAGTATTCGACCCGCTCTTACAGCTATTTCTTCTCCAATTAGGCGAGGGGTGGAGAAGGTGGGAGTGGAGCTAATAAGGGTGTAAGAGAAATTTTGATTGATTTTATCAAGGGAGTAAGTTTGAAAGGGGAGATGGAAAGGAGGGGAGGTAATGTCGCCAGCCTCTTATTACCCGTCGGAACAACAGAAAATCGATCGAGTGTGAGAGAGAGACAAGTCTTACCCCTCCCTAAGATGGAAGGGTGAGGAGTAGTTGGTGCCATAATGTCAGGTAGCAGGCGTCCTCAATGCGTTTGGCCCCTTCTGTCAAGTTAATAGCGAGTAGAAGAAAAATAGTAGAAAAGGGAAATTACTTTCATTAATGCATGCGTTGAAATTTGGGTGGAAAAATAGTGGTATGCAAACGGGATTTATGTTTAGAGAGTGGGAGGTGATGGATAGTGCGGTTTGTTGACATTTCTTTAGCTACTTATCTAATATAATAATTCCATATTTTTTAAACAAGCTGCAGTGATGCAGTTATGACATGCGGTTATAATACTAATCTCTCGCACTATTCAGTGTGCATTGAGTGCGCTGGGGGACGGTCTTCATCCTCACCAAGCAAGGGAATGAAGAGCGTCCCCCGGCCCGCACAATGCAGAGAGAATGGGGAGAAAATAAATTGCTCTTATAACCACAATAAATAATATAAACATTTCATCGAGAAGAAAGATGGAGTACTGCACTATTAAACACATTACGCTTCATCAGTATAAATAGTGAATTAATATATTATTATTTGTACTTTGACAGTTATTTGCATAATAAGGAATCGTTAGTACAAAGAAATATGAATAAGAAGGTAATCAAGACCAGCTCTTTATTTTACCAAGTCATTTTAAACAAATAAAAAAAATCCACGTAAATATATGTAGAGATCAACTTTAAAACAACAATAATTTATTATCATTCAAATATTAAGTTGTTTAAATTGTTTCAAATTTTCTTCCAAGCTGTTAAAAGATGACACTAGTAATACAAATTACCTATTAAGCTGCAGTAGTACCGAGGACTATTTTTACGCAAGAGAAGTTGTTTCGATCCACATAAACTGTGTGAAAGACAACGTTTGTAACGTGCGGATATTGCTTTAGATCTAATGGCTTGAAATGCCTTCCAGGCATTTCTGTAAAGTGGATTCTTAAATGGCAAAAAAAAACAACACAATGACTTGATTGCCAGCCCCCCCCAAAAAAACATTCCTATTTCTAGTCGTATTCTCAGACGAGGTCAGCAATTGCAAAGTTTAAATGAACACAAAGGTCATACATTGTTCAACCGAAAAGGTTCGCCCACACGTTTGACCCAAGAAAAAAAGTAATGCATTAGTTTGGAAATTTCTTCCCAGTCTTTATTCATCGGACCATTCACTACGTGATAACCATTTATTTAAGTCATTAAAAGATCACCTCAATGGTAAAGTTTACTGGGAATGAATGGCAAACTTTTTATTTCATCAAAACCAAATGAATTCTTCAAGAAATAATAAATGATGCGAGAACTGACAAGAAATAATAAGGAATGGTTTTTCTTTGTTCAATAAAGACGATTTTGCTTTTCTTTTACAAAAACGACATTAAATTCTTGACAACCTAATATTTACAGGTGAAAGTAAGTTTTACTTTAATAAGTAAGATTCGGAAATTCAAATAATGTTAGTATTATCTTGACAATAATAAGGATAATCGCAATTATTACTTAAATATATTAGTCATAAATTTCCTAAATAAATAGCCGTTTCTTTTTTAAAGGAATGCTTTTATTTTCTTTCTTATTCCCTATTTCTTCAAGTTAGATATTTCGTTGTTAAATACTGGTTCAAGGAGTTGTTTACTCAAATTACTACATGCGCCGAATGGTAATTTCAACTTAATAGGCATCGGTAATAGTGAATTTTATTGCCCTCTGAGACATCCGTAAACGAAGTTAATGGTGATTTATTACTTATTTAAGTTGCCCCTCTCTAAGGTCCGGTGCAGGGGCCAGCTGGGACGATGAACTTCGCCGACCGAACGGCTTCTCTCAAGGATTGTCGAGTATGTTGTGAATGTGTTGAGCTGAGTATGGTTCCTGGTAGTAGCGAGTCCCTATCTATGTTGAGTTCGTGGTAGTGCCAGTCTATTTCTGTGTTGAGCTGTGTGTGGTTCCTAGAGAGGTAAGTCCAAATGTCTGTGTTGGATGGACTTATAAATAGGGCAAAGAGAAAATGGTATGAATTTAGCCATAGCAAAACAAGCACATGGCTAAACGGGAGCACAGAGCACTGCTGCACATCTCACCGGGGCAGATCAACTTGTTGTTTTTTTATATATATATAACCGATTATACTCTTATGGCTTCCTCAATTAAGTTTGAGATGTAAAGAGAAACGTCTATTTTGAGATAATTTTGACTGTTCTAAGACGTTTCCACGAGAAAACAAATTAAAAGCCGCTCTTGAAATTCCTCAATATCCGTCATGAGGGTGTTTTTATAGGTTTTCACGTATCTCGTAAATAGCCCTTTCCTACCCATTCTTGATTCGTAAATGTAATCTAGAAACCGTTTTATCTTCGTTATTTAATCTTGCACCAATTAGCGTGTCCGCTCTTTCTAAATAACTCTAGCAGTTAAAGAGTTGACATTATTTACTTTCCTCGTTTGTTTTTGTTTTCATGCTGTTGTCACTCTTCGGTCTTTGCTAAAGGGATGGTTTCCTATAAGACCTCTGCCATGTTTTGTTGATTCCAGGCTCTAGGGGTTGAAAATTTCTGTGTAACATATTGTGATTGGAAGATATGAGAGAAATTTAATATCTTTGTGCAAATGAGAGATGTGGGAAATAAGTGTAAGACTATAATTAAATAAATGGCAAAATAAGAACCCTTAAATAATTCGATCCACTTTTTTACATGTTTATCGCAAAGACAATATTAGTTATTCCCACAAAAATATTAAGTTTTCAGAGAAGTAAATGTTGCATTTACAAGACAAATGCAGCTTATAACTGCTTAAAAATATCTGTATTAATAGCTTGGCCTTTATTAAGCTAAAAAATACCAGTCATGAAACTGCATAAATACAAATAAACAGGAAAATTCCGCATGTATTGTATCTGAGTGCTAACTGAAATATGTGAAGGTGGAGTGAATGTTGCAAAATAAATGTTCAGCAAAATTTGCCTATTAGTAATTCAATAACTATCTTTTTCGAGTATAAACTCATCTATGCAAAATTTATTAAGCGTTCTTACATTGTGCCGACGTTATTCTGCTTATATAGGATCCTATAATTCCGATCATTTTGCTATCATTTAACATTTTTTTTGGCGGGGGCTGCATTGCAACATAAGGTTCTCATCAGGAAAATAACTCGACCAAGAATAAATACATGTTACTACTCTTTTTCTCCTGCAGTGGCAGGGGCCTCCACCCCATCAACCAGCTTTTCTCCGCAAGATGACAAAGTGAGAATAAGGAAAAATTGTCTTCCAAGGATAAAAGTAGTTTTTAAATCAAACAGTTTAACAAAACTATTACACATGTCACTAAAGCATCTGAATCCAATCGTTTATTGTTCCGAAACACTAAACAAGAAGACCATTACATATCAACATTATGTCGTCATGGCACCCAAATCCTAATCATTCATATTTTCTGATTTCAGTAAAATGTATACCAACATATATGCTGAGTGACTGAGTATACCAACACATATGCTAGGTGATTGGGTACGTGTGTCTAATGTATAATAAGCACGGAGAGAATCTTGTCCCACCCTAAAAATTATACTGCGCCCAAAGACAAATGACTCCTAGTATGTAGCAAAGTAGAAAGGTTATAGTAGGAGGAGCCAAAACTGTAGATTATTTCGCGTGCTAGAAACTAGGAAAGTTTGCAAACCTGCTGAACCTTATTTGCCTTTTCTTAAGTGAGCAATAAGACAATGCGTATGGAGGTAGCGCGAGTATTGAAGAATACCATACATTTACCATATTTAAAGAAAGCTTCATCTATCAGCCAACAATTCTTTTGTAATTATTCCTTTTATCGTAGGATTTATCATCATTATTCATCCATACCAAAAGCACGATCATTAACATTATCATCAGTATCCTCATCATGATCATTATTAATATCACCATGACTATCATCATTAGCAGCAGTATTATCATCGATATGAGCATGATATTCACCATCAAAATTAACAGTATCATCGTAAATGTGCTCCATTTTCATAGGAAGCAAAATTAACCCATTATTATTAATGCAATAAAGCAGCGATTATTTAATCAGTGCTAAATCTCAAAAGCAGAAAATTAACAGTGTTTAATGAAACAATAATAAATTTATAATGCCTATAAAAAATGATAAACTAATGACATGAACTCACTTTCAGCAGTGTTACGCACGAATATATATATATATATATATATATATATATATATATATATATATATATATATATATATATATGTGTGTGTGTGTGTGTAAAACTCCCAAAGTATCGTGTGAGGCAATAAATGCAACAAAGCCCACAGGCAAAAATAATACGAGGACTCCAAGTACTTTTGAAAGTACTTGGAATCCTCGTATTATTTTTCCCTGCGGGCTTCGTTGCATATATATATATATATATATATATATATATATATATATATATATATGTATATATATATATATATATATATATATATATATATATATATATATATATATATATATATATATATATATATATATATATATATATGGGGAGTTAGAAAGAAATTAATGTCCTATTTTCTAAAATAAAATTTTCGATAATATTTATTAAATTAGTGTCTCCCGGTGGTTATCGTTTAGGAATGCTACGTTGAGTACTGTTGAGTACTGTAAACCCTTTCTTTTAGATTACACAAAAAAATATCACATTAGGTCTGTTTTACTCTTATGAGTTTCATAAAGATGCTAATGCAAGTAAGGCGGCAAAATCCATTTACAGCACTTATGAGGATGAAGCAGGAAATAAAAGAAATTGTAAGAAGTGGTTTTCACGTTTCCAAAATGGGAATTTCGATTTAAAAGAGGGACGAAAAGAAGTTCGTCCCAAAGAGCTTTATTCCGAAGAGTTTGAAGCCGTTTTGAGAACAAATCCTGCTACAACTTCCTGGTAACTCGCAGAACCTAAAGAATTTTACAAGCGTGACATTTATAATTTGTTAACAGATGGAATGAGGTTCTATAAGCAGAGGAGGTTATGTTTATGATTACATATTTCCATAATCATTATATATATGTTTAATAAAATGATAAAAGTGAATTCATGTCATTAATTCTACATATTTCATTTATTTTGCATTAGTAATTTATTATTTTGCGTCATCATTGTTTCATTAATCACTGCTTTATTTAATTTATATTTAATTAATTATGCTTTCTATGTAAATAGAGCACATTTCACCCTATATACTCACTGGATTATTAAGTGGATGCAAGATGTGTCATCATTATCTGGTCTCTTTAACTAACGAGCTCCTTCTAAGTTGATTCATTTTATTCAAATTATATTTTTTTATTTAATTTCTTTTGTTTAGTCAGCAGTCGCCCTCTCCCGAACAAGACCTTTCACTATTGCTCGAGTTTGCCCCGCCTCTGATAGCGGGCGAATATTTTCGATTTTAAAATCTTCGAGCATAACTGATCGATTGGCTTAAGACCTGACTAAACCCACTCTCTATCCTATAATATGCCCTAGTGGGTTAAACTTAAACCCCAGGTTAAATAAGTATATATGCTCCAAATTTCTTTGTAAACATTAGCTAGTGCTTGGAGTCTATTTATTTTGGGGGAGAAGTTTGATCAAGAACTTAAGTCCCAAACATTCATTCCGTTTAGGTTCCGTTTCACTTCGTACTGAGAACACTGGTGAGAGCAGTGTTTTCCTCTGCCTGACGACCAGTTGTGGAATCGATCCGGTCACATAACAGACGAGGACTGGATTATGTCCCACCCTTGCTAAGGAGAAATTGTCTCTGGAAGTAAGACTCCCGCGGGTGCCAGCACTGCTGAATCCACCCGTTTTATAAAATAAAATGTTTTATGTAAACAAAGAGAACATCTTTAAAAGGTGGAAATCTGTTAATGATTAATAATAACCTTTGCACAATGACGTCACAACTTGAATGCACAACCACGTAATAAAACATGGACCTGTATGCCCACGCTGGCCTGATAAATAATGTTTGTAACAACAGGGAAATTTGGCGGCCTATATTTTTAGATCTCTCATTAATTGTTGATTACAGCTACGCTCACAAATTGTGAGTGGTAAAGATATCTCCTCTACACGTACACTTTGTGACTATTTGTCGGTATTTTTATTGCCTAAAATTTACATGTAAACCAACGAGTTGTATATCAGCCCGAAGTTATGTGAAGAGAGTTCTGTAAAAAATAAGTGCGGGAAGTGAAATTGTGTGAAGGATGCATGACAGCAAACCTTCGTGTATGTATTGGACTGGGAGGGCAAGCAATCTGCAGACGTCCCGCGCAGCATAGATTCCCATGCTAACCTTTATATCCAGGGCAATCGGTAGCTATTATGCTCAGAGGCCAAAAGAATGTAATAAAAAAACAGCTTCTTTACACCCACACTAATACACACTCTCGCTGAGGTATGGTTATCTGGGACATTTAGGTGGCATTTTTTAAGGTGAGGAAGGGTTTCAACACCGCGGAAAAGATGAATTGATTATGCGAGTGGATGATGACAAAGAATAGAAGAGTTTTGAAAGGGGGCATACTCGGGGCTCCCTCTGCTGTGGGAGGAATATTCACTCGGCGAGATGCTGCTACAGCGCATAGCACCTCATCAGCCCTGGGATGAACTCAGACCGAAGAAGATACTGCAGCACATTATTACCCCATCTTTATGAAAAACCAATAGGGCGGTTAAAGGGATGAGCAGTCTTGTGCTTAATAAAAACATAAAGAGTTGGGACTGAGGGGTGTAGTTTTACTGGCGTTGATATGCACCGACCATCCAACTTGAGAAAGCGGTTATAGTTAAAAATGTAAAATAAGTAAAATCCATTGAATTTGCTGCCAGGTTTGAGATTTTTGTAGATGATGAAGATAAATTACCTATTTAATTGTGTATACATGTTTGTGTACGTGTATGTTTAGGTATTTTTGTAGTCCATCTATAAAAAATAAAGCGTACTATTTCTCGATATAGAAATCAAATATTAAATAGAAAAATATGTAAGCCAATTATAGAATATCTTTAAAATTCCCTAACGTACAATACACTACGTGATTGAAGTGTAGTGCAATTGTAGAGTAAAATGGATCTGTAATACATTTAGCTACACTTCCACTAATTGGAAATCCGTGCAGTCAATGGAAAAAAATATAATGCAATTCACTCGAGGGAAAAAAATCGCAACTATTTGAATGGATTTCTGTAATAAAGTTCTGGCGAAACATGTAGTGGACATGATTGAAATTCAAGCCAACATTGATCCTAGGTACAAAAGAAATTTTACTGGAGCCACTCATAAATACACCAGCAATCGTTGAATAGGAAGAATGGAGAGAAAATTCAAATAACTTCTCTCCGTAATTGGTTTCCATTCACAAATGGGGGTACCGAAATGATGTTTTTTTTGTCGCCCATACTGTTTATTGGCAGGTACAAGTGGTTCTTTAATTTTCAGAAGGTTCTAGTGATTGACTCGAAGTAACTTCGTGTATTTAGGAGGGATAGTTTATTTTTTGTTTCGTTTTTTTATCTTGATGCTTATCGTTCTTCTTCTATGTGATTGGTGAATGTGCAGCAGCTCTGTTGTATTTGTGTCAAGTATCGATCACCTGGTTACTTTGATTAAAAGTTTTGACAAGATTACTTTATCAATTACGTTGGTGTTTATTTGGGCAGATTCAAGAGGGTAACCAGATTTTAGTAAGATCAATTCACTTACATGATTACAGAAATTATAATCTATAACTGGTTATTTGTCACCTAAAAGGTCAAAGAATGATGAACATGATTGTCCATTTATTGTTCAAGTGTAATTTGTTGTGTTCAAGTTGTTCAAACTAATTGGTCAAGACAATAGAAAAATATATTCAAGTGAGTATTCCAATCTACCCTTATGTGGATTCCTGTTATGTATGGACAGCCATGTATGTATAAGAGGGGTAACCATATTATAGAAGTGTACAAATGATTAAATTTTGTATTTGCGAAGGCAGGAAAAATACTGATACCCACTTATGGCACACGCCGTAAAAGCAACTAAACTCGGATATGGGCAGCAAGAGTCTCAAGCTGTGCTCCCACGATGAGGGCAATGGGCGTGGATGTCGCATTCCATTTCCATTGAATTGGCAGTCTCATTGATTTATGTATGATGACTCCACATTATGAGAGAGCGGTTGATGATTATGGGTGGCAGCCCCGCAGGGCCATCACTATGCATTATACAATTTAAGTATATTCCGGAGAGGTGCGTCTTCTACCCATTATTATTGTGTCAAATGGTCAACTCTTTTTGACTCATCGGCTGCTGTACGGCCACACTGTCACCACCCCTGACATTTCCACTTCTCCCACAAAACCTCCTTCATAAAGTGTTCTTGCAGGAATGACTCGTTTTTTCTCATTTGAAAAAAAACCTAAAAAATAATGAAACATTTTCACTGAATCGTGAGACACGTTTTATAGCAATTCTGTAGTCATGCCAAATAACGAAGTGACAACTCTCAAACCACGTCAGCTCGTCAAGGGTGTAAGTGGAGTTGCCTAGATTTAATACGCTTCCGGTGTGTAGGTCCTTCATGTACGACATCTGCAACACGTGGAATAGAATGCCAGTGGTAGTTGTCAACAGTAGCAGTGTCGAACAGTTCAGGAGTCGACTCGATAACATATACTTTAGAACAGTGGTTCTCCACCTATGGGTCCCGAGCAAAAGGTGGGTAGCAGACGTTTTTGCGATGGGTTGCAGAGCCATTTGATTTATAAAGATTTTAGTGCTGTTTCAATAAATAAATTTAAAAATTTGTTAATCTGCTATTTTATTATGTTTCTAAGAAGTGTATATTATTACACTCTCTATTTTCGTTATATCTCGCGTTCCCTATTCCTCAAGAACGCTTCTCTACCCCCGAATTCTTCCCCAACTCATCCCTTACACTGGGATTGTACCGTGCAGTGTTGCCAATTTAGCCCCCTTTTTTTCCTACTAAAAATTGTATAAAAGTATTTACATAGGATTTCAAGTAAAACGATTAGGTTGGAAATAAAGTAATGGGGTTTTGAAAAGCAAGTTGCCCTCTGATCAAGTTCAAGCACTTTTTCAAGTTCTTGCTACAGTCTTATTTATGACAAATATGATTATAAATAATGATAAAGTACCTTTGTAACAAGTACAATATAATGTACTTCTTAGCCCTTTTGTATCAAGATTTGGCAACTCTGATTGCACGAGAATCTTAACGACAATGAGATCAGTTGAAATATAACCTTTGTTACGTCTGGTAGTTATGTTTTAAGATTCGCGATTGTACACTATTTTAGTTGATGAGTGGTATATAGGATTAGTTAAAATATAAGTGTCCTATATGATTAGTTCGTATAAAATTGTTCAAATTCAAGATCGTTTTGGAGCAAAGAAATAAGTTACACAATAAAACTTACGAATTACCCTTGTGCGTGACAAAGGCGCCAATCTTTCTTCTTTACGGTGTAATGCAGCGTTTTTTATATATGCAGTGCTTTATAATAGAAATATATCATAGTTTTAATAATATTATAAATACTTTTTTATTGCAGTGTGTTTCTTATTTTGAGTGTCTTAAATTTTACCTATGAAATCAAATTAAATAACAGGGATATTTATTATTTGATTCATCATAACCCTTATTTTGAAAATTAGTGCAGCAAAAAGGAAATATGGTGACGAATATTTAAAGTTTGTCTTCACGTCAATTGTTATTACTAGTGTAGAAAGACCTCAGAGTTTCATATGGGTGGAAGCTCGTTCAAATGAGTCAATGAAACCTAACAAACTCGAAAGGCATTTAATCACAAAACATGCTAATTTAAAAAACGAAAACATTGATTTATTTATAAAAAAGGCTGAAAATGTTAAAAGATCCAGCTTAGATTTAAGTGGGCCTCCCTAAAGTAAAACTCTCGCTGCACTAGAAGCTTCATATGTTGTTGCTCTGAAAGTAACAAAAGCCAAAAAGCCACACACAATTGCTGAAAACCTTATTTTTCCTAGCACCAAAGACATTGTTAGAATCATGCTAGGTGAAGACGCAGTGAAAAAGGTGCAACAATATCCTTATCTAATGATACCATAAGGCGCAGAATTACTGATATGTCTAATGACATTTTCACTTAAGTAATCGAGGAAATTAAAGTAAACCCTTACCGACTATTTAGCAACTAACTTGATGAGACAACAGATGTAAAGATTTTTTGTTTTGTAAAGCAGTAGAAAAAAACATGACCCAGGTGGACATTTTTGATTTAGTTGATAGTTTTTTTTAGGCAGCATTCGCTAGACTGGAAATATTTATGTGGAATTTTTACAAACGACGCTCCTGCCATGCTTGGATATAACTCAGGCTTTGTGGCAAAAGTTGAACAAGCTGCTCCACAAATAACTACAACTCATTGCATGATACATGGCCAAGTGTTAGCAACAAAAACTTTGTCATTGTCATTGAAAGCATTATTGCAACTAGTCATTAAAGGTGTCAACTTTATCAAGCCAAAGCCACTAAGTACGCGCCTTTTAAGACGCTTTGTGAAGAATTAGGGTCCCAGTATGATTGACTTTTATTTTATCCTGAAGTACGATAGCTTTCCAGAGGCTAAGTTTTAAGAAGAGTATTTGAATTAAAAAGTGAGCTTAAAATATTTTTTTCTTCTCATAACAAAAATTCATTTGAGTCACTCTTTAAAAATGTTGAAAATTTGCATAGATTGGCATATCTTGTAGATATCTTTGAACACCTCAATAATGTTAACGTATCTCTGCAAGGAAGTGGTTCTTCCATCATCTATTCACTTGACAAATGAATCATTTAAAATGAAATTAAAGCTTTGATACAAGAACATAGAAAAAAAATTGTACATGTTTCCAGCTCTCTGTGAAGCACTTGAAGAATGCATAGACGAAGGTGTTGAGAATGTTGATAAGTTGTATCACATTATAAAAGAGCATTTGGAAGATTTATTTCATGAAAGAGAAAATTATTTTCCGGCAAGAGAAAATGAAAAGGCAATGTTTGCCTTTGTGACAAATCCTTTTTCACAGGATACTACAAACGCTCCTGAAAATATCCAAGAAGAACTCATTCAAATGAGTAATAGTTTTGAGGCCAAAAGTGAATTTGCATCGCTTTCACTTAACCAATTTTGAATAAATCAACACATATCTTATCCAACATTATCAGACTTGGCGCTCAAAATACTACTTCCATTTCCCACAACATATTTGTGTGAATCTGCCTTTTTCCAACTTCTGGTCAAAAAAACTGAACCTTGAAGATGATTTTCGTTGTGCATTGTCATCACACAACCAAGAATAAAACTGCTAACTGAAAAAAAACAAGTTCAGCCGTCGCATTAATAGTAATGAACTGTATTTAAAATTTTATTTTTCAAATTTTTTTAATCTTAATAAATGGGTCGAAGTTAAGAATTCTCACAATAATGGCGTTGCCACCAGAAAAGGATAAGAACCACTGCTTTAGAACATAATGTGGTGCTAACCATTTTATAGAGCGTGCCAGTAGGGATAGATGAATTTAGATTATCGTAGGATAGTTAAGTTTCAGCTTTTAAGGAGAGCCTCGTCGGTATGGGCCATAAGGCCTATTAGGTACTTCTTTTCCATGTAACTTATAACTCTCGCTCTCTCTTTTACTCTCTAAAACTCTCACACCGACTCTATAACACACATACATACACACTCTCTCTCTCTCTCTCTCTCTCGTACAAAATCTGCGGAACGTGGAAATGCCTACCACCGCAAGTGGTGAACAGTTCGTCAGTCGAACAGTTCAAATCTCGACTAAACGAGATAATCCACAACTTGACATAGATGGTACCACCTTGATATACGAGGGGCGGTCAATAAGTTTTGCAATTCAGATATAAGGAAACGAGATATGAGGAAAAGTGTTTTATTATTTTTCAATATAACTTCAATGACCTTGCGCCACTTGGCCCTGAGGCTTCGAATTCCCGACAACCAGAAATCTCCCAATTGCTGTTCAATCCACTCCTGGACGGCGAGCTGGACATCTTCATCGTCCCCAAACCAGCATCCACGCAGTGCAGCGTTAAGCTGGCGGAATAAAAAGTATCCCTAGGGGCCACATCTGGACTGTAGGGGGATGGTTGAGCTCCTTGAATCCGCACTCGCATAGGGCAGCTTGTGCAACTCTGGTCTTGTGGACTTTGACGACTTCGAAGTCGATGATGGGGCGTGAGGTTTCTAGGGACCCAAAGGGCAGAGAGCTTGGTCATGGCCAAATTGTCGTGGATGATGTTGATAACACTTCCATGTGATATTCCAAGCTCTCACTCGATTTCTTCTACCTTCACTCGTCGATTTTTGAGGATCATCTTCTCCAAACTGGCCACATTGTCCTCGTTAGTCACGTCTGACGGGCGTCCTGGACGGGGGTCATCTTCAAGGGACTCACGACCATGGCGGAACTCCCTATTCCAGCGAGCAATAGTTGCATAGGAAGAGGCGGTGTCGGTGTAAACTGCAACCATTCGTTCATGGATCTCTTTTGCATTCTTGCCTTACTTAGTCAAAAATTTGATCACTGCGCGATGCTCAACCTTCTCCATTGTTGAAAAAATTGTGACTGACGATCTGAGATCAGCTACTGCTTCTTAAATAGACGAGGCAGGAGCGTGCGGCTGCAAGTCCTGACTTGTCATAACTTGTCCTAACCTCCCCACAAACAACCATCCCCCTTCCTCTGTTTTGCCCTACCGATTCGCAAAACTTATTGACCGCCCCCGCTAGATTAGAGTATGCGTATAGTTTAGAAGCAAGTAGATTGGTTTCAACAGTTTTATAAACAAGGTGACAAAAAGGTCGCGTGCTCTCACTTATTCTGAATTATGAGCTTTTTACCTTCAAAACTTTCAATAATTCCCTGACTAACTTTGGAAGGACTTTCGCAATTCTATGATCGAAACAACATAAGTGCTTCAAATTTCGTTAGAATCGGCCGAATAGTTATGATGTTATGGCCAAAACAAGGGCATTCCTGGGCTAACCTTGAGAGGAATTTTAAAATTATATCGTTCGAGAGAGAATGTCAAACAACTTTTTTGTTTCAAATTTAGTTAGAATCGGCCGAATAGTTACAATGCTATTACAACAGAAAAGCAAAACGGGGACCGATCGATATAGTGAGATGTTCAGTCGCTCACGACTAGACTTGCCTGCGACTAGACAAAGTCTGCTGACTAAAAGGTCGCGTGCCCGCACTTATTTTGATTTATGACCGCACCTAACATAATATAGCCTAGTCTAGTATAACATACCATACCCTATACTAAAATAACCTTGCATAGCTTAGCCTATTATAGCCTTGGTTAGCTAGCCCATTGTAGCCTAACATAGTATTACCTAGCATAGCCCTCCCTAGCCTATTATACTTTAGCTTACCATAGCATAGCATAGCCCTATCTAGCCTAGCATAGCATGACCTAGCCTAGCATTAGCTATCCTAGACAAGTATAGCCTATACTATCCTATTATACTCTAGTCAAACATAGCTTAGTATTGTCTAGCTTAACATATTATATGCTATCCTAGCATAGCATTTTATAGCTTAAATTAGCGTACTATATCTTACCCTTTGTACATTATATCTTAGCATAGCATAACCAAGCCTATAATAGCTTAGTCTAGTCTAGCAGAGTATCGGCCGAATAGTTATGATGTTATTGCCAGAACAAAATAATTCCCTGGCTAACTTTGGGGAGACTTTGACAATTATATCATTCGAAAGAGAAGGTAAAACAACATAAGGGTTTCAAATTTCGTTAGAATGGGCCAAATAATTATGATGTTATTACAAAAACAAAAAAAAGCAAAACGGGGACGAACCGACCGACATAGTAAGATGTAGAGTCGCTTGCGACCTGACTTGCACGTCACTAAAAACCTGAGTTTTGGGAGAAATCGGTATATAAAAGAATTTTATAGCTTGCCCTATTCCTGCCTCATTTTTTCTCTCGCAATAAGAAGAAATCAACCTAACCTAGCTAAAAATATCGAAGCCCGCATCGAAAAGACAATTAAAATAGCTTCAATCGCGTAAAATTAGAGTAATTCCTTTATGAATAGGCTAAAATGTCACGTCAAAACATTTAAACATGAGAGGGATAGACTTTAATTGGCAAAACATAGAAAAAACAAATATCAACTACTTTAAAAGAAAATATCTAATCCCGCATCGAAACCCCAATTAAAATGCCTTTATTCGTGTGGAATTAGAGAAATTCATATAGAAATAGGTCTGATGTGACGCAATGACCTAAAAAATTCATAGAAATTGACCTAATTCGTCTGAACGAACATGAACTTAACTGATTTGGGGAAACCTAGAAAAAAATCTACCTAACCTAGCTTAAAATATCGAACCTGCATCGAAAATGAAATTAAAATAGCTTCACTCGTGTGAAAGTAGAGCAATTTCTATAGGAGTAGGCTAATAAGTGACGACATAGCGGTCGAAACTCAAAGAAATAATCCTAAAATGGCCAAAAATTAAAGAACTAAACCGAAACTAGCTCACAATATCGAAGCCCATATCGATAAACCAATTAAAATAGATTTAATCGTATGAAATTCGCGATATTCCTATAGAAATATGCTAAAATGTGACGCCATAAAGTTGAAACGTGAAAGAAATGGACTGCAAATGGAGAAAAATACAATAACTAAACCTAAGTTAGCTATAAATATCGAAGCCCGCATCGAAAACACAATTAAAATAGCTTTAATCCTGTGCACCTAGAGCAATTCTTATATAAATAGGCTAAAGGAAAAAACGGATGGCACGCACGTAATGATATTGAGCTCGCTCACTCGAAAGACTTAGCCTACGCTACTTTCGCATTTTTCATCGCTGGAATCTGAGAGAAGAGAAGAACTCACCCTCTCTCAACCACCCTTATGTGCCCTACGGGGGCACATAAACAACTTTATGGCTGCCTAAACTCATCACCCCCCCCACTCCGTGTTCTGAGGCGTGGCCGTGTGTACTGCCATTCATAGCCTAGTTCGAACTATGCCTATCATTTGACAAGGCATAATTCGAGGCGATTAAGAAAGCAGGTTTGTGGACTAGCCCACTGTGGAACCTTTCGTCATAGGCACCCCGGACAAGAGGCGATGCTGCTACCGTTGGGGAAGAGTTATTTCTATCCCTAGCGGCCCAGCCAGGACCAAAGAGGGACACACAACCGTCTCTACGTATGCCGGACGTAGCATGGATAACCAAACCCCAGGAGGGGCAGCACCCCAGGTGGTTGTAGTTGATTCTATCACTACCCATCATCAAGTCCGCCATGAGTCATCCTCTTGGAAGACCTCCCCGGGTCCATCACCCCATCCATTCATCATTTTCACCCAGGCAGTTACACCGGCCACGACATATATTGTGTGGGGGGGGAGGAGGAATGCGAAGAGGGTGCCTCTTCGTATCCTCCCCGAGAATGAAAAGCTCACGCGTGAAAAGACACTACAAACAATCTATACTAAGATAGGAGTAATTTTACTCATGCTGAAAGAACAATACAACGGATATGTGGCACTTTGTGACACAGAGAAAGACCTGGACCTCCTCCTAGGTGAAGACACAGCGAAGAAATCAGCAAAAGTTGGTCTCGCCCCCCATGCACCCACAAACGTAACAACGAAAAGATCCGTCATATGCAGAAGGCTCGATCCGTGGATCGGCGCCTACTCAGCTACGGAAATAAAAGATGATATAAAAAAAGAACAAACTTGGCCAGAATTGAAGACATTGTGAGATTTTAAAATCAGAACGGCAAAGGACCTCAACACTTCTTCAAAATCCTTTTTCAAACCACGGAAATGGCAAAGAAAGCCGCAGAACACGGCCTGCTTGCCTTTTACACCAAGATATCCCCGGACTAAATCGAAAGAGAGACGTTTGTTTCGAATTAGGTTTGCTCAACTGCTACACCTTGGACCAGCAGGCAACCAAAGATTGCCAATTCAACGGAAAAACTTGCTCGGAATGCTCAAGTAAAGAACACCGGTGGGACGAATGCAGAACAACCAAAAAAAAGTGCCTGAACTGTGGAAACGGCCACAGGACACTTGCAATGCCATGCCTAAAAAAAACAAAAACAAATACTAAAAAAAAAGAAAACCGAATTATCGGAATAAAAAGAAGGATAAATAATACAACATTTGCAACCGCAACGGCAGGAGGACTAACGAGAGTGCCTACTTCACAAACCACCACCGTGAACATCCAGGGAAAATGCTGCCCGACCTCATCTTTTGCATTATGCACTCTCACTTCGTGAATATTGCAAAACCTGGATTATATGCTACCGAACTAAACATGATGCTTGAAAAGAAAGGCTTAAAGAAAATGTGGTTCCCCGAGAACCCATCCTCAAGCGAAATTTACAACATAAACATCAAACTAAACGAACTTGAAAAAAACACGAAAAACGAAGAATAAAATCAAATGAAGACCGTCCAGGAAACTGATTAGGGAATATCTGACGAAGAGATTGTAAAAGTAACCAAAGAGATTGCACCCAAACTCGAGAAAGAGAAACAAAAACAAAAACCTCAACCCAATCCCCAGGAACAAAATATTAGAATATACGGCTCCCATGCGAACCCCCTACCCAAAACCTGCAAACAAAAAGAAATAGTAGAATGATTGGTCAAAGGAAGGTATAAGTGGGATTATGAAGCAGATGCGGACCAGACAGAAGTCCACAATGTCCTCAAACATGGAATGATCTTAATTGCCCCTGGATAATGCAATAATATCTCATCTCCAACAAGAACCGAGAAAATTAAAGCAGGTAAAGAGACCAGGAATTAAATCAATCATGTTCACGTACAACGCAAACTAAAAATATTTACGCTAAACATGAACGGATGGATGACGAAGAAAATTATTTACTCAAATATAATTAGACAAGAAGACCCAGATATATTCATATTAACCGAACATGGTATTAACACCGAAGTCGAATCAATAGAAATACCAAATTATAGGATCATATCTGCCAACCATACCAAAACCAGATATGACGGTGTATTGATAGGGATAAAAACGGGGATTCACTACACTGAAATAAAACGATCTAGAGGAATCCTACCTGGCGATAAAAATTAAAATGACTATAGGCGATCTGCTAGTAGTCGGAGATTATTAGCCCCCAAGACGTTCGTATTTACCCATTCCAACCGTATTAAACTCTTTCACTGAGCAAGCTCTACAATTCTGACAGGAGATCTCAAAGAAATATAGTCCAAAGCAAAGGATCATACTTCCCAAAGTTCCTAACGAACAAATCCTCCACAACCCCAGATATAGTTCTCACCAACGCCAATTTTAACCTCAATCACCATACCGAGCCCGGGCTCGCAACCCCATCCGACCACCTTAGTATGGTCAAAATTATATCCACCTCTCTCATCCAAATTAAGATACCACAAAGGAAATCACTCAGCAGAACCAACTGGGACAAATATAAAGACTACTTAAACACCATAGATGCCAGAACCCTTAACAACCAACGTAATCGAAACCGAAATACAGAAGATAAGTGAAAAAATAATAGAAGCCGACGCAATGTATACACCTAAAATAAAATACAGAACCGTCCCTGCACCGAGAGGGGACAATGAAATTAAATGAAAAATTAAGAAATTTAAAATATTGACAAGAGAAATAACGGATCTGGGTAATACGATGGAAAAATATAAGAGGCTAAAAAACATCGGAACAGAAGATAATTGGAGATAATGATAAAAGAAAAAGCAATTCAAGTATGGAATAATATAATCAGAAAAATGGACATCAAAAGGGATCCAAAAATTTTGGACTGAATTTCGAAGACTGCGAAGAACCCAACCAAAAGAAATAGTAAAGACCAAAGTGCAGGAAAGGGAAGTGTAACAAAACGTAGAGCTGCAAGATCACTTCAGAAGGCACCGAGAAAGTTTTTTTTCTATTTCTCCAGAAGAGAACCTCGACTTCGATAGAGATTACGAAGACGAAATAGCTCAAACAATTGATAACCAACAAAACAACATCATCCATACGCACAAATTGACGAGGGAAACCTATCCGCTCGGAAGATGGAATACCCTTCACAATGGAAGAGTACTTGACATCAGTTAAGTTGTTTGAACAAAGGGCACCAGGATTAAGTGGCATAACGAAGGCGCACCTGTATAATGCACCAAATAATGTGCACGAAGCAATCTTAAGGATTTTCTTTGCCTTCAAGACGGCGGCAAAGATTATCTTACTGCCGAAACCGAGTAAACCAAAACACCAAATCGAAAGCTACCGTCCAATCTCACTACTTGAGTTTCTCGGAAAACTACTCAAAAGTCTCCTCAACGAAAGGGTAATAAAACACCTTGAAACAAATAACCTATATAACCCACAAGAGCACGGGTTCAGCAGCAAGAGAGGGGCGGAAACCGCGCTGGCAGTAATAACGGAAAAAAATTCTCATCGGAATAGCGCGGGGCAACAGAATGGACGTCATAATCCGCGACGTTGCCAAGCAAAAGTCAGTGCCCTCAACATGGAGACCAACCTAACCAAAATATTATGCCACTACCTGATAGGAAGAAAAGCCATTCTGCAATTAAATAGCCAAATGGGTGACGCATTCGCTCTACGGGCGGGGGTACCACAAGGAGGGTGTCTCTCCCTAACCCTATTTACCATATATACGCATGACCTACCTCAACCAAAAGATGAGTGTGCGATGTACATCCAATTAACCGGATGACATCATACAAATTATCTCAAGTAATAGACAAAACTCAAGATATATCGCCCAAAGGACAGCAAGGAAATTCAAAAACATAAACGATTTCGAAAAAGGAAACAAAATTTAAACAAAGACAAACAAATTCAGCATTATTCCAATTAATCGAATGAAAACTGCCACAAGTAGAGTCGAGGGGAAAGGATACCATTAAAACACGGAGGGGAGAGTCCTCGGAGTCAAGTTAACGAGGAATGGGTATGTCTCTTACCTGTCAAAAAAGGTAAATGAAGCAAAGGCAACAATGTCAACACTCCTACGATTTCATAACCTTCCAAGCAAGAATAAAAGAAAATGATATACAGCCCTCGTCCATCCTAGATTATTATATCCGACCATACCTACTCACATTCTGAGTAAAAATCAGATACGAAAGGCTCAAAGAGTACGAAAGTGGGCAACGAGATTCATTGAAAATAAAAGAAGACAGGACTGAATAACATCCGAGCTGCATAGAAGAACCGAACTTGAAACTATCAACACTGTACTCCACGAAAGAGCCAAAAACCTGTGCGTAAAGTTAAATGAAACTTTACCCCAGGAAGAACTAAACAAAATAGTCGTACCAAACAATGAAATCCGCCAGATAAAATACAGGAAGAGATTTGACGGAACCAAGAAGAATAATACAGCGTTGAATGTAAACCCAATCTATAAATAACACAAAGTGACCTACCGAACAAAAAACCACCGATATTGACAACCAACCAAGAATACGAACAGAAAAGAGTAATTAGAAATACAAAGAAGGAAATATAGAATATATAAATATAGGACTACAAAACCACTTAAAATTGTAAAAAAGCAAAAATAAATAAATAAATATAAAACAAAAAATAAAGAGCTCATAGCAGCAATTGATAACAAAGGCTCGAATGCTTAAATTATAAACCTAAAAAAAAAAATACAAAGCAAAATAAATACAATACGAAAGTGTTTACCAGGCAACCTGGCACAATTCACTATATCATTATCACCTTCACCGAATCATCGCCATATATCACCTGTCACTCATAAACATCTCATAAACACACACACCAGGCAAAATATCTCTACCTTTCTATCTCTCGCCTACACCTCCCCCTCTTATACTATCCCGATCCCGGATCGTCGGCCATTTTTTTTTCTTTGAGTATGTAAGTGCCCCCCCCTCCATTCCTGGGTTTGGGCGATTAAAACGAGAGCAGGAATTTGTAGGGTAATGTTCGTAATTATTTAGAAATGACTATGATCGGCTATTGTTATTTTATAAGGTTAGTTCATATATTTTGCTTAGTCACGTTGTTGGTTTTTTTTATTTGGGTATTTAATCGTTTTTCCGCTGGGTTTGGGATGTTAAAATAATTTCAGAGATTTGTAGACTAGTGTTCAAAATTATTTGGAAAATGCTATGATCGGTGATTAATATATTATAGGTTCTTTCCTTACTTTTTTTTTAGTTGCATTTGCTTTATCTGTATTTAATTGGGCACTTAATCCTTTTCCACCTAGGTTTGGGGTAGTAAAATAAATACAGAGATTTGAAAACTAATGTAGAAAATTATTTAGACACAGCTATGAGCGGCTTTCTATGGTTTTAGAGATTATTCCCTATTTTTTTGCTTAGTCATGTTTGTTTACATTGAGATGAGCGGCCCTTTTTTCCCTTTCGTGACGCACTTTTCGGCTAGTTCCACGTTTCCCCCAAGGGTTTTCACTGAAGAATTAGATGCATGGATGTTCCAGTTGATTTATTAGAGTGATATTCCGTACCTCGGACCGGCTATTAAAAAAAGAGTTATTACAGAAATCGGTAGCTAGAAAAAATTTATAGCTTGCCACTTTCCAGCCCCGTTTTTTTTGCGGTTCCGTTTTCTTTCAAGGCTCTGATGTGACGTCAAGACCTTAAAACATGGAAGAAATTTAAAGAAAGTAGGAGGAGTGGCAATTATTTCATTCGAAAGAGAATGTAAAACTAAATAAGTGTTTCAAATTTCGTTAGAATCGGCCTAATAGTTACAATATTATTACAAAAACCAAAAAAGCAAAATGGGGACCGACCGACCGACTGACATAGTGAGATGTAGAGTCGCTGGTGACTAGACTCGTATGCAACTAAAAATTCCTGATTGTGATCCTTTATCAGAGCACAATCAGGTATCTTTTCCGCCTTCTGGTCCCTAAAAGCGGGTGGGGGTGGTGGGTGTGGAGAGCCTTAATCTGTTCTACGCTTTCTCTTATGCTATAAGTTAGGGCCTTCCCAAAATACTACCTCCACGGTATGGTCAGCAATGTACTTTGAGGTAGCAATTTTCCTTGTGACTCCTTGTGACTTTCTCTCTAAAACTTTTTCTTTTTACACAACTCTATCAATCTCCCCAAAACCCTCACTATCTCTCTCTCCCTCCCCTCCCACTCCTCTCTCTTTCTCTCCTTCCATCCCTTTCACTTTCTTTTTATTTATTATTTTTTTCTCTATTCTCTCCCTCTTTCTTTCTTTCTTTCTTTTCTTTTCTCTCTTTCTCTATCTCTATTAATCTTTTCTCTCCTATTTTCTTATTATTTCTTTTTCTCGTTTTTCTCTCGTATTTCTCTCCTTTCTCTCTCTCTCAACAGTGAATCTGTTGACCAGTTCAAGTCAAGACTAGATAAAGTCTTGCGAAATCACCGTTAAGATCCTCGCGAGTAATCTTCAAGGTTGCCAACGGACACCTTCGAAGATTGCGCTAAAAGTACCCTCCTTGTATGGACTGTAAGGTCTTCTAGGGGAGTTATTTTTCTTGTAGCTCCTTGTAGCTCTCTCTCTCTCTCGTATCGGAAAACTGCAACCGGCCTATAATGCTAACTAATTAGCATTGTAGTTAGCCTAACCGCCTCAGGTCTAGCTTGGTAGATGAACGAGTTAAGGGAGAACAGACATAAGGGTCGAAACCAAAGTATTTTTATTGCTATAGCACAATTCGCGCTCTCTGAGATTTAAACCCTGCCTCGACGGGATTTAAACTGCGGTCCCAACTCCCGCAGTTTGACCTCTATGCTCTAATGGCTGTAGGATGATTTACGATTATTTATATATCTTCTATACATTTATAATTCCTCCTCCACCACCTTCCTCACAGATCTCTACTTACAAACTTTCGTTTTAAATTTCATTTAAAAAATCGCCCGGGTGACTTTCCTCACATCTATTCTCAACTACACCCAAGGAGATGCGTGAGATCTCTCGTCTGTGGACAGTAAAACCTGGATTAATCAGACCAGGGGTATCTTCTCTTTCACCTCCACCCCCATGAAGGGAGAGAGGAAACAACGTAATAAAAATGAAAAACTTTGATTAATTCAATTGTAAGCCCTCGCCCTTCTCACGGAAAACGAGCGTGCTGCAGAGCAGAAGGGAAGTACATAGACGTGGTACTGCGAGATGTACAGAAGGTCTTCGATGAGGTTTGGCTCAGAGGTCTATACTATGCACAAGATCTTAGACCTCCATCTCAATCCAATCGTGGAAAGGGACCTCTGTGATTACATCATAGATAGGAGAGCCCAGATAATGGTCAAGGACTAGAGACGACCTGACTTCGAACTCTAGGTGGGTATTCCACGAGGTAGCTGTCTGAGTCCATTGCTGTACCTCGTGACCACACTAGACTTGTCCATAGCAGTAGGGGAAAACGTGATATACTTGCAATTCTTAGAGGCAAGGGACATAGCTACCAAGATCAATATCATCTCACAGATACCAGAAAAAGAAAAAAAGACCCAACGCCAAATATTCCAGATCCTTCCAGTGAGCCGCCGGAAACTTGAGGACGTTATCGTCAATGACGAAATTGATCCATATACCAACGCGGGTAAAATCCTGGGAATAGGCGTCTCGGCAACAGGTTATAAGACGCCCATAAGCAACAGAATCCCCCAAGCCAAAGTAGAGCTAGCTTGTAGACTTTTACTGGTTCAAAAGCCTCTGCGCGAACAACATCAAGTAGATATACACTGCAATGGTACGCTCAACATTGGTATACTCGGCAGTGGTAACCTAGAGAGCAAGCTATACTTCTCTCAGTCTAATGCTACCCTTATAATAGCTGGCGCGCGCAAGAAGACAATATTCGTTAGAGAGAACTGCACTAAAGAGCAAGGCTAAAGCCATTGAATATGGAACTCCAGACGCTAAAGAGAAAAACTTAGGATCAAATACTCCCGATAATAGATAATAATACCGAAATTCCACAACCTAAACTGGATATCGTTAGCAAGAGGGCTTTATTTAGAAGCACAAGTAATTGCTCCCTGGAAGCCATGAATGCTATTTATAGCTAAACGAGACTACATAATAGGAAGATAGATTAATCAATATCTAGAAGTTACTCAATCAGAATTAACCAAAATAGATAAATAAAACGTCGTCGAGAAAAAGAAACTTAAAAACCAAAGGGGCGAATTGCTCACAACTAAGAAAAAAGATAATAAATAAAAAGAAAGCAAAAAATAGGTAACATGTTAGCAAAACCAAAATTGAATATCATGAAGGAGGAAAAATAATATATATATATATATATATATATATATATATATATATATATATATATATATATATATATATATATATATGAGAAAAAGAAAACAAAAACGAAACATATGATCGTCAAAACGATCAACTCAGCGACCAGTGGACTCAACTGCTGGGGCTGAAGGCAAATAGGAAAAATAAAATAAAAATAAAAGAAGACAAGAGATGCCCACTTTACCAGGGAAAAAATAACATTATTTTTTCGCCTTTATCAAATCTCTTACTCATTTGTTTCTTTTTTCATCAAGATTCAACTGTAGCGACGGGGATACTTAATGGCGTCGGAAGGGGGAAACGCTGCCCGGGAAGTGTCCTTGTAAACCCATATAAACAGGACGAAAGTGCGGCACAAAGACTTCTGGGCTTCTTCTTCGTCTTCTTACTCTTTTTCTTCTAAGAGATTTTGTTTTGTAAACGGGATATAACGAGGAACAAGGAAGCAAGTAAAAGCGTATACAGTGAGGAGCAAGTAGGGAAAGTAATAGGTGAAAAAACGAATAGCAAGGAGGAGGGTAAAAGGTGATACAACGAGGAAAAAGGAAGTGAGTATACGTGATAGAAAGAGAATCAAAGAAGCAGTAATAGGGGATCCCGCTAGGAACAAGGAGCTGAGTAATAGGGGACCCAACAAAGAGCAAGAAAGGGCGAAAGAGCGGATACAGCGAGGATCACGGAGGGGAATAATCGCGTCACCGCGGCATTTGATTGCTCGATTGGAAGGAAAAACAGATTGAGAAGGAAAGCGAGAAAGAAAAGAGATGTGAGTAATGAAAGTAATGAAGGAGCAATTAAAGGAAGATGCGAAGAAATGGGTCATAAGAAAGGGAAATGAAAGGAAGAAAGATAGGAAAGGAGAAGGAAATGTGGGATGAAAAGGTGATAAAAAGAGAGAAAGTAATGAGACCAGGAAGAAAGGAAATAAGAAAAGGTAAGAAGGAAAGAGTATGGTAAGAAAGACAACGAGTAAGAAATAGCGGAATGAAGAGAGGAAGGGAGAAAGGAAGAAAGAAACGAAATAGTTGAGAAAGAGAGGCAAGACCGTATTAAAAAGGCGCCGTTTCACTTCACGTTTGATTTTCCCCGTTTCCATCTAGGCATCCAGGAGATCCCGATTCTAACTACATTCTCTCCAATATGTATTAATTGTATGTCCGTCACTGTATCCTATACATATGAGTCAGAAATATTTAACCTCACCAAGGATCTCTCTTTCTTTATATCTCTCTCATTTTCTATCGAGTTACATGCCAGCCATCAATCGGGTGAAGACGTTGATCTGTCGCTCATCAACGATCTTTGTTCTCAAGTCGTCTTTATTACTCATGTCTACCTCTCTGTTGACATTTTAGCTTTTCCTTCTGTACTTCATTCTTTCGCTTCCCCTGCTATTTACGTCTCTTCCAGTTTTCCCTTTTTTCCTTATCAGGTGGATCATAAGTGATCCCTTTCCATTCTATTTCTATCAGCATCTTTGGGTTTTGCTCTGGATTTAGTCTGTAATTTATCATCATTGTCATCAAAAGCACGGGAAAAAATAAACATCGATAGGCCATCCTTGAACTTCCTTACACGCCTCCTCTAGATAAATTCCAGCTTGGTCATAATTCTTTTTCCCTTAAACGATTTGCTTTCATGGTAACAATGATCGTTGGGATTTAGGTTCCCTCTCCGATCGGCAAGAAGTGCCGACCACATTTATAATTAGTCTTCTCAACCGTCCGCCTTCTGTCGGCGGCGGCCGCCGGATGAACGCTATAAATTTCCGTTTCTTCTAATGTCAATTTTAATGGGTATTACGAATTGGGCTATGGTACACATATAGTTTCAACGAATTTTCCCTTATTTTGTTGCAGGAAATCGCATGTAAGTGTTGGAACATTAGGACTTGCTGTTAGCAGCATTTGTTTACGAACGCTTTTAATTAATTTAGTCTAATAGTTTGGTAAGTTCTCGCACTTGTATTAAAATTTTAAAAGTAATATTTGCATAACTTTGGAAGCGAATGATTTTCTTCATTTAAAGATATGGTTTGACATCTAAAGGAATAAACTACAACTTATTTACTGAAGTTTTCCAATGATACAGACTCACATGAATAAAATGCATTATTTTAGCTAACTCTGACCTAACAAATTAACTTGCATTGAAGTTGTCATCTTATTCCTCTATAGCACAGAAAAAAGACCCGTTTGAATAAGAACAGTGATAAACAAGAAGGTACAGAACTTCGCAAGAGAAATGATGAAACCCCTTAATAAATACCTTTTAAAAAGAAATATACCCCGGTTTAGCACCAAATACGAATTTCTTTACCGAATAACCGTATTAAAATGTCAGAGTTTAATTATATAATTTTAATTTATCGGACTCATAGGCAAAACCCTTCTCAAAAGGTTTGACTGATTAAATCTATCGTTCTAGTTTGCTACTCGTACCTTACCCCTTGCATTGAGCGAATTTTCTCTCAACCAACAACGATGTCGTGTTTAGGATTTCTTTCCTCCATCTTCTCTAGTTTTTTCTTGAGAAATATCCTCCACATTCTCAAAATCAGAAGTCATTATTTTCATCGCTGAATGATGTGTTCTTATCAAAGGTTTTCTCTTATAGTATCTGTTGGTACTTTGTAATATAAATCAATCTGTTTCTCTCAGTTATTGAACTCTAAGTTTCACTTCTGTATGTCAGAACTGTTAAAAACATTGATTAAATATCTGAGATTTATACGTATATACACCGCCTTCCAAGTAAGTCGTAGCTCCCACAGTGAGGACATTTCCGTTATATCTATTGCTGTCACATGAAAGAAACCGCACCGCATCCAAGCAGAATAAAAGGCCTTAAATCCTTGAGATAAGGTTTTATTTAATGGCACGGGTGTAAGCCTTGTTGCACAATACTTGTTTAACGTTAGGTACCTGTGGACGAGGTGGGCGGCAGGTGATTAAGGGAAGCAGTCAAGCTCGTATGTCGGAGATAGTAGTTCTCAGCTGTCGGGGAACGTGCAAGAAAGTGAAAATAAAAATAAACTTAAATCAATTTTATCTCGTTCCTGGAATTCCGAGATTTGTTTTACTTCGAAAGGTGAGATGACCATGTGTTCGATTTGCCTGCTTCTGTTGCAATCTCTCTCACAATATATATATATATATATATATATATATATATATATATATATATATATATATATATCTTTCTCTCCCTCTTGGTCTCGATCTTGCTCTCTCTCCTTCTTGCTCTCACTCACTCTTACTCTCACTCTCACGCACACTATCTCACTCTCTCTCTCTTACACATACTCTTTCTTTCTCACTCTCTATTTCTATCTCTCAAGCTACCTTCTTTTTTTTTACTCTGGGACTCTGCGACCCCTTTTTTCTGCCGGGGAGAGGGAGGGTGTGTGTGTATGTGGGGGTATTTCCCCGTTTTGTCGTCGATTTTGGTCTATCTTTGTTGCCCCTTACCATCCTCCATTTGTTTGAATGGGGGAAACTTTATATCACCACCATCACATACCTCCAACTGTTTTTCTGTTCCCCTCGGTCTATCGTCTTTAGATACCGGAATCGCTCTTTTGATTTTTCTGTCTATCACAGTTTATCTTCATTTCTCAGTTACTCTTCTCACTTTCTTATTGTGAAAATATTTTCTGACATTTAGAGAAGGTGGCTAAAGGGAGTTTTCATACATCAACGATGTTAAGCATCAATGGGCATGTTTAGTTGCTGGGTGGAACCACTCGGTGGATAGATTAGTTGTCATTAGCGGCCGTCGATTGTCATTCTCGATTCAGAGAAATTTTTACCACAAAGCTTTCGCCCTTTTCCCATTCTTTCTTCCTTTATCATCTTTCTCTCTCCTTTACTTTTTCCTTTTGCCATTTTCCTATTCTGTCTTTTTTGTTTTCTTTCTCCAATTCCTTTTTTTTCTCATAACGGATTATCCTTTTACTTGTTTTTTTCCTTACCTTACTCTTTATCCTTTTATTCTTATTGTTTCTTTCCTTTTTACCTTCCCAATTTTCTATCTCATTTCCTTTCTTCCTTTTCCCATTAACTACCTTTTTTCCTTTCGCTCTTTCTCCCCCACATATAAGACTGCCATTAGTGCCAAAGAAGGAATAAGCAACGATACCTTCACACGCAACTCTTATTTTTACTGTACTCATTTATTTAGAACATTGAATGCTTCAACCAAAACCATCCCACACTAAGCACAGCCATTGCTGTGATATACATCAGCTAAGCCATGAACACTGTTCCATTCCAAATCTAAACACTCACTACCACACGTACGATAAGAAATGCATAGCAAATCTCTTCTCTAATTGACACGGCCAATCCAAAAGTGACCATTTCCCTAGAGTGCCTCAGGGCGCCAACTCTTCCCCACCCTCTTCAATATACCCAAACACTCTGTCTAAACATCTACGAACATAACCCATCCCTCACATCCCAATCGATCTCTGCAAACACTGCCTCCAGAAAGTTAAACAGTTACCTACAACACCTGCGAAAACTGGTTCACATTAAACAGATTGGTCACATCCACCCCAAATCAACACTTACCCTCTTTCCCGCAAATTAACTACCATTTACGCATCATGCTTTCCCTTCCAACCTTTTCACCTTTGAACCCACCGAATTACCCCCACCACATACTGCACCTAAATATTACACAACCTTCCCAACCCCCCAAAAACTTACACCCTCAGTCAGCAGCATATCACTTCAAAACCAACCGCACAATAAAGGCCCTACTCAGAAGCGCTCTAGCTGACATTTACCATGCAAATCCGCCCTGGATCGCCAAACCAGTTACTCGGGCCAGGCTGCCATCGCGATAACACACCTTCTACAGGAATACATAATTCTAATTTCATTTCTTCCTCTAATCTTATCCTTTTCGAAAAATAATTCATTTTTGTTGAAATTCAAATTCAATTTAATATAGGAAGTATTAAACAATTATTCCATGAGGTCAGTGCTGACTTCTTTACCTTACATGGAATATAGAAAGAAAAGTACACACCGGAGTGCCGCGTTTAACACCGCAACCCTGCACAAAACGCCACAGCTGAGTTCGTAACGTCGCTAATTAGATTCTTAATGACTGGAAACATGTGGCGTGGTTTGATTGGTTACGGTTCTAGGTGTTTCGAGCTGATGCTGGAGTTCGGGTGTAACACATACCCTATGTAGCCAAGGACCCCAATTGTAAATAAGGCAACGTAGAGGTTGGTGATGGTTCCATACTGATCTGGGCTGCGTTTATATGGCATAAGTCGGGTCTGCTTGAACCGCACCTTGCGACGATGAACAACTTTCTGACCATTTACATCCATTCATGGTCTTCATGTATCCCCACAACGATAAAATATGTCAGCAGGATAATACACCCTGTCATCGGGCCCAAGTTGCCCACAATTGGGTCGAGGACCTCTTTGGAGAGTTCCGACGTATGTTGTGGCTACCACGTTCAAATAAACTGAATCGACCATTTATAGTTTGTGGTGTCCAGGTATATTCGCACCCAAGATCCGGCACCTAAAGATATCGAAGAACTGTAGGGTACTTTGGCGTGCTAGATGGGTTCTTATACGATAGTGTGTACCTATCTCATGACCTTTTGTACTTTAGTTGACATATAACTCAAATCATAAGATTTATAATTTATGAATCTTCTATATATAAATTTTTTCCCTATTTATGGAATTTCTTTTCTGCATACAGGATTTGTTGTGAAATAAACCAATGTTTGTTTCCTGCAGTTTAGAAGAGAAACAGCTCAAGTTTTCATAAAGAATCAGATAGCTAGATGCCGTCAAGATGGAGGAAGTGTTCTACCTTGCGATAGAATGAGCTACGCTAGTAAACCATTCGTCGAACCAACTATCCTAAAAGACGTGTTGTGTTAAACTAAACACAATACTCTGTCGTATCAAGAATTCCAGAGAAAGACTTCATGAGGCATGCAGACAGAACAAGGACGAATTCTTAACCAGGTACCTGAAATATTATATTGTTTTATGACATCACATGAATTGTTTCAGAGAAGATTGGATTTTAAAAGGAAAATAAATCAATTTGGAGATTTGGTTCAATTTTTTGGTTTTAAGAAATAAACATTATAAATAAAGTCCAAATGTTTCCTTTATTGAGGCGATAATAAAAAAGAATAAATATATTACCATTTTTATTAGCGAGGTTTTGGGAGGGGGGGATAGTCTCTCAATCCGATCATGAACATTCAGCCAAATCTTGAGTTATTATATATGCGTGAAGTGTGAGGAGAGATGTGCGGATTACCGTCCTTCGCCTTTCTTCAGCTATGTAACTTTCACATATTTCTTCACCTCTTTCTTTACGACGTCTCAAAAAAACAACATACATGTTGAGATGCCCAAAGTTTTAAGTGTCTAGAAAATATTGTTAATGACAGTGGTGAGGTAAATTGCGACGACAAGGTATTAGTGTATACGGGTGCCAACGTTAGTGTATAGGAGCATGAATATGGTATGGAAGGAGAAATGATATCGAATGATAGTACAGATGGATAACTTGAGAGTGATGCTTGGTGTGAGAAAGGTAGATTGTGTGAAAAGATTGTATGAAGAAGAGCGCGAATGAGTGTTCTGATGTGGTATAGATGGGTAATATGAATTAGTGAAAATAGACTTGTGAATAAAATATACGAGTGTAAAGGAGGAATAAGAGTTGCAAGAATAAGTAAAAGGTAACTTGAAGATGTGAAAGAATGTTTGAGAAAAAAGGGGGCGATTGAGGAGGAAAAGGATGATATTGTGTAAGATAGGTGTGCATGGAGGAATGTTAGGGGGTGTTCTTAAGGCTTTATGCCCAGTGTTGAACCCTCTTGGACGAGATGCTACACCACATAACACTCTAACACTATGAAGGCACTTCAACGTGGGCAGGGCATAAAGTAGGTCGGAAGGAAGTGTAGGTTTAGTAGCGTAGAAAAGTGACAATCCCCATTTGTCGGTTACTGATAGATGGTGAATTCTTGAAGTCTTAAATCATCACCCAGAGTAAGAGTGACAGAAAGAGAGAGACAGACAGACAGACAGAGAGAGAGAGGTATGATTGACCCGACACAAATTAAAAAGTGAAGCAAACAAATAAAGAGGAGCTTAAAAAGAGTGACGCGGAGGCAAAGAGGGGGGGAAGGGGGTAAAAACAGAGCAGCGGAGGCACCGGTAGAGCTTCGTCGAGACGCGAGAATTTGGCTCTTAAATATTTACATTGCGTCCGGACGCCGCAATAACACCCGGGAGATTCATGCCACCTAACACCAAGCATTCTTGAGAGCTTGCGGTAAACAGGAGAGAGTCTGTGTGTGTTTGTGTGTATGTCACTCTCTCTCTCTCTCTCTCTGCTTCTCCCTCTTCTTTGCTCTATTTGTCTCACTCTTTCCATTGATATGTCTCTTTTTTCCTTTTATGTCTTTCTCTTATCTTTTTTTTTCATTTGGTAGCAGTCGCCAGATGAAAAAATATCTCATCTGTCTCCGTTTCTTACCGACCACTCTTTCTTTCTCTTCCACCCTCCACTTCTCATTGTCTCTTTTTTGCATTCTGATTTTCTTTCTATCAACTTCATTCTCTCTCTCTATATATATTCTCATCCTATCTCTACTTCTCTGCTTTTCTCCACGGCTACGTTTGCCTCTCTTTTTCTCGCTCCTATCTTTCTCTCTCACACTTCCTTGGTCTTTCTTTCCTGACTCACGCACACACAGTCTCTCTCTCTCTCTCTTTCATTTTTGTTGAGACAAGTCTAAATAATGTGTTTATTATTAAATCATTTATGATATAAGCCCAAACCAAACGGTGCCAAGTGGTTTTGCGGCTTTCGCTCAAATGTAACAAACGATAAACAAACGGTACATTTCAGACACCAATTTCTTATTCTTATCGTAAGGTTAATAATCATCATCACTAACTCTATAATTTAAGAAGGGGATTTTTTTGAGTATTTGAATAATAATTTCATCTTCGTTTGGTTATGACTTATGTTTTTTAATCAAAGTTATTTTTACTCATTCTTTCATAATATCAAACCAGGCCTCGTAGGTACGGGGGGAATTTGCGCTTCGCTACTAAGATTAAAAATTAAAATCTCAAAAAAAGCAGCCATGGTTAATTTTTTATAAATTTTCTGAACTTCACCAATTATAATAATTTTAAAGAGTAACTCTAAACTAAATTTCCCCTTTTCAAAATATCACGTTGCTAACATATAAGAGATATAGAAAAGGAGAGAAGATATATAAAGATAAATTTTCTGAACTTTACCATTTGTAATTGATTGGGTTTTAAAAACTAAGATGAAATTATTATTCAAATCCTCCCCAAAATCCCCTTCTTAGATTATATAGTTAGTGATAAAAACAAAATGGTGAAGTACAGAAATAAATAAGTATCGAAATTTTGTGTATTTTTTAAAACCAAAAGAATTATTTGCGCCCTCGGTCACTATTATTTGCCTCTTTGTCTCTATTTCTTGTCTCTCTCGCCTATGATTTGCCTTTATTATTTGACCCCATTAGTAGCCCTTTCCTTCTCCTTTGTTTCTTCGCCATTATTTACCACCTTTCTTCGAATAGTCGTCTCCTTCTTTCACAACTGTTTCCATGCAACCCCTCAAAACCTCAACAAGTCTCATATTTAAGTTCTTCTGCACCTTCCCCAGTTTTTCACTTACCTAACTTCACCATATTCTTTGTTAATCTATCCTGCCCAGAAAGGGGGGCGGCGCAAAATACACATTTAGGCCTAATTTTCCCCATTTACAAAGGTAAAAAAAAGGGGGAGAATTTTCTCAAAGGGGAGAAAGCGAGGATAAAATAATGAAGGAATAGAGCTTGAGTAAAGTGAAAAGGAGATGACTTGTGGGCCCATGTTCAGAGGTGCCCCAAAGAGGGGAGAGGAATTTGAAGGAAATGAGAAGATAGGAAAGGAAAATACAGAGGAAAATAAATAAAAAGAATGAATTTAAGAAAAGGAAAATAAAATTGAAATTAATGGAAATGGAAAAGAAAATATGAAAGAAAAGCAATAAATTTTAGAGAAGGAATAAATGTAAATCATCAATAAAAAAAAGATAAATTCTACAAAATTAAATGAATTGAAATAAATGAAAGGAATAAATGATAAGAATCTATGAAAATAGGAGGAATAAATGAAAAATTATGACAAATTAATATCTTAAAGAGAAAGGATTATTAAAAATTCTGAAGAATACTAAATTAATGTGAAAGGAATAAATGAAATTATGAATAAAAGTAGAAAAATATAGATAATTACATTTATTGAAATATTTAATGAAAATCAGAATAAATTAAAGAAAGGAATAAATGAACATTATGAATAAAAGTAAGAATAAATTAAGGGGCATAAATAAATGAAATGCATGAATGAACATAAGAGAGAAATAGATAGAAATGAATAAATAAATGCTATGAATACAAAAAGAAATCAAAGAGAAAAATTATTTATAATTTAGCAATGAAAAAAAATAAAGAGAAAGGAATGAATCAATATTTTGAATAAAAATATAAGTAATTAAAAGGAGACGAATAGAAAAAATTGAATGAATGAAATGAATGAAAATATGAATAATTTAAAGAGAAAGTAATTTAAGAAATGTATCATGAAAATAAAAATAAACTAGAGAAAGGAATAAAAGAATATATGACTAAAAATAAAGATATGTATATTAAAGGGAAAGGAATAAGTGAAAAATATAAATTAAAATAAGAAAAAGTAAGAGAATTGAATAAATGCAAATTCTGAATGAAAATAATAAAAAATAAGAAAGTGATAAATCCAAATTACTCATAGGAATGAAATAAGAATAAATTAAATAGAAATTATAGAGTAAATGGATGAAAATAAGAAGGAAATAAATGAAAATTATGAAAAATAAATGTTAAAATCAAAGGAATAAATTATTATTATAATTCAAAATAATAATAATAAATAGAATTGAAGAAATAAATGAAAATGAAAAATGACTATTTTAAAGAAAAATGATAAATGAAAATTATGAAAAATAAAAATAAATTGAGAAAATGATAAATGAAATTTGCGAATGATTTGAAAGAAATAAATGTAAATGTGAAGGGAAAAAAGACAAAATTATTGAAAATTTCATATATCTTAATCAAATTATCCTAGCATGTGTTTGTGCGTTTTTCTGCCTGTCTCTGTCTGTTTGTGTGTCTTGTGCATGATTTTAAAAATTTGTGTGTAATGATTTTTTTGCTTGTACACTAATTTTGATGTGTTGGGAAATTTGAAAACCCTTTTTCTTCTGTAATTTTGTAAGCGAAGCGGATCTTTGCTAGTTTAAATAATGAATGAAAATACGATTAAAGTAACGAGAAAGAAATAATTTAACTTATAAAAAAATAAGATTAAAATAAAATGAAAGGAATAAATTCAAATTAGTATAAAATAATTAATTAAAGAGAAAGGAATAAATAAAGATAAGGTTAAACTTAGGAATAAATTAATGTGAAATTAATATGGTAAGTTTATAAAATATATAAATTACAGAAAAGAATTAATTAAAATAAGTAATGAGAAAATGAATAAAGAGAAAAAAATTAATGAAAAGAATAAATTAAAGAAAAAATAAATGAAAATTATGAAAAAAGATAAGGTAAGTAGAAACAACAAAATGAAATATGAAATAATAAAATAATAGGTAGCTGTGATGGTTTTTTCGCCCTTGGAGAAAGTCAAAAGGTATCATACCTTCGGCAATGCCCCAAAATAAAGTCCATTGTCAAACTTTGCTTTGATGGATCCTTATCCACCTTTTGGTAACCATTGTTTAAATTGCTCTTTGTTTCCCTGATCCTAATGGGAAATCCAACTCTCCACCCAGTAAAAGTTCTTTGCAGAAAATTGTCGGGATCTTCTCCCGCTGATCTTCGCGAAACAATTTTGGCAGCTATCGAATAGATTGAATCAACTGAACCTGCCGACATGCTCAAGGTGCCTGCTATAATTCTCACTATTAATCGACGGTCTTCTCCAATTAGTGCCCGCACACGATCATTGTTTACTTCACTTACTGCTGTTGACGGTCCACCACTTCGAAGGTCGACTTCGACCTCGTTTCCTCCATCCACAGAGTAATTTATCCATTTATAAAAATTGTGTTTCAACTTTAAAGGAATCCATGGTATCACTGCTTGATCAAAATTTAAAGGGCTGCCATTTTATTCAAAATGAAACAAGGAAATTTATCTATGCGTGACTAATAAGACAGATAAAAGGTGAAATCTGTATAAATATAATTTTTCGTGGATATCACTTTTTACTTTTTATTGTAATATTCGTTTTCTACAAACTTTTTATTTACGCCATACAATTACTATATGTTTATTATAATAAGGGAATTAGGAACACGGCCTCCAGTTGTATTTACTTAAATTATATATATATATATATATATATATATATAAATATATGCAGCAAAGCCCACAGGGAAAATTAATACGAGGATGGCAAGTACTTTCGAACTTTATTTCGAGTTCTTTATCAAGGAATAATAAAAGTATTGAAAATTGTAATATTTATAAGGATGATACAGAGGAGAGGAAACGCCCACAAAAAAGCAAAAAACCAATCAAAAAATTGAATTATTATGAAAAGGAAAAATTAGGAGGAGCGAAGAGTGAAAGAAAAAAGAAAGATAAATACAAACTAAGATCATTAAATCAGGTAAATTCAAAAGACTCAAGGTTGACAAGAGGATTAAAATATCGCATAAGCAATTAAGATGGGAGAAAATCTGAGCGAGAGATTAACATCAGAGGTCAAGATTGAAAAACCAAGGTAGAATAGGTACAAATGTTCTAAAAACTTGACTCAAACGATAATAAATACATAGACATAAACATAAGGCTACATAGATGCACAAAAACATAAAAGTAAATAGTTTATTAAAATTAATATAAATATTTAGTCTCAAATTAAAAGTTTCGACAGTGCATTGTGAATATAATTTAAAAAATAACCATCGAGTTTATATAAGCCAGGACTTGAATTAAAATTTGGGAATTTACTATTAATTCAATGATATTTCGTGAAATTGTATCGTTATTATGACAAATGATTTTAGCAGAATTCCAATCAATATTGGGATTAAGATATGACATATGAAGATAAAATGAGCAGCTTTCTTCCCCGCGACGGACATTATATTGATGCTGAGAAATTCATATTTTAAACATTTACCTGATTGGCGAAAGTGATATTTAGAGCAATCGATACATTTTACGCAATATACATTACCAATAGAGAAGAGGCGTTCTTGACTAATAGTTTAGAGATAGTATTATTATAGTCAAATATTACACAAATGCCTAGAGAGTTTAAAATAGGAGTGAGAGAAGCAAAGCATGGATTAAATGGAACTACAAGAGTATTCTTGTTATTAAAAGGCGCGCGAGGTTCAAAACGATAGAAAGACGTTTTAGCTAACTGAAGGCATTCATCAAGGAAGTGAAACGGATAGCAAAATTCCATTTCATATTAATTCATTTTATTGATTGATTTTTTGCATTTTTGTGTGGGTTTCATCTCCTCTGTATCATCCTTATATATATATATATATATATATATATATATATATTACAATTTTCAATAGTTTTGTTATTCCTTGATAAAGAACTCGAAATAAAGTTCGAAAGTAAATAGAATCCTCGTATTAATTTTTCCTGTGGCCTTTGTTGCATTTATTGCTTACTCACGCGATACTTTGTGAGTTTTCCATATATATATATATATATATATATATATATGAAAAACCGAGATTCCTTAATACCATTTGAATATTTCAATCGTTGGTAAGTCGCCAGAGTCCTTGTGGGAGTTTCCTTTCCCATGTGGCACCTGGACATGCTTTATTTGTTTTGTTTTTGTTTATACAGTGTATATAGATTATTGTTGAAATTAAATTTAAAGTGTTTGTTTAAGGTTTATTGGAGGCGACAGTAGCATAGCTGGTGGGTGCCAAGAATTAACAACAAAATGGAGAACTTATCGTCATGACACTCCACCATCTTCTGTTTTACTTGAAGGGATTGTTCTTATTGATTTAATTTATTTTTATTATTGCCATGGGATTTGGGTCACTTGCCTCTACTTGCTTTCACTTCAATTTAATGTGTTTGATGGTACAATGTGAGTAAGAGTCAACTCAGAAACAACTAACAATTATTGAGAATCAAAAAGAAACATATAAAAGGCATTAATTAACAATGGACACAGATTTAGATAAAATCGGAAAATGTCTACGAGATGGATATGTATTCTAAGAATAATAACCACAACATTTATTACCTAAAGTGTAGTTTTATAAAATGATTTCCAATCTATTATTATAGGTCAAACCTATTTTGATAATATCAACCGTTCGATATCATTATATTGATTAACGTTAATAACCTGGGCTAATTATCGACCTACAGGTCTTCGTAGCTGTGAAAAGACCTTTGAATCTCCTCCATGGGATGACGCGCGACTGGGTATCCGCGTCTCCCCTTCAACAAAGGCCAATTCTTACCTGTTTGTCCGAGAGCGTTGGCACCCTGGCTGGCTTCGTGATGACTCCCACGAAGAATTGCTGCCTACTAGTGGAACTCTCAGAGCCTACGGCTTCCTCTGGTAGTGTCAGGGATACGTGGCACTCGGGGATGGCAAGGCGCCCCCCCTGCGACCCAATAGTACCACATGTGGCTGCCTCCAAACGCTCTCCAGCAAGGTCAAACGTGGCACTCAATTCCCTCTCGTACCATTCAGATGACGAGGATGTGGTTGGTTGGGAACCTGTAATTGGGAGACGAATGAGAGGAAGTGCCATCAACTCTTATTCAGGTATTTGACGTCAGAGTGCAATAGAGGGCGTGCGCCTTTCTAACCGATATAATTAATTTTAAATATTGGTGTTCTTTATCATTAGAATAGTATTAAAGAAAGGTCTCCCACAACTTGAAAGCTTAAACGCCTGTGGGGCTGTGTTGAAGCATATGTGTTGTATGATACTGTATGTGTATTTATGAGCGTGCTAACTTAACGATGGCTTTGTATCCACCCAAGACACAGATGCAATACCTAAAACTAACAATGTTTGAATAGAGAATTTCGAATCCTGACAATTTAGCTTAGGAGCGGTTTTCCTCTTTTTTTACCCATCTATTATCTTTGTGAGGGCTTTTAAGGGGGGAAGGGAGCAAAGAGCTAATTGGAAAATGGAAGGGGAACCGTAGCTAAAAATTGTGAACTAAACTAAAAATATATCAGCGCCAATTTGTGTAGGTGTCCCTGATAGAAAAATATTGCATTCTCACATTTTCTACTCTATTAGCTAAAAGCGACAAAGGTAAAATTTAATTCGAAAGACCATCGGACTGGTTTCCATAACGACAACGCGTGGATTGGGATCCATGGTAACGACGGGTCAACTGGTGTTCACGGTAATGGAGCATCACGAATAGTTTCTGTGGTAACGGCAAAATAAGGGAAAACTTATAAAGGTAAGCGAACTGATTCACGTCTCCCTGGTGTGGTTGATGTTTGTAGTCGAACTCTTTACATTAGTAAGAGGGACGCGGGAACACATCAGCTAGTTATTGCGTGAGGATCTTTAAATAATTGAGAGGAAACTGCGTAATCCAACAGAGGAAATCCAATAGGGAATTAGGTAAAGAAGATAAAAAAGATAGATGTGGAAAGAAGGTTAAAGAAAACGAGTGCAAAGGAATAAAAGCCATAATAAACCTTGAGTGTCAGGTCCGAGAGGAGGTTTATAGAGCTACAGGAACAAGTTCTTAGAAATGAGCTCAAATAATCAAAGTTACGAACTCGCGATCCAACTGTAAGTTGCAAGCGTAAGTAACACTTGGTGATGGTTTCAGATACGTCAGATCACAAGACTCGAACAACTCCGCATAAAGAATCCCACCATTAAAGGCTCCTCAATACCTTCGACCCCTTCAATGGGGCTCTCTGCCTATGGTACTTGGATGTGGCACTCATTCTGAATGCTAATTCAACCCCGAGTGCTTGGCCTGAGAAACAGGTTTGTACAATGAGCAAAGGCACCTACAAGGTAAGAATTCTTGAGTCATTGAGTGGTCCTAAATGGTACTGTGAAAGAGTGGTAGTAGTTACCAGAAGTAACAGTTGTTACCTGAAGTGCCATCGCTAGAGCCCGACGACGGTGAGGCGCTGCGGATGGACTTATCCAATGACGATGGTGGCGACTCTCCCCACCTGCTCCTTCCTGCATCCCCCGAAGGTGTGCTAAGTGGGGGTCGCTGGTGGGGCACCTGGGGTGGGGACAAGAGGTGAAGGGTTTCGAGGGGGACGGGAGAGTCGATGGGGGAGCGCATAAGAGGAAGATCGTAGAGGTGCTCCGAAGCCGGGGTCTCGTGCCCCCCAAGGGAATCCTTCCTTCCCGTAGCTGGGGTCGAGTACTGCTCCTCCTCGACCAGGGACCCACAGCCCCTCAGCCCTGCCAGGGACTTCTGCCCGCTGCTAACGGATATGGGGTCTGAGCAGGCGTGCTCGAAGCACAAGGGCGGTGATCCTCCTCCCACAGATTGGGTCAGGTCAGGGCCAAAAGTCTTCTTGGCACCCTCTGAGCAAAAGGGGGTAGGGTACTCTGGGGAAATAGAGAGTGTGATTAGGGCAAATTTGAGTTAAACCCCTTGATAAGGCTATGAACCTCCTAAAATAGCTCAGCGATTACCCAAAAGTGTTAAAACCTCTAGGAGTAGAATTAAACCCATTAAATTTTATCCGTAACGAATTAAATCCAATAAATCCCCTAAATAAGAAACAAAACTGATTAAAAACCTTAAAAGAACTAAATATTAAACCGTTTTTGAGGACCTAAACCCATTAAAACTCTTGAGAAAAGAGTTTAATGCGTTCAATCCTCGTAGCAAAGAAGCAAACCCATTAAAGGAACATACGACCAAGCTAAACCTATTAAACCTCAAAATTAAGGAAGTAAAACAAACTTAAATGGGGCCAAACCCTACAGCAGAGAGCTGGACCCATGAAAGCCCTTATTGATGGAAGTTTTAAGCTCACATCAAGGAAAAGCCTCTAAATGAACTTCTCTATCACCTTGGGCTCTCTTTTAGTGTAGAGCGAGTGAAGGGGGCTGTAGGGAGCGTTGCATACCATCACTAACTTCTTAAATGTTCCTCCCTTGTGCCACGTGTCTTTCACACATTTCCACTTTCCCTAACTTAACCAGCATATGCACCGCAGAGAATATTAGGGAGTCAAGAAATTAATGGCGTTTCGAATATAGCACATAGAAACTAGAAAGGATGCATTCATTTACGTTTTCATCCTCTCCATCATACAAGCACAGTTTCATTTGGGTGTTTGTAGGTGCGAAAGAAGTTAGATTGGTCCCGTTAGTTCCGTTAAGTTAGTAGAGCACTGGACTAAATAACCAGAAGTCTGAGGTTCGATCGAGTCTTTGCTGGGGAGACACCTATATACTCGTATATATATTACGCCCAAGGAGGCACACATCCTCCAAACAAATGTCAACTGCAGCATGGTTGTCTATACTACATCTAACACCGATTTGTAAACAACTAGGCAGCTATTTCAAAGAACCAGTCCCGATAATATATAGAAATTTTAAACTTTAACCATTAAAGGAATTAGTCCGAGTTTACTTGGGAACCAAATGCCCGATTGCAAAGATTTTATCCGAATATAGATTTATGTCCCAAAATTCCTGTATTCTAGGAATTATCTCGACATATTACGTTTATTGGCGTGGGGAAAGTTGGATTCTTCAGGATAATGGAGGAATGGCTAAGTCGGGCTGTCCTTCCCCCGCGCCTATCTTTCATATCCTTGTAAATACTGATAAAATTATCATTTCTTTCGCGCACTCCAACATCACCCAATAGTATGAAGAATGGAAAGAGTGAAAGTATCGCTTATATTATATCAAAGTCAGCTCATTTTTTTGAGTTGGGGAACCACCACCATTGAAGTGAAATGTTGAGATTAATAGTTACCATCTCCTTGATTCAAGTGTGGTCAGTGTGCATTTAATAATAATAAAAATGTCTTCTTAAGATAGACGACTAAATTTATTAACCTGATATTTAGCCGGAGAGGCTGCCGCTAAAGGTCGTCAGGTTTTAAATAAACAATTAACCTATAAACCATAAGCCAAAGACATCCCCCCTCCCTAAAAGTACTTCAGCAACCCAAACTCCCATTGAATAAGAGATGAGTTGTTAAAACACCTGCAAACCACACCGGCTATACATTAACACATTCTAATACTCGCCTAATTTCCTAAACTCCTAGTGCAACAACTAGTGAAGCCCGTCTACTACTACTCAATCGCCTAGGGCACACCCTGTAAATCGAATTGGCGATTATCTAGACGTTATCAAACTGTCATTTGGCCAATCTACACAAATGCCCTGGAAATTTCCATCCGCGTAATCTGAACACCTATTAAGAGCCGCCAACTAATACCTAAATACCTGGCAAGAAATAAAAACCCTGGTAAAATGCATTCAAAAGCCTAGTAATACGGCTGCTCTGTCCCGTTCGTCTCACCTGAGGCGGCAACCTCATACAAGGGGCCCTGGTGCCTCTCCTTGCGGTTGTACTTCCTGAAAGCGAAGACGAAGAGGAGCAGGATGATGGGAACCAGGATGCCCAGAACGATGATCAGGGTCACGTCCTGCTGAACGGCCGCCTCCAACGCTATAAAACAATAATCATTACTATTATTAAATTATTATTAAGAATTTATTATTTAATTATCATCGAAATATTTTTATTATTTATCTAAAACTTAAAAGCGAAAACTTCAATGGCATCTCTGCAAGAAAGTTTCTTTCACATGTTTTTAAAGAAAAAAGTGAAGTTAAGGTGAGTGAAATCGTGCGAAAAACATATACCGGAGTAGTCTACAGAAGCGGCAACTTGAAGCGTTCGGGGCAGGGAGAGCACGCAACTCACCGCTTGTCAGCTTTGAAATACGCCGTCCCAAGGAGAGTAATTCAACTATATGAGTGAGCTCCCCCCCCCCATCGCTGACTGAAAATGCTTCCATAAAGCAGAAAAGAGTATCGTCAAAAGGTTGAAATTTTCAACCCTCAAAATATCGCAGTCGAAAGACTCATTTCTAGAGTATATTTTCCTAACTTTGAGCATATGTGTTCACTTGTTCGTCATCAACATTTCCATAGCTTAAAATGAATGACCATGGTAGATGAATCTCTCTCGGGCTTTGCTACTATGATGTGAAATGACCTGTCTGCTTGTTTACGTTATCCTGAGCCCTTCAATACGGCCTTGGTCACCGCCATATAAAAGGCTTATTATTAAGCAGGGGGATTCCTTATGATTTTGAGCTGTGACTGACGATGTGCTATAACCAATCGGCCATTCTCGTCTCAAAACCTCCAATCAAGCTGAGCTTTCCCACAATAAAGGATTGGATCGCATCAAATACTAACCGGCCCGTCCTAACCAACTACAATAACAAATTAAACTTTTCGCGACTATGTGTGTGCATGGATAAGTGTGTGGCTTAATGAATATGTGTTTGAGTTTGTTCATGCGTGTGTTCGAATTTTGTCTGTGTGTCTGAAGACTTGTATGATGTATGAGTTAAAATTATATGTGTTTGTCGGTGGCGTATGTTTGAAGGGGTATCGTATAGAAAAGGTTTAGGGGAGGGGATATTGGGGTATGAGTTAAGGTCATGAGGAAAAAGTTGTGGAATAAATCAAGAGGAGGAAATTTGTACCCATGCCGATTGCTAGTGCGTGTATGCTGGTGTATGCGGATGCGGGTGTGCGTTTGAGGGGCGTTCATAAGGAAAAGCGCGGGATACCTTCGTCTCCCGAAGAGCGGGGCTGCATTTGCATAAGGAGGTGACCCATGCGCTTCGGGAGTGCCAAACGACCTATTCATACAAGGTCGCAAATCGAGCCCGACCGCGGGGCGCAGTCGTAAAAAGAGCCCCACAGCCCAAAAGGGAGGGGCTCCTTGGCACTTCATAATTCCCGTGTATTTCACACCATTAAATGGCGTCGTCTTTCTCTACCTCAGACACAGCATTCACTCAGGTTTATTTGGCACTGGGGGTCGAGACGCTTCGCACTTCATTATTCCTGCGTGATGAGTATACAGAGGATGTTTTATGAACGTTTGTTTCGTCGTGACTATTTACTTGTGTGTATGTGCGTGTGCGTGTGGAGGGGAAAAAATTGTATTAGTTTTGTTACGTTTGAGTTGGGTATACGTATAGGTTTTGAGCTGTATTTTATCGCCTTTGTTTTCCCATGTGGGTTTATTTGTCTTCATGTCGGGGTCTCTATATGTTTGGAAGATTTTTTTTCTATATATGAGCATTTGTGTGTACATTAACACGTTCGCTCCAAGAGCATTTATTTTCAATTTTTTACAATGTAATGAAGAATGTCGCTGGTATGTGAGTGACGCCCTTTTTTACGTTCATTTTTTCATACAAAAGAAAAAAATCAGAAATTCTTTTATTCGTTTGGAAAGTTTTATTGAATTTTTATGTTTGTTTTTTTAATTTCTTTCAATTTTCCTTAAAATGTTTTTTTTCTAGAGTTTATTTGGGTGTGTGATATTCCATCATCCACTGATTAAGGAGAAGCGATGGGATAACTTAGGAATCGTACCCTTCCGGCCTCAACACCACCTAAACAGTCAGGGTTGATTATGTGTTGTGCAGGGTATGGAGATTTGCGTTGGCCTCGGGTCATGAGCGTCCCTGGTAGTGATCGCTTTTAAACTATTTGAGTTATCTACCTTCCACACATTTTCACTTCTCCTAAATTCACGAATCTCTCCTAACAACCTTTTTAGAGGAGGTTTATGTACTTTGGTCTGCTTCTCAGTTATAAAAATATATAATAATGATAATATTAGTAATATTCAACCACGCGCTCCTGCCAACGCTTTCTTCCTTTCTCTTCTTTATATACAATTTTAATCCCACTCACTCTCGCTGGTTTAGACATGGGTGGATGTAATGGTAGTTAATTGTAGTAATTTGCCCAGTACATTCTCTTTCTTCCTCACGCACACAGACGCAATCTCAACCGAAAGATGCACACAGATAAAAATGAAAGTAGTCCAAAATTGAGATCTGATCTGCGCGTTGCAGGTTTCTAAACGTTTCGATTCCGTCTCAAATATTTTCAATATTATTATTAATTAAACAAAACTCATATATGTGAGGATAGTTGCCTTATATGTTGTTAGTTCTACCCCTTTCTCAGCTATAGTTTCATTAAAGAGAAAGAGAGATAAAGACAGTCAGGCACAAATAGATATAGGTTAAAGAGACTAGCATGCATAGATAAAGCTACATGGAGAGAAAAAGTCATAGAGAATAAGAGAAATAGAGGGAAGTGTGAATAGACAGTCATATATATATATATATATATATATATATATATATATATATATATATATATATATATATATATCCAGAATACCGCAAAAAAGAGAAAACGAATTAATTTTTTTCTTCGAAAAAATGTTATTTCCGTATTCGAAACAAGCACACTAAGGCAGCGAGCAACCCTACTATATATAGTAGGGACTCTTGTTGTAGTACAGACATTCTTCTTAGTAGAGACACTCTAGTTTAGTCTCCTTATGCTTTGTGCACTTTTTGTAGAGCTGTAGACCCAAAGAATCTCGCCTTTAACCATGATTCTCACAAAGGATCAATACAATGATCAAGAAACTACTATTACATGGCCCACAAATTACAAGAGCAAACACAAGAATATAGAATGACAAGGCCTTTTACGAGGCTCAATATTGACCTTGACTTATAGAAGGATAAAACGTGAAAGTTCTGTTTCAAATATCATGAATAACAAGTACCCATCGCAGCCACCCCCAATCATATCCGCGCAACTCTTCCGAAACAAAGCCCCACCTTGTCAAACAAACAAGCGCTTGGTCCCTTCACTCCTTGATTGACGCCTTTGCCCCTGAGTAAGAGGGCAGAAGACCCAAATCACCCATCCCTACACCCCATTAACCTCGCCCTACGACAATTGGATCGAGTCGAAGCGTTGTCAAACATTTCCTCTGAACTCACGCAATAAAGTTTCATGCAGTTCCTGTATGTACGTTTTTATTTATCATGTGTGTATTGTGCCAATTTGTATGTTCAGATGCGTATTTGGGTAAAGTTGAGCACTGGTCTGGACTGGTGTATAAACCTAATTTTACACGCGCTTCTTTAATCTCAGTATGTTTTCATAGTTTATGTGCTGGGTATATTTATCTATGTACATGGTAACCATTTAAGTGTGTTTTGTTTGTGCAAGGGAAAGCAGTAGTGTAATGGTGGGCTCTAGAATGTGTACAGGAAAGTTTATATTTTTAAATGAAAGGGTATAGTTTGGTGGATTTGTGGAGTTCATGAGTGTTTTTGTATGTTAGTGGACACATAAATATCTATTGTGTCTTCTAGCAATGTACCCCGTATATTCCTCCGTTTCTGCGTGGTTTTGATGTTCATTGTCCAAGTATCACTTCCATAGGTTAAGGACTCTTAAGATGCATTAATTAAACGCTTTGTGTTGTAAGCAGAGAGGCGTCGCTTATGAACAGGTAGCTAGATTTTACTCCCTCCCCCACTCTCTCTCTCTCACACACACACACAAACATCTCCTCTCCCCTCCCCTTTGTCTCCAGCCTCATTATTGAGTGGAAATAATTTCCTTTTCCAAGCTCCCATCAGAAGTCACAGCTGTCCTAAGTATTATTGTACCCGCTGGAAAATTTTGATTGTCAATTCTAATTCCTCTATTCTGCAAAACTATTATTAATGTATGTGTGTATATATTTCATATTTTTATTTCCTTATTCGGAATTGTTTACTGAATGTTTGGCCTTTTGCGTTTGCAATATCTAAACACATTGCGAAACAGATTTACAGAGAAAGTTTTCTTCATTCGAAAAAAAAAAAAAAAAAACAATTTCCCTCTCTCCTGCCTATCTTAGTCTCCCCGTTTAAAACCTCGGCAAATTTCGTGAACCCCCAGTTTAAGGGTTACCTTCTCTCTAAGGGTGCAGTATCTTGTTCTTGAGGGTGATTCGAGAGAAATGAGCGGACCTTGAGTTGCTCTCTCTGCCTTTGAAATCAGAGCTGTCTGTAGTTCGGGAGTTTTGTAGAGCCTTGCCATCCACGATATTGCTTATTCTAAATAGACCTTCTGATGGCCATCGACTATATGTAGCTAAGTTAAATCACATCAGGTGTGGTAAGTTGCCGGATGGAAACCCACGTTGAACTGTGCGTCCTCAGTGAGAAAGAAAAGGCATCTGAATAAGCGATATCGATGATAAGAGAGCCTCGGCCACCCATTGCTCGTTAAAGTAATCCACGTTCGTACTTTTGATTTTCTGTGAACCATGTAAGAACGGGGTCATGGAAGGAAATAAACACCATTCCGGCCCGTCTCCATCCTTTCTGGCATCGTTCCTTTTCTACTTATCTCCCCTGCTCTTCCCACCTCTTTTTATACATTTTTTTCTTCCTTTTGGGCAGAAATCCCACCCCCGTTGGTCATTCAAGTTTCCCCTTTTCTCTCTCTCAAAATATTTCTCCCATTTTATTTCAGATACCGACACGAAATACTCACAGACCCAAACACTCGTACATATATAAAACTCTCCTCTCCAGAAAACCCGTAAATTAGCGCCCATCACAAACGTCTGCTCCTCCGCCCCCTCCTTGAAGTTTAAATTCCTCGAACTTACTGGGAAATCTTGATTTCTCATCAAAGATGATGAAGATAATAATAATTGAGATTATGCATATCTTCATCCCCTCCTCAAGAAAAAACGGTGTCCCAGGTGGAGTATTGACAATCTTGAAATAGAAGATTGCGCACCTTCATTCTCCCTAGCTTTACTAGCAGTTTCCACACATTTTGCTTGTCCTAACTTTACCACTTTCTTTACGATTTATATTTTTTGTACCATCATTTTTTAGAAGACCAAAAAAAAGACATTTGTTTAAATTGTTGCGAAATTGCTGCCAATCTGTGCAAAAATAACTGTAAGAAAGCCCTGGTCTTTTTAAAGTTAGTATCCCTTAAAAAAGTTAACAAATATGGGATTTAGGTGTCACATGATCTCTCTAAAGGACAACGTTTACAACGTGTGAATATTACTTCAGCTCTATTAACTTGAGATGGTCGTAAGTTATTTGTGGATAGGAAAGTTAGGGAAGATTAAAAGTTGGTTCTGTACTGAAAAATTAAGCGTAAAAATCAATGGATTGCTGGCAAAACGTGGTCATCAACCGCAGAAAGCTATGTCTTACATTTGGCGTGATGTGAAAGGAGTTATTCATTAATTCCACAATAATAAGCGTTGCGGAACTGCATATATACTTAAATGTTCAACAATTGCAACGTTTAAATGAAGCTCTTGAACAAAATCGTCCTTTAATGGTCAACCAAGAGAGGGTCCTCCTAATGAGTTGTGTTGGGAAGTTCATCTTCATGCACCTTCTTCACCGGACCACGTATCATGGTGGAGTCATTACAACACCATAAAAACCGAATGAATGCTTCAAGAATAGATAGTTTTTTTAAATTAAAAAGGTTTTACTTTTCATTTTAAAAAAAGAGATTAACTTATTCACAACCTACTAATTCAATTCGTCCTCAAACGCATTCGCGAAATGATCGTGAATATCTCATTGTAAAAATTTGAATTAATAAGTACATGTTGACTTTTGAAACACCCTGAAATAATATTGTAATTATGTACTCGTACCTAAATATAAGATAAAAAAAAACGCAACAGATGACAGAATATAGAGCACTCAAAACACTGAGCCCGCAACTATCCAGAGTGAACCCACCACCATATTTTAGGCATATTTTTCTCTTTAGGCTGAGCGGAGGAGAGAGGGCAGGTAAATGAACTTAACTACCAAGTAAATTTAAATAAGGAAACAAACTCACAAGATTTTACACGAGGCAGTGGTGAGATAAATGCACAAACAGTAAAGGAAAGTAAATTTCTAGTGCTTTACTCTTTAGTAATTAAGACCTCTGCATTGTTCGTAAAGAAAGTGGCAAAGTCAGAAGATGTGAAAATTAATGGAAGGTCAATAAGGCAAAGATAAATGCGACTCGATTCAGTTTAAATTATACCCAGCACACGGTTCACTTTAACCCTAAAACCTGCCTCTAATTTTGTGCCAATTTGAGGACTTGGGGAGCAAAGGGAGTAGTTGAGGATGATCTTGGGATCCCAAGGTGGGAACCCCGAGCTTGGGAGGGCTTAGATCCTAGGATGGGGACCTCGAGGTTAGGAGGGCTAGCTGAAGATCCCAAATTGGTGACCCTGAGCTTGGGAAGGCTTCGTGGGGAGCGCGGCTGATTTCTGAGTGCGCATGGCCGTAAACGATTGGACAAGATGACCATGATGGCCGTAAAGGATCGAACAAGGTGGCCATTTTGGCCGCCACGTTCAATTTCTTCCAATCCTTTAATTCGCGAAATGATTAAAACCATCGATGCTGAATCTACCTCCCACCGAGGCAAGTCACCCGGGATTTCTCGGGCCTGACCCCTCCCACCCCATTCATAAATGTCGCTAATCAAACCGTCGAAATGATGAGATTGCCCCAAAGCGTGTCTATCTAAGGCCGTCTTTTTAAGTAAAAACCACAGGGCTTCTTCTGGTTTTATGCATTTTTAAGAGGTTTTTTTTCTTTTTAATGCGAACCCCAGAATTTATTTTTCTAGTTGTATATTTAATGGTGTAAATCAAAGAGTTTGTTGTATTTTATCAGGAAAATGAAGCATAAAGGGTTTGTTTTGGCGCAGTTTTAGAAGCGGGGCAAAACTCTATATATTATTGAGTTTTGATATATCAAAGCCAGAGCGGCACAGTTCTATTGATTTTTGAGTGGGGAGGGAAAGGGGGGTGCGGGCAGAACAAAAGGTTTTCTTTTGGTTTTAAATTTTTAAGCAAAAATAACTGGGCTTTGTTTGTTAATTTAGGGAAACAAGTTTTTTTTTGGGGGGGGGGGGTTAAACAAAACTAAGGATTTAGTTTAGATTTTATTTTAGGTGAACACCAAAGGATTTAATTTTTAGAGCAAAAACCGAAAGAGCTTCATTTAAAGTTTTTTTAAGCCTCGCACTTTTAAGCACTTTTTGATTTTGGTGGCTGTAACTTTGCTTGCGGCTGCCAGACGAGACCTTGAAATTTTTAAAAAGGCCTAAAGGATTTTAAAGAATACCAAAAAATGTCTTTAATTTTTTTAGGGCAAGAAACAAAGAGTTTGTTTCAAGGATTAAAAGAAAAGACTAAAGGAGTTTGTGGGGTTATTTTAAAGTAAAAAGTTTTAAGGAAGCAAACCTAATTTTCCCAGATTTTAAGCCAAGAATTAAAGGGTTATTGGTTTGGTTGTTATTTTTTTAGTAGTAACCAAATTTTTCTTGCTTTCTTTTCTTGTTTTTTCAGCCCAAAAAAAAACAGGATGAATCGCTACAATACTTTTCTAAATATGGCAAAGTGTGGAGAAGTGAAAATACGAGGAACTACAAGAGCAAAAGAAGATCCCATGTCTCTTAATCCATCCCCCGGTAGTCAGTGATGCAGCATATTTTTCGTTTATTGTGTATTAAAATAATAAAACCGGAATAATCAAATGAGGTATTAAACATTCTAAGTGAATGGACGGACAGACAATAAAAGACAAATGTAGAAAGAATGTTTGAAATTTTCTAGTGCCAATTTTATTGATACCTTCTGATACTTATCTCAGTGGATATCAAATAAAATTTAAAATATCAAATTCCCTATTAAATTATATAAAAAGTGGCCATTTATTAGTAAGAGGCGCCTGCCGTGTCTGTGCATCGACGACTGAAACAGGCAGGAATAAAGAGAGAGTCACTAATAGGTCGAGGAGCCCGAGGTTTTGTACCGTCTGGCCGTGGAATGCCACCTTCCAGAGGTAGGACCGACAAAGCCGATCTTCTGTCAAAAAAGAGAAGGTGGGACCCTCAGGCAGTCAAATAATTTTCGGATTGGGTTCAACATACCTTTATCACCTATCTCTATTGACATCCACCTTCCCCACGAACACTTGTCACTCTTACCAGTACAAAATACACACAAGCAACGGGTCCATAAAAGGCAGTATACATGTAAATACTGGATATACCTATACTGTTCCAACCCCAGCATAAACTTTGAATGCACTATATAGTAAAACAAGCCTAAATCATCTCCAGAAAATAAAAAACTATTGAATCTAGTAAATAAACAAAAGTTTAATCTCTAACAAATAATTTGGGTATACCATAATCTGCACTAAGCTGTTTTCGCAACCATAACATACGCATAACCTTCATTCCAAAAAAGTTAACGTCACCAATACACTATACAAAGGCTAGCTACCACATCTCGAGCACATAATTTCCTTATACTAGTACACAATTCAATTCATATACTAATACCCCATCAAAACCCAACTAAACAACGACAAAACACTGAAGATACAATTCATTAGATACACAGTCAGAAACAAGGAACACAACCTAATAAACCTATACATCCACACTCTCGTACACAGGAGAATACTAATAAACTGCACACCATTATTAAAGCCACTTAAACAACTTCCCAACTTCTTCTTCTGTAATAATTTCAATGCACACCACTCATTATAGCTCAGAACATAATTGTCAAACAAAAGAGGCAAACAAATCTCAGAACAATTCCACACATTTACCTCTAAAATCTGCTCAACCGGAGCTATCACTAGCCGATTGGTACAGCGTCAGATTTTTGATCAAAATGGCAACTAGACACTATAAGAATACACAAACATACTGGAGAAATGTCTCTCTAAAATGCAATGGAAGGCCTAGCGGTCAAATCTTCAGTAACACAATTCCCAGAGGTTCATGAATGAAGACACACCCTTTGGGACATTACAGGTGACATTCATATGACCCTAGTTCGCCCATGAGACCTTAACTCGCACACAAAACCTTAGCTCTTCCCCATGAACATAGCTCCCTCCCAAAACCTTAGCTCCCTCATAAGACTTTAGCTCGCCCATGAGACCTAGACTCCCTCATAAGACCCTAGCTCACCCACGAGACCTTAACTTGCACACAAAACCTTAGCTCCCCCCAAGACCTTAGCTCCCTCATAAGACCTTAGCTTGTCCACGAGAACTTAACTCGCACACAAGACCTTAGCTCCCTCCCAAGACCTTAGCTCCCTCTTTAACATCACAGTCGACACTCACATGGACCTTATCTCCGCATACAATTAATATATCAAAGTTACAAATAAACTTAAAGATCCTAGAACACTAGTAAACATTACTTTTGAACAACATGAGTAGCTAAACACATAATACAAACAATTCATCCCCACATCCTTCAATTGCACACCACCAGCTTCACATCAAACATTATCCAAAGGCAATGCAAACAAGCTCCAAAGAGAACAAATAAAATCACTCAAAATTATCACAGGATGTTGTACACAAACCACATTCATACCACACTTTAGGGTGAGATAAAAATCCGACCAATCGGAGTACTTCTAAATATGATAGAAACCCACCACTTCATCGGAACACTAAAAAGTCCCACCTCCGTGCAATAATAGTTCCCCCCCAAAAAAAAAAAACGAAACCTGGTAAAATACAAGCAAACTACCCTTACCCGCAGAAACTTAACTTCGGGCAAAAACGAACCACCTCTCCAAATAGACAACTTAGAAAAATCACCACTCGACAGAACTTTTAGCCCAACAAAGATGAGTCCACTCAAATGTCCTCTAAAAGTACAAGCAGAGAATAACATCGCCCCAGACAACACTAAACACTATCTCAACTGCCCTAACCTCACACAACAACAAAACACACAACCCATCGCCTGACTAAGGGACATATGAATGCGCTTGAGGGGGGGGGGCGTAAGTGAGCCCAAAAGATTAAAGTAAATGCACAGTTTTACAAGATCCTCCTGGATAAAGGAAGGTTGGCAAACCAAAAAGAAACACCTATTTCAATGGGAACTCATACGGATTAAGTTGAGGTCGGGATTATGGTTCACTCCATGCTAATCACCTAAGCCAACTTGACCTGATTCGGAACTCCCATCCTGCGACTAATCTTACTGCCGATTTGGAAGTCCCATTAAGCTACTAATCATCCTCCACATCACAGGTAGTGTTGCTGATAAATAGATAAAAAAATAAAAATAAAAAGAAAGAACTAATAAAGGACAGAACTGATAAATTGAGTGGGAAGACAAGAATAACCGTAAAAGGGAACTGGTTAATCGACAGATAAAGAGAACGAACAAGTCTATGAAGACAGAAGCCTATTGACATGTAAATCAACCAGCAAAAGACAAGCTGGCAAAAGAAAAGGCAACTAATAGAGCATGACCAATATATAGACAGATTAACTGACAAACGGAAAATAAAACGATTACTTCTAGAATTAAAAACAACTAATAGCCGTATATATCGGCTAATCCCCTATTTACCTCAGTAGATTAACTGACCAACAGAAAGAAACCAATTGATTTTCAAATCAAAAACAACAAATCGACAGGCAGCGGCTCATACTTGGAAGACTTAAGCCAAAAATCCCCTCATCCAATTACCTGAAAAAAATACACAAATTGCCTGTCTATTCATTAGACAGATTATGCGTGACTGAAAGATAGAGAGAAACATATTCATTGCCAAATTAAAACAACTAATAGACGAACAGATAGACACGAAGCGGGTCATAAGCGCAAAAATTAATCCCATACGTCCTACTCCACTCATTAGATTACCTGACTAACAGACGGATAGAAACTAATTAACTGTCGAATAAAAAATAACTAATAGATCATCAGATAAATAGACACAACCTCCATGCTTGCGATACTTAATGCGAAAATCTACCACCCAATTACCTGACGAATCGATTAACAGATTATTTGACCAACAGACAGAGACAAATTCTCAAATCTGAAAAAAATAATTGAAAAAGAGAGAGGCAGCGAGCAATAAATGTAAGACTTAATCTCCTATTCCTCTCACTAGATTACCTGTCCATCAGGTAGATAAAATCTGTTTGTCAAATTAAAAGCAACTAATCTACCAATAGGTAGACACGCAGCGGGCCATAAGTGCAAGACTTAATGACCTACTCTCCTCACCAGATTACCTGCTGATAACATTTATCATTTAACAGCACTAAAATGAAACTTTATGATAAAGGATCCAACTAAATCACTCACGTCCACATCAAACGCTTATTCTTTGTTGATCAGTTCTTAGACCAAGCGTCAAGGGTCCAGAGCTATGCCCAAGGTCATTGCCGCCAAGATGAGTACCCTATAACTCAAAGGAGGATACACACTCGAGAAAAACTTTAGATCCAACTATGCCCAGGTACCTCGGGCAAGTTGTAAGAAAATTTAGGGCACTCTGAGAACCAAATACCCTGTAGCCTTGAAGGTCTAAAACCAGCCTTGCTGCTCAAGGGTGAATGGATGCAGAAGTGCCAATGCTTCAGTGGCATAGGGAAGATGGCACTCTACTGCCTACACGATCGAAAGTTTCGCCTTATGCCATTAATTGAATCTGCCATCGTCTTGGAATGGGGTTTGGCACAGGAGAGTTGCGCGAGCGCATCTTCCTGCAACTCTAATTAGTTTATTCGACCTACATATTTACCTTGAACACAATGCCACTTCCACCGACTTCACCACCTTATTCCTAAACAGCTCACCACAAACATTCTGGCGAAAAATGCCATCGTTGGTTTTCGCCTCTCCAAATTAATCAAATATTATGAACAATATTGCTAATACATAATAATGGTGAATATATATATATATATATATATATATATATATATATATATATATATATATATATATATATATATATATATATATATATATATATATATATATATATATATGAGGAATTGAACCACATTCTCCGAAGAATATATAATATGTTTAGGCCTAACCCCCCCAGATTAGCCACAAGTAGGGGATTGGGGGGAAAAAGAGGGGTTCTTGTGTTATGCTTTTCTCATTTTTCTGCCCAGTGTCAGTTGAAAAAGGGTGTGAGATACACCGAAACTGTTCTGAATTAAATTGTCTTCGGAGAATGTGGTTTAATTCCTCATCTTTTCTTGCGATATTGCATTAATTTTCATCATATATATATATATATATATATATATGGTGCGGTTAAGACAATGGCATAATTAGACAACTACTCTGCTTCAGGTCCAGCGCGCGATCCTATCCTTCTCAAACTGGAAGACTACAATTAAGAATGGCCCATCCACCAGCCCCAAAAAACTGGTTTCAAAGTCACCCCTTTGTGTCACCTTGCTTACCGTCACAGAAGACTGTTATTATTAATATATTAATAATAACAGTTTTCTGTGACGGTAAGCAAGGCGACATAAAGGGATGACTTTGAAACCAGTTTTTGGGGGCTGGTGGATGGGCCATTCTTAAGTGTAGTCTTCCAGTTTGACAACCCGCTTGACCTGAATCAGAGCAGTTGGCTAATAAGGCCATTACCTTAATCGCACCATATATATAAATAAATATATATATATATATATATATATATATATATATATAATCAGTAATAATGATAAGAATAATATTCAGCAGAGGAAACGCCTTCGTTGTGTAACGGTGAGGGACAGAATCGATTCGCCCTATACCTCAACTTTACCACTTAAGATCAGTTTTAAAGCGTTAGGGATTGAGATGAGAACGTTGGTCATTACATTCCTTTCCCCGAAGCGAGTGGTAACCGGGGGCGACCAACCTGGGCATCTGAGTAGGCAGGACTCAATTGTAACGCCCAATATTTAAATATTCTAAATCCTGAAATAAATACAAGTTAACTTTTTTAAAAAATAGAAGAAGGTGGTGCAACCAACGAGGTCATTTGATAATTCAAGAGCACCGAAATATGAAAAACTGGGAAACAACAACAAAAATTCAAAGAAAACGAGACTCGTAAAAATAAAACAAGATAAAACAACAGATAATACGACAAATACGAGGCTCGACCTAATTATGCTCTCAGGCAATTCGTAGAATCCACTTTTCATTTATTTTCTCACTCCAATTCCGCCTGTGGTTAGCGCCAGCAGCCTGAAGCGAGAGTTAAAAGGGCGAGCGGGTGAAAGCGCCGGATTGGTCGATAATCTTAATGGCGGAGGCCAATCGCTTCCCTCCTATCGAGCATCCTAATGCAGTGCTCAGATAAGCGATGCGACCACAAGCCAAAACACACGAATTACGCTCGCGTACATAGAGGGTGAGGCGGCCCAGGAAAGTGAACAGAAATTTAAATGATTATAATCGAAAAAGTATTCGTGATTTTATTCATTGTGTAAACGGGATTTTGCTTGGTAAAAACCTTTCTATAAATGGTAACATTTTAAATGTTTACTTTAATAATGGTGGAGCAGGAATGATGTTAGTGAAGGTAGCTAAAATTACGTTTGCGCAATGCAACTGAATATATTAAAATGTTCCATTGTACATAAACATTTATTCTTATGGACCGAGTCACCCCCCTTCCCCAAATGGCCTCAATTTCTCCCAATTGTGAGTTTCCTTGGAGAAGTTGACTTAATGGGTTATTCTTTCTCTCAATTAGTTTACATTTGTATGTAGGGTGGAGTATACCGTATTCCCTAAGCCTCCGCACAATAGAAAACAATCGCCGGGTTAAAGCAATTGGATTATTTGGGTTTGGAGGGGAGGGGGGAGTCAATTAAGTGTTTCAGGGCAACTATGCGATTGATGAAAATTTCCGTCTCTTTGTCTCATCGCAATATGCCGATTTGTTGGAGAACAATCCTGACTCTATCAAAGTATATTGAATCTATTTTGATAATTGCGGCAAACTTTAGAATTATTTATTTGTTAATCATGTTCAGGTAGAAAGATGCATTCAAAATAGTTGTGGCAAAATACCGGGCCAATAAGATTGCCATTCCCGTATATCGTTATCCACAGTGACACCTTCTCCTTGTAAATATCGCAGTCAAAGTTGAATTATGGTTGCATCCAGACGCACATTATAATAAGTCACTTTTCCATCCAATGAGAACACTGTCGAAAGAAGATCGGTTTGATGGAAAACCATTCGAAAAATCTTATTCACAAAGCTAAATCTGTCTCGAGGAGCTGATGCCGGATGTACATCTTATAGAAATGACATTTCAAATAAAGTTAAATAATGCAATTAAATGAGAATTCTTTGTGGCAGATTTATTTAGCGTCCATCTGGCGACTGCCGTCATCTTATAGCCTAATGTTAGGACTAAACCTCCCCCAGAAAATTACAAACAAACAAAAAACAACCAAAAGAACAAACACGTAACCAAAAACATAAAAAAAACGAGAAGCTAATAAGAAACTGAAGAAAAAGGAAGCTCGTTTCGGGGTTGGGATGAGCTCCACCCCCGGGCGCGAGAGTATACGACCAATACCAAAGAGAGTCAAATAAGTTAGAGGAGGCCAATCTCCTTCAAGAAGTCAAATACTCCATAAGTCTGTGCGCACAAAACACATCCCGAGGACGAGGGACGAGCGGAAGCCTATCTTCTAGCCTGTTCTTACACATGTCAAATGAAGAGCATTCAATTGACATTAATAAGGCCAACATAATTTATAATTCCCACAATTATATACATAGGCGCCTAATAGAATCAGCGCTCATAAAGGAAATTCCCAACTTAAATTCTTCAGATCGGCAATTCAACACGAATTCCTTGATAAGCAGAAGACTCATCCGGCCTTTGATTACATATGCCCTTGTTAGTTAGTTAGTCAGCGCCAAACCTTCCATGATACTGGGAGGATCCCTGAGCAGATAATGAAATTTATAGAAGGTCAGTATGACAATCACTGGTCGCCCCTAGGGCCCAGGGGCCGGTCCTCTTTGGGGGAGAGGTGCCAGGAGGTATTATGTTTGTGACACCAAACAGCGTTCAGGTGGAAGCCTTCGTCGCCCCGGGGCAGAGGGAACTGTTCCGCGTCAGAGGTACGTGGATATAGATACCCATCAGCAGGATTCCTTGGAACAGAGAGAGTGTATGTGTGTGTGTGTGTGTGTATTGTGCTGTGAAGGCGGGAGAGGAAAAAAAGTAGTGTTGTGATTAGCTATGTATGAGGTAAAAGGTGTAAGATCTACCCACCCGAAAACGGGGTGAGCACAGCGCGTCCACCAATCGGTAGCCAGATATCTCCGTCCGCTGGCGTATCCAACCGGCTAACATAAGCTCTCAAAAGTGTCCTTTCATACTGCCTTCTTCCCTGATTAGATTTTAACTTGTAAATTTATGCATCCTTAGCTTAAGCATCTTTCTGTACTCATTAGTTTACCAGTGACTAAAGATGATGGATGACTCCTTCGAAATACAGTGATTTCTCTCCTGCACATATATATACGAGGGGGAGTCAAAAAGTTCTCAGATAAATGGCATAAAATTTTTATTTGTAATAATACTGTAATCATTTTTCTACATAAGCTCCATTAACATCTATACACTTTCTTAATCTATGAATCCAACGGTAAAGACCATCTTTGTAGAATTCACGGGGTTGTCTCTGGCACCAAGTAATGACCTGCTTTTTTGCTTCATCTAATGATTGAAACCGGGTTCCTTTTAGGTGTCCCTTTAAATTTGGTTAGGTTAGGTAACCTAACCTAACCTAACCTAACCTAACCTAACCTAACCTAACCTAACCTAACCTAACCTAACCAAATTTAAAGGGACACCTAAAAGGAACCCGGTTTCAATCATTAGATGAAGCAAAAAAGCAGGTCATTACTTGGTGCCAGAGACAACCCCGTGAATTCTACAAAGATGGTCTTTACCGTTGGATTCATAGATTAAAAAAGTGTATAGATGTTAATGGAGCTTATGTAGAAAAATGATTACAGTATTATTACAAATAAAAATTTTATGCCATTTGTCTGAGAACTTTTTGACTCACCTACGTATATATATATATATATATATATATATATATATATATATATATATATATATATATATATATATATATATATATATATATATATCCAACACACCTCAAGAAAGAGAAAACGGAATAATTTTTCTTCGGAAATAGTTATTTCCAACTTAAAAAGAAATCTCGCGCGTAGCCTAGTGGTTAAAGGTGCACTTTTAATGAGATCAAAGCAGTTGCTGGCTCCCTCACTCTGCTTGGTTGCAATCCCACACCAGCACAGATTTTTTTCTAAGTAGGAAATAACTATTTCCGAAGAAAAAATTATTCTATTTTTCTTTCTTGAGGTGTGTTGGATATATTTCATCATTCTCTCGCGCTCATGAGACATATACATTATATATATATATATATATATATATATATATATATATATATATATATATATATATATATATATATATATATTGAGAAACTAACAAAGTAGAGCGGGAGTAGAGCAATAAATGTAAAAAATCTCGCATGAAAATGAAAGGCGGATTCCAATATTTTCAAAAAGTTGACGATTAATACACTTGAAAGAATTACCAATAAAAGAAGTAGGTACAACCTTCTCATCGAAGCACTTCTTAAGAACGGAAAGTTTTTCCTTCCTGTCGTGCGCATGGAGCAAAGCAGCACGAGACCCTTTAACAATGGGGTTCAACACCGGATAAAAGAAATAGAAGTTAAATAGGACAAAGTTATAGTTGAAGTGACGCTTGGGATCCATAATTAATGGATATGAGAAACTGTCAAAGTAGCGCGGGAGTAGAGCAATAAATCCGCCTTTCATTTTCCTCTGGGAATTTTGCATATATATATATATATATATATATATATATATATATATATATATATATATATATATATATATATTCACCATTATTAGATATTAGCAATATTGTTCCTATAAATTAGTTAATTTGGAGAGGCGAAAACCAACGATGGTATTTTCTCCAGAATGTTTGAGAGATGTTCAGGAATAAAGTGGTGAAGTCGATGGAAGTGGCAATGTGCTCAAGGTAAATATGTAACTAGAATAAACTAATTAGAGTTGCAGGAAGATGCGATCGCGCAGCTCGATATTCTGGAGAATGTGCGGATGCATGTCTTGTTAACGCTTTGTTTCTGCAATGCTCGTTGTTGACTGAAGTGAAGCCCTCATCATAGCCTCAAATGTGAAGTCAAGAAGTATTTTGTATTGATCATTTCTGTCTAGCAATAATGTTCTTTGCCATTGGGCGAATTTCAGTCCCCCCCCCCACTCCCACATTCTCTAATGTCCTCTTCCTCTAGAATTTTTACGTTCTGGAGAGCTGCGAGCACTTTCGGTTCTTAAAGTCACAGCAATCTTCTACTCCATAGTAGTTTCTTCTGTTTGTCACTCGTACTGTGTACCTTCTACACACCTTCGGATTCTTCATTTGCTTTACATGTTGCCCTATAGGATGCTTTTCGTCCATATTCTGGCCATTTCCACTACTACTCCAAATCTCAGACCTTTATACATGTTTGAACAAGGAGTTTAGTCCCCTATACATGCTCCTGGAGTTCAGTCTTTTATACACGCCTGCTCAAGGAGCTTAGACTACCAGGCAATCGAGGTAATTGTGGTACCAGACCTTGGTAAAACCATGGAATCGAAACCCTGGTTGAGGTTACCATATCCTTCTCATGTACTCGTCAGCACATTGACCTCCCTGTAGGCAGAACATAAAAGTTCAGGAGAGTTGAGTACCCCTCCCACCCCAAATCATTCGTGCAAGTGGTTTTCGACATCTTTCCTCTTACACTAATTTCAACACTTGACCACATCTTTTCCAAACAATTTAGAAGAGATGCCCTTGTTAGTTTTCGCTTTTTTTGTACAAAGAAATAAATACAATTTAAAAAATGTATATATGATAACATAAATCAGATAATTGTTTGTTTGTTGGTGTTTTTTGTTTTATCTTTTGTCGATTTTACGCTTCCTTTATTCAGGTCACACATCTGTGCTTTTCAAGGCATACACCAATGGATAAAAGCCAATACTTCCATGTGTGTATGTATGTGTGTGTCTACTACATCCGTGTAAGAGAAAATGCCTTTGTTATTCATGTTTTCCGCCCAGGACTCAATTCATGTGGCCCTAAAGTCACATAGGCAAGAACCCATAGACAAGCCCTGCCCCCTCTATCGTTCATCTATACTCGCCGCCCTACAACTCCCATCTGGTGTGTATGCGTGACTGTTTATTTGAGCGCAAATTGAGAATAGTGTGCGTATGTACAAGTCCGACAGGGCGTTTTCACACAGGAGGGCAGGACAGAGGCCAATTTGTGCTGATGGGGCATCATTTTGGATTTAGGGCATTGTTACTCGGGTGTCGTCTGGGTTGTCCAGGAACCTGGGAATTATTTTATGCCCCTGGGCATTTTTATATGTTCACTCGGGGTTGAAGGTTAAGGGGGGGGGGGTTACAGGTCCTTCAGGGAAGAACGTTTAGTTTGTTTGCGTTAGGATTATAGATTATTATCTTGGGCATTCTTTTATGCCCACTCTAAAAGTTGAAGGTAGCTGAGCGAGGACAAAGTCTCTGAATGGAGGGGAACTCTGACTATTAAATACTTTGGATCTCTTTTATCAATTATTTTAGCTCTTTATACCATCAACCTCACTTTGATTGTATCTGTGGCAAGTCGTTGCTTTCATATTTCTTCCGAAAGTTGTCCAGTTCATGACGTTTTGAAATTCCCAAATTACCCTAAATTTTTCTAACCCCAAACCATAAATTAGTTCGGGGGCGTTGATGGTCGCCAATTCTTTTGGTAAAACATTTTAAGTTAAAACAAAATTACACGATTTTTCTCCCCATCAAACTTCACGGATTAGTAATTTTTGTTTGGTGGTCGGTGTGGTAGGGTGTAAATCTAACTCGAATGAATTTTGGGCGTGTGAGTGTGTATGAAGCGTAGGGAATCGTGGCGGAACATACCTTCACCTGTGGATTCTTGCATCCCTTTCCGAACCGCAGCTGTGGAAAAAAAAGAAGAATGAGAGAACACAAAAGCGGTGATTTTGCTAAGCACAGTTGATTTTCGAACATTCAAAATCAGCCTTGGATCGAACAGCGATTTTCTCGTGAGATTAAAATCTAAGCGTTTGACGGAGCAGAACGAATTTGTGGGAGGAGGTGAAAGAATTGACTGTGTGGGAGAGAGCGGCAACTAGTGTGTGCAAAGTTGTGTGATAGATTATTATTATTAGCTAGGGCGAATGAATATTTTGTTTGAGCTTATTTATATTATAATTTAAAACTAGGAGCAACTACTAACGAGACTATCTCAAGCTAACGTTTGCGAGATGTTTATCTATATAGATAGACGGATGGATAGGTGGATAAATGAATAAATAAATATTTGGATAGACAGATAGATGTTAAGAAAAGGATATACAACCGGGTTATTAAAAATAGGTCCGAAAGTATAAGTTAAAGAATAGATAGACAAAGGGAATAGAAAGAGATACATATATTGTTAAACGAAGTTATCGAAAAGCAAATCCATCCGTTGGTGTCAAGAGTAAAGGACGGAGATTGGACATTGGACATATATAAGTGAGAAATATAGTAGTAGAGGTGTTTTGTAGACAAAAATAGTAGGGGAAATAATAGGGAAGTGAAAGGAAAATAGAAAGGGTAGATCTGGCTTTCTTTTGTGTTTTTTTATTCGGTATAATATATATATATATATATATATATATATATATATATATATATATATATATATATATATATATATATATATATATATATATATATATATGAGATAAACCATCATCATGTGATGTTAAAACAAAGTCCTTCTAGCGATGTTCTAGTTTTTCTAATTCTCTATTTGCATATCTATCTACGAATATTCTTTGAAGTGAATCAAGAAGAAATAAAGCACCCACTCTCTTTGGCACGGTAAGAATGAGTAAGAGTGCATAAATAGGCCAAAGAAAATCGAATCCGAGAAACCTAGAAGAAAAGATTAGCTCTTGGCGCCTAAATTTTGATTATTTTCTTTTAAATAATATATAGTTAAAATAGCATCAAAATTAGTATTTTTTGCAAAACATTAATTGTATTAGAATTGCAAGTGTAATAAATACAACAAAGGGATGTTGCGGGTAAAATTATGAGTCTTCGCACATTATTTCACCCTAACTCCTAACGGAGAAGGAGGTATCGAACCCTTTCCTGACTGGTTTTTAAATCAATTGACTCTGCAAAAACGCATGACCTTAGAAAAGGCCACAAGTGGCAAATTCCGTCAGTGGATATGGCCATTATTAAAAGTCTACCTTTTAAATATTTTTTTTAGGAAACTATTAAACTTAATTCATAACAAACCAAAATGAATTATATAAACTTGCGAGAAAGTCAAGATACATGAAATGATTTAGGAGAGCTACGTGCCCTTCCGGTCTCCCGAATCTTGAAGGAGTCCTTTCTTCTTGGCTACTCCAGAATAAAGCCAGGATAGATGCAAAATAAAATATATATTTTTTTGTGTTGAGAGATAAATAATTTTTTTTTTAAATATATCATTTTATTGTGACTCATGATAATATATCTTATACGTTCTTATAATTCGATCAATTCTCTATCTTATTTATGAAGGGTAAAAAATACTAGGTATGCAGCAAAACAAAACCTCTGCATTCATAGTTAAAAAACATTAAAAGTAACTCCAGGACAGAGTTCAGTAGGTAAAAACATGAAGGAAAAAGATCAACCAAAGTATCAACCAATTATCTAATTTATTTCGGAATATTACAAAACAAAGGTAGGTACAAAACCTCCGATGGATCACCTATTATAATACATAATGTTAAATAAACAAATATACAAATAACTATTTGAATTGCTGGAAAATCAGATGAGTAAGACAAAGAATAAAGAATTTCTTAATTAAATAAATCGTAAACCAATTATCTAACTTATATTTTGAAGATTACTCTACAAAATGGGCTTTAAAAACCAACCTTTGGGTACTCCACTAACCATATTAAATCAGGTTAAATAAACTAAAGATAAGCAAATGGACAAATAGCTAATGGTCTATGGGTAAACAGACCAGTAGGAAAGCTGTTTCACTAGAAATTAAAGGCAGAGACCAGTAAGACATAGAAAAGCAAACAAAAATAGAGAGTCAGCCCTAATTAAATGAAAAAGATGCTTGTCAAGATCTCTAATTAACTGAAGTGATTTCCCGGATTCTCAATTTTTCCATTTTCCCCTTGAAGAGCAAATGCCGGAGAAGAAGAAATTGGGGGGCCGTTAATCCCAGTAAGTAGAGGGGGAGGGGGGGGGGGCTTATGTAGAGTGCAGCACCCGCAACATTTTGGAAATGACGTTAGCAGGAATGATGGAATTAATGCAGTGATGCGATTCAGTGAGGGGAAGGAGAAAGGAGAGTGAGAATCAAGTCGAGAGAGGCATATATATATATATATATATATATATATATATATATATATATATATATATATATATATATATATATATATATATAAATATATATATATATATATATATATATATATATATATATATATATATATATATATATATATATATATATATATATATAAAAATATATATATATATATATATATATATATATATATATATATATATATATATATATATATATATATATATATATATATATATATAAGCGTGTGGACAGAGTGTGGGTGTGTCTAGACAGACGTACTGAAGTGTTTGTGTCGTGTGTGCAATGATGAGATTCGTCAAAAAGAGACAGAAAAAGACTGAAAATTTTGAAGTACTTTAACTGTATCTATTTTAGCTTTCGGTAGTGAATGTGCCCTTCTAACCCCTTAAAATGTTGTTGTTATTATTATTATTATTAAAAAGTAGGAATTGAAGACCAATGTTATATTTACACTTAATAATTAAATATTCAGTTATTTTCTTAGCCTGTCGCTCCTCTGACCCAAAGTCAATCCGTAGATGGATTCAATCGCAAGAGAAAGATGGCGTTAAACACTTTAAAAATATAACCCACAAATCTTGTGCTTACCTCGACACATGCCGTCGGTGCAGTTAACGGAAGCAATGTCCTTTCCTGAGCAGTAGCGACCCCCATTTTGGGGTGGTGGGTGATCGCAGTCCCTCCTCCGGTGCCGGCGGCAGTCCACGCCGCAGGTAGACCAACCACTCCACTCAGACCATAGCCCATCAACAGCTAATGTGAAACGAAGATAAAAGTTTGCTTAACATTCGACGAGACTCATTAACGTCCTCTCGTCTTCATAAACTCCGATACTTTATCGTCGGCTTAAACGCTTATTAGCGGTTAAAGCCATTGAAAAGTCGCGTTTGAACGATTTATCCCCCATCTCATTCTAACATTACTATGCACTTGGGGGTTATTAGTTATTAGTATTAGCAATGATAGAAGGCGAAAAATCTATGGATTTCTAATTACGCTGGATTGTGTGTGGGACTTTGTTGGGAGTGACTGGAGCTGATTGTACGTGGGCGAGTTTGGTGAGGAGGTGGAGTCTGGGCTGGGGGTTAATAATGATGCATAATGAGAGTACAAATAACGACATGGGAGAGGATTGTGGGATAAGATCTGGGCCTGTTATAACAAGGGCCTATAATAATGATAAGAGTACTAAGAATAATAACAGTAGCGTCGCCCACACGTTGTAAACCAAATAAATGAGACAGAAGTAACGCCATTGTGCCATACTAGGGATGTGATGTATGTATGTAGCTCTAGTTGTGAACTTTGCCTACTTTACCAGTCATTTATTTCAACCACCCGTGCGGTGAGTGTCTAAATATGCACACACAAGTATGCTTGCACCCACATCGTGATTCCGGGCTAGACATACACGTATGTACATACGTCCTAGACAGTCGGTCTCTAAGCTTCTGGGAGTGGATATGCTGAGGAGATAAGAAGCAGGAGTTTGGAAGGTTTAAAATGATGCTGTGATGCTGAACTTGTGGTTATCATTTTAAAAGCAAACTATTTTCATAATCATTTATTATTATTATTTTACTTGAAACCACGAATCAAAAAATAATGATTTTTTTCTTCGAACTTAGAGCGCAATAGCATCGAGGGCGTGAATGTGTATAAGATATAAAGCCGCAAAACTCCTTGCCCGCATTGGGGCCGTGAGGACAACCCCAACCGGAGATAAGAAGGAGCCGATAGCTCCCCCTTCTTCCCAACCAGAAAAGAATAGACGAAAGCTGGTCGGCGATTAGCCTAGGATATTAGCCGCCAACCACGAAAATAGTTTGGAATAAACTTGTCAAAATGTGGGGAATATAGGGGTAAAATGGAGTTTTCTAGAAGAAATAAAGCCCTGATAGTCTCAATCTAGTTCGAGACTGCACGGGGCACCCGAACCTGGAGGATGGGCCTCTCTTTTAGATATCAAGTGTTACAGTGGTGAAAATAGGATTAGTTAAGAAATGTGAAAGGGAGATATCCCGAGTGCTATAAAGAAGAGACTACTCGGTGAACTTTAAGCCTGGAGAGCGCTCTCATAAAGACAAGCTTTAACCAACAGCACTGGGGACAGAACGGTTCGTTATAAAGCTCCATTAATAATCTCGTAAAAGAGCGCAGGGACTCAAAAATAAAATCTCGAACTTCCGCCTTGGATGAGGGGTGTGTTGGGCGGAGGGGGAAGGGGAGGGCAGGGTCATGTCAAAATTTCATTGGTAATTATTCCCTATTATGTAAAATGGCAGCCATTCCACGCATAATTGCACCATCTGACGAAGATCTGTCCGAATGGGGATGCCATTCGGCTACTCATCACATTAGATATTCCCAGGTGCGCTATTTCTTAAATGACACTCCCATCTACTAACTGCCCTTGCCTTATGTCGCTTAACTTCCTTCAACGTGGATTGGTATTTACAGGGGCTAGCGGCATAACTCCCCCACCCACCCATCCGCTTCTTTTAGGAGGTTACCTTGCCTTTAAGGCGACAAAAAAAGGTGTAATCTCACCGATCGAATTTGTAAAAGGTTTTTTTTTTAAAGTTAGTCAGTTTACTTAAGTTCTATTTAAATTTATTTGTTTTATTTCATTTTATTCAAATTTATATTTGTTAAATTAAGAAATTTATGAATCTTGTCCAAAAGAAATCAACTATAATGGTGAAATCGAAGAGCCGTGGTTTACATTCTTGCCTAACATTTACACTCACATTCATGTGCAGGAAGATAGACATTCATGGCATACGGCCACTCAAAATCAAGCACACCCTCACACAATGAATCTAAAGTGACTTCAAAAAACAATAACATACACAACCATACAAATTCCCATCCTCGCATACATAAACATTTTAATGAACATACACAAACAAGTCACATGTTAGAAACACAAACTTTCGAACGCACACACATAAACAACAATCACATGCACATTAAGTAAAGGTCGTTACACATACATTTACTAATTCTTAAACGCACACGCTTAAAAAGCGTAGGCACACTTATACATCTGCCCCAACCTTCAGCTAAGCAGACACATATTCACTAACACTTAAACGCATATAAATAAAGCCATAGTCAAAGTGATCCCCCGCACCAACACACGCATGTAAAACGGCACAAATGCCTATGGCAGCATACCGAAAGTTTCAGGGATATAGCAGAAGTTTCTAAATTTACAAGCACGTTTGAAATGGTGGATTTGATCGTTTGAAGGTATGATCGACGTTTAAAATAAACATAAATCGTTGCCCACCTGATTTGAAGCCAAATATGAAAGCATTTCTACTCGCCTTACAATTTTAAAAACAATTCCAACATAAATTATACAAACTTGAGGATTTGAGACGAAAAATTGTTTAATTGGAAGATGAGATAGTTATTTCATCGAAGTCTTGAAATGCCCTGTCGGACTTCTTGTGTGCTCTGATCTTATAGGCTTGAAAAGGGACCTATTAGCTTCGTCCCCGCTAAACATAAATGAGCCCACCCTCTTTCCTTATCCTTGACAAACCCCAAAACGACCAAAGGCAAAGCAATATAGCCATGCAGCCCGCTAAATAGCAAGTCACAACGAACGAAGAATAACTGGAGGAAGGAATGGAACGGACGAAGATGGGAAGATAACACATGCAAGAAGGGGAGATTAGAGATAAATTTTAATAGCGTCCAGGGCCAGGCTAGTTAACAACAAAATGTTGATGGATTTTGACCTGAGAAGCTACTCAGCAAGCCTCCGAATTTTCTCTTTCACCAAACTTGAGGCAGTCAGGTTTGATCACTAGAATTAATTTTCTCAACAACTTACAGCCCATGCAGAATAAACGCTGATGATAAGATGTTCGATGTTAGAAAAAGGTAAGTCAACTTAGAATTAGTCAAAGACCAGGGTTTCTTTAAGAGCTTGATCCCCTTAAATAAGACCTCAGCATTGTAGGTTTAGATGTAGTGAGGGCCCTTGTAAAGATCTGAAAATCTTTGAAACAGTTTATTAAACTGTAAGCTGGACATCTACACTAAAACTTCTATGTGCAAGTACCTCACGTTCAAGCACATAAAGTTTAAAAGGTACACTTTAACATTTTGATTTTTTACAAATAAATTCGCAGTGAAAATTTACAGGTTTAACAAGGTTAAGTTGAGCCTTCGCAAAAGTGTTCATTTTAAGGTATTGGAAGTCATAAGAATTAAATTTACAAATAAAGCAGTTTAGGTTAATACCATTTGTTTTATTCACGGATGCCTATGGAGCCAAAGAATTAATTTTGAATTTAATTCCTTAAACTTAATATGCCATGCATTATTAAATTGCGTGGTTTTCAAATGCTCTAAGATAATGTACTAAATATTAGGTTTGACCTTGTGAAACCCTTCCTTTAATTAGCATGATATACTGAAGGCGGATTTTACGAATACAATTGTTTGATTTGCAAACATTGTTTAGAAGAGGCAGGATAGAACCGTTTGAGTGTCGACTAGTATGTCATCTGATTTGAGGGCGAGAACAATTAAATTAGACGAGTTAGAAAGAAAAAGAGGATGAAAACCCCGTAAAAGGATTTGGTCGCATCTCCAAAGTACTTGAACTCCACCTTGCCGTTGTCTTCAAGGGGGTAACGTGAGATTTTGACTTCAACCAGCTTCAGTAAATTTGGTAGAAGGTTTTCCCAAGGAGCGATGTCTATTCCGCACGCGATCTGTATCTCATACTAATTTCTGAGAACAAAACTTCGTGCTGAATTAGAGCTGCTTAATTTAAACACAGGAGACATACCCATAAGGGACGAGTCTTCCCTCTTTAATTAAAAAAAGCACAAACGATGCCTTTTGTTCTGTTTTTATCGAATTTTAAGAAAAGCATGTTTAATATTGAACTACAAAATGAATTTATATACATAAAATCAACAGAAATGGCAACAACACCTTAATGAGAAGATCCCCCCAGGGAAAGCCTGCTATTCATGGGTGGTTTAGTAATTTTAAGACAACGTTAAAGATAGCCCTTATTATTGTGATTGTCTGTGAGGCCATTTTAATGACTGGCCAACGGGGAATCCAAATATACTAATCGTAAATTTGAGGGGTACTGCGATATCTTCTAAAATTTCATTTACTAATTGACTTTTGAAAACATCACTATAAGACTACGATAATCTCTTTTCACCTAATGTCTTTGATTCGCTTTAATGTTGCAAAAGCAATTTGGAAAGTAGAAACTACTTTGGATCAAATTTCATCGAATCAAGGTAATTCAACGAAGTATTTTCCATTTCTTAGTTCGATTAACATATTTAAATTATCGATTTTTAATTTATCAAGTGAACCTGTGTCGTTAGCCTTTAAGCCCAGCGCACCAATGCTGAACACGTGTTCAGGCCTCTCATCTAAATAACGGTTTGCTTTAGAGTAATTTAAAGAATGGAAATCTGAAATTGACAGATTCAGGAAAGAGTTGACGAGTTCAGAAGTTCAGCAACCTCAGATTCCAAATTAGAAGGCCATTGTTCTCTACCACGCTCTCGGCATCGAATGAGCCGACAGAGAGTGGATTGTTACCGAAGAAGAACCAACCAATTTCTGTGTTGAAGTGTATGAATGTGGTAAACCATGAACGGGAAATCTAGGGGTACATTCCTCACAATGGGATACCTCCTCCTCGTGTTGACAGGATGGCACTCCTCATTGTGCTTGAAAGTACTCAGGTGTCCTGGTACACTGAGCAATACATCCAAATATATCGTTGACCAGAAAGTCTTGATGCACTTTGAAAACGGAAAGAATACAACAAATTTTACAGCGCAACACCAACATTTATTCTTCAAAATAAAGTCCATCATTCTCTACAATCATCTTCTACCGATCAGCCAGAATCCGAAACTGTCCCAGATGACAGTCAGCTGGCTTTGAATAAAACAAACTGTATACAAGCTTCTTTCACTCAATTAAAAGTGTTAAATCGCTGGTCGCTGAGGAAGTGTGCCATTGCTTGGAATAAGCCATACTCACTCGGACTAGTATAGGGAGTGAATGGTGGATGTGGAAGAATCTCAACACCTTCCATCTGTTTGAACTTCTCCATAGTCAACCTGGCAATGTGTTGCCTCTCAGATTATTGCAGAAACAAAGCCTGACCTCGAATGATCAAAGCAGGATACTCCTGCTTTAGTTTGTAGTACACGCTTTCTAGCTGCTGGCGATACAGTTTAGCGTCGATGTCGCAACCATGTGGAATAAGCTCGAAATGCAGTTCTCCTTGGAAATTCCACAAGACAGATATCATGACGTCCTTGTCAAACCAATTGCATTGTGGAACGGAAGCCGGTTGTTAATCTTGCCAAACCTACTTCCTCTCCCGATCATCATTAACGAAGTAACCTACTTCTCGTCTGATGTGACAATTTACCTCTATAATCGGTTGTCTCTTGGTTTATTGAAAAGTTGGTTGCAAATCTCTGCTCTACCAGCAGCTTGTGTTTCGGTGGGATAATATGGATCCAATCGGGGCTTCTTGGGAACAAAATTTATTTTATGCAATCGGTGTCGTAGTCTGATGGCATAGCACTCCAACAAGTTTCGCAAGATGAAGGCTGCTTGTTGGAGGTTTAACTTTCAATGCTGCCACTAAAGCCTAACTTTCAAAAGTTGATGATCGGCCAGGTTGTGGCTGATTTCCGGAGTTAAACGTCTGTACCACCTCGAGACCTTCGCCTGACTAACTGTGCCTTCTCTTTCAGTATCGCAAATTTCCTTCACAGCAACTCCTGTTGAAAGTTGTCACTTGTAACAGAAGTGAGTCAAAATTCTAATTCCACTTTCTTCCAAATTCATTTCTGTCATTTTGGGCTTGAACAAAGAGAAATAAACTGCGCAGGAACAACAAACAACAGTAGCATACGGAGGCTGGTAGTCGAAAGAGTAAAGTTAACCTAACCTAATGCAGTCGAATGAGTAATGCTAACTAACCTAATGTAGTCGAATAAGTAATGCTAACCTAACCTAATATAGTCGAATGAGTAATGCTAACCTAACCTAATATTGGTGTTGCTCACTAAAATTTGGTTAATTTCTTTCCGCTTCCTCAGTGAGTCAGGAATTTCTAGCCAACTATATACCACAATTAAGAACGCTTTGAAAGGCCAGCACACCCTTTGGTCGGTATTTCGCACACCTGGTTTGTAGTGGTCGTTTGGTTTTCTACCACGTGGACCTTGGGTGTGAGGTAACTAGTGTGACCTTCTTTTTGGGGAGCATCACAGAATCAGTTGATGTCGCTGTAAGGTATTAGGTCCATCTACGAGGGGCGGTCAATAAGTTTTGCGAATCGGTGGGGCAAAACAGAGGAAGGGGGATGGCTGTTAGTGGGGGTGTTAAGACAAGTCATGTCAAGTCAGGACCTGCAGCCGCACGCTCCTGTCTCGTCTATTTAAGGAGCAGTAGCTGATCGCAGATCGTCAATCACAAATTTTTCAACAATGGACAAGGTTGAGCTCCGCGCAGTGATCAAATTTTTGACCAAGGAAGGCAAGAATGCAAAAGAGATCCATGAACGCATGGTTGCAGTGTACACCGTTCCCGCTCCTTCCTATGCAACCAGTGCTCGCTGGAATAGGGCGTTCCGTTATGGTCGTGAGTCCTTTGAAGATGACCCCCGTCCAGGACGCCCGTCAGACGTGACCAACGAGGACAATGTGGCGCGTGTGGAGAGGATGATCCTCGAAAATCGACGGGTAAAGGTCGAAGAAATCGAGAGAGAACTTGGAATATCACATGTAAGTGTTATCAACACCATACAGGAATATTTGGCCATGACCAAGGTCTCTGCCCGTTGGGTCTCTAGAAACCTTACGCCCCATGATCGACTTCAACGTCGTCAAGGTTCACAATGCCCGAGTTGCACAAGCTGCCCGGCACGAGTGCGTATTCGGGGAGCTCAACCATCTCCCCTAAAGTCCAGATCTGGCCCCTAGCGACTACTTGTTATTCCGCCAGCTCAAAGCTGCACTGCGTGGACGCCGGTTTGGGGACGATGAAGATGTCCAGCTCGCCGTCCAGGAGTGGATTGAACAGCAGTCGGGAGATTTCTGGTTGTCGGGAATTCGAAGCCTCAGGGACAAGTGGCGCAAGTGCATTGAAGTCAAGGGTAGTTATATTGAAAAATAATAAAACACTTTTCCTCATATCTCGTTTTCTTATTTCCGAATTGCAAAACTTATTGACCGCCCCTCGTATATCAAAGTACCCACAAGCAAACAGCCTATCCTCCCAGTTATCTATATTTGAGAACAAAGGGATGGCAATATTCAGTTAGCAAGTGTAATGTTGTTTTCCTTCAGAAATTTAAATTGCGTGTTCGAATACACTGATTGTTAACTCAAGATTTATAATAGTGTCGACCAAAAACTTCGTCGAACTTGAAGAGATCTCTGGCGACTGACTCGATAAAAGTTTTGCTTGTACATGAATATGAATGTAGTCTTTCCAAGGCAGGGCAAGATACTACGACCTATGACCAATTCGCTCTCCGTAAATTTCTGGGGAAGAGCGATTGGTTCCCATTTTATCAATATGGCTTCAGGAGTGGCCAGTCTATTCCATTGGTTGTAGCCATCGTTAATGACGTAATAAAAAAGCGCACCAAGCATGACAGAAAATACTATCCGTCAGTAACGACGAAAAGAAGTCGTTCAGCAATGTGTGGCATGGCACAGGGATACTCCAATAGAAACTAGGCGGCAGCAGGTAGCTCCCTCTCTGCAAGAGGGGCTTCTATCCCACTACATTACAGACCAGGATGCCACATAAAATACAGCAACATAACATAAGGCCTATTCACAACGCGCAGACGTATAGTGCAGCGTATTTGCACCAGCGTATTTACACAAGTCACAACCAACGCCACTCGAAAACTGCAGATACACTGTCCTATGCTGACGACGAGAGCATTATCGTCTGCGGGTAGGGAAAAAAACAGAATCTCAAGACACGCTTAAATAATTCTGCACGAAAAGAGTATCCGGATAAGTGGCTTTTAGCTCCGAATCATCAGAAGAAACAGGTGACACTCTACGGTGCAAGCTATCAAGACATGCACAAGATACAAATATACACATCCGACCCCAACTAGACTCACTTTCTCACATCACTCTAAAATCATAGGGGCAGCATAGGGGCAAAAACACCAAGAAGCTGCGCAGGCTCTATCCAGCTAGCTGTAAACCTCAACCACACCTACATATTTTCTTAATCACACTCATAGCTGCTCTGAAAAACGCATGTTGCTTTCCTATATACACACGAATGTCCACACTCCATAAAAAGAGCAAACTAACACCACTCAACACACATACACACATACATACATACACATGTCAAAAGCAAAAACTGGGAAAACACTCAGAGACCCTACATAAACACACACATATATATAAGACAATACGCTGCAATGGCATTGAGATACCACGCAGTCCCTCGACCACCCCAGCTAATACCTATCCACATATAGGTAAACGGTAACATGAACAGCGCGTTTCCATGAACACGCGCTTCTCCTCCTACCCCGCATGCTCCCGCCGTTCCAGTCGTACCCAATACCTTAACCTACACGCAAAAAACAATCACAAATCGGTTTATGGCCACCTACCGGTCAACTCCTCCTTTCACATCTAAGTCTTTTTCCGAACTCTTTCCTCTACGAATCCTCGATATTCTGTGGTCTTCGACAGTAATCCCTTTGTTCTTTCTATACATACATCATCACCTCAGAACGAGCAAAGGCAAAAAAAATATGAGCCCATGCGGTCCTATAAACAGCCAGTCACAAAGAAAGCAGACCTAAAGAACTGAGAGTACTTGAATGAAGGATTGTGGACGGACGAAGATGGAAAGACAGGAGATAAGTTTTAATAATCTCAAACACAGGTGCTCATATATGGGAAGGCAGCTACACATATACATACAAACATGAAGAGATATAAATGCACATGCAAGCACACACACACTAATATACATGCCTATACAAGCACATACTCATGTGCATACATATACACGCGCACCCGATACTCATATAAAATGGATAATACTCAATAAAAGCATTGCTAATACAAAAGATATATACTTCATAATATTTTTACTAATCTCGTGTATTCTCTCTCGCCTCATCGTTTCAGCTATACATTGAATTATAAAGAGAGTGATATGCTCCTTAAACAGAAGGAAAAATCCTTTTTACTCATGTTCTACATGTAAATCATCAGTGAGAAAAGGAAATAAGATTCTGAGCGCTTTCGCATTTATTAAACGGCCTTATTACAAGAATGAAGAACATATCGCTGATCGCACTTTACTAGTGTTTACTTCTTACCTTATAGTTTAAAAGTACCTATATAGTATGCATGAACACAAATGGACTATAAAGGAGGAAAACCAGCTTCGGCAAACCTACGCCAAGGTAGCCGAAGTGATCAAATTTAAGAAACGGGAGGGACAATATCGAGTACACTCACATGTTCAAGGTAGGCTTTTACTGAAATCACTATGGCCCATAAGTAAAAAAACACATGTCCAATGCCAAAGCTAGTTGGGACCAGATCGAGAAAAGAGAATTCACTCCAGTTTAGTTCTGTTTTTAGATGTAAAAAAATGGAGGAACACCCGACTAAGGACTGCAAGGAGCCACTGGAAACATGCTCCAAATGCAGCGAAAAGGGACACAATTGGAGGACATGCACTAATAATGTACCTAAAGTGGGTTAACTGTGGGCAGGGTAACAGGCCAATAGCCATGGCCTGCCCTGTCAAAAAAGAGGTTATAAAAAGGAAGCATGAATCGAAGAAGCAAGAGGAAACGCGTAGAGTAACACAACCTACGCTCAAGCAGCAAAATGTGGTCCTCTCAGAAGTAGACACAAAGAAAACATACCTTAAGCTGCAGGATGAGAAATTCGACGAAAATTATGACGTTCATCCTCACGCGCACGTCATGAATCTCACGCGCCATAGCACGGTCGCTAATGAGCTAAACCAAATGCCCGCCAAAACGGTATGGACCAAATGTGGTTCCGGACAACAACCCTCTGGGGATGTCCTGCAATTGCAAATGGTCTCAAACCAATAAATAAACAGACAGGACAACCCCAAATTGGAAACAAGAAAAAGGAAAAAACAAGCAGTGGAAGTTAAAACTCCTGCCCCTAAAAAGAGACAAGAAATCAGCGAAGAGAGGGAAAATGCTGGGTCTGATACTATGGTTCATGAGTCCTCAGGCTCATCGGACACCGAAGCCCGACAAATAATGAAGGCTAAGGAAAGAAACGAAAAAACAAAAGATTGCGTTCGGATGATAGAAATCTTAAATTTACGCATGCGACAAATTTCCCTTTCCGAGGAAATGGAACCCAGGGAAATACTCCATGGAATTAAAGCAAAAGTATTTAAATGGGAATACGACTTTGAAGCCGACGCTGAAACGGTAGAAGAAGCACTGCTCTGCCAGAATGTGACGCTACATCACAACACCTGCGAGCAGATTTCTAACACCGAGTTCAGGAAGAAGAGAAAACTGGAGGAAGAAGAACGTAACCCAGAAACACTAAAGAGACAACATAGAAAGAGTAAGCAATAGAGTTAGGATTCTGACACTCAACGTAAACGGATAGGAGGAAAAAGCAACGGCATATGGATATATATTTCGGGTCTTGACCCCGACATCATTCTTATAACGGAAACACGCCATTGACATTACATCTGGTCAAATTAAAATACAGAGCTACAGAATAGTCATGAAGAATTATTCTCAGGAAGGGTTTGATGGAGCTGCAATAGCTATCAAGAGGAACATCTCGTTCAAACATCTACCAGAACTAGGATGAATCCTTGGTAGTAGTTGAACTTCACCCATTGGTAGGAGACCTCGTGATAGCTGCAGTCTATCAATCCCCTCGTTGAGCTTATCCCCCGTTATTTAACTTCTACACACTGTTTGGGCACCGCAAAATGACAATCTTAGGGGAAGACATCGATGCCAGATGCCGTGCGGTGGGCTATGGAAGTACCAATGAAAGAGGCCGAAACTTGGAAACTGATTATGGGAAGAAAAAAACATCCGAAGAATAGGGCCGGATTTCCGACCTATGTCACTTCCATATCAGCAACCAAACCTGACATAATCTAAACAAGTGAAGGCTTCCCATTCAACTACCATAGTGAGCCCGGCCCAACAATCCCAAGTGATCACATAGCGATCCTCACCACAGTATCTCTCACTCTGATCCAGCTTCCAGTCTCTGTTCTGAAAGACTACGCCTCGGCCAACTGGGAACGTTAAAAAGAGAACACACTCATTCAATACGCTCTAGCTGACATAAGCGATGCAACCCTGGAGAGGATAGATGAGGAACCGGATAGGATAACTACGTCCATACTAGAAGCGGACCGCGATTGGCAGATGGACAGAGGAGATGAGAGAGATACCACTCATGTTCACAGGAAGTAAGTGTACGAAGAGATAATGCGGGAAGGTTCTAAACCAGGAAAGAAAACTCGCTCCTTCGGGGCCTAAACATCGAGCTTAAAGCGGCTATCAACTTCCAACAAGAGGGAATATGGAACAGCCTGATAGCTAAAATCTATAGCGAGTTCAACCCGGATTAATTCTGGCGTCAAGTCAAGAACCTAAAAGACTAACCGTTAGAACTAAGACTCGAATAAAAAGAGAACGGATATTAATATAGAGGATCCGGTGGTTCTAGAAGACAGATTCAGGAATTTTTGGAAAACAGTCTTTAGGATCACCCTAGAAGACAATGAAGAGTTCGCCCAGGAATTAGAAGGCCAACTGGTGGAAGATCTGAATCAGATATGCACCGCACGCACCCACAACATTAAGTTAGAGGAAGGCAAGGTAATGGCGGACCATGGCCGTTTCATAACACTAGAGCAGGTCATGCTTGACGAGCATCACCAGAAATAAGCTTGGTAAAATTCCCCACAGCAGAGTATTGATGGAATTACAAACGTTTACAACGCTTCCCTGAAATCGGATTACTTCCCTGAGGGTTTTAAAATTGCTAAAATAATCTTCATACCTAAGGGAAGTAAACCCCCTGACCAACTGGTCAATTACAGGCCAATCACTCTGCTGGAATTCGTTGCGAAAGTCTACGAGAAAACTCCTGACTGACAGGCTTCAAGAACAACTAGCCGAGCTAGGAGCTCACAAATCCTCACCACCAGGGTTCTGCAGCGGACGTGGAACGGAAAACCGCCCTCACCCTCCTAACGGAGAAACTCGCATGCAGCAAAGCTGAAAGAAAATATGTAGACGTGGTGCTGCAGGATGTAAGGAAGGCCTTTGATAAGGTTTCGACTAAGAGGGCTACAATTCAAGATCCTCAAACTCCAGCTAAACCCAATCCCGAAAAGGGTCCTTTTTAACTATGTCATTGATAGGAGAGCCCAAGTCACGATCGAGGGCTGCAAAGGACCCGAATTCGAACTCGAGGTGGGATTTCCACAAGGCAGCTGTTTGAGTTCTTTGTTGTACTTCGTGTACACAATTGACCCTTCCTGCTCCAGTGATGCCCAATTCGATGTATCTGTAATACGTGGATGACATCACACAAATCGTACCAAGTCTATTCAAGAACGCTGGAAGTCAAGCATGGGTGACAGCTACCAAGATTGACAACATCAATCGTTATGAAAAAAAGTGGGAAAATAAAGACCAACCGCCAGAAATTCAGTATAAATCCAATGAACCGCCTGAAAATTAAACCAAGTCCTCGTCGACAATGGAATTTATCCGTACTCTAACGAGGGAAAGGTCCTGGGCTTAAGTTTTTTTAAATCAGGATACAAGGCCCATATAAAAAAACAGAGTCTCCTAGCCAAAAGAGAGCTGAAGAAACTGAAACCGTTTCCGAGGCTCAACGTGCCAAATAAGAAAAACTATACATGGTCCTGGTACGCTCCGTTCTGGTGTACCCGTTGTGATCACGCAGATGGCAAGCTGTACCTCTCAGGACGATGAAGAGGGTACAGAATAAAGCCACACTGCTTATACCTGGCATGAAATGGATCGATCATATTCGTCAATCGGTTCTATATGATAGAATCGGACTAAAACTGATCAATATGGAGATCCAAACGCTAGGGAGAATAACTTGGGACAAAGTAGACCGAGAAATACTCCTAACTATTAACAACCAGAAAGATATACCAGAACACAGAATACGCATAGCAGAAAGGACATATCTATTCCCCAGCGGAAGAAACCTGTGCGAGAGAGAATATAAGACCTATAGACACCTAACTATATACAAAGAGAAATTAACTTTAATAGAAACAGGCGAAGTGCCCAAACTAAGATTTAAAATCAAAAATAATAAATTAATAACTAAATACAATAACTGCAATGTAACTATAATTTAAATAAAAAGAACAACGAAGTAATAAATAACCAATTACGAAATAAAAGAGGCCAAAATGTCAATATGAACAAGAGATAATAGCAAAACAAAAACCAATTAAAAGGCCTGAAAAGCCACGACGGGGAAACTTATAAATGGAATCATATATATATATATATATATATATATATATATATATATATATATATATATATAACAATGGAAGAACCTGACCGTCAAGAACGGCCAGCAACAGTATTGATGGAGGAAAAATAATTTTTAGACGAACAAGAAGAAAAGCATGCTAGTGATGCCCTAACATCCTGGCAAAGTAGTAAACATTTTGACACCTATGAAAACCTACTACATATTTCACCACTTTCATTAACTTTAAACTTTGGGCTGAGTCTGACTGTTTTCATCTTGGGATACCTGCCCCTGTATAGGAAAGGGAGGAAAACTGCACAGTAAGCCCTGCTACTGTTAGCTAGCGCACTTACCACTATAGATAGAGAGTGAAGAAGTCTCTTTACTCCAAAGCCCCACAACTGAGTCCAAAGAAGATCTAAACTACGCGACCCCGAGAGCCTACGTCCTGGACAGCCAGCCAAAGCTTTGGACCGCTTTCTTCTTTTTCAACTCCTAAGCACATCCAGAGTTCAGATAACTTTTTTCCCAATTACGGTCGGTAAAAGCCGCCTGTCTCTGACGTATCCGAAACCAGGAAGGAATCCCTGCAGGGGGATTCCTACCTACCTGGTCAGGGCAGGTAGGTAGACCCTGTAGGACAAGATCATAGGTAGGGAAGATAAAGGATAACTCGGGACTAGTAATAGCTCAACGCCCCGCGATAAGGTCCTGTTAGGTTCGCAACCGGAACCGACGTCTTGGGGCCGTCATGGATTATCCCAATGGCGATAAGCGCATTTCCCTCAGGGTGAAAGAGCTTTGTCAGAAACCAGCGAGGAAGAAAGTATTTGAAGTCGCCTTCTCAAAACTTAAGATTGAGCTTTGCTGGTTGAAGGAACAAGCGTATGTATGTCTACCTACGAATATGGACACGACCCAGGACATAGATAGTATTCTGAGAACAAAATCGAGAAATGAATTTGAAAACATCGGCCTCGTTCATAAGGTGCCCCCTCAAGTTGCTGCCTAGAGATCGATCGTCTGTCGACGTATTGACCCTTACGTTGGCTCACACCCTGCCGAAGAAATACAATATTAAATATAGCCCAAGCAAAATTGGGCTATAAATTCAAGAATCGGGAAGGAGAGGAATGCAGTCATGTATTCAAAGTGACATTTCAAACAACTGAAATGGTAAACAAAGTTAAGGAAAATGGAATGGTCATGTTTAACTTCAAAGTATCAGCGTCCTGCATTGAACGTGAGGGGTTTATCCCACTTCAAGTGTGCTTCTCCTGTTATGCCCTGGAGAAGCACTTCACAAAAGAATGTTCGTTCGAAGGTAAGGTGTGCTCTGAATGCGCCAGCACAGATTATAAATGAAAAGTGTAAAACCCGCAGAAGAAATGTATAAATTGCAGCAACCCGCATCGAATCCCATCCATGTCATGTCCCCTTAAAAAGAGATTAATAGCTGAAAAGAAGAAACAGATAATAGAGGATAGGAACAAACAGGCTAACACGACGTACGCACAGGCGGCAAAAGCAGACAACCAGAAAAAAGACATTGCTCAACATAGACTAGAAAATGCACACTTTGCCAACATTATTAAACCAGGAAGCTATGCAACGGAAATGAATAAGATGCTAGTTCACTACGGAATCAAACCAATGTGGTTCCCGGACAATCCTCCATCAGGGGAGCTGTTTCAGGCCCAAATCAAAGCTATGAAGGAAACTACGGATATAAGGAAACGGGATATAAGGAAAAGTGTTTTATTATTTTTCAATATAACTACCCTCAACTTCAATGCACTTGCGCCACTTGTCCCTGAGGCTTCGAATTCCCGACAACCAGAAATCTCCCGACTGCTGTTCAATCCACTCCTGGACGGCGAGCAGGACATCTTCATCGTCCCCAAACTGGCCTCCACGCAGTGCAGCTTTGAGCTGCCGGAATTAAAAGTAGTAGCTAGGGGCCAGCCCTGGACTGTAGGGAAAATGGTTGAGCTCCTTGAATTCGCACTTGCGTAGGGCAGCTTGTGCAACTCTGGCCTTGTGGACTTTGACGACGTTGAAGTCTATCATGGGGCGTGAGGTTTCTAGGGACTCAACTGGCAGAGACAATGGTCATGGCCAAATATTCCTGTATGGTGTTGATAACACTTCCATGTGATATTCCAAGTTCTCGCTAGATTTCTTCGACCTTCGCCCATGATTTTCGAGGATCATCCTCTCCACACGCGCCACATTGTCCTCGTTGGTCACGTCTGACGGGCATCCTGGACGGGGGTCATCTTCAAGGGACTCACGACCATGGCGGAACTCCCTATTCCAGCGAGCAATTGTTGCATAGGAAGGGGCGGTGTCCGTGTACACTGCAACCATAGTTGTTTGGTCTCCACGCTTTATTTTTCATCTGGTGGGAATGAATTAATGCTGATTCCACGAGCTAATTTCTGGTGTTATCATTAAATCCAATGACAAATTTTGTCTCGTCTCAGTTTACTTGATAGATTGTAGAAGATATTTTCCATAAAGGATTTAATTTTTTCCCAGATTAGGGTCATTCAGTTGCTTAAATTTTGCTATATATTTAAGGAGCTTTAAGGCCTTGAAACTATGTTTGTACTGAAAAAAAAATATTCTCTATCGACATTAATTAATTCATTCTATCAACGTGTACAGTCCGTTTCTACATAGCATACATGGGCACGAACACAAACGCCTTTAGTAAAATTAATCGAATACAAGGGTAGGATCAAAATCTCCTAGCAGCTAGGAGGATACAAGATGATCTTAAATCAATCCATTGCAATTTGCCATCTCATACAAGATGATAGTAAACGGGTTACAGAACGGAAATATGAAGAAGAAATTATGCATAAAATAGTTCCTATCGGAAAGTGTGGTCGTTATTGTTTGGGGATACTGTTGAGGGGGTAATGGAATATTTGCTATTTTTGAACCAAACCTCATTTTTTACTCTTAAACTTTTCTTTTTCATTACTAAATCAGGTTTATTTTTATTTTGTCAGGGAGATATTTGAGTCTTTTGAGTTGTTATGGATCACACGGGATATATTTATTGTTTTCTTTTTTGTTTCTTTGTTTGGGTGTAATTTTTTGTCTCCCTTCTGTATGAAATGACGATCTTGTTTGGCGTTTGTCTGGCTCATCTGGGGGCCATATATCTTCAGACAATCAAGGTTGACAATTCGGGAGGCACTGAGAGGGAAGCCAGGGGTGGGGGAGAGTGCAACCGGTCAAATGACATTCGCTTTAAATGATCGACTAAAGAAAGCTGAATAGCAAGGACATAATCACCTCAAAAGGCAGGGGCGGATTCAGGAGAGGAGACTAACCAGGAAGTTCCTCTAAAAATGTCAGTTATAGATGATATTAAGTTAAGTAAAAATGTGTTAAAAGGGGATCACTTTAGAGATCAAGAGATAATAATTACTTGCTACGGTAGAGACTTGTAGGACTTGCAGCTTTTCTTTCACGTTTTGCACGAGCGTGTCCCCCCTCTTGGTTAGATAATGCTAGTAAGCGGTAGATATGGGTAAGGAATTCCTTCTCCTTAGGTTTTGAAGTAATTCAAAGGTATAATGAAAATCACCTTCACATTCTGCACCTGTTCACATCACTCGCCCCCCTTCTCCCTTGACTTTTGAGAGTCGGAATAAGTTATAACGCATTCAGCACCTTACCACTTGAACTTGAACTTTAACCTTCTCTTAGGATTCGCCATCTTTCCACATGATGCTCCACTTTTCCGCACGAATAAACATATTTCCACATGATTCAACACCTTACCGCGTGGTTCGGCATTTTTCTACCGAAATTCTTGTAGTCTTTCAAAGTTCTAATTCAAATTATTTAGACATTCAAAGCCTTTCCACCTTACTAAGAACCTTTCCACATGATTCTTCGCTTTTATACCTTAACCTTTTGTCTTTTAGAGTTATAATGTAAATTGTCGACAGATTCTGTACTGTTCAACCTGATTTTAATATTCCAAGTGATTGAGCAAATTTCTACATAATTTGTTGTTTTTTTCGAATTCGCATTGCAAACTATCCAATATTCTGCATATCTCCGCATAAATCAGCACCCTTCTACAGATTTCAGTACTTCCGAGTGAAAGAGCACCTTTTCACATAGTTTTTCATATTTTTACAATGTTCAGTTTTTTTTTGTACCATTCATTAACTTTTTCGCATTATTCAGTACGCTTTTACATGAGTAAGCCACTATTTGAATGATCCAGTACTTCCCTGTAGTATAAATAAGTCCCTTTTTATATGATTCAGTAATTCCCTGTATAAATAAGCCCCTATTTATATGATTCAGTATTTTCCTGTATGAATAAGTCCGTCTTTGTATGATTCAGTACTTTCCGACTAGAATAAGCCCTATTTGCATGATTCAGTACTTTCCTGCATGAATAAGCCCTTATTTTCACGATTCAGTAATTTCCTGCATGAATAATCCCCTACTTGCAAGCTTCACTACTGTTCGGTATGACTTAAAACATTTCCGCAGGATTCAGTGCCTTCCCACATCATCCTTCACTGATCGCAGCTCGAGTAGTAGTATTAATTGGGGGACTTCTCCTACACCTCAACCGAAGATGGTTCCCATTTTTAGCTCCTTAAAAGATAAATAGTTGCCTTGGTCTCGTTTGAGCAGTGGATCTCGAACCAGAGCACAGGAAGAGACGAAGGCAAGACTAATTAATCATTTTATCAATTAGGCACATATTTACCCCAAAATGTCTTTCAGATATACGAACATTCAACTCAGATGAGAAAATAATCACAGACTCTCCTGTATACGAATTTAAATCAAAAACACTTGATTGCATCCATGACCAGGCAACAACAAGTAGCATACTGCAGTAGATGAACGCGTAGATTCTCAGTTGAGTCGTTATGTGCGCCTAATATACACTAATGCCCATATAAATCTGTAAATGCAGACATGAACATCTGTTCTGGAAACCGATTGTTGTGCAGATGTACGTATATTACAATGGTTGTCGGTAGAGATCTCCATCAAATGTAGGTACTGTGACTTACATGCAACGTAGTCGTACATACTAAAAAACGAAGAACGCAGTTTTACGTATTTTATAGGCAGGAAGTCTTTATAGCACCAGGAATTAATTTTCAATATGATCCAAATGTATTGAATTTAGGGTTGAGATGCAGCTGTACTTATGGTCCTCCAGTGGTTATATCTGTGTGAGATTATATCGCAATATGCAAATGTATTTAATGCAGCATAACTGTAGTTTAGTACCACTGTATGCACCGGATGAAAGTGTAAATACGTATATATATCACTATGTAACGGATAAAAATGTATATCTGTATATAGATAGATACGCTATACACTAGATGGATATGTAGTGGATGAAATTATACCTACTTATATACATACTCGTACGATATAAACCTGATGAATGTGTACACAGGTATGTACAAACTCTATGCATCCTATGAAAGTAGACACACTCAATGTAAGTTCATCGAGTGTAAGACAAATATGAATGAACACAATAGTTAAAAAGTGTATAAGAATGTAAATATTTTTTTTCCAAACGATTTTGTCCATATCGATCCTCCGCCTTTCACAAAAACTGTAAAACCAAGAGAAGTGAATTGTGGAGAGAAGAAAATGTTGACTGGGTAGAAAGGAGCTGAATGTGGAATGGTGCTCATTATGTGGAAAAGTGCTAAATGCATGAACATATATTTAATGTATGGAAGGACTAAATCTGTCGAAAAGTGCCTACAATATTTGAAGGCTTTGAATATTTGGGCAGGTGCACTATGTGTTGAAATGTGCTGAATATGCATTAACGTGCATGCTTAATTCCCTCGCAATTGCATTTTATTCTGCCCGTCTCTTCTGATTCTATTTAAATGCGTATGAAAGTGAAATTAAAAAGCCATTACCCTCAATCTGTACATATAATAAAGAAAAAGTAAATAGATGAATATATTTGAACTATTATTCAGGGAGATTTAAACCAAAATTTGGGGGAAAAAATATATAAAAGCCTTTTGGCGATTCTCTTGTACACATATGAAACCAAAACGTGACAAAAGAAATCCTGTTTTTGCCTATACTCAGGGATGTATCAACTGGTACAATGGCATGATGAGGTCTTTTTGACGGTCGACCTAAGCATTTAAGTTCATTAATCTTCTCTTGTGTTCGTTGAACGAGAAATAAAAGTGATATTTTCCTTTTCTTGGATTTGACATTGTAACTATGGTCTCATAGACACGTAGCCTTCTTAGATCCCTCATCTTCTCACTAGCACTTGACTGGAGGGGGAATCCAAGCGAACAGCCCAGCTAAATACCGTTCTCTGTATCACGAAGGGGTGAAAAAGGAATAATGACAGCCCGTCGGAAAACTCGATGAAGTGACATGAACAGTAAGAAAGAGAGAGGGGGGAAGGAGATATTTTTAAAGATAAAAACAGTATAGGAAATATACAGAATTAGTGAGAGAGCTATGTAGAGAGAGCGGTTGTGGAGATTGACAGAATTTTGTAATTATGTTATGTTATGTTATGTTAATGAGTTTGAGGAGTGGAGAGCAATAGGTAGCGAGATAGACGCATGGGTTGAGTTAGGGAGAGAGGCCATAGAGACAAGGGGGGTGGAGAGTACCCCGCTTTCCACCGGTCAATATCCATCTGGCTGGAGGCAACGTCGACTCTCCACCATAAACTCTCTCGACAGGCCAGCGGGGCATCCATCTCCCGCTGGGGAGATTCTCATCAGGAAGATCAAACGGAGTGGATGACTGCCTATCATCAACCAGCGGGTTGACATGCACATTGATCCCACCACAAATGGTCAATTAACACAAACGATAGCAAATCCAAAAGTTGAGGACTCGTATTGTTAGGATTAAATACTATGGTTGAATCAAGGTTAGCTTACATTAGGTTTGGATTACTAAGAATAAGGAAGCAAAAGTCATTGATTCAGTTCATGGTAAGGCTAATCCAACGATCTGGATAAGCTAAGCAGGATCAATAGAAGGTCTTAGGATTAACATAAATACTTGTCACAGCAGCAATTCCAAGGATTAACGAGAATCCTTAATTTGAACCTCAAACTATTGGCACATTCAGGGATTGACAGAATTTGGGAGCAAATCCATTGTGTTTTTAATTTTATAAATTTTTAAATAGTAGGGTATTTTGAGATTTTAAGCTTTGAAATTTTTGAAAGCCTCCTTGAATTGTATAGGAATTCAGAATATAATACCCCTATAATTCCCAAATATTCCTATCATTTTAGGAACATCCCTTAATTTTAGGGTAAATTTTGAATATGGTAACCTAAAATTTTAAGACTATTTTTAAATGTAGAGAGAGCAAGCCATGTTCGTACTTATGACTCCAAGTCTTCGCATTACGAACTTGCTCTATGAAGTTCAGGATACGCCAGCCATACCCGTGTGTAGGAATGTTTTTCCAATTTTCTTATGGTTAAGAATTCCAAAACCAACGCGGGCAACCGGCTCAATATTTTTAAAAGGCTTTCCTGAATGGCGAGATGATGGCCGATGGAAATCTGTGAGATACCTAAGACACGAGTTCCTGGGAAGATTCCGCATCTTTCCTTAACCTCTTAACGGGGCTTTAGCTTAAGAACCGAGAAAGCAAAGACCTCGCCTCCAACGCTTGTTTCGTAGACAAAGCCCATTCTGGGAACGCATAAATTACCGGCGCCCTACAGTTTAAGTAACGTAATTGTAATATAATGAGAGCCTCTACGGGCTTAGAATCCCCGTTTGAGGAGATGGCGTGCGGGCTTTAATAGAGGCTTGATGGCCGGTTCAAATAACGGCCGGGTGTCCGCCTCGATTTAGGGGGCGAAATTCCTGTTATTGGCCCGAGCGATGGCATCTATATTTCATTCTGTATAAGGGGGGAGGGGCGAAGGAAAAGGCGGGGGAAGGGAGAAAAATACTTAGAAAGAAAAGGAGAGAATTATTGACAGGGAGAGGGGAGAGAGGGGGTTAAGGGTAAAAAAAACTAATAAAAGGAGAGGAAATATTAATAGAGAAAAATATATTGACAAAGGACATAGAACCAAATCTTGACATATTTACAATGAATAGAAGTCATTCAAAAGGAATTGCCTTTCATACCAAGGAGGTATAATTTGGGGAAAGCCCTAACGTAAAGCATGATAAAAGGCATAGTACAGATTGGAGGTTCGTTACACTCACCTATACGTGCCCGGAAAAGGAACTTTAGTGGGTTGAGGAAAGGGATGGAGCGAGTAATTTTGACACTAAGGCTAGGCTAAGAGAAATAATAATTTCCTACCTACATATATGCAATTTTTAGTAAAGTAAAAACCTTTTGATAAGGTTTATCTTTGAAATGTCAAATACTTCAACTATTAACCACATCAAATGCGAGTTCGTTGCATTTCTTGTTATATAATTATCTATGTGAAGTATATGTATTATATTTGCCCGTCAAAGTAGTCCTAAACTGCAAATGATCAAGCTTCTTTCCGTGTCTCTACTCTAATTCTCCCTAAATTCAGACAAATGGTGATCAATATTTTTGAGGCCCCGAAGAATTGTGAAAATTCTGATTATTTCCTATGCTTAATCGTCAGGATCAGTTTCATTGCCCTAACTTGCGCCCTTTCCAGCCATTCGAAGTATTTTTGATCAATTGGGGCCTAAAAGTGAACCGCATACTCGAAGAGACGTAGCAATGCTTTTCAGACCTTGGTCCTAGAAAGCAATGCATAAGTGTTTGGAAAAAAGCCAATAACGTTTTGGGGTTTATTGGGAGAAGTGTAAGTAATAGGAATGCTGATGTCTTAAAATTGTACCTGGAATTAGTTAGGCCTCATCTTAACTATGCGTTTCAATTTTTGTCACCATATTATAGGATTGATATTACCTTGCTTGAGGTTCTTATTTTTAGTGAACAGGATAGGACACGTAGAAATGAGTTTAAACTGTATAAGCTTAAACCCATTGGTTTACAAGTCGAGTGGTAGATGAATGGTATAGGCTCAGTAGTCATGTGATAGAAGTGTCGTCCCTCAGTAGTTTTAAGAATAAAATGGATAGATTTATGGAAGAGGATGCTAGATGGGAATACAAGATATCTTGTATAGGCTATTGATTAGCTTTTTGCAGAAGTCCTTATTTTCTTGTTCTTATTTAACGACGAGTTATAGAAAATCAGCACAATTTCCTTTATAGGAAAAGTGATCTGCCTCTTAATGTAACCTAAGAGTTGCTAAGCTCTTTTTTCTGCTTCATTGTACTGTCTGGAGAACTTTAAGGCCCTGCTAATCAGCATACCTGTCTCTCTCCACGTATGTGACCTCTAAGCTTTTCCTTTGAGTTAATACCTGATATGCATTACCTTACACTTGTCTAAGTTTTAGATGAATAACAGAAATCCTCACATGAATTCCTGAAAGATTGCTTTTCACTGAAGACAAGCGAGAGGCCTACCGTCGATTATAATCTCTACCGACTACCAAACAGCTACTTTTCATTCCAATCGACTATTTTTCACTGAATACTATGGCTCGCACCTTGACCAGAAGTTTACAGCGAGGTAGTTTTTTGAATGCTTATTGGATGTCTAAGTACATTATGCTTACCGCTTGTCTTCCTTCGTGAAGACTGCGTTGTTCCCAGGACTGTCCAGCACATTCTTGTTGAATGTCCCAGTCTGGGCGATCTTCGCGCACGTTACCTTTCCCGCTACAAGGACGAGCGGGGTCGCTACCGCTTATCCCTTGTACTCGGGATGTGTTCGTGCACATTGACTTATGGACTCTATGACTTTTTGAACGATGCCGGCCTTCTCCCCTTTGAGCTTTTCTCTGCTTCTTTTTGCACGTCTCATGTTTCTGCGCCGAGGGGAGGCGGGCCTATCCCCGACGCCGGAGCATGCTTCCTCTTGCTTTTCTCGTTATTTTTCTCGTTGTTATTTGTTAGTTACATATTATTTGTTCTCTGTTATTTGTTTTTAGCCTTTCGAATGAGCGCATCGACTCTTTTTCGCTGAACATCGTGTCTCTAAGTCCTAATTGTTGAGACTCTGTGCAGGTGTGTTTTATGTATTTGATTGTATTACTAATCTTACAACTCGACCATTTTGGTTGTGTCTTTCAGGGTTCACAGACTTTGTGGGCACAAATTCAACCTGTTGGTCAATGAAATTCTGTCTGAAGCTGAAGCTTTGGCCTCGTTATCCCGTTAAAGTGTGCCGCCTAAAAGATACATAATTTACACCTAATCATATTGTGGTCTTTCTCTGCCTTGCACGTCTACAGATACTGGATATGTGGTGATCTTCGTTTTGGGCACACAAAAAAATGATAGAGAAAAAGAAATTGATAAGGAGAGAAAAATAAAAGAAACGAAGAATATGAGAGAAAAAACGACATAGAAAATCTTTACACAGAGTACAAAACGATTAAGAGAAAAAATATGGATATGGGGATAATATATTGACGGAGAAAAAACTATTGGCACACCAAATAGAAAGATCGGTGAGAGAGAGAGAGAAAAAAAATCCACCAAAAGAGACATACTAGAGACAACAAAGAAATAAAATCCTCTAACTTAATCCTGCGCAAAGAGATGACAACAAAACCTCCCTCATATTACTCAGTCGAAATTTCTACTTCTTCACTTCTCTACCTTTTCTTGATTATTGCACCCAACACATGGAAGCTTTCCACCAAGACGGCTTTCATAACAAAGGTTTTCATTCACTAAATAATTATAGGAATTCGGCTCAACACAAATTAGATCTAAGCAAATTTATGGTGACGCCGAATGGTGACCGAGGTAAATTGTATGACTGATTTGTATTTCTTTTATTTCTCCTTTGCATGTCGGAGGTGTAGTCGGTGAAATAGGAAGCGAAGTTTATACGTATTAGGCATTGAATTAACAGACATTAAGGAAGGTTATTTGAGCTGGCAGTCAGATTGCAAGAAGGGCTATGATATCACGATGATGATGGTGATGATTATTAATAATAGTATTATCAATATTATTCTAATTTATATTATTATAGTTATAACTAGTATTGTTATTAATTCAGTATTTGTATCTTTCTTACTACGCCAAAATTTGGTACAGAAATAGCAGGCTCCTTTGGAATCTCTCCGAACAATTACGAACAAACAAGAACTCAAAATACGAGCCTAATAATACAGGGTTAAAAAATCAATACAAAAAAATACATGTAAACAACAGGGGACTAAAATTATAAATTAAAGAGGGGCACGGAAATTCGAACAATATGACTTATGATACGAACGAATATCTCCTATAAGTTCACCATTTCCAGGCGCCAGGGCCGCTTAACATACGAACAAAAATGCATGATTAGAAAAAACAAACAATTGAAAATGGGGTTTAAATTGCAACTAGTAATATAAGGAATCGAAGGTGCGAACAAAATTTCTGATTATTACTATTATTATTTGACGGACTACAAACCCTTGCCTGTAAAGCAGAATGCTATAAACCCTAAGGCACCAGCAGAGAAGACAGTTCCACAAGAAAAAACTAGAGGGAGAAAGAAAGAGCCAGCAGAAAGACGCACACAATTTAAGTCCTCAGCAGGAAGGAATGAGCACCAGTTTTAAACTTTTGAAGCTTATGAGATTTAACGACAGGACTAGGGAGCTCATTCCATAACCTGGTAGTTTGCTGGAATGAAGCATCTAGAGTACTGAGATGTGTTACATTTCCCAACCGTGAAAGCTTAGCAATTTGCATTAGTGGCATTGCTAACTAACCGAGCTGGGCGAAAAGGATCAGGAAGTTCATTGTACAAAGGGTAGTTAGGATTATGATGTATCTTATACAACATACAGTGTGAACTCACAGAGCGGCAGTGCCACAAGTCAACTTCAAGATCAGGAATTAAAAATTTGCAAGTTTTCAGAATGCTGCAGCAGAGGAACAGACAGGAGAACAATACTCCAAGCAAGGAAGTATGAACCAGTTGAAACACTTTCTCATAACAAAAATGTCTTCAAAAATTAAATTTTATAGGATTTCCTAAGTAAACCAATCCTTTGGGCAACATAAGAAGAAATAAAGCGCACATGTTGTTCAAATGTAAACTTGCTGCCAAACAGAACACCTAAAATTTTAAAAGATACACAAGTGTTCAGTACAACTCATTGTTTATGATAAGATCAGGATGATTGGAGTACAGAGTTCTAGATCTACTAACAGTCATACTTTAGGTTTTGTTTAAATTCAGCTTCATACCTCATAAATTGCACCAATCATTTAACTTTGTTAGGTCTTTATTCAGTGATTCAGAGATCAAATGTCTTTGAATAGAATGTAGGACTGCTATCAAAGTAGCATCATCAGCATAAGCAACTAATTGGTTTTCCAGTCCAATCCACATATCATGTGTATATAGAATGAATAACAGTGGGCCCAGAACACTACATAACTTGGAGAACACCAGAAATTACCCTTCTCCACTTACCAAATTGCCAAACCACAACTACACATTGTCTAGGGTAAGTCAAGAACTCACTTAGGATATTGAGAAAAGGGTCACCATTACCCAGCTGCTAAGTTTGTAAATCAGTGCTTTGTGATTATCGCGATTAAAGACTGCACTGAAATCAAGTCCAACCTACGAGTTTCAAAACCAGAATCTAAAACCTTTTGAACCATGTCCGAAATGGTTAGGGCAACATCACAGGCACCAATACCCTTAAGAAAGCCAAACTGCTGACTTGGAAAGAAATTATTACTCTCAGCAAATGCATATAAACGTTTAGCCAACAAATGCTCAAAGAGCTTAGACGGAATAGGAGTGAAGGAAATTGGACGGTAGTCTGAGGGAAAGGAGACAGCAGAGACAGACTTAGAAGTAGGAGATACAAATGTATATAACAAAAATCCCTGCGTTTTCCTTTTAGAGGGAGGAAGGGAAATAAGCGTTAAATTATGAATGCCAAAACAGGCCCGGTTGTGCGAACAAGACAAGATACAAACACGATATGAGACCCATAAATGCGAATAAAATGTCCCTTTTTGAGGGAGGGTAAAACTTGAAATACTAACAAAGACTTAAAAGTTCAAACAATTAAAGGTGAAAAAACATGCAAGAAAAGTGAAAATGCGAACAAGCCTTAAGATACGAACTTATACATCAATCCCTCATATAGTGTTTTGGTGTTTAAGGGAGGTAAAAATAAAAATACGAAAAAACAGACTCAGGAGTGCGAGCAAAACTCAAGATAAGAACAAATATACTGCATACTTGTAAGAACAGGCTTTTTAGATACGAACTAAAACATCAGAAACCCAAAGTTTGATAAGCTCTAGGCTGATTGGTCTTACCTGGACACGTGGTGGAGCAGTCCTTTTTCTGGAGGGCCAGACCCTGGCATGATGCTCCTCCGTATGCGGGAGGCGGTTGGGTACAGGTTCGAGTCCGTTTTTGGTATCCTCGACCACAGCGGGCGTTACATGCTGACCATACTGACCACCCAGACCAACCACCGTTCACTAGTAGTCAAATAAAACAAAACAGAAAGTGTTAATCTCTTTCGTCTCGACAAAGGCAGCCATGTTTCTCTTCGGATCTGGGATTTGAAGTCGGGATTTCTTGGCCCTATACGGATCTCTCTATCTTTCTCTAGTTCTTTGGTGTTTGAATTTGATCTCCATGTCTATTAGGGTATCTCTATTTACTCTTTCACAAGATCTCAGGCTCATGTATGCTAAATCTCCTGACTATTCGACTATTTCTTGGCTTTCTGTCATCTGCCTAACATCTTCGCCTCTCTACTAAGGCGTTCTTTTAATGTTTCTCAACGTCTGTGATCTATCTATACTAAAGTTCCTGTCGGTCTCATAATATCTGTCTATTTCTTTCTTTTTACCCTCAAAACTCTTTGTATCTCTTTTTTCTCAGTAATTGACTCTAAATAGTGAGATATATGTATCTCTATTAATGTTCCTCTCTGTTTATTTCCTATTTTATTGTCTCTCTTTTTCTATGTATACTTTAGTTACTATCTCTTTAAAACTTTACTTTTAATTATAAATATTTTTTTAATTAATTTAAAAGAAATCCCTTCTTGTTAATGCACTAATTTGTCTTTGTCTCAGCTTGTCCAACCTTTTCTCTTTATATATATTATCTCTACCTCTCTAAAACGTTTAGTACAGTTTATACACCTCTCTTGATTGGTGGATTTGTGGTTGTCGATTGTTACATTCTCTTGTCTATCACACTCTCTCAGTGAGGACTTACGGTTTAACATAAGCTTCAAACCCCAGTCATTACAATGCAAGTATGTCCGCTACTATAAACACCAGCCTGGTTTATAGAATGCCCAACCATAAGCAAATGACTCTTTGACAGTGTATCTAATCATCTTCACAGGAACCTCTTTACCTATGTGTTCATCTATCTTCACATGATTCTCATTTCTAGAATGTTCAATCAGTTTTACATACGCTTGATAGCCTCTTTGATTTTCATACCAGCTTTGATTCCTGGCGAGAGCAGATACAGGGAGCTAGTCGATTATTGCCAGCGTGCTAAGTCAGAAGTATTTATCTGGGCAGACAGCTCCCGCCACGCACTTCATTATACAAATAGACAATCACAACACCTGTGTCACTTTCTCATTTCTCTCTTCGCTCATACAACATATCATTCTTCTTTCCCAGATTCTGCGAAAGGGATTTACATATCCACACGTACCTGGCTCGAAAAGGGTCGACCTTCCTTTGGGTCAGGATTACCACTCTTTTTGCACCTTCTTGTCCACCAAAGACTGGATTCTAGTGCAAAATGGCTTGACTTGTGATTGTCATTCTGATATTTATGTGAATGTCAATTTAAAGTCAGACGACCTCGCCAAAGGTCGTCCACTGGCGCAATAAAGTAACTAACTAACCAACTTTACGTGAATCTTCTGGACTGTCCCATCACCTTCTCTTGTGCATTTCTGGGGTATTTTCCCATCGGCACAATAACTTCACATAGAGTGGTCAACCACCTTCTAACGTGCCTTTTCGTAGAGTGTTTAGCCATCTTTACATGAACATTTTTAATTGGGTCCATTAGCATTTTCCTCGGAGTGTGCAGCCATCTTCAAATCAAGCCAATTACGAGTCTGTCCTAACTTCTTCAAATTTACTTATTTCCTATAAAATCTTCACATGAACCTCTTCAATTATGTATCCAACCACCTTTACAATTAGTGGCAACTTACCAAATACTTTGATCTCAGCCGTATCGGACACCCGCTTTCCGGCCACATTCTCGGCTGTACACGTGAAGTTGGCGGAATCTTCACTTGCGGCGGACAAGATGAGCAAAGATCCTTCAGAAGATATCCTGCAAAAGTGGAATTTGTTTGTGTAAGAGAAAAGAAAATCAGCAAAAACATGTTTGGTAGACTTAGAGAATTAAGAACCAACAAAAGAACCGAGATCCAGTAGAGGCTGGCTTATAAAAAGCGGCGAAACGATGGAGAAGTAAAATCAGAGGTGAAAAATAGATAAAAGGAAGCGAGAATATGAATATAGTATTTAGTTTATCAACTCCTATTTCTGCAAGGTCACATTTTAAGGTAATATTTATATTCTTTTCTTAAACCTATTTACCAAAGTGCTTTCAACGGCCTTCCTAAGCAAGTTATTCCAAGTTTGTGATATTTTCAAAGAAAATATTTTTTGGGCATAGCAGCCATTGATAACTTGTGCGCCTAGAGGGCAAGCAAGTAACTCCCATATATTAAGAATAATGCAAATGAAAATACTTCTAGCATTTAGGGATGTTAAGCAATATTGGGTACATTTTGTTGACAATAGGGGTGCACAAGTCGGAGTTGAGCGATGTGCAAGCACATCGGATGTGGTTAGTTAGTGGATGGTTGTGCCGAGTGGAGAACACCAATCTTCACCTTAGACAACGTTAAGGCACATTGACAGTGGTTAGTTGCTGAATGATAGCCGCCTTAGTTTGGGGTCGACGCTACGTTAACGGCTTGCATATAGGTTAAACCTATGGTTCTGTCCCCTTGTCAAACTGTAGGGCCCAAGTGAGATAGGCGACATACGGGGGGGGGGGGGATAGGGACTTTGTGGCAAAACGGCACAAGTCATCCACCAATTAATTCAACCCCCACCCTTTCAAAAATCTCTCATCTCCAGTTTGAAACCCATTTCAGTTCAAGGAACAACATCAACACATTACACAATAAATACCCAGTACCCATTTGCTCATATTGACACGTCCAGCCAAAATAGTATCATACGGCATAATAGTTTACTAATAAATTTATACAATACCAATATTTAAATTATATACAATTTTCTGACTCCACATAGCTTAATAAATTCTCCTGGCATATATTACTCTAATTTTAGATACATTCAAAGTACCAGTATTGTCAATCTCTTTAGGAAAATTATTCCACGACTCTAATTAAAGAAATAATTGGCCAACCAAAAACAACTCTTTTTCCTAATTTTCAAGCTATGAATCCTAGTCGTATATGCTCTTCTGATTCAAAAAACCTTCCGAATTTATATTTTTTCTATACCGGTAAAAATATTATATGTTTGAATCATGTCCCCACTCAATCAAATAATACTAATTCAATGCCATAAGCTTATTTGTGTATTCATATCCTATGCCCAGGAATCATTCTAGTCCCCACTTGCGCTCACCTGTAGTTCTTGCTTTGCTTTGTATCGATCGGTTGGCTATTTTTGAGCCAGGTGCTTTTGGGTGGAGGACGACCTTCCGGAGGCAGACAACGGAGTTCCACCTGAGACTCAAGCCCGACCGATCTCGAGTAAGGAGACTCAATGAAGTGGCGTCTCAGGACTGGAATTAAGAGAAACATCGTTAAAATACATCTGGCCAAGGACATTGATTAAGGCCTAGAATGTTTGCTAGAGAGAGCATTGATTTATTACTGCTATGGATAATACTACTGCCTTGTGGGTTTTGTCTTTTTAGGCAAAGGCTAGAGGAAGGAGACCTCGATCACAAACGAGGATCGAGAGTGCCTATAGACGAGCACCAACAGACCGGTGTCTCGGCAGCTCCCTGCAGCCGAGGATGAAGCCTGGTCGTCTCGAGCCTCTCCTGCCACCAGGGTCCTTGTCCCCTCGGTCAAGATACGGGTCTGAAGACTGCACACATTTCAACCTGTTTAAACCTAATGCAGGTTGATGCCCTCAAGAGGGCATCCGTCATCATCGATCTTGATGGAATTCCCAAATCCAAGCCATTATTGTTTGACCGAAGTGAGTTAAGAGTCTGCATACTTCTCCGTTATTTATTTATATAATCCATAACATTATATTTTTAAGAACGGGATTTTTTTTATCATTTGTATAATAATAGATATATTTTTTTCTATTAGTTCGATTAGGACCTAGGTATATTTGAAGTTTTTATCAGTTTTTTTTTCTATGGGTTTGAAAAAACAAAATGGTTAAATTCAGAAATAAAAATGAGTATCGAATGTTTTGAAATCTCTTTAGCAAAAAGAATTAAATTGGTGAAGTTCAGAAAATTTATTAAAATTTAGACGGCTTCTTTTTATTTTATATTTTCGTACATTCGAAAGTTTTATCGAAGTTATTTCTAAAATAGATTTTCAATTTTAATCTCCATCAGGAGCAAATAGCTACTGGCTCCTAAAAACGAGTAAAGCAAAATGAAATTATTCGAGCAAATTTAGATGGAGAAAAATATTAAGGATTGTTTTTCCGTATTTAAAAAGACCCGTTGAAGCTTATTTCTGCCCTTCAGGCCTAGGAAATAAGCATCAATGTGAAAATAATAGACCAAGAGTAAATTATTAGGAGATATGTCCTGGAAAGTTTAAAATGGAATTTAAGACTAAACGTTGTAGTTCACAGACCGAAGGTCTGCTTGAATTTCTAAAAGACAAATTAGGGTGCTTGGGACTAGTGGGTGCACAACTCTCCGAAATTTTCAGCTAGGAGAGGGGTTAAAGTCGAGAGAAAGCAGAGTAAGGTAAATAGAGGGGAGGGATACGTGAATAGAAAATAAGTAGGGCTCCTATTATGTTCCAGTTTCGCGTATCTGAGGACTCCTTTTCTTCGTGCCAACTTGTTTCTGGATGTTTTGATCATTTTTCCTGTAGCTCTATTAGAAATCGCGATATTTTCTATTCGGTTTACCTTAAACTCTTTATTTATTTATCTCTTTCTGTTTGTTGCCCGTTTTCTTCCCATGTCTATCCCTGCTCTTTTTTCTACCTAGTGGAGATGGCCTCGTTGGTAAAACATTTCCATTTTCAACAGAATGTTTACTTAATTTTACCACTGAATTTCGCAGACCTACACGGTATTAAAAATGGTTTAGAGATTTCACTCTATTTACATCTTTCCATTAAATAAGCTCCCATATAAACAAGCGCTTCTTTCCGTTGGCACTGTGTGATTTGTTCATTATCATTCCCGTTACTCTTTGGGGCCCAGAAGCCGAAGTTTGTCTGGTGGAAAAGGTTTTTATTGAAAAAAAAATGATTTTAATTAAGATAAAGGCAATCGTTCCGTTCCTATCTTCCTTCAATGGCGTGTTGTTACTCGAGCTTGAATCGTTGGTTACCCGGGGCATTTCTGAATAGTGAAAGGCGATAACTCCTTCTTGATCGGGGAATTTCATTAACTTTTTAAAATCGGACGGAAAATTTGATTTTTATCAAGATGGAAGCAAAAATATGATTAACGTCTCCAAAACGGGAGCAAAAAATATTATTAACGTTTTGAAGGAACAAAAATTTGTTTTAAAAAATCGGGATTAGAAAGTGAAGTCGGAGGCAAAAAATTTATTGCGTTTCCAGGAGGGAGCGAAACCTCGATTGGCGTTTCGAAGACATCAGCTAACATTCAATTAACGTTTCGAAATAAAAGTAAATAAATTTCATTAATCTTGAGATGAGGATACATTTCTATTAACCTTTTTGAAAATAGATAACATTTGATTAACATTTTGAAGAGGAAACAACAATGCATTAACGTTTCAACGGCAAACACAATGATAATATTGTTTCGAAGCAGACGCCAAAATTTACTAATGATTCGAAGATATCAAAAAAGACAGAAAAATTTGATATAGGTTTCGACGACAAGAAATAAAATGTGATAACTCTCCGAAGGCAGGAGCCAAAATTTGTCTACGATTTTAAAGACAGAACAAAAATTTGATTCATATTTGTAAGACTGAGAGGGAAAATTTATTTAAAATTTTGAACACAAAGCAAATGTTTAATTATATTGAAAATAGGAGCGTAATTTTTATTTACTTAAAAAAATGGAATTAAAAAGTTAATGAGAAACATAAAAATTATTAACGTTTCGAAGACGGAACTAATAATTTTAAGTTTTTTGATCACTTTTCATACGATTAATTTCTAAGTTCTAGAATCATTTTAGTAGCTTAGCACTGAATCCGTTTCAACGGAAAACTAGCCTTATACAATGATGATGGAGACCAAAACTGAACCTCATAGTCCAAATGTGGTCGACTAGTGCTTTAAAATAGGGGGAAAAAGTATTTTTTTGCTTTCTTGGGTAAAGTTTCTAGCTAGGTAACCTATAATTCTGTTTCCTTTCTTGGATACTCTAGTACATTGCTTCTAAAGTTTAAGATCATTTAAAATTATTCCATTTATATTCTAAATAAAATGACCTTTTCTGTTTCCAAAATGTATAAATAACCTTAAAATTGTTGACATTTAATTTCATCTGCCATTTCTCCGATCATTCAGTAATTGTATCTACAACCAAACTTGATGTCAACAGCAAACTTTGAAATTTTACTTATTAGATTATTTTCAAAATCGTTAACATAAATTATAAACAGTAACGGACATATAAAACCACCCTGAGGAACGCCAGTACTCAGGAGAGCCTATTTTGCTCCGGTACCATTTATAACAACTCTTTGCTTTTGACTTGCAAGCCAGCACTCTATCCACTTAAGCAAGTTCCCCATTATTCCATAAGGTATCAGTTTAATACCAACTCTTTTGTGAGGAAAGGTATTGAATGCCCTTTGAAAATCCAAATAAATAATGTTAACTGCTTTATGTTCATCGTAAACTTTTATTATCTCGTTAAAGACTCAAAGGTTAGTGAAGTCATGAACGCTTGCTTCTAAAGCCATGTTGACTGCTTTTTATTATTAAGTTTTGTGATTCTAAATGTTCGGCGATTTTATTTCTAATAATAGATTCAAAAGGTTGCCAATCTAATGACGTCAAGTTGATTGCTCTTATTTATTTGGGTCGTGTTTTGAACCTTATTTAAAAAACTAGGGTGGCGTTATCTTCCTTAAAATCCTGTTACGCTACCTTCATTTAAAGATTGGCTTAAAATTTTGCATATAGAGCCTACTAATTCATATTTTAGCTATTTTAAGTGGATCACATAGATCTTTTCCAATCCTTGAAGGTTTTGAGAGTTCCATTTAATTAATATAATTCCGAATTTCAGGATTAAGCGATTCTGACCTCCGAGACTACAGAAATTCGAGTAAATTAGACACACGACATATGATTGGTATATTGGAGATAGTCTCTTGGGGTGTAGAAACGCTGACAAAATGATCCTTTAGAAACTTAAGCTATATTAAGAGTATCAATTACAAGCAAACTAGTATTTGAAACTTTTGTGCCTTTTTTCCTTTATTGGTTTCTCATTGTTTCTTATATGCGCGAGGTTCTTGATATTTTTATTACTTCCCTACTTTCAATTCACCTTTAATATCTTCTGTTAGTAAGTACATTTAGCATGCGACTGTCTTCTAAGCTTTGATGAGTCTGTCCATTTAAAGCTATGAATTTTTCATATCTTTATTTTTAATCTTTTCTCCTAAAATATTCAAGCATAAGTTTAAGTTCATTTTTTTATCAGTGGGCCCAGGGTATTTGTTTATCTATACTAGTTCTCTTCCACCTCGTCTCATTTCTGTATTTCTTAAACATTATGTAACCTTCTCTTTGTAATTATCGTATCAAACCTCAATTTGATGAAATAATCAAACTTTCACTAATTACTATAATATTAAATTTTCAATCTCTATAAACTCGAGAAATTCATTCATTCTATTTATTACGCTTCGTGCATTTGTGTAAAAACACGAAAGTTGATCGAACATTTTTTCATCTTTAACGATTCGCTGATAAGTTTCGCTGTCATTTGCTGGAGGTTCTGTTCCGGACCTCTTCAAAAAACCTTAGCCGCATTCTTTAGCAAGCTACACATTATCGCTGCTCCTATAGAGTTTCGGAGCAATCCATGATCCTGAAACACCCACACACTCATAAAAAACGATTCCATAATTCGGCGAATTAGCTGCTTCCTCATAACAAAGAACTCAAAACTCTAAGTTGCCCTAACTCTCGATAGAATGCCTGGAAAGATCATTTAATTACGTTTGTCCTTCAATCTCTTAAAAAGCTGCCTTTATCGCGGCAGAAGTTCTTCAATCCGAGTGAAAAATAAAATATTAGTTCCAAAATGCACAATGTATGCTGCATTTTGTAGCTACTGAAAAGCACAATCTCTTCCTTTACGAAGGGTTTCTTCCGCAAAATTTGGCCAGGTTCACTTCCAATGATTGAATCACCCACTAGGATAATCTTCACGTCGTTCTGTTCATGATCTAGAATAGAGAACCGATTTATCGTTAATATTGGACGTCTACCTTGTACGTGTCGCAGGAGAACTCCATTAATGATTCTGTTATGGGAGTTAACACTTGACTAACGCATCGAAAATGAGTCAGAATTTGAGTAATTAATCGAAGAGAACAGAAATGAATTAACGTTTCAATGAAGGAACAAAAATTAGATTCGTAATCGATTTTTGTTACTATTTACTTAAAACTAAGAAGCCTAAATCAACCAGGCCATCTTCGCCATAAAGTTTGTAAAGCGAGGTAGGAGATTTGTATAAAATATGGTGTGGTAAAGATAGGAGAAGTGAAAGATGTGCAGAAGATGTATAGGAACAGGTCCATCTGAGAGCATTATCGCAGCGTGGGAACGCAATCCAGTGCAGTATGGTTACCCCGCTTGACGACCAAGACATCCTCCCGACCCCGCTGCCCGCAGTGCTGCCCTCTCCCGGCGCCCCAATGCCTGGAGGAGAACGAGCGGCTGTTTTCGATTCGTCTTTGCTTCCTTTATGGAGCTCTCTTCACTGCGTGGTGCGGCCTCTTTACCATTGCGCTTTAATTTTCGAGGATTAAATAGCTCCCCAAAAGTGGACTTGCGAACAAGGATGGATGTGACTGGAGTCGCACGCCTCCTCGGTCATTACTGCTCCAAGTAGTATCCTCCTTCCGCCTCGCTGGTTATGCGCCTTCCATGCATCAACGTTCCCTCTCTTGCTCAAGTTTAGGACCTCTTTTCATAGACCTTCTAATGAAGATTTCCTCGTTGTTCTTCCATCTTTTTAATTGAAGCAAAAATCATCTTTAATTTAAAGTTTGTTAGGGGGGATCTGCCCCCTTTGGTGGAGGACTAAGAGTAACAGATATGTGACATGGGTTGCACCTCAACCAGGTCTTCGAAATATGACCCGTATAGACAATGGTAGAGAGGCTAAGCTGAGTATCCAGTTTCGTTTATAATAATCCCATGAATCTTTTGAATGACATGATCGATTCTGGGGACATGCTGTCGGATTTTGTCCCCGAATGAGGACTCTGCTACACCCCTTTCCAATCCACGAGGAAGATAAGGACGAGGATCATGGCGATGAGTATGAAACTGTTAATGATGATGTTAATGCTTATGATGAGGAATTGGAGGAGAATATAAACGATGAGGGAGTAAATGATGTTCACAATGATGATTAAAGAAGAGGGTGCTAATGGCATATATGCTGCGGTGATAATGATATTGATCATAATGATGATAATATAATCCTAATGTTATCATAATGACGATGATGATGATGATCGCGATATAAATTACAATCGAGAGAATGTTCCTGCCCTTGACTCGTTTGCGAGGCTCATTCAGTTTTCCTCCGAGGAAAGGCAGGGAGAGAGAGGTCGGAAATACGCACATGATTTGAGGTCCTTAAAATGTGTACACTTGATTATTTTTATGCAAAATACATCCACCTGATTTTTTTTTTAAAAGGGACCCAATTTTTATGTTGATTACATACACTTATTTTGGGTAAATTACGTAGGCATAATTTTTTGGGGGGTATATTACGTGCAGCTACATTTTGGGCTAAAATAAGTGCATACACTCACATTTGGAGGCTATAATCTTGAGTAAATTCGTGGGGGAGCGGGGGGAGGGGGTAAAGAAATAAAAATGCTATTTTTTCCGGTTTGGGGCGTAATTTAGTAACAGTTGAATTGTTTTCGAACTAATGAAGTCCAATTTGAAATCGATCAGTGATACAAAATAGCTGAATTTGTGGTCGGTATTGGGTTGGACACCAATATAATATCCGACGATATATATATATATATATATATATATATATATATATATATATATATATATATATATATATATATATATATATATATATATTTATATATATATATATATATATTTATTTATCTAGTCAATTTTTCGTTCAGTATTTATTTGTATATTAAATATTCCCTTCATTATTTATTTCTGTATTGTTATTTTCCTTGGGTATTTATTTTGGTATAATAATTAATTGTCTACAAAATATAAATCACCTGATAGAATCATTTAGAATATAATTAAATATTTGTGGTAAATGAATTCAATATTTATATTAATTTATTTTTAATTATTTTAATACATAGACGAACCCAAATTTGGTTTAATTACAGCAATAATTGCTGATGTCATAGATTTCACCAAATCTTTTCAAATTTCTGACGCTATCTTTCACCCTTCAGCTTGAAATATTTCATACATTTCTGTTTTATTTGTAGTTATGGTACTTTTTATTACTTTTGTAAGCACTCTCCACAAATGGTCTAATGGATATAATTCTGGAAACTGTGGGACCCCTCCATAAGTTGTATGGTATGAATGCATATAACTTCATTTGCCCTGTTAAATATAACTTCATTTTTTGGTGTTGCGGGATTTATTTTCTTGATATATTGCTTTAAAATTGTGACATGGTGGTATAAGTTGTAAAGTTCATTCTTCCCTGGCCTGAAAACATCTCCCCTGTTCCTGATGAAGGTACTCAGCCTAAACCATGTCTCTTAGTGGAATTTGAGCTTTCCAAAAAAATACGCCGCTTTATTTGCTTGGAACTACTTTATTATTATTCACATAATGGAAGGGAGACCCTTATTGAACAAAAGAGCTCACTTCACACCTCATGTGCATAGTTTGGGAAAAGTGTTATTGTGAGGCTTTAGCAAGTTCTCTAGTGGGCCCTTAACTATAATTCTAGCGTCACTCTAATGCCACGCGCTCTTTGAATTTAATACAATTAAAAAAATTCCGGAATGTTATTTATTATTGTTATTTAAAAAGTTATACACAACAATTTTGAACAATCATAAGCAGATTCTTTCTGCCCCATTTTTTATCGGCAATAATTGAAGCCAGAATCACCAATGTTCATTGATTGCATTTGCCTGAAGTGAATCGGGCGTTTTTAATATTAACGGCTACAAAGTGGATTTCAGTGAGCATCATTAGGACCTTCGCCATTTCGTCAATATTAGAGCTGAAAAGTGCCCTTATTGGACATCACTTTCGGCGAGCGCATTGAATCGAAATTAGGGTAAACTGAAGTGAGTAGAAGTGTATGGTATTTTTGAGCTATACGAGGTAGTTGGACTAGTATGTCGACGAGATTTTTGTGACGGTACCTGAAATGGTTTGATGGGTATGATAATTATAGATAGTTTTATGTATCGCCAAAATGGTGACCATACTGGTAGGATGCATATGCTGAGGGTAATTTTGTGATGGTAGCTGAAGTTGTCTGACGCAGATGGTGACAACACGTTTCTGATGGCATCTTCACGTTTTTTGTTCCAATTAGCTGAAAATTTGGAGTCATATTTTGACGACACTTTTCTATAGTGAGAGGAAGTGGTTGGATGCCCATGGTGACGACATTTGTATGGTGGCGCCGGGTTTGTAGCTTCATATGTTGACGTCACTTTACTACGGTGATCAAAAGTGTCGGACGCTTATGTTGACTATCTTCAAATGTTTTCTGACTTGTAAGAATATTTTGACTGCTTTATGGCCTTTTCTGGTAATTATATTTAACTAAAGTAAAAAAAAATAATTCCCCTGAAAATTTTGAAAATTCCCTGTATGTATAATTAAAAGGTAGATAAATGATAGATATAAAAGAAAGAAGTATAGCTGAAATATAACTAGAATTATATTAAGGAAAGTTGTTTACCTGACTACCAATGCTCGTTGCACGAGCTTCTCGATATTTTAGATGTGTCCTCGGCGCCAGTACTTAGGTTTAAATAATTGCGACCCAAGAAGACCCCAAGCTCCACTTGAGGCCCGGATAGAAAAAAACGAAGAAAGATATGGAGGAAGAATTAGTTTGACGAGTCTTTTTTCTGTAACGTTTAATAAAATGCAATCAACATCCTTTCTAATTTATGTTTCTCATGGACACCCCTATCCTTCAATGGTCCAAACTTGTGCTAAGGATGATAGTACATTCTTACATGTAACACTCCTTGTGCAACTTGCTAAATATTATTTTGGTAGGACATCTACATCGGAAATTGTGTTAGCAGAGGCCCGTAAAGAAAGAAACGAAGTTAGAGATAGTGAAAAATGTAGATCGCCAGAGTTGTATAAAGAAGAGACTACTTATATCTCTCTAGAGAAGAGGGCTGCAACCCTCCAAGACCTCCACATTTGGGGTAGATCCTAATTTCACCTAGCATAACAATGCCTCATATAAATTACCGAAAAGTACTTCATAATTCAGGACTCAAGAACTCAACCCTCATTCGATAATACCCCATATTAATGTGTGTAGAATAGATATAATGAACTGACAATTTGCCTATCAAATTTGATCAAGTTTCCATGCATGAAAACGTAGGCCATCTTAAACAAGAGGGCCCTTAAAAGCTTCGTGAGGTTTGGGTGCTGAAGTAGATGAATTCTGATTTGTTTTGTATTTAAAGGAATAAATAACACCCGAGGGCATCTCATTTAGAAAGTTTGTCAGGAAAGATCGTTAATGCAAGTGTTCGGAATAGAGGTAGTAAAAGTGTTTGGAAGATAGATATATAACTGCAGGCTACAATGCAGGCTTTTGTGGTAAGAGAACAGATAATCCTCGAGACTTCAGCTGCAGCATGGTGGCCCACGCTACAGCTGTCATCCCTTTTGTGGTGCTTCGATGAAGCCCAGCAAAACTGACCTTTGTGCGGGATGTTGTCTATAGTCTTTGTTCTTGTGGACGGCTTTTTGTGAGTTATCTGGCAAGGTTCAAGTTACAAATAATGATCTACGCAGAGTTCATCTTACAACAAATGATCTATGTACGGTTCATGTGCAGCTAATGATATGAACTGTTTCAGTACCACGGGTAAATGCATTTTCTAATACTTAATATGTAAAAATAACATCAAAAGCGAGTAGCCTTTTTCTTTCAACTAATTTATAACTTTCAACACGACTCCGAATGGCTTCTCCTTAAGCAATGCCATGTCTTTAACAACTGATTGAGAGCAGGAGAAAAAGAGCAAAAATGAGATGTCCTTAATAGCCGTTTCGCTCCTCCCAAGCTTCTTTACAATGACCATTCGTTACGGTCATTCTGAAGAAGCTCGGGAAGCCATAAAACGGCGGACCTCAAGCCAGATCGGGGGTCTCTCATAAGCAATGCTGTTGTGTAGAAACTTACAAAATTGACAAAATAAACCCTTACTTGAAGATCACAACATAGCATCATTTCCCAGGCGACCGATGATAAACAGACCTATTATGATCAAACAGGCAACAGTCCCATAAAATCCACACATATGCCCTAGTTAACTACCCGGAGCAGTCCTAAGTTCTAAGAATGTATTCATCCCACTGTTTAGAAGAAACTACCCTAAAATAAATAAAGTGGAAAGAGATACAGGATATCCCACCTCTTCGCTCAACTCCACTCGTTTTGTTTGGGAGTTTTCATTTCTATGCAGTGGCGAATGTTTGAAGAATAAACAACTACTTCCTAGCAACAAACCTACACTGCGTATTATTATAATTACTACCCCAAGGAGGGGTGGGAAGTGTAGCAATCTCGACGAGTCTGTTGCCTATCGGCTCCCATGCTTGCATGAGGTTCTGCTGCCATATAGCTTCCACACATCTTCACTTCCTCCAAATTCATCACTTTCTTTACAGATCCTTGATTACAAACATTCTGGCGGATATTCCATTGTTGGTTTCCGCTTTCTATTCCAATGATTATTATTAGTAGTAGTAGTATTTATAACCAAAATTCGAAAAGCAACGAGGGCATAAACCAGGGATGTCCAACCTTTTTTCCCAACGGGCTAAATTAGAAATTTAAGTTTATTCACCGGGCCACAGAGGTACTTAAATATGAATTTTAAAAGGGTCAAAATGTAGTGAATGACAATTTTTCATAACAAATATAAATAGTCACAAACAAAATACTGTATATTAAGAGTAAAAAATTAAAGTAGCCATAACAAAATAAGAAGATCAATGTGATTTTTGGTGAGGCTTTCTTTTAGGATATTCTTAAAATCTGCTTTTCAAATATAATGAAAATATACGTAAAGATACTCTTAAAAAATTAGAATTTGAGTAAGCAGTGGGCCGCAATGCGGCACGCGGGCCGTGGGTTGGTCGTTCCTGGCATGATGGTCTGCTGCCATGTAGCTTCCAGAGTTGGTTAAGATAGATTTGTAAAAGAAGTGGTGAAGTTAGGAGGTTAAAATTTGCTGAAAGTACATAATCAGAGGAGTTTAGATATGTATGTTACTATTTGGTGAACAGAATTAATACACGCTTCAATGCAGACGGCGAGGGCACGGGGCACGTAATTCTCCAGATGTCAACTGCACCAGGGTTGACCATGCTAAACCTAACTCCCTCAAGTGGAGACAAGGAATGCTAAGGTTTGTGGTATTCTTCAATTTTAATGGCTTAAATTTTTAAAACTAAATTGATTTTTAAAAAATGATACGAAAGGAAAACCGACAACAAAATCTATCCTTAAATGTGGTTGGCGCTGAAAGTGGTGTGGTTAGGGGATGAAAAAAGTAGAAAGTGCAATGTGATAGAACGTGTTGAAGCTGCGATTAATTTCAACTCCTACCCCGTATTATTTAAAACCACGATGCTGCCCACGTGCATCTTCGATTCGAGGCTTGGAGTCTTATCTCAGCTACCGGATGCCAATGTTTAAACAAGGAGGTTATCGTCCCCCCGTTCGCCCCCATACGCCGACCTCGTCAGATCGAGTTAGGCTTATGAACAGATAAGGCATGGAAACTTTACCACTAAGATCAGATTGGAGATCCAGATTTTCGTCGCGAAACATCACCACGACCCTCTCTCCCTTTGTGCGCCAAGGGACCTCGACCTCGAGATTCACCATCACTTGTCCAGAAGGAGGACAATATTCCTTGAGTGCCAAAGGTTCGAGCCTTTCCGACGCCAAGTCCCAAGGCTTCCCCCCCTGTTGTTCAAGGAGAACAGCATTAGAACAGCCATTGTTCGTTTTTAGCCCTTCGCCAAGAAACGGTTCTCATCCACCCCTGTTGTTCAAGGAGAACAGCATTAGAACAGCCATTGTTCGTTTTGAGCCCTTCGCCAAGAAACGGTTCTCATCCCCCCCTGTTGTTCAAGGAGAACAGCATTAGAACAGCCATTGTTCGTTTTGAGCCCTTCGCCAAGAAACGGTTCTCATCCCCCCCCTGTTGTTCAAGGAGAACAACCTAGAACAGCCATTGTTCGTTTTGAGCCCTTCGCCAAGAAACGGTTCTCACCCCCCCTGTTGTTCAAAGGAGAACAACATTAGAACAGCCATTGTTCTTGAGCCCGTAGACAAGAGACGGTTCTCATCCCCCCTTTGTTCAGAAGAGAACAACCTAGAACAGCCATTGTTCTTCCAGCCGTTCGTCGAGAAACGGTTCTCCTTCCCAAGACGCCACGTCAGGATCATCTTATCCCCCCCCCCCCCTTCGGCTGGAACTCGCCAGCGGACCGAATATTCCTTCAAGTACCTTCCACCGCACCCTAATGAAAAGTTACGTAAGCCAAACGTCACCTTTTGAGTATTGATCCCTTTGGTTAATTCTATCCTGAGCTTTAAATTGTTTATCGAACCATCCCATCTCTTTAATTCTATATTTGTTTTACCTTTTTTTAATCCCTTAAATCCTTGGATTAGTCCGAGTCTCCACGACCCTTTCCATTCTGTTTATGTCAATATTTTCCGTTTTTGTGTATTGTTTATAGTTATTATTAATAAAACTCTATTTTATTAATGATAGCAATATTATTATCCTTGAGCTCAGTTCCACTTCTTAAGCATATCGAAGATACATAATATCGGCCGCCAGACAGTAAACGCACTCTAAAGATAATTAAGGAAATCCCCTCAACGAATAGTGTTATATATAGTATCGTCGGGAGTCATTCTACGACATGCAATTAAATTAGTTGGACCGGCTGGAATTGGGGGCAAAATTATCTTCATTCTGCTCCTGTTTGATCATAAGCACTATCATGGGATTATTATATTTTTTAACTTAAACTAAACGACTGGGAATTATTTTGAAATTTAATTCCCCTAATAAATGGACTCCAATAAATAGCGTATTTAAAGAATAATTAAAAAGCCTTTCATCTAAATAGCATAATTATGAAAATTTTATTTTTCTTAAAAAGATTTATGTTAGTTTTTCTCTAGACCCCCCCCCCCCCCTCCACTTTCCGGCGATTGGCACGAACCTCAGAACTATTGGAAAATCTTACACCGAGGTGTGACGGAACTTTCACACTCAAACCTGTGATGAAAAAAAAAAGAAGAGCTTTTAAGAGTAGTTTAAATTGTTACAAATTTGCAGCAAACAGATGACTTTAGTAATCCTTAAATCTTTGCTAAACTGAGGTAATTTGGTGCATTGACCTTTTGTTAAGTAATGGCTAGGACTTTTTAAACTAGGATTGCTCGGACCATTTAAAGGTCCCCCAAAAGACGCCGAATCAAAAGGAAAACATGTGAATGTTGCATCATCTCTAGTCTAACACAACATATGTGGAATCAATTTAAATGTTTAAAAAAGCTCTCGAAACAAAACGTTCTTCATTGATCAACCGAAAGGGTGCCCAACCCCGTCCTCCCCCTTCGTGACAATAGACACCCATACAGGGGACGTTTGACCCGAGGAGAAAAATAATGCGTTGGGCAGTTCTTCCTCATCTTCCACATTCACCTCATCTTGCACCAAGTGGTTACCATTTATTTAATTGTTACATCATATAAATGGCAAATTTATTCTGATATGGATATAAAAAAGAACAAAAAATTCTATATTTCAGCAAAACTGAATGAAATCTTCGAGAAAGGATTCCACTGCTTACGCAAACGATATTAGGCACCGGGAATAAGGGTGTGTATTAAAATTGATTTTCATTTATTTAAATTAAATATTATTTTTTATAACCTTGTATTTAAATGCTTCAGCCTTCTTTACAATAAACATTTTTTAGGGGCTATTTTATATATATATATATATATATATATATATATATATATATATATATATATATATATATATATATATATATATATATATATATATATATGGAAAACTCACAAAGTATCACGTGAGTAAGCAATAAATGCAACAAAGCCAACAGGGAAAATTAGTTTATATATATATATATATATATATATATATATATATATATATATATATATATATATATATATATCTATATATATATAAAATGAATAAAAATCACGAGAGGTAACACGTGATATGCAGTTAAAAGCCCTCAGAAGGAGCTCTTCTCACATACACGAGAAGGTAACACTTAAAATAAGCGTTCTCTCAGATATACGAGTATATCAGATGATCAAAATGTCTCTGCAGTAAGAAAATTATTACAATGTAATACAATTACTTACAGTAGTGTTAAAATGTCTTCCTTGTGCTCGAGTGCAAAGATTTATTCTTCCTAGTCTATTGGTAAAGAAGTTAAAACTATTTCTATTCTCCATTTCTACTTTCTTGTTTTCACTGCGGGTATTTTCCATTCCACTTTTTAAAATGGACATTTTCTCACTGCGAATAGACTTGTAGATCATCCTATATAATCGTTACTGTAATATTCCTGCCATTCCTTTAAAATTCATCGCCTATTTTCTCTCTCTAAGAAAGTAGAGAGAGAGGTGACGCCCCCTTGTCGCGGGAAGAGAGCTTGTGCGTACCCTTGACTTTTCGAGCTATGTCGGCGGGGGTACCTATCTTCTGGTACCCCTGGCAGGGTTTCCCTTGTCGATTTGGTCGGAAATTAGGTTCCAGACTAAGTGCGTCTTTCTTTATCCTACTCTATCCTTCCTCTTTTTATTTTTTTACATTAATCCTATTTCTTCTACATATACAAAAATAAAAAAGCAACAAAAAAAACCCTATTCCTATCATGTCACTCTTACCCTTTTTTCATCTATCTACATATAAGGACCTGGTAGCTACCTCATGCGTCAGAAGAGAGGCTTTGGAACCTCTATAAACAACGCCAGTCGACGCTTACTGGTTGCGAGAGACTAAGACTTGAGGGGTCTTAGGCGCTGGGGCACGATGAATGGGATGAGGGTAGTGCCCCGTTAACCCCTTCCCTGGCGCGTAATTATTGACCGTTCCCAGTGCATGTTAACGGGTCCTTATGGTAGCATTGGTCCGAGGTGACGGCCCTTTGTTCCCATGTTGGTTGCCAGGCCAATAAAAAGCCTTGGGTCGAGTCCCTTGGTGTGGCGGGATATCCATTGAACGCTACTCCGAGATCCTGGCCGTTGTGAAGGGAACTAGTAGGAGTTTAGTAAGGGGCGTGCTTCGTTGTTGTTCACCTGGTGACAAATTGATGGCCCCTTCTGGGACCGTCTGTGCTGCTTGGTTGGGAGCCACGGCACGCCGAGGCTTGACGACTCGGTCGGACGAACAGCAGCACATGGAGCGTGCCTTCTGAAAGATCCGAAACGTCTCCGATTGATAGGTGGGAGCGATTCACGCGGGGAGAATTCACCAACCCCCTTTTTTCTATTGATTGGTCACAAAGTTTTGAAAGAGAGAAAGTGTTCAGAATGACAGGAAAAAAAGATCCAGCTGCACTCAAATATACATGTGCGATATGCCAGAAGGATAAGTGGTGCGTGGACTTCCCGGAAGGATGTTTTTCGAAATGCCACCCGGGAAGTATATGCACCGACTGCATCCTTAAGGGAGAGGTCCGAGAGGCAGTGGCATACTGCAACAAACTCAAGGATTTCTTCACAACCTCTAAAGAAAAATCTAGGGCGCTGGAAAGTAAAATACAGACCCTAGAAACGCAGCACGCGCTTCAGATTCGGCGTCTCGAGGAAAAAATCCTCGAGCTAGCCTCTAAACTAGAGGCCCAGTCGGCTCAAGCTCGAGACCAAAGTCCCACTGACTTGGGTGGTTCCGCCGATGTGACTCCAGCCCAAGGAGGTGAAACTACATTGGCAGTCCCACTTCTGCCATGCGGAGCCGATGAGAAGAAGAAAAAGAAAAAGAAGAAAAAGAACCTTAATGCTGCTCACCCCAGTGTAGAGGATTCGAGCGTTACTGGTGCGCAAGGGAAAGTGGAAAGAGAAGAAGAGAAAAGAGAAACGGAAGAAGATAAAACACATGAAGACAAGAAAAATAAGATGAAGAAGAAAAAAAAGAAAAATGTAGAGATACAAGAGGAAAGCGGCAGGTCGCTTCCGAGGGGGAAGAATAAGTCGCCTGCTGACAAATATGCAAGAGTCACCCTTATTGGTGATTCTCAAGCACAGAGCCTGCAGTCCCTGCTAGCCGCCCGCCTTCGCACTAGTGTGAAGGTAAGCTGCCTGCCAGGATGTGGTAACCACCACATCAGAGTAGAGGCTGAGAAATCACAGATTTCTGAGAGCTCAGTCGTTGTTCTGATGGTCAGTGGAAACGACCTCTACCTGAGAGGAGGTAGGGTAGGCCCTACAGATAAAATCCTCCACACGGTCATGGGTGCCGTGGACGACTGTGGGCTGAAAACCCGCAAGCGTGTTGTAGTCGGGATGCTCCCGAGGAGAGGTCCAACACGGACCGCTTACTCGATGAATATCTCCTTAAACCGGCGCCTGGCAGATTTGTGTACGGCAGAGGGGGTCTTTTTTGTGGACCCGTACCGCACCTTTTATAGTAGAAATGATCTCTACCAAAGGGATGGGGTACATCTTTCCTTTAAAGGAAAGGCCTTTCTGTCGAACATGATCAAGGATGTCGTAGAGAGGACCGAAAGGAGTATCCGGCCCAGAGTGAGGGCGGACGTACGCCAGTACGCCCGTGTCACTCCAGGAACGACCTTCTCAGAGGTCGCAAAAAGGGGTGCTTTGCCAACAAACAAGCCGGGAAACGGAAGAGCGTAGATGGTCCTACAGTCGGGGACTCCCTGAAAGTTCTTCTGTTCAATGCGATGTCAATCAGGAACAAGTTTCCTGAGCTCCGTCGCCTCGTAGCGACGGAAGAACCCGAAATGGTAGCCATAACAGAATCGTGGATAAAAACCTCAAACCGAGACTTTGAAGGCGAATTCACGGTTCCTGGCTACCAACTCTTCCACGAAGATAGGCCGGACAGAGAGGGTGGCGGTGTAATGTTGTATGTCAAGGATACAATCAAATCTTCGAACTCCAACATTATATCCGATCACGAGCTCCTAGGCGTTGACCTAGAGATAGGTCCTGTCAGATACAGGACCCTGGTACTTTACAGAACCCCTTCCCAACCCGTTGAGAAGGACAGGGAACTGTACCAGCTGCTGGGTGAGCTTGTTCAAGGCAGAGTGTGCAACGTTATGGGCGACTTCAACAGACAAGTTGACTGGGAAACCAGAGCAGCCTGTGGCGAGAGCGCGCTACTCCTGGAGTTCGCCAACAACGAGTTCCTCACTCAATGGGTCAGAGAACCGACGAAAGGAGACAATATCCTTGACTTGGTCTTCACCTCTGAGAATGATATCGTTGAGGATGTCTCTGTAGGCGAAGAGCTCGGTGGCAGTGATCACCAGCTAGTTAGATTTACCGTCAAGATCCCGAAGGTAAGGTATGTTGCCAGTCAATCAAGGAAACTTGACTTGAGAAGAGCAGACTTTGCAAGCCTTCGTGCTGGGTTGACTGATGTAAGGCTAGCGGTATGCGAAGAGGTTGAGGATTCGTGAAACAATTTAAAAAATATATTCATGAGTCTTCAATCAAGTTGCATCCCTCTGAAATGCCTCCGTCGGTCTTCTGTTCAACCAAAGTGGTTTAATCGAGAAATCGGCCAACTGCTTAGGGAGAAGAGAAATGCGTACCAGCGATCGAAGATCTCGGGTGCCTTTGACGAGTTCTGGAGGCTAGCCAGGAGAGTGAAGTCCAGCATGAGGGCGGCTAAGCGTACTGAGGAACTCCGAGTGGCGAGACTCTGCAAGGAGAATCCCAAGGAGTTCTTCGGCTATGTAAATAGTCGTAAACCAATCCATCGTAGGATTGGGCCCTTAGTGGACGAGGAGGGTGCATTAACTAAGACAGATGCAGAAAATGCTAATTTTCTCAATGACTACTTCTCCTCAGTGTTTACTAAAGAGTGTGGTCCCACCCCCCAGCCTACGGATTCCTACTCGGGGGAAAAGCTGGAGGCAATGGACTTCATTGAAGGAGAAATAAAGAAAAATATCGCTGACCTAAAGACGAATAAGTCCCCTGGACCGGACGGGTTTCTACCCAAGGTGTGAAGGAAGTGTGCGATGAAGTATCACGACATCTGTGCGCTATCTTTAACATGTCAATCCGGACCGGATGCGTTCCTAGAGACTGGTGTGAGGCGGAGGTGACTCCGATCTTCAAGAAAGGAGCCCCCAGCCATCTGTCAAACTACCGACCTATCAGTCTGACTTCGATAGTCGGTAAACTCATGGAAAGCATCATGGTGGACAAAATTAAGTCGTATTAAGAGTCAAACCTGCTACTGAGGAGTTCCCAGCACGGCTTCCGAAGGCAACGGTCATGCCTGACGAACCTTGTGGAATTCTTCCACTTCGTTTTTAGTGAGCACGATCGGGACAAGGCGGTGGATGTGGTTTACGTAGACTTTTAGAAAGCCTTTGATAAGGTACCACACCGCCGCCTTCTCTGGAAAGTGCGAGCGCTGGGCATAGACGGAAAGGTAGCCGGCTGGATCGAGAACTGGCTAAGTGGCAGACGGCAACGGGTGGTGGTAAATGGACAGTCTTCTGAGTGGGTGCCCGTTACTAGCGGGATGCCTCAAGGTTCTGTCCTGGGACCACTACTATTCATCATATACGTCAACGACATGGACGGTGACATGGTTGCCAAGATTTCCAAATTTGCCGACGATACCAAGCTTGGTATGAACGTTGCAAAGGATGGAAATACTGCCCGCCTGCAGGAAGATCTTGGGAAGATTGGGGAGTGGTCGGACACGTGGCAAATGCCTTTTAACGTGGGGAAATGCAAAGTGATACATATCGGCCACAGAAACCCCCAATCTCAGTATATCCCTAAGGGCACTGCTATGGAATCCACTGACACTGAAAAGGACTTGGGTGTAACAATCACTAGTGACCTCAAGTTCTCGAAACAGTGCATTGAGGCGGAGAAAAAGGGCCAAAGGAGGCTAGGCTATATTAAGCGCCAGTTTGGTTATCGGAACCAGGAGATTGTACTGTGCCTGTACAACTCACTTGTCCGACCGCACCTGGAGTATGCCTTACAATTTTGGAGTCCTTCATTGCGAAGGGACATCGCGAGATTGGAACGCGTACAAGCTAGGGCAACCAAACTGATTCCCTCTATCCGACATAAAAGTTATGAGGATAGACTAAGGGAGTTAGATCTGTTCTCGCTGGAAACCCGTAGACTGCGTGGTCAGCTCATCGAAGTCTTCAAAATACTTCGAGGGTTCGACAATGTTGACTACCGGGATATTTTCACACTGAGTGAGAACAGAACGCGCAATCACGGCTTCAAACTTGAACTGAAGCGTTACAACCGCAATCTGTGTGGAAACTTTTTCATCTACAGTATCTGCGGTAAGTGGAACGCACTTCCAGTGGAAGTTGTCAACATTGAATCTGTTGACCAGTTCAAGTCAAGACTAGACAAAGTCTTGAAAAGTGGCCGTTTAGGGACGCAAAACAATTGAGCGGCCATGTGCCCGCTCGATTGCTAGTCCAAAGTTACCCTCTTTGAATGGACCGTAAGGTCTCCTAGGGTACTTAATTTCCTTGTTACTCCTTGTTACTCCTCTGTTATGTCACTTCCCAGATACCAACCCTATTAAGCACTTGAACATTTATTAAATCTATATTATATGGAGAACACTTGCAGTGGCAGATCCAAGATAAAAATTAGAGGGGGGGGGGGTAACCTGAATTCCTCTCTTTAAGGATTCTGAGAAAAGGGAATTAAATATTAATACGGGTTATCTTAAACACCATTGTTAATATATACCATTATCTCACACAGGTGTGAGCACACTCAGATCCGCTCTTTTTCCACACATCGTCTAAGGTATAAACCTGAATTAAATAATTATGTTTAAGATTACCTTTATTTTAGACATGTATCATATAAGATACATTCGATCGCAACGGTTTAAAATGCTGATTTTTATATATTTTTTAATGTATTGCATAACTTCGTGAATAGCAAAAATACAAGTATGGCTAAAAAAGAAATATGTGTCAGAGATTTGTAGGGGGTTCATCGTCCTAGCGCCCTTCCCCGCTCTGGATCCGCGCCTGCACACTTGTATTCAATAAAATACCTGAATAGCCAATATTGAATTGATTTTTGTGCTAGGAATAGAGGAGTAATAATTTCGTTAATTTAAATTTGCTTAATATATAATTAACTCAATTTAAATATCCTAACATTTTATCCATACAATAACTAAAAATATGGATTAATTTTAGATATTGCCTATTTTTTATTCATAGGGTATGATTACCTGGGTAATCAACAGTCATGTTATTCTTATTCAGTCTCATTAGGTGGAAATCTGTGCCACTCTTTTTCATTCTTCCAAACTATGTTGATTACCTGCAAAACCAGGTTAGAATTTTTTCATTACCCTGAAAAGGACATGATTACACTTTTCCAGACCTAAATTACCAAGGAATGGAAGTGGATGGAATTTTTTAATTTGTTGGCTAAATTGCTAAGTCATCCTGTTCAATTGTCGCCAAATATAGCGGAAAATGTAGCCCAAAAAATGGTAAAAAGGAATCGACGAAGAGATTTAGCTTCCAGCTGTCAATTGGGCTTGGTGTCAGTTGGTAACACTTGCGTGTTATCAGCTGGTAATTTGTGCGTTGTCAGTTGGTAATATGTGTTTTGTGTCAGCTGGTAACTTTGTGCGTTTATGTAAACTGGTGATGTGTGTTTTGTGTCAGTTGGTAACTTGTGCGTTGTGTCACCTGGTATTTATTTGCGTTGTGTAAGCTGGTAATGTGAGCGTTGTGTCAGCTGGTAATATGTTCGTTGTATCAGCTGGTAATTTGTGTCTGGTAGTCGTAGTAGTTTGGGATTCCGACTGTATAATGAAATAGACATAAAGGTTAGTATGACAATCGCTGGTGAGCCCGAGGGCACCAGGGGCCGGTCCTCTTGGGAAGAGGTGCCATGAAGTATTGAGTTTTGAATCCAAACTGCACTCAGGTGGAACCTTCGTCGCCCTGGGGCAGAGGGACCTGTTCCACGTCAGAGGTATGTGGATATAGATGACGTTTGTGTTAGCTCATGCTAGGATCGAACCCGGTATAGCGATGTTGGCAGACCAAATCCGGGTGGATACACTCGGCTACCAGGAGCTCTATTTGTGCGTCTCGTGGGCTGGTAACTAGTGGAATGGAATTCGCGTTTCAGGTTCATCCCAGGGCAGGAGGGGCCCCCAAATACAACACCTCACCCCCTCCTCCATGCATTCTTTCGTACTCACTCCCATCCACTCGTCCCTTAGTTAGCTCCTTAACTCTTAAACACTCACCAACCAGCCATTAGCACATCTTCCAACCCTCTTCACACCAACACACTCATACACTCTATGTAATTGAGAAAGGTAATTGATAAATTGGGTAATTTGTTTGTGTTTTGAATTCAGAACGAGTTTTTCTAAGGAGCTGCAATGGGGTAATGAATATAGCATGTGTAAGCCATGTGGTAGCTGACATCTGGAGGAATTCGTGGTTCCCGGCCTCAACGCTTTCAAGGCCCACACATTTTCGATTCGCAAAACTCCACCTCTCCTTTTAGGCCATCTGCTCCCTTTTTTTCAAGCTGAGATACCATAAGTAGATGGTAATAATAATAATGATAACTAAATCAACATTAATTTAATTTGAAAGGAACTATTTCAAACTGTTGAAATTAATATTAGGTGACATCGTAATACCTGTCTTGCAAATACTCCCAACAAGGGAACATGCGTCCAGTGGTAAGTACCTTGTACACATATTAACTTCTCCTTAATTCACCACTTTTACCACACACCTATTTAAATCCTGATGGATGCGACCAATTGATTTTACCACTTAATGAATGAATCAATTAAATCAAGAGTTCTCGCTAGCCTAGTGAGGGTGGCGTTGGATTTCTGACATCGAGGAGGGGTTTAATCACAGCGCCCGCGGACACAAAACTTTCAGCAGCGTCCCGAACTGGCCGCCCATTGGAAGGATACCCTGAAACTCACCCGCGTAGGGCAAGTAGCTTCACACGCAGCGCCATGCACATAGTCAATACACCACTATCATTTCGCTTCCAGTCGAAACAGCACAACAGACCCGTTCTCTCTTCTGTTGTGGAACACTACCAATGGGGAACGAGTGTCCCCATAGGGATACATATCCACATACCCCTGACCTTGAAACTGCACCTTCATCCCCCTAGAGCTACGAAGGGTTCCGCCATCGATGTTAGTATAAAAATAGAATAGGATCCGTAACTCCTCACCGCCAACACCCATACACTTCACCTACAAGGAGGGGGTGTCATTTGGTTCACCAGCAATTATATTCTGATTTTTATGTTAATTTTATTATTGGGTCGATGGATCTGGTCCACAATGCGATGGACGAATCGTGCTAGATAGGGTCCCGTCCCAAAACTAGAGAACAAGATACCCAAATCTTGGAAAAAGAATGCCATGTTAGTCGTAAAGGATCAAACAAGGTTGCCACGTTAGCTGCCCAGTCCAATTTCTTCTGATCTCCTAATTATTGAAAAACCTAAACCTCTTGATTTCAAAGTTACCTCCTCAGGATAAACGGCAGGAGGTCCTGCTGCCGTACCAAGAAACGGATTGCACAAAAGAGTCTCCATTTAAAGGTGTTTTTTTTAAAGTACTATCCAAAACTACCAAGCAAAATTCACAATTCTACGATTTCTTGAAAATGCTCTTAATTTCCATATAAATGCAAAGAATAGTCTATATTTTGGCTCTGATAGTGTTCCGGTTTCATTTCATAAAAAAGCCGATAAAAAAATTATAAGGAAAGTAATCTACATTCGAAGAAACGATGTCCAAAACTAGAGAACGACAGGTGTAAATGCAGCAATAACCAGAAAAAACAAGGTGTGCTGAACAAGAAGTTGTGTGCTCTCACTTATTCTGATTTATGACCAAACCTAACATAATATGGCAAAGCGTATCATATTATAGCCTAGACTAGTATAGCATACCATACCCTATACTAGAATAACCTTGCATAGCTTAGCCTATTATAGCCTTGATTAGCTCGCACTCCCAAGCCTATTATACTTTAGCCTACCCTAGCATAGCATAGCATAACCCTATCTAGCTTAGTATAGCTTAGCCTAGCCTAGCATTAACTATCCTAGACGAGTATAGCCTATACTATCCTATTATACCCTAGACAAGCATAGCTTAGTATTGACTAGCCTAACATACTATATGTTATCCTAGCATAGTAAAGCCTATTCTAGGCTTGCCTTGGAGATTATAGCATATTATAGCCTAGTCTAGTCTAGCAGAGTATCGGCCGAATAGTTATGATGTTATAGAGAAAATAAAATAATTCCCGGGCTAACCTTGGAATGACTTTGGCAATTATATCATTCGAAAGAGAATGTAAAACAACATAAGGTATTTAAATTTCGTTAGAATCGACCCAATAGTTATGATGTTATTACAAAATAATAGCAAAATCGGGACCGACCAACATAGTAGGATGTAGAATCGCTCGTGAACTGACTCGCACGCGACTGGAAACCCTAATTATTTCATAGAAAATGCAACATCATTTTATTTTACTAAACTATTATGTAGGCTTTTCTTCTGAATGTATTGAGGACATTTTGGGCCGCAGGATTTAACAATTTGCTGCATTTTTCGAGAGTGATTTTATTCCATTCTTATCTAATATTTGCCAGGGATCTTCAAAATTCGTTGGTTTCCGACACATAATTTTCTCATCGAGCATATTTCCTAGTTTTTTTATGTGTTCAAATCAGGTCTCTGTGCAGGCCAGTTCTGCTATATTTTCATAATCAAAAACTGCTTCAGTCTTTGCCGTTTCGCACAGCACAATGTCTGGTATAAAACAGGCTATATGCCCTCATTGTTGGGAGGGGGGCTTCGCATATTGCTGAAGCAGATTGCTTTATACCCCACGATTGCCCTGTAACACTGCCCCCTTCAAATCCAACCGTCTTTTTCGTGTAAGTGGGATTCATTCTTTCATTTATACGATGCCCTACAGACCTCTCGCAATTCGGTCCGAACAAATTAAGTTTGCTTTCGTCCCTGAAAAATACTCTCAAGTTTAAATACTCTACAGAGCATGATCAGAAGCGAATCCCAGCATACCTGAATGTTTTTTATCGCAGTGTCATATGCAATGAGTCCTACTTCCCTTAAACGACACATTAAAAGTCATGTTATCGGCAACTTGGGGTGAAATATCGGCTGCTGTCTCAAATCGGTGTTCGTCGAAGTTGGTTTTTGAGGTTGATCAGTTTTCTTACTCGACTCGCACGACTCAACATCCTCATGGAGCTTTATGTGTGAAACCACACTTTTTTTTACCCATTATAATGGCGCGAAATATTAGAATGTGTCATTCTTTCATTCTTCCAGTAAACAACACGCTTTCTGAAAGCTTTTTCAACCTTAACACATTTTGCCATCCTGCTAAATGATTAATAGCATCAGTAGCAGTCTGCAATACACGATTTGGGGGTAGTGTTGTCATACATACCTACCTCATGAAATTTTACTGGAAACGTAAGGTTATATAAGTTATCGTTCTCTAGTTTGTGACACATCTTTTCTTCAGATACATATCACCATCCACCTAACTTTTTCCAGCTCTTCAATCAAATGAAACTTGGCCACGATCAGAGGCAAATTTCAAAGAAGATTCTGTGCAATTTTCATGAAAATTAAACAAGTATGTTCAAGAAAATGTAGATGAGTCATTTTGTTCTCTAGTTTTGGACGGCAGTGTATCTATCATTCATTAAATCAAAAATAAATATAATTCTTTCTCCAATTTTAGCATCCACATAATATATACACCTCAAGACAACATACAACATAATGTGACATACAACACTAAAATAATCCGAGCTGAAAATGAATGTTCAAATAATAAATAAATCCTATTTAATTCCAAATATTTTCTACCATTATATTTAAAATCCACCTTCCACTTCTGTTGCCAAACATCGAACACACCACCTCACTTCTACTCATCTTTCAATTATGTCGCAACAAAGACACTGACCTTTTCAGCTCCCCAGCCATCAAGAAGGTTCTTTGTCCTTTCTCCCTCATACGATCCACCCTGTGAGTCACTCATTGTCCCTCCCACACACGCCCGCATATTTCCAACCTTTTCTAACTTCCAAACGCTCATTATTTTCCTCATTATCGCCCATCTTTTTTCTACACCCTATCATCTTCCATTCCAACTTTTATGGATGGCGAAAAAGCCGAATTTTTAGTGGTAAAACCTCTGTACGATCTCAGATAGACCGCTGTAGGATCGCTAAACTTCGCGTGCGGATTTCCATTTAAATTAATTTATTAATTCCATTTACTTGCCTATTCTATTATTTTTTATACATCAATTTTTTATCTTCATTTCTTTCTCTTCCTCTCAATTTATCTACTCTGGTTATGTACGTTTTGCACATTCCACCCTAACTATACTACTTTAAAACTAGTTCCTTTCCGTAAACTTTCTAAATTTTCCGTCCCTATCTTTCTACTCCAGGTGTACCTTTAACACAATCTCACTTACCCTCACTTTATCATTTACGTCACCAACCTTTATCGGAAACTTAATAGCTTTTTCTTCATTAGCATTTGCCTTTAAACTCTTGTTTTTCCTTTGCAGTTGCTCTCTTCTTTAACTTCGTTTCTTCCCAACGTGGGGCCTGAAACCTTTTAGTGGGGCGCGAGCATGGGATCCAAGAATATTTTGGGGGTACAATGATGATATTTTTTTAAATATATATTTTAACTTCTTTTTTTCAACCACCGGTGTGGCCTGGTAGGAAATAGGTTGGTAAACACTGATCTAGATGAAAGAAGATGATAAAGAGGAAGAAGGAAAGTGATTGAAAAATCGGTAGATGTTCTTTGAATAAATTTTCCTCGATAATTACCTTTTTTTTTTCTCATCTCAAAAAACGCGACTGAATGATTTTGCAGATTACATTCATGTATGCAGAGGGAAGGAAAATAAATGCTAAAAACTCATATTAAAGAGGAGAAAATGCTAAATAGATGAGAAATAAATCCCAATCCATTTCTGGTATCGTGGTACTGTTGCTCCCCCCTACCATTATACTTGGTACTCCCTAACATTTCCGGCTGGATGGGGAGAAAAACAGGGTCAATAAAATATAGAAAATGGTCCCTGGGCAGGGCATTAAAGGGAAGATGTGAAGGATACGTGGGAGAGAGGATATAAACACTTCCGTTTCTAATACATTTCCTACACTTTTAATCGGGAAAAGGACGTAAACTCGTTTTTTTTTAACGGGACAACTTCAACGCAACATTAAATGGACGAATTAACCGGGACGCTGGATTATCAACTGGGATTACTTACCCAAGATCCAGGAAAAGATCCTTCTCATGACCTTTGTAGTGTTAGCCTGTCTGATCAAACATTGGAAGAGTTGTGGCAAACGCCACATTTGTAGTGTTAGCCTGTCTGATCAAACTTGGGAAAAGTTGTGGCAAACACCAATATTGATAGATATTCAAAAGTTTGGGTATACATATGTGTGAGTGTGTGATAACAAAAAAAATGGCAAAGTTGTACGCGATTACACAAGTGTGCGTAAGTTGACGGAATTGTCTCCACGTGACCAATTGGACGATACATAATTTGGTAATCAACTTTAGAAAGGTGTTTCCTTGGGGTAATTCCTGTTTCTCGGATTGTTTTTTTTTCCTCCATCATCTTTTGTATTCATATTTTCCACTTGCATTTTTGTACCTGATCTCTATATTTGTTTTATATCTTTCGTTTTACATTTTTGCACTGCGAATTTTGTACTCCGTGGCCCAGTGTTTTTGATCCTCACGAAAAGAAATTATAAAATACTTCCATTGTCATTTTGGAGACTTTCTTCCCATTGTTCTCACTTTCTTTAAAACTTTTTATTACGTAGCCAATGTTCACAAAATACAGACTACACGACTACGTACATAGCATTGCATATGTACACCCATCGGAAATGCACACGCTCCAAAGCATCTAGGGAATTCCTTCCTTGATTAATTTGCCACAATACCCGACTTTGGTGGCTTGGATCGCCTTCCCTTGAGGGCGAAGGAGATGAAGAGGGGGGCACCTACTTCTATCCTGGAGACAAAGGACACTCAACCGCCAAGAAGCTTAATTAACAAAGGGGGGGAGGACGACGACAATGGCCTGCAGGAAGCCAAGAGAAGACCGCGAGACCTGCCAGGAGCAAAGGCAGAGGACGTACCCCAGCGTTCGACGTACACGGAGACCATTACGCCACACCGCAGTCATTTTATAATTCATGTAATAAACAATGGAGGCATCTGCTCCAAGATGGCGCATTATACACCATCAAGAACGAATTCGTACAATGATTTTCAGGGGGTAAGAAGTACGAAATTTCCCCTTTGTAGAGAGAAAAAGCTGGACACGCTTGTTCATGGACCGAAAGAAAGGTTTTGTGCATGTTTATGAATGTCTGTGTATACATACGGTGATTTGAGTCGTGTATCAATATGTGCTTAGAAACAACTTAAAACTGTATGCTCCTACTGATATAGACAATAAACGGTGGGAATCGATGGTAAAGCCGCACAAATTACTTGAAATTTTGGATAGAAACCATATTTCAATAACAATTCCAAGTGGATAATTATTGTTTTTGTTGTGGTAAATTATTTACCACACTGTTTTGGTACACCATTTACCACTTTTGGGGGGACTAGGTTTGACACCTTGTTTGGGTAACGTTTGAACAACCTGCTTTGGTACACTTTTGACTGCCTTGGTTTTGGTACATTCTAACTCTTATTTGGTTAGACTATTGCCCCCTTATTTTGATATCTTTTTTACCACCTTGATTTGTTACCAATTCACTCCGATGATGTGGGTTCATTTTGATATTTTTTTACCACTTTGTTTCGTTAGCAATTTACTGCCATGATGTGTTCATTTTGATATCTTTTTTTAACTCTGTTTTGTTACCAATTTACTGCCATGATGTGGTTCCTTTTTTGACATAGTTGTTAGATTTTAAGACCTTGTTTGGGTACCATTTTGTCCCCCTCTTTTGATAGACATTTTCCTACCTTGTTTTAGGACACTTTATTACTACTGGCAGTACACTTTTTACCAGATGATTTTGACACTAATGAATTAAATTGATTGGTACCTTTCCAGCAGCCTATGTTGGTACACCTTTACCAACGTGTTTGGGTACTTTTTGGCCACCTGGTTTGTGGATAAAATTATTCCCCTTTTTGTTAATGTTTACCACGTTGTGGGTAAACGTTTTTCCACTGATTGGCATCGTTCGATACGTATCTCAATTGGGACGTAATTTTATACTAAAGTTTGTTAATATCGATTCCCACCGCAGTGGAGTATTACAGCTTAGCGCGAGATCCAAACCTCGGCTCACTCTTTGGCAGCCGGCTAAAAGTTGGCGAGAGACCCATCCGGGTAGTAACCATAGTCAATGTGGCTTAAGATCATCTGTGTCCACCTCGTCACGAAGCCATACATGCGAAGAATGAGATAAAGGGAGACAAAGAAATGATGAATTTTATTACTCAATTGAGAGAAGGAGCACAAATAAAGATGAATTGAGAGAGAAATATAAAGTAACACTTTGAAAAGAAAACACTCGTGAGAAGAGAAAGATAAGATGAGTAAATGAAAAAAATAACTTAAGAGGAAACGAGATAAATGGAAGAAAAATATTGCTGGACAATTTGAGATCTGGAAAGGGAATTATGACAGAGGGAGATAGATAATAAAAAAAAAGAAACAAATTTATGAGTCAAATAGAAATAATGAGATTATTTTAAGCAAGGACAAGGAGTGAGGAGAGATTGAGACAAAGGAAGTAAATGAGAAAAAAAAAGAGACAAAATGAAAAGAAAGGGGACAAAGCGGTAATTACTATTGAACAACTTGAGATAAAACATGGAATGAAGAGAATTAGAGGCAAATACAGAAAGTGAGAACAAATTAACAAGAAACGAGAAAGCTAGAGACAATCTAATAATGGACTAGGGGAGGGAAAGAGAGGCAGATAACGAGAAATTGAGACAATGTAAGGAAAGGAAAACTGAAAAAGAACGGGATAGAGGCGCTGAGCGACATAGAGAATTACGTGGGGGGCAGAGGCAACGGTACATTCAGAGTCCCCAAACACTGAGTAAGACACACGAAAAGACACAGAGACATTAATAGACTTAGTAACACTGAGACAATGGCAGAGAGAGAGAGAGAGCGAGAGAGAGAGAGAGAGAGAGAGAGAGCGAGAGAGAGAGAGAGAGAGAGAGAGAGAGAGAGAGAGAGAGAGAGAGAGAGAGAGAGAGAGAGAGAGAGAGAGAGAGAGAGAGAGAGACTGAGCTACATGAAGAGATTAGAAACACTGGGAGTCATAGAGGCAGATAATGAGAGACAGACTGAAAAACAAAAACAATCGAAACCTAGAAATGAACTACAGAAAAAGGGAACACGCACACGTACATACAGTGGCTGCATGAATATCTATTTGTCTTACTTCATTCATTAAATTGAAAATAAAATAAATCAAACGTGAAGTTTGTCTTAACATAAAAAACTCTTTTAGACGTGAAAACAGGGAAAATAAGTGGTGTACAGGAAACAGATGGCCAGTAAGAGGTCGGCCAGAAGAAAAAAGCCCGAATATTTTCAGAAATGTGCCAGATATTACAATTTCCTTTAGCCATATATGTCAATAGAATTGTCATCAATGACTTCTCTCGCACTAAATTCTCGCATCTTACAAATAATATCAGCTGCACTCGGTTATTACTTCCATATACATAAAGTTCTCATATCACTTCCATACAGATTCACCGACTAGCATGTTTGATGGTCTCAGTAACTGACTTAATGAACTGGTTAGTGAGGTAATTTGAGAACCCTACCCTCGCTTTGACCTAATAGGGTAAGTGTGATTGATGTAGAGGAGTATTTATGAAAGTCCTCTTCTCCTTTTAACGTGTGATCTCCTTATACGTTGCTATTATCTAAAATCGCTGTAGTTGACTGTGACCATCGCTCGTTTACATCATTGGACTGAGAGGCAACGCTTCTAGGCCTTTTTTTAACCTGTTACTCTGGGGATTTGTGCAATCTAATCTTCCCCGAGGCTGTGGTAGCATCAGCGGCATTTCCATTGGCGTATTACCCGAATAATAATAGCAATTTAGAACTGATATGTTGGCGTTCAAGCCGTATATAATACGGGGTTATTCAGGAGATAATGGACTGTTAGAGTACTTGGCACAATACAATGCGTTGAATTTCCACGCTGACCACAACCCATGAGGCGTTCGCATCCAACCCTTGACAAAAGACCAAATTACCTTCGCCCCCCAAATGACCTCGAACGGTACTCGGTTCGAATACAACTTAAAATACAAATGATTTTCTTCGCTGGAGCTCTAAAACATGGAATTATTCATTGGAAAACTTGAAAAACATCTGTAGTTTGAAAGTTATCGATAATTATTCATTTGGTTGATTATTTACGCTCGTGTCGCAACCTGCTCGAAACATATTTTACACAGGATTGAAAAGTATGGTAAAAGAAGTCGTCTCTAGTAGGCGGCTAGGAGGAAAGTATGAAATGCAATCAATGGAAATACATTTTATGCAGGAAAGTAAAAGATTATAAGACGTAAAGATTTATCATTATTATTTTTTACCTAGTATCATAGTTATAATAGCTGCACTCCTAAAAAATAATATTAATAATAATTTATTCTGCACTCATCTCAATCGAGTTATATTTCATGCAATCTTAACAATTATTATTTTTATAATTAATATTGTTTGCGTAAATCTAAGAAGCATAAATCAACAAGGAGGCATGCTAAAGACGGTTTACAAGAAGAGATTTGTCGAGGAATTGGTGAAGGGGATGAGAAAAGAGGAAATATAGGTGTCTAGAGACCCGTAATTCTCCTTATGTACAGCATTACCCTGGTTAGTTGCCCCTATGATGAGATATTAAAATGAAATACTAAAGACAGATCTCAAAGGTCAAACCCTCTTTTAGGGGTGTTTGGTCTAGCACCGACTCGCTCTTAATTGCCCCTATTTATTTTTTTTCCTTTATAACGCTCATCTGGCGAGTCCTTCCAAGGGTAAAAGTAGCCGCAATTACTTTGCAGCCTAATACTAGGTTAGATTCAAAAGAACACAAATCAATAAAAACAAAACAAAATACTTAAAAGAATAAAAAGCAAAACCCAAGCAAAAACAAACAAACAAGAAACAATTCAAAGGCAAGAAGAGGCCCCCCTCTCCCCTGCGCAGGAGCATGTGACTAACACAAAAGAGTTAAATAAAATAGAAGCAGCCATCCTCCTCCCAAAAGTCAGATACTCCAAAAGTCTGGGTGAACAAACCCATCTCAAGTACAGGAGACAAGCGGTACCGGAACATGAACGTGCGTGACGATCACCCAGACTGGGACCTTTAACAGAAATGTGACAGACAGTCTGGAAGACAAAGCTGTCTGCGTAGAAGGTGCAGCGGGGAGCGCTCCATTAAATGGCGGTGCGCCCTGTGAGTGACCAATAGAAGACAACTCAAAGTGACCTGAAGCACTAGGGGTGGGGATGGGATGGGCAGGGAAACAGTAGGGCCACGATGGCACGTAAGCTTAAGTTTCTCCCATCGGTCGTCTTCCATCTTCTTTGATAGGCCGAACTGATTCCTGCCATGTATTCAGTGTGAGGAAGAGCGAAACGCTCGTCTGGTCGCCAGTCCTTGCGCATCATTTGGTACTCTGATCAACGTGGTAATCTGTCGCAATATCTACATTGATAATCTCGATATCTATCTGGCTCGTAGCAAACGTGGTTTCACGGATACCTCTAAGATGTGGGTGCGTGAATTCCATGCACTGAGAGCACTCAGGGCGCTTTATGATTCACTTAAGATCACAAACCGGTCTCGGAACTCGGCCCGACGCGTTATCTCCCGTAACGAGCGGTATATTACAACCAACTCGTTCATGAAGCCAGACGGAGAGCCTGATAGAGCCCCGCTGACTTCAAACAGAGGGGATACTGCATGGAAATCGACCCTTTCCTAGGACTTAGAGCCATCTCTGTACAAGGGTAGGGATATTTTATCGGGTTTCTATTGGATACATAATCGAAAAAGTTCTTAGGGTTATGTTTACTTTCTTTGACAAGTTTAATTTCATATTTTGTTTTAGCGCTTCGTATTTCCTTCTGACACTCCCTTCATCGGGCTAAATAAATTTGAATACTTTCTTCGGATGGGTTACGCTTATGACGCTTGTATGCACAGTTTTTATCCTTTAATTTGACTTACAACAATGAGTAACAACAAGGAAAGAAGGTACCCTAGAAGACCTTACGGTCCATTCAATGAGGGTACCTTTGGACTAGCAGTCGAGCGGGCACATCTCTGCTCAAATGCTTGAATATCATGATTCTACCATTTTGGTTTATTTGAGGCGTTTTCTTTGTATTTCTCGGTATGAAATGCCTATTTAATTCTCTAAAATGCTCGGTGAAAAAGGAACAGCACCGATTAACATTTCCTAAGGTTGGATCCCACTTAATCTCTATAAACTTGCGGTTGAACCCATTAAATTCCGCACGTTTAAAACTTGGCACTTAAATATTAATTTCCTTGTTATGATTTATGTATATTAATTTCGAACGCTATTGATTTGTAATCACTGGAACCTAGACCTTCCCCAATACTAATACCCGAGATAAGATTAATGTTGTTAGTTAGAATTAAGTCTAGGATATTTTTCCCATAGGTTTTTCATTAACTTATTGTGTTAAATAGTTTTCTTCCATAAACTCCAATAGCCACTGCCATTCCACTTCCGCATTTAACGTTTAATAGTTAATATTTTTACAATTTAAATCTCCAATTAATAAAGTAATTATTTTTAATGTTACTTCGAATAATTTTATATAATTGTCAATCTCAATCAGTGTTGGTGAGGGTCTATAGACAAAGGTATTAATTGGAAAACTATTCCATTTTATTTTGGGGCATATTACCTCAACTTCTTTGGAAGAGTCAATTTTAATTTCGGTTAAACTTATATGATTTTTGGCGTATATTGTACTCCTCCACCTTGTTTATGCGAACGGTCTTTATTAATTAACTTATACGCTGGTAATGGCAATTCGCCGATATAGTCTCTCTTAGATGTCTCCATCCATGAGTCCGAAATTGCTATAATATTGAGGCTGTGTAAGTGCACTAAATATTTAAATTCGTTCCCCCTATTTCGAATACTACGCGCTTTAGAGTAAAAGACATGTAATTTTTTTTCGAAAGGGTACATTATTATTACTGTGTAGCAAGCCACTCTCCCCTATATGCTCCCTACTCTCCGATGCTGTTCTGTCTGAACATTTTAAGAGAATTATAAATTAATCTCCCTAGCCTTGTCGCGCCCAGCCGTTTAGATGAAGGCCGTCTCGCCATAATAGCTCCATCCAAGTACGGCTGTAGTGCCACTGCATGAAATGAGATATTTATAGCGAATAGAAGAACGGAGACATCATGCATTTTGTAAACCACGCATCCTCTTGCACAGCTCCCATCCCATGGTGGTGGAGTCTCAAAACCCTTATATCCCGGGAGTGTGGTCAGGGATCACGTACCTACCATGGTCTTCTAAAAACAAATGGCTGACGGGGAAGGGAAGAAGACGAGTAGCCGCAACTCTTCCAGTTGGCCCGAGTACACGGCAATTCGACTGAAGGAATATGCTGCCCAGTCTCAGCTCGTAGGAGACACAGGGGAAATTTTTATGAGAAGACCCTCACTGGAATGTACCTACTCTACCAGGAGACAGAACTCCGGGTGCTCTTTTCTGTGCAGGGCTCTATCGCCTTCGAGGGCTTATCGAGGGAGGTTGGCCTCTTCATGATTCTTTTCCTCCCTACATCTCCGAAACCTTTGGCAGGCATGGCTGGGCGTCATCGGTGGCCGGGTCTCTCTCTCTTTGATTGCCTCAATGGTAGAATCATGGTGCAGAAAATAAATAATGGCACTACGGGTGCAATTTTCCGCTCCTAATCTAAGCGGTAACGGCACTGCCGGGCAATGTTTATTTTTTCCTGAGGGTTACTGGACGGAGAGCCATCTTCTTCCTCCTAATTTTTCTTCTTCTCGCTCCGCAAGGGAAAAATACTGCCTTCGCCCAACAGGGGGTGTAGAAGAGTTGCGCAACCTATAGTTGATAGCAGTTTATTCGGTTTATGTACCTTTCAATGATTCTTACTTCCCTTATCTTCACCACGAACTCTACTCAAAGATCTTATGGCAGTAATAACATAAATAATGAATAAAGTAAACAAATTTCAATTCAAAAGTTGTTTTACAGATGAATTGAAAACTTGAGTGAGAGATAGAGAAAGATACAAGTTCAACTCGCAACTTGATTAAAAATAGAGGTATAAGAAACAGAAGAAGGAAGGAATTAATGTCTACGTGTGTAAGAGCATTTGAGGTTGTATTCAACCAACGATTTTGGCTACAGAATATACAGTTGGAAAAAACAAAACAAACACAACTAAACACACACTACGAGCGTCAGGAAAAGTCCACAGGGACGAATCCAGGAATAAGCATAATCAGAAAGTTCCTCACGTATGCTTAGTCTTAAGTTTCTGCCCTAAAAGTCACTGACTTATTTTGGGCCCATAAATAATCCTGTATGTATAAGTACTTATAGTAACTTGCCATTAAGATTTAAAATGTAATATGTTTTTACTGTACATTGGATTAGTATGGAATAAATAAATAAATAAATAAATAAAATAAAAAAAAAATTCAAGCCTTCCCCCCCCCTCTACGATAAGTGACCCCTAAATTCTCCCGGCCGCATATTAAGTCCCATCAGAGCCTCCCCCAACCATTTGGCTGATCTACCTGGTGGGAGAAGGTGGTATCCCCACCCAACCACCTATTTTCTCCGTCTCGCTGGTAGTTTAATTTCCAAGTATTCTTTTATTTAAATTACTTAGAGTTATGAATCTTCCGCTCATTTTTACTTACTATAACTTCACATGCGTTATGAATTACTCCTCAAACTCTTTTGCAGAATGCTCTCAGGGATTTTCGCTTATTAGTGTAAGTAAATGACAAAAATCGATTCAAGGGGAGAGTGATGGTAGATACCATCATTTCAGAGCAAAGGCCGAGTGGTGGGGACGAGGAAGTGTGAAGCATGGAAAAGTGTAACATGGATATAAACGGCCAGACAGTCATGCACTCTTCTATAAAAGCTCAAATCATTTCGATGTCTATGCTTTTCAGTTGCACCAAACACACACACACACACACACACACACACAGATGCAACCACGTAAGCACACAAACATAAATACACATAGACAAACAAGTAAACATCCAAACTAAGCCAATAATGCCCATGGAAAAACGCAAGCACGTAAAATCACAAAACTAAACTGTTACAACATACGAAACAAACCCTTACACTAGCAAAGACTACATAGCTAAAAATAGTCACAAACATATACTCACTGTGTATGGAAGAGCATTTCGTTTGTTCTTGTATAGCAAAGAATGTGAGTGTGCATGGAGAGATGCATGTCTTTATACGTGGATATGTAAGTGTTATGCCCGATACAGGATCATGTGTGAGGGTGTATGTTTGAAGGTTTCTTTAACTATCATTACCCTCTTTCATATTTGTGTGTGGCAGATAATTTTTGTGTGTACAAGCTAGTTTCTTCGTTGACTTGTGTTTTGTTTCTACGACATGGAGGTGATGTCTCCGTTTGCTTAAACATTTTCAATGAATACTGACACACATTCATGCCTACATACCCAGCTGAGTCAAGTCAGGGAATAGCTTTCTTTTATTTAATCTCTTCATTTCTCGGTTCAATATTTTGATCACTCAAATAATAAAAGTAATTTTAGGTAATGGTGGCAAAGGTCATCATCTTGGCTTTTTAGCTATTCGGTCTAAGGCAGAGAGGTGGTAGAAAAGGACGAATAGATATAGCGGCGCTTATGAACACCGATCTCATTTTGTAGAAAGTGGTTGAATTCATTTCAGTAATGGGGTAGGCCCATGGGTCATGCCAGGTTCTGACACCTTGACTTTGTCCATTTTAAGGAGTGAAATTCTGAAATTCAATTAACAAACACTATTTTAGAATTACTCAAACCAAAAAAAAAATATTAAAATCATACCCTCATTGCTGACAGCAGGGGTACACTAGTAACTTCTATACATATATATATATATATATATATATATATATATATATATATATATATATATATATCAGGTAATGGCTTGGCCCCTCCCCCCTACGGGGGGGAGCTTGCGCTTCGCTACTAGGATTAAAATTTGAAATCTAAAAAAAGCAGCCATGGTTAATTTTTTTATAAATCCTTTCAAAATATCACGTGGCTAAAATATAGAGTTATAAAATAGAAGAAAATATATAAAAATAAATTTGATCAAATAACTTTGATAAAAAAACAAAAGTCATAACCAAAGTAAATGAAATTATTATTGAAATACTTAAAAAATCCGCTTCTTAAATTATAGAGTTAGTGACGTGATATATATATATATATATATATATATATATATATATATATATATATATATATATATATATATATATATATATATGATAGTGAAACCACTGTATAGGAGCCAAAAGTTTAACTTACGAGAAAAGTTTCAGTATGTAGTCTATCATACCCTCTTCAGTCGTAATCAGTATTCGACTGAATAGGGTATGATAAACTATATACTGAAACTAATCTCGTAAATTAAACTTTTGGCTCTTATACAGTGCTTTCACTATCATATACCATAACTCACCATTGAGTTCTTTTACTTATATATATATATATATATATATATATATATATATATATATATATATATATATATATATATATACTGAAGGAGAAATCACTAGAAATAGCACAGCTGTCACTAACAAGGTCTGCTTCCTAAAAGTCGCGTGCTCTCACGTATTCTGATTTACGACCTTGCGACCTTCAAAACTTTCAATAATTCACGGACTAATTTTGGGAGCACATTTGTGATTCTATCATTCGAAAGAGAATGTAAAACAACTTAAGGGTTTCAAACTTCGTTTGAATCGGCCGAATGGTTACAATGTTATTAGCAAAACAAAAAAAAAGCAAAGGGTTACCGCGCCTAGACCCGCGCGCGACTAAAAATAAAGGACGGCCACAAGAAATAACGCAGATGACACTAAGCAGCCACTGGAAATAACTGAGCAGCATCTAGAAATAACGGGAGCGGCGCCTAGAAATAGCGTAGAAGCTACTTGAATTAACGGAGCGCTTAGAAATAACGTGATGCAATTTGAAATAAAAGAGCGGCGACTATAAAGAACGGAGTGACCAGTTGAATATAATGGAGCGGACAGTAGAAATAACGGCGGTGTTTGTGTGGACATTGTCTCATCTCTTATGAAATCAGAAGTTGGCGATTGCTGGTACGAAGCGAACGTTCGAAGCTCTCGCTAGCCTAGTGATTGGTTTGTAGCGTCAATAATCGGTTTCGATCCCTGCGAGCGAAGAAACAGAACTTTCAGCGGTGTCACAAGCTCGAAGCTCAGCGGCGGGTCGCTGTGCTTACAACCTCGGAGATGATGAGCGCAACACGCACCATCAGCTATTATACACATAGCCAATCACAATGCAACTATCATTCCCTCCCCGTCTTCACAGCGCAACATACCCACTATCCTCTCTTCCTGACCCCTGACAATGGGTACTAGTGTCCCTTCTGGGGGAACTCTTATCCGGGATCTCGAATGGATTCCAATATCGCAAGTTGGTGTCAAAAACACATCTCCCCCTCCCACTTCCCAGCAAGGACCGGTGCTTTATGACTTCGGAAATGGGGGGAGGGGGATTATCATTTTGATCATTATTTGAATTTCATTGCCCGTTCGGTGGATTTCGTCCACAATGAGGGGCACATGATGCAACTTACACAAAATAAGTGGTGATAATTTAAAAAAAAAAACAGTCGCTATTCTCTATTATTTATTTCCTTAAACAATCAGATTAATGGAAAAATACAAAAACTATCTGCGCTAGAATATCATCCCCCCCAAACCTCTCTATTTTATTCGTCTAGTCAGAAACGAAAGGCAATTGATCGGAAAAGTTGCTACGCTGAATAGGAATCACGCCGTTAAGCCGAGCAAAAACTTGAAAATACGGAAAAGGTTCGCTTATTCATGTGATAGAAGCGCCTTCCCTGTAGAGTTTTAGGAATAGATTGGATAGATTTATGGATAAGGATGCTAGGGGGAAATTGAACTTGGGAGATAGGAACAGGAGCTGCCTCGTATAGGCTATTGATTAACTTTTTGCAGACTTCTTCTTTTCTTATGTAAGATCTTATATAATGGCCTCTTCGTCACCAACGAGTGATAAGTAATAGTGGAAATACCACTTGAGACTTAAAAACAAATAAAAAATATCTGTTATTTGCTAGAAGAGGTGTTGGCACTTTAATGCTATTCAGTTTGGCATTATTGTTAAGTGGAATATGTGATCATAGAGGTTGTGAAATGACACTCGGAAGATGTCAACATAAACAGCAAGTAGAAATGTTAATCCGACAAAATGATTACCGCCGTTATTAATGGACTGGTTTAGATCTAGAAATCTCACTAATCTCGGTATTTAGATATTCTTTACATTCTTGGCAATACAATCCGTGTAATACACATAGGGTGCAATAAGTAATTTGTCGCCTACTGTCAATATAAAAGAAAATAACACAGAGTTCCTTTATATAGATAAATAAACGGGGAGTTTTATGTCCCCACCCCCCTCGTCTCAATAACCCCTCACACATAAAAGTCGAGAGGGTTGAGTATGGGGAGTTAGGAGGTTAGTTTTTTAGAGAGATTTGGTCAAAGAAATTGCTTATGTTCAGGTGCAGATTCCTTCTGTCATATGTACGGCCCCCTCCTCGATCCAGAGCCTCACTAACTCGTCCAGGCACTTGATGTAGCCCTCGTGGAAGATGAACGGGGCCATAACGTGGCCGTCGTAACTGACCGCTCCAAACACGTTGATGTGGACCCATAAGTTGTTTTTCATCATTCACGGTAGACAGTGGAGGCAGGGACACAGCAAGCCAGCGGTCCTTAGGCGAGTTCACCACTTACTCTTGGCACTAATTCTTCTCGTCTGAGAAGAATCAAGTTCTTCGGAAGATGCTTTAGTTTATTTACAAGCTTCGCATCACGTTTTTCCTTCATCTTCTGCGACAGAAGTTGGCCCTTCTCTTCTTGAATTTGTAGGGGCACATGTCCCTATTTACTAACTGCCTGATGAGAGAGACTGATACTCCCTTGTCCCTGACCTTGGACCTCATTGACTCGCTGGGGTCGTCGTTGTCAATGATAGCATGGATCTCCATTTCAGATGTTCTTTTCGTATCAGAACGCCTAGAGTGAGATTTGCGATCAGCCTTACCCTCGTAATCATAGCCCGACTCTCTTCTGGTCATCTGCACCGTCCTCAGATTGGCACAAAAGCACTCGTGGATCTTCACATCGGATCTCACGACGTGAATCTCAAGCAGCACAGTTTGCCTTTTCTCAATTTTGGGGGGACCAAGGTCAGACAAGATATTGCTTTATTTATGTACGATGCACAACTTCGATTACTATGATAGAAAGAAGAGAGAACCGACGTGAGACAACACGCATGCGAGAAATTGAGAGTTGCCAACGTTCACAAATTTCCTACCCTTTATATGTGATCAGCGGACTCTGTTATGACAATTTATGCAATTAGTATGTAGAATATGGGTAATCTATGTAATATGGGGAATCGATATATTAGGACAATCTGAAGAATCTCTGTATTCTTATAATCTAATAAATTTAGGTAACTGAGTAAGAATGCTCAAAATAAAATGGAGATGAATGGGAGGGGGAGGAGGGTCTTGATTTTGGCGCCCATTATCTCACATAAGTAAAGCGCAACTGGAAAATGCAAGGAAGAGTTGAGTAGTAAAGGATAGCTTCTGTATAGTTTGCTTTGGTGCAACAAAATGCCGAGTGATAATTATTGAATGTTGACCTTCAATTTTATATTTGTTTAGATTGAAATAAAATAACACTCACATTTTTGCCTCAGATATCTTTTACAGATGAGATTTGCATAAAATTTGCTTAATTTAGTCTAAGTCAAAATATACGTGAAGTACATAACTCTAGTGACCAGAACAAGAGACAACTTCGTTCAATCCCTAAAGGTTTCTATTCCGCGCAACCTTTTTAATCCTTTGGCTGGAATTCAGGTGGGTTTTTTCATTTATATTCACAATCAGACATACCTATATGAACAGAAATATCTTTACGCAGACACACACACACACACTTATTCGTGCATGTACATGGTTTTCAAACCTTTATCGTTGACTATAATTCCTTAATTTCTCTAATTAGCATTCCTCGCTTACAGGAAGAAAATGTACCCTACCTTAAAAAGATGATGGTGTCTTTAATTGTAACTTACTAGACCCACGCACGAAATTGCACGCATATGAAGAGAGACATACTTACATGTAACTTACCCAAATATACTCACAGCATCTCCTTTAAAAGTCTTCTAAATTTACTAGAAAACGTGTGTCCAATGGACACAATTGTGTTTATGTATGCGTGGGAACATAGGAGCATTTCTTTCTTCCGTACGTTCTACTTCCTTTTTAAGGAACCTAGAAACAACAAATAGCCAGAAAAAAACAATAAACTTTTATAATGATTATAGTTCGCTCTAAGCCTATCAGGAGCAATAAGTAGCAGGGTTCCTTTAAACTTTGCCCCATTGCTTCAGTGTCTGGTTGAATTTAAACGCAGTTTTCCTGTGCAAACGGCATTAGAGATAAGCTAACCCTTTCATGGAGAGTCTATTACTCTATTTAAAACCATAAATGATCCTCTGCAGCGGTCGTAAATATTTAAACAACATCTCAAAAAGTGGAGCTTGTCTGGCGTTCTAAATCTATGAATGTAAAATATTTATCGAGGTATTACAAGGTAAGATGTTTTCTCCCATTCTGTTCCGTTCCAGAAAACGCCCATTTCTATTCAAATCACTCGATCCGCAGCCTTTTCGTGTATTCATATGCCGCTCAAAGTATCCAGAGATTATTGATGGAGTGTCTGATCTTTGAACCAGGGGTTTATTGGAGGAGGGAAGTAAAAATTTCTCAAGAACCTCTCACAGCGTGAGATCCATTTCTCCTGCGCAGTGAAATGGAACAGGCATGTTCATAAGAATATAGAATAAAAGTTTCGCTTTCCTTCTCTCCATTGCACGAATTTTGCAAGCGAGAGCTGCAATAGACATTTCGAGATTCAATTTCGACGTGTCTATCTCATTTAAGAGTCGTCTAAATGTCTATTATTAAGAGGTTTGCGAGTGATGTCTGAGGCCAATTCTTAACTTTATCTTTCGTTCTAATGGTCCAAATAGGCAATTTTAGGAGAACGATTCAACTTAATAGCATCATCCAATTAAATAGGTTCTTAAATTTTCTCAATTCTTCCTGTCGTTTGTATGCATTACCGTAAATTTACCTTTTAAGTTCAAAATCGTGAGTGCGGGGATACATTAAATTCTTCCACATTCCCGGTGCGTGGCCAGCACAACTTGTAAACTTGTATGTGCGTGCAAGCGAAAAGTTACATGTACGCCTTTTATTGCTATTCATCTATTAACTTGGAAGCTTACTTGTGCATGAATATACGTTACATGTACGCTTTTTAGTGCTTCGAAACCATTACCTCTGCCATCACGTAGGCAAACATTGATACACTTGGACAAACACACTGATATTATTAGACATAGCCATTGTTGAATACCGAATAAGTAGATATTATAACTTTATTTCATGTCACCGGAAAAGGGGTTAAGCTGCCTCGGATGAGTTTAATCTTCAGATAAGTTACCAAATCTGGTCGACTTCTTGGTGTCTACCATACGATAATTTTATCCTTTCCAGATGTGATTCCTAGAGTCGCCTGTTCCCAATTCCACTAACTTTCTTCACAACAGATACAATCGATTTTTCATAACGAACACAGCGACGTATTTGGCTAAAACATAACAGATTGCAAACCCAAAGAATATCTCTGTCGATATTCTTTCTCTCAAAAATACTTCGGAGAAGATGGAGTGTCGTGCGATACACAAAGAAACAAGATTTTTGTTTTATTGGGGCGAAGTTGGTCGAGAACGTTTTATTCTTGCACAAAATCAATGACCAAAAAGGCGTTGCACCTGTCGAGAAAACGAGTGTCAACGACGGGACAAAAACGTATAATTATGGGATTAAGGAGCCTATGACTGTAAATAAAGGTTATGTTGGGTTAATTTGGTAGTTAGTTTCGGTCAGGGTAAATTAGATAGTGGTTGAGTTGGGTTGGGTTAGGCTGAACTGGGCTGTTTTTTTTTTAAACTTAGGATTTGGCTGTGTTGGGCTGGTTTAGATAAACTAACGTTAAGTTACGTTTGGGCCAATTTAGGTTAGGCTTTGGTTAGCTAGATTATCTTAAGTAAGGTTCTGTTTGCGTTTGGTTGGATTTTGTAAAGTTAGATCGAACTGGATAAAGTTTGGGTAGGTTAACTTAGGTTGTATTAGGCTTGGGTGGGGAGGGTATAGTTGAGTTATGTTTTGTCAGAATGGATTAGAAATATTAGGTTGATGAAGGGAGATTAATTTAAAATAACAGTAAACATCTTTACTACATTCTGGATTCTGGCAAAAATTCTCGATTTAGCACCAAAACCGAAGTTGTCACATTGTTTGCGAGTAGCCACCGGATGGACGAGGTGAATTAACGGTAATTTTTGCTTTATTTATTTTCCACTCACCTCCCAATTCCAAAACTACAGGGAGCGGTGGGTAATTTGCCGCCTAACTTCGATATTGAAGAAAACCACGCATATTTAACAAAAACAAATGTTAAAAACTTTAAGATTGTACTATTCATTTTATTCAAAGAAATCGCCGTCGGCCTCAACCACCGCCTCAAGGCGGCGCCGGAACCTGCTGAAGGCCTTCTCGACGGTTTTCCTTGTTTAACTTGGTGAAATTTGTGGTAATCCTGGCCTAAGCACCAACTTAGCGAGGCAATGTGACTTGTTGGTCTCTCTCACTCAACCAGGCCCAACGTATAATAGTTAAGCGGGTCGCAATATGAGGAGCTGGTAGGTCATAGGTCCGGTGTGATGTAGTCAAAGAAATTATCTGAACAAGAGTGGGTCCTTCTGCTTGTGTGGAAGACGCTCGACATTCCAAGGCCGCCTCCTGGATCCAGGTCAAAAGCAACTTCTCTGCGCATTTGATTTATTGAGTCTGAAGCATTCCGAGAAGATCCAGAGGGAAATAACTTGGCCCTCACTAGTGACTACTCGAACCACCATGATGTGGATAATGAACTTGTCTTCAGGAATCTCGGTACATCTTTGAAGGAGATATAAAGCTAGTGGTTGTTTCGCGAGTTGACCGCCTGGTAGTGGCATAAATTTTTCTCGTCTGAGAAGAACCGAAGCATGCTAGCCTTTGGAGGATGCTTCAGTTTGTTTGCAACCTTGGCAACACGGTCCATCTTGTTATAATTCGTTTTCGGCGACAGAACCTGGCCATTTCTCATCTTGTATGAATGATGGCGGATGTCCCTTGGTACTAAATGACTAATGAGACACTCTGACACCCCCGTGTCCTTGGTTATGAGCCTCGATGGCTTGCTGGGATCGTTGACATTGAGGGCGTCGATCTGGGCGACAAAGACGGATTTAATTGTCGTCTGAAAATGGTTAAGAGTGAGGTTTCCGAACCGCCGTACCCTCTACATTACACCCTAACTCATCTTGCCCTTTACAATTTTTTGGAAGATTGAAGTCAACTAAGGTATTTCTTCCTTGACATGAGATACGCAACTGTGTCTACTACGATAGAAGAAAATAGAGAAGCGAAGCCAGATAACATGATTGCTCGTAATTCAGAATTGCAAACGGCGACTAATAATTATGCAATGCACTTGAAAATTCCATTTCTTTATCGCAATTTTATAAAAACATGTTTTCAACCCTCTTTCGCGCAGGAAGTCTAGAGTGCCTAAAAGTGCCACGTATATGAAGGAAAACAGTGCCATACCACAAGTGCCTCCTGTAAGCTAATCCCAGCCAAAGAGGGGCCACGCGTTTTTGAAGAGAGCCAGGTGAGAGTTTGCTCTCGAGGATCCATTAAACGAAATGGCACTCTGACGATAGCAAGTATAGTGCTACTTTACGGCCACCTTTCTCATACACATACTTTAATAACCTCTATGTAAAATATAATATATATATATATATATATATATATATATATATATATATATATATATATATATATATATATATATCATCACTAACTCTATAATTTAAGAAAGCAATTTTTTGAGTATTTGAATAAAAATTTCATCTTAGTTTGGTTATGACTTATCTTTTTTTTCAAAAGTTATTTCTAATAATTCTTTTATAATATCAAAAAACAAAATGGTGAAGTTCAGAAAATTTATTTAAATTTGATCATGGCTGGGTTTTTTTTAGATTTTAACTTTTAATCTTAGTAGCGAAATATTAAAAAAATTAGAACCCAAACCCATTAATTTGTTTTGGAATGCTGAAAACTAAATTTGCGATGACATCTTGGCTGTTATTGCTCCATTTTTTCCAATAAACACGGCAAGTGCTCCCAATTGGTTGTCCTTTGTTTATCAACCACCAGTTTGAATATCGGCCATAAATCTTCTATTCGGTTCAATCTGGGAATTCCTTGGCCAAAGTCTGTAAAAAAACGATGTTAATTTCAGCCCCAAACTTTGTTATTGCTTTTGCTTTGTAGCAAAATTCGACATTATGCTGAAAATTAGTTATCATCCCCAAATTTGTTCTGAACTGTTGGAAAAAGGTGCTGATGAGAACTCTTTTGTGCCATTTTTTGTTCCTGGCCGTGTTCTTGTGCAAAATTGTTAGTGGGCCAGTTCCCTTGTAAAAGAAATAGCCCCAGATAAACAGGGTGTCCAGATGCTTTAGAGTGATCACGAAACAAGGCTCATGAAAGCGCTCCCTTTTCTACTCCTAAGGAGGGATCTTCAAAACAAGCGGCAGTGACCTTCATCAGAGACGATCACTTTGCAACAGGCTTCAACAGTACATTATTTTTATTTCCTACGAAAGTGGATCCTATCGTAAGGTGAAGTTAGGTTCATTGAGCCTAACTTTGCGCGCTGAAGCTTTCACATTTGCTTCTTTCCAATCGTAAGAAGACTTCTTCACATGAGTAAAACCAGTCCTTTTGAAGTTATTAACGATTATAAAGATGATTCGCCTTGATGCAATACCCTGAGCAACTATCTCCCTGAATTTCAGGTCACTTCGGTGCAAATCAACAATGATTGCTCGCTCTTCTTTATAAAGAACCATTTTAGGGAATTAGAAAAGATTAAAATATTTATTTTCACAAACAAATATTACGAAATAATGATTATATTTTATTTAACCAATATTTGTCATCATTTTACACTCACCTCACCACCCTAAGCGAAGGAATGCATTGTTTCTTCTTGTCATTTTTAAAAAGATGCGACAATTTAAATATTCGATTATTTATTTCTATCAGGTAAACCTTAAAAACGACTACAAAAAAGAAAAATATATATGTAAGGCTCAAAACCTTTGGCCATAACTATATATATATATATATATATATATATATATATATATATATATATATATATATATATATATATATATATATATATATATATATATGGTGATACAGAGAAATGGGAGCGATAAGAAAACTCTTTATTCCTTGATCGTCTTTTGAAAATAAAAACCCAATCGAAGAGCGACATCTCAAGTGAGATTCAAGCCATTGCGCCGCACACAATCGCTTGTTCATATGCGAGAACAATGGAATCATTGGAAACAAATGGGCCACATTTTGAAATAAGTCGGTGTTAAAAGATAAATATTTGGTAATAAATATTTATCTCTTCTCTTTGGAATGATATTTACAAAAAAAATGAAATATGAATTTATAGCTTTTACTTATGGGTCACAACTTCCTGGATAAGTAAGTGTATTCCGATAATAAACTATCCTCCTTACAAAACAATAGAGTGTGCGTCCCGTACAAATGGGAACCAGACTTTGCCTATTTTGTGCGACACACTGTTTATATTTTATAATTTAACAGGGTCAACATATCTAAGTCGCGTGCTCTCAATTATTCTGACATATGACCTTACGATCTTCCAAACTTTCAATAATTCCCGGACCAACCTTAGGAAGATATTGTCAATTATATCATTCGAAATAGAATGTAAAAACATAATAGGTTCAAATTTTATTAGAACCGGCCGAATAGTTACGATATGATTACAAAAGAACTCATCGAAAAGTAAAATGGTTACCATTCGACCGACGACCTACTGATCGACATAGTAACTTATAAGAGTCGCACGCGACTAAGAAACAAAAGCAATATATTGTTATAGCTATTGTCAAAGGTAAGTTAGTAATCCACCCGATTTAAAGGTTGTAGCGAATTGTTTGCATTTAAAATTATATTAACTGAAAATGTTCTCCGAAAGGTGCGCGAATGCAGTTTTGAATGGGCTGAATGAGCCTGGCTTTGTTTCATCCAAGCATCGATAAATGCGTCCCCACCTCACAAGATGGTGTCAATTATAGCAGGGGCAGTCATGCTGTAGCTGATATTTGGAGGATTCCGTGCTATCCACTGGATCTGCAGCTATATCTTCCAAACATTTTTGCTTCCTCTCTCCCTCTACATCATTTTCTTTACAAATCGTGGAAACAAAATTACCAGATACCGGCATTATTATTAGCTTCTTTAAGTATCAACACTAAAAGATTAGCCTCTGGCTGACCGTAGTTGAGTAACACTAACTTTCTTACAACAAACATATGGGCTTATTCTACGATACAAAATCAACAGCGCTTCAAATAATTCCTACAATCACTTCAGGATAAGAACCCAAGAAGTGCCCACGTTGCGTAAACATTCAAGAATGGAGCAACAAAAACGTCTTCTGAAATGGAAATGGTATCATCAATTCGAGAATGTGTTCAAAAGACCACGGAGAAGTGAGTCAGGAAATGGGTACAAAGCCCTTTACTAACGACTCATCGTTTACACTCATCCTTGAGAAGTTTGAAGTAGAGAGATCCGTTCAAGATATACACGAACTAAGATTTAGACGATGCATATCAAATTAAAGTGATAAAAACTCCATGCTAGTCTTGCCCAAATGTAATCAATGAGAGGATTCAGGCTTCAGCACCTGTAAAACCGAGATCAATAAATCAAGTGCTTACCTGATCTTAAAGTCGACGAAATAGAAAACCTAAATTTTAGTCTATTATAAATCAAACTGAATCTGATCATGATAGCAGAGTCAAATTCTGTCAATCGGCTAAATCAATAAATGGCGAAGACTTGAATTTGCCAAATGGCGCATTAAATCGATATAATTGTAGGTACTGGTGACGTGATAATCCACACGTCTATGTTGATAAGCATGTCAATTTACTATTTTTAAGAGTATGATGCGTTTATCATCATGAGAGTAAGATTGGGCCAATTTTCTTTAATGGATCATATACCGTTGAGCGCTTATCATGCAGCGGACAGAAATTATACCTGCAGAGAAACTTCTAGCTGCCTATTTATATATACTTCAAGAATGTTTTAACTATTGGGGGTTAGTTGGCTGAGTTTCTTCCAATTTTAGAATGTTCTGCAAACATTATAAATATCATCTTGATTACTTTCAAAAGATTCTTCATCCGGTTGTGATGAAAGAATGTTCTTCTCAGTATTAACAAGATCTTAAACAATCTTATTTTACTATTTTAGAAATGATATTTTCAGCTTCTACTAATCATTTCTAAACCTGGTTTATATCTTCAATTTTTAACATAAGCTTAGTTTTCTATTCGAAATTGAATTTTCCCTTTCGTTTAATTCATTGTAGTCTCTTTCATAATTTTTTACATTTTTTCTGGCTTTTTAACATTTGATATTATTAATGTCGTTTTAGAAGAACTAAAGGTTCAAATTTGCTGAAAGCGGTGATATTGTCTTAGCCTGTTTTTAAGCTGTGGTAGCGCCTTGGCCTTTATTAAAGCTGTAGTATTGCCTTGGCCTTTTTAAACTGTGGCATTGCTTTGGCCCCCTTTTATAACTGTATTAATTGCCTTGGTCTTTTTAAAACTAATAATGCTTAAGTCTTTTATAAAGAGGAAAAGTCCACAAAATTGTGTTTGGGTACGACATGAAATATCTGAATGGCGACGAAAGTGAAAAAAGTACTCTTTACAGAAATATTGAGCGCGAAAAAGATTCTTGATCGCAGACAAAACTCCTTGCTACCCTTATACTTGGTCTACAACAGCAGAAGAATAACTATTTACTATAACTTCTTCAAGAAAAAGCAAACATTGCCTTGTTCAAGTAAGGCTCTTGACCGAAGATGTCTTTCACTGGTCAACCAAAGCTTCGTGGTTAATGGCCGCCAACACGTGGCACGTTTCCCCAAAGAAAAAAATAATGCGTAAGGTTAGGAAGTCCTTGCTCATACCCCAAATTCACCGGACTCTGCACCATGTGGTCTTAAGAGAAAAGAACTTCCGTGATTCCGAGAAGAGAGCCTCAAAATATCTGCGTGAGAGGATGTTGTAAGTCAGTAAGTCTTGAATGTGTTTGTGTGCATAGCGTATATTTATTCAAAAGGATACCCCTTCAGAGGGTAGGAGAAGTGCCGATCATTCTTCTCTTGTGGTAAAAGCATTTCCTGCCACTTCAACTCCACTTCATCCTTCTTTACCAATCAGGAATTTGTAGACCTTTGTCACAGCTGGGCTAAGAATACTTCTTCAGTTTCCCTTAATTTACCTCTAATTTTCTTCTCTTTCTTATTTTACTTTGCTTTTTTCTTTCACTTTGCTCTTCACTTATATCACTTTAATTCATTTCTATTCAAATATCATTCCTGCATTTTCTACGTTTTTCACAGACAGTTTCTATTTACTTTTACTTCCTAGTTTCTTCAAAATATCTAGCCTTCCTTCTTTCTCTCTCTCCCTCTCTCTCTCTCTCTCTCTCTCTCTCTCTCTCTCTCTCTCTATATATATATATATATATATATATATATATATATATATATATATATATATAAAGGATGAAGTCAAGAAGGAAACAACCAATGGTTCTCATATATAATCAACAACAACAACAACGACATTTCAACTATACTACCCATCTTCCTTTTCAATAAATTACAGTTATTAGATATTTTATGCAAGAACTCTTGAATTTTAGGGCTTTTCATAATTTGCAAAGTTAACAACCGACCGATTCTCTGACGTCACATGCAATAAATCAATTCATTATTTCTTCTGTTTTGCTCTTCGCAAAAGGTTAGCAGTGAATATAGCGTGGTGAACCAATAATTAATTTATAATAATTTTAAAAACTTAGATATCATATTTGTTCAGTGAGATCTCGTCAAACATTTTGCCATTAATTTCATATTTCTTTAATTTTGATTCCTATTGTGCATTTTGGTAATCATAGTTGGTCATCAGTTTAAATTGTTATTACTATTTTATAAAACCAGAAAATAGGTAGTATACCAGAAACTTCGTTGTTGAACTTAATAATCAGACTCCTTAAGTGCAACCTGATATAATATATATATATATATATATATATATATATATATATATATATATATATATATATATATATATATATATATATATATATATATATATATATATATATATATAAAATATTGATGGGCCACCAGAAACGGATGCAACATCTTTTAATTTCTTAATACGTTTCGAAAACTACAAGTTTTCATCTTGAGGCTAGAATAAATTTACTAAAGTTAATACATTTGAAGAAACGATGAAAAGGCCAACAAGACATTGAATTCTTTTAAAAAGTGACCAATTATAAAATATGAATAAAATGTACTATAAGCTAAAAAAATTTAATTATGACTTGGCAATAGTAAAATTTGCTTTAAAACTGACTCAAAAAAGTAGTTAATAAATTTACAGCTTATTTCAGAAATTAATTTTAAACTATAAGAAAGATTGACCTGGCATTATTTAAAGATACTAAATCAAAACTTTGTTTTTAATTTTGTAAACACTGTAAGAGTTAAAAAACATTCAATATAAAAACGGTTAATTTTGGTACTTACTAAAGTGGATCTATCCTAGAGAGGTAATGGTGAGTTTGGCAATATATATATATATATATATATATGAGGAATTAAACCACATTCGGTGAGATACACCGAAACTGTTCTGAATTAAATTATCTTCGGGGAATAAGGTTTAATTCCTCATCTTTTTTGCGATATTGCATTAATTTTCATCATATATATATATATATATATATATATATATATATATTCTGAACGACGCTAATAGCTTAGTACGGAAATTTATGATTTCTCAGTTCTCTGTGGATCATATTTGATGAAACGTTTCCCAGCTGGTTTTCACAATATGGCAACTCATGTTATTTTTTCATTATGCCTCGTTACATCCTTCAATTGTAATTTCAGTTTCGTCGTTTAATGAGTAAACCACGCTAACAGCATCTATCCTAAAGTCTTAAAGAAAAATGGGATGCCCTAGAGGCTTCACCGATGAAGAAAAGTCATTCATCTTCAAGGAAAGTGCTGAAGATACCTCTCTTCCTCTTATTGCTAAAACGTTAGTTTACCATATGGACACGGTTAGACAATTTCTGAAAGACTCTTCGCTAAGGAAGAAGCGATCCGATTGTGAGACCTTCAAGACTATGGCAACTTGGAATTTGTGGAATATTGGCAGCCAGTTACGTGTGAAACACCGACAAACAAGCAAAGTAATTTTCACCGCCGCTGATCACCCCTATATACCAAACACCACCACGAACTGTATCCTAGGGACCATAGCTTCCGTGCGACCTCCACAGAAACTGCCTCCTTTAACGCCTCGTCACAAGACTTTGAGGCTTCAATATGACCTGAACTACATGAAGTTGGACATGAGTTGCTTTCTCCTCCCTGATGAGACCAGGGCCATCCTTGACGGACCTGACACTTAGGTAAATGACTGGGTCTATTTCCGAATTGAGCGTCACGAACGTTTGCGATGTTAACGGTAGGGGAGGAAGAGTCAAGTTGAGAGCTGGTATAATTGGACACAGACTTGTTAGTCAAGTCTGGGGTGCCTGATGGAGTTAAAGTGACTGCAGCTTTTTACTGCAAACTCTTAAAGGAGGTCTTGGATCCCTGTGTAGAAGACATACCGTTGTTACTTCTAAGGACTAGTTTTCATGAATGACAACGCTCTATCCCACTGTCTCAGGGCCACCCAAGCATTCTTATGTTCTCACGGCATAAAAGGTGACAACTTGATGCGTGTGGCCGCCAGCCTCTCCGGATCTCAACCCAATCCAAAATTCGTGGTCCATCATTAAACAAGATGTTTATGCCAATAGACGTTAATCCTCGTCTAAAAAAGTCTTATGGGCGACCATCAAAGCTGCAGCAGAGGCAGTCCAACCTGCTACTATTAAGAAATTGACAGAGTCCATGCATGATAGAGTTTATGAAGTCATCAGTCGAAATGGCGCTCTTGTTCCCAAATAACTCATTATGTCCATCAATTATGTATTATAATCATGTTTCTGTTAAATATATTCGCAAGGTATGCTTTACATGTATAGTTATCCTTCATTTTCTTCCAAATATGTGTAGATGGGCTACTTTCATTCAAAAGCTACTCGTATTAGTGTGGTATACCCCCCAAAACTACGAATCTAAAATTAAAATTGAAGGACATAACACAACATAATGAAAACAACATTAGCCTTACCATATTATGCGGACCAGTTGGGAATAGTTTCATTAAAATTTATTCACAGAGAAACCTTAACTTTCCCTATCAAGCTATTAGCGTGGTTCAGGGTGGATATACTCGTATATAGCAATTATATGGGATTAAAAATTCACTATTAGATTCGTTGCTAGAAAGTGCAACTTCATGTTACTTCAGAGTCATCCTGCTCTCTGTATGAACTTGTTCCTGGAATTTATTCCATTCCTTCCTTGCACCAAACAGTTATGGTTAGTGTGGCTGCTGTCTTATGTGCCATAATACCTCATCATTCCATGTCTTCACTCCCGCTGGGAAAATACTATGTTTGTCAGTTTTCTTCCTACTTCCAATAAGAAATAACGAATCACTATCGCAAATACACATCAAGAAAACTGAATTAAAAAGAAAAGATGATTCCATGACAAAGACGAAATTTAAAGCAACAAGGAATAACTAAACTCTGTCACGAACCTCAATCACAAAGATTAAATATTAGAGACGTTCTGGTGAATAAAGATATCCGAAAACAACATCTACGAGTAATCTTTCCTTGCTGTTTTGTTTAAATAAACCAATTAAAGACAACCGGTTCCTGGGGTCCCCGATATATCTAGATTCGGTCTTACCGCTCTCCACCTCTCCTGGTCCCTGGTGTATTAATAACTAGTGCCGTCAAACCGAAAGATAAAATTAGGTTGTTATAGGAAAGGGTTTTAACCCACCTATCAGTGGTGGGAAGGCAATCTGTTAAAGACAGAGACTGCGTCCAAAGGGCATGCCATAACACGTCTACCTGAGGTTAAGGGTGAGTCGAAAATAGGTATGGACCCAAAGGAAGGAGACGTAAGTAAATGGTTTGTGTTTTACCAACCAGAGTAAAAGGTTGACCTTTTAGAAACTCTGTCGTCTAATATTTTTAACGTAGAAAGGAAGAATTTGGTGGTATAGGTATTGTTCTACAGGGTGGTGGCTGACTTGGATTCGTTTTTTAGGATGGGGATTTATTAAGTTTTGCGCAAAATACTTACTTTTCAGAAACCCAATAAAAAGTTTTCCCTTTCGTGGAAGCGTGAAAAGGGTCGCTAAACTAAATGGTGTAGAAACCCCTGGCTCGGATCATGCGTTAATCCATAGGACCCCAGTAAGATGGGGTTCGGATGAAGCAAACCTTTGGAAGAAGCCGTGCCAAAAAAACTGCTGGGCTTATTTTGAAATAAAAAACTATCTCCCTATCTGTCTATCGTAGTAGCCAGTTAGACATCCCACATTACACGAGTATTGTTGATCCCCAGTGAGATAGGCGCTAGTGTGTGTATTGGTGTCAAATCCTAAAAACATTGATGCATTATATCTATTATATCTCCTTTATTAATATGTTTATTCATTCATTCGTATATTTATTTATTACCTAGTTTGTTTTGTTTTTTGGCCTATTAGCATAATTACCTATTTAAAGAGATGATCGTGTGTTTGTGTGCATTTGTCTCTCTCTCTCTCTTTTCCCTATTGAAAAAGTGGCTCTGTCTCTAGTACCTAATCCCGACCAGTGACAGCCCCCTTTATCCACCTCTAATAATAGTAATAGACGAGTTAATAGAGGGGATTATCTAAAGCAAGGCTGTGTCTTTTACACACACTCGCACACACCCGCTCGTAAATAAATGAGAAAGGAAATGGAACAAATGTGTTACGATTCCTTTAATAACTATTTACTGCCCTGATTTAAATCATGTCCAAGCTGATTTCCATCTTAATAACACCTTTTCAGGTCCCAGGGACCCGCTAGAGGGCTGCAACTGAGCTAAAATTGCAATTTTGCTCGATGCCACGAATGCAACACTCTATTTTGCTCGAGTCATGACGTCATCTTTGACTCATGACTTCCTATTTTGCTTGAGTAATGGCGTCGGAATAAGGGGCAAATGGCCTTCTTTGGAGGAGTCGGTTCATCCGCATTTGGTTTCCAGTATTTTAGACTCAAAAGCTACCATGGTTTTTGCAAATGCTTGATATCTTTGCTTTTGGGCTGATCGGCATTGATTTTTCTTTATAAAGTTCAAATTTGAAAGGATTTATGTAGGCGAATTTGATAAAAAGGAAGTGATATTTAGTTTCAGTTTCTGAAACTCTTAAGGAATATATTGAATAAATACGAGAGCAAGCGACGTTCAAACTAATGTATCTCTCTAATACAAAATGATGTTAGTGTAATTTCCTAGTGTTTCTAACTCGGATAAATTATTTTCATTCTACTCATTATCTTTCTTTTATTATCTCTAAGTCCGAGTCTTTTTATACATCTGTCTATCGTATCAGTCTAACATGGTAGTGGCAATAGAGGCAACTTAAAATAATCTATAAATGGCTGATTATGGTAAAGATTAGTCATCATTTTCTACACAAATATTGATACAGACATGGATACATACAGTCCTTATAGCGCCTATTCCTATGAGTTAAAACGCTCACATTCACTCAGCCACACACGCACCAACTCACCCATCGCGTGCCCAAAAATAATGGACTAATGGATATTTACATAGTTATGAATACTAATAAATTTTTCTTCGTGTTTCTTGAAACGTAAATGAATGAATAATAGGATGCTCTCTCTCCATATATATATATATATATATATATATATATATATATATATATATATATATATATATATATATATATATATATATATATATATATATATAAGAAAGCAGAGGGGGTGCGCTTTACCAGATGTATACGTATTTTTAGGATAAATAAACAGGCTGCATTTAAGAAGTTCATCATTGTATTTTAATTTCTTGGTACCGACGCTTCGGGTAGGAACCCATTTTAAAGGAATATTAGGAATATATACAAACAGAAGAAATTCTTAGAATAGTTATCAGATATTTATAAATTAATTATATGGGAAATTTGAAGCAGTAGAGGTGGCAATATTCAAATTATAAAATTGCACGGCTTTTAACTATTAGGGAAGGGGAAAAATGTTTTTGTTTTTAAAATGAAAACTGAGATTAATCAGTTTTGGGTGTCTTCGTTGTCTAAAAGGGAAATAATGGAAATATTGGAAAAATATGGGTTGTTTTTTGTAGGAGTGGTTTTGGTGTATGATTCGTGGGTGTCTGTAGGTGTAGTAAAAGTGGAAATGAGCCTGTGTCCGAGTTTAAAGTGGGGTTTATAAATATAATATAAAGGGATTCATTCAAGTGTACAAAGTTTGCTTTCGGTGTTGGCTGTATCTTGAATTGAAAAATTATTTAAGTTGGTTTTATGGTGTGGATGCCCGTTTTTGTAATCGGATATGGGAAAATTCGGGAGTAGTGAGTGAGGCAAATGACCCCACTCTCTAGATGTGCACAAATAAGGGTATGTAGTGTGCACTGTGTCGATCCAAAATACACCTCGGAATTACATCTCGAGCAGGTGAATTCATATATGATGGAGGATCGAGGCAGCCATGGTATTTTGTCTTTAATGTTGAAAATATGTCGTACTTTGCGTGTGTTTTGAAAAATTAGTATAAAATGTGTGGCAGGAAAGGAATTTTTCAAGAATGGGTGAGAGTTTGGCCCAGAGAAGTGAATTGAGAGATCCTACATATGGGAGAGGTACAAAAACCTTTTCTTTAGGGAAGTTGTATGAGTTGTCTTTCGGGTTAAATATTTTATTGATAAATTTTCGAAGAACTTTGCGAGAGGGTCAGTAATAGGCCTTCCCATTCCGAGGCGATCTTTTGGTGAAAAAAATCAATTAAATGAGAAATAGTTTTCGCGAGAGACTGTAGAAGTAGTATTTTCTTTATTTTTTCTTCATTCAAAAATTTTAATAAATTTTCTGAACTTCACCATTTTTAATTCTTTTATTTTAAATTCCAAAACATTTGAAACTTTAAAGGAACTCTGAAAATCAACTCGGATAAAAACTTAAAATATAACTAGGTCACAACCGAACTAAGAGAAGAAATATCTAATATTATTCTACCCTTCCAAAAGAATCCCTTTCTTAAAATATTTGCTTTGGGAATTCCATCGAGGTCGATAATGACGGATGCTCCCCCAAACAAGACAGCCATTGCCGCGGGAATTGGTTAGGGCATCAACCCTAAACTAACTTTAAACGGGTAGGAATGTGTGCAATCTTCAGAGCCATATCTTGACTGAGAGGAGAAGGACCCTGGTGGCAGGAGAGGCTTGAGACGACTAGGCTTCATCCTCGGCTGCAAGGAGCTGCCGAGACACCGGTCTGTGATGCTCGCCTATAGGCACTCCCGATCCTGGTTTCTGATCGAGGTATCCTTCCTCTAGCCTTTGCCTAGAAAAGCAGAACCCATAAGGCAGTGGGGAGGGGAGGTGCAGTTGTTGGTAGGCGCCAGGGTGTATCCACACACCGTTGAGTATGCACGCCGTGCCTCCGGGGCCCACTGCTGCTCCGAGATGCCCTGTGATTTAGTCTGGAGCTACAAGACAGCCGGCTACCGTGTGTGGCCACGAGGAGGCATAGCAAGAATCTGGTGATGGCTAGGCTATGTACTGACAAGGGAAGGCTTACGCACTCGGCTTTCCTTTTTACCACAAGGGGTAGCCAGCGGCAGAAGCGACTTTGAACAAACCAAGAATATTGTGCTTTGAAGTTTTCTCAATGAGCTGGTTTTCGAGAAACCTTTTATGAATCCAGTTTATCTCGGCAGTTGGTTATCAAGAGTTTATAGATACATGAGAGAAGGCTGAATTATCTGTAGTTTGCAATATATATATATATATATATATATATATATATATATATATGATTTTTTATCATTAGTGGTTTATTCATGTGATAGAAAAAGTTCCGTCAAACAAACTTAAATTTCTACTTTTCCAGCACATGTCATTAAAAACGTATTTTCAATTGTCTGCAGGTGGGTTGAGATTGAAATGAAAAGATAAATGTAAAGATAGCGATAGGGATAGAGATAGAGATGAAAGATAAAGATAAATAGGACCAGAGCAAAGGGGAAAGAAAAAGAGATAAGAGAAATAAAGAGAAAAGGAGAATAAGTTCTTTTAAATAATGATAAACATATAAAGAAAGACAAAAAGGCAGAGAAAAAGAAAGAGATACAGAGAAAGATAAAAGGAGCGAGAAAGATAAAAAATATAAAGAAAGAGATACATAAAAAGAGAAAAAGAGACAAAAAGAGGAATAAATATAAAGAAAGATAAAGAGAGAAAGCGAGAGAGAATGAGAAAGAAGAGAGAATAATTAAACATTTTTTGATGAAATTATACTTAAATAACTTTAAAAACTTAATGACGTTAAATATATGAGTTATTTGATCAAATATTAGCCTATTTAGTTTGAAAATGTTTAAAATATACTATTGCTATTCTTAAGAGATCGAAAAATATGGAATTAAAAAATTAAATATATTTTTTACTTCTTAAAAATGTTCTATTCTGTGCATTTTCTATTTAGCTCTAAATTTCACCGGTATTACATACCTAAATATTTATATTTTGAGGAATTTAACTTAATTTATAATTAAATCAATAAATTTCTTACAAACATTAGATTGCGTTGATAGTCAAATGCTCATTACTGTTAAATTCAAACTCCCAAACACTCACCACCATTAAAACATGAATACTTGCATACTTAAATATAAAAAAAAATAATTGAATCAAATCTGGCAAAATAGAAGAAAATAAAAGAATATTGTCTGGACATCTTGCTATATTTAGCCATCCCTTTAGGAATGTTGAAATCCAAGGCTGACGTGTGTATCTGTGTGTGTTAGAAGATAAATATGTACAACAGTAACTTGATTTCTATCATATTTTAATACTTATTTACGTGCTTACACCTCACTAAAATAAGGATAAGTAAATTTAATCGTCCAGGTACAGAATTATGATCGACCAAATACCATATAATACCATATAATGAAGATATAAATTGAATATCAGTTATATTGATTTTTAATTGTAAGTTTATATTTAATATTTTTTACTTCTATACTAAATAATATGAATCGGTAGTTTCCGCGACTTGCAAGAGTAAATTATTCCATATCTGGGATTTTTTTTTAAGTAAAGGAATTTTCTATTATCGTAGTTTTGTTAATTCGTACAAAGGCTTAATATTTCAAAGACTTAGACGCACATTGACTATTTTCGAGTGAAAGGCATCCAAAATCTTTGTCTGTCTTTATAGATTTATTTCTAAGTTCAAGAATTCACTTTGTTACTCTCCTCTGAACGCTTTCAATGATAAAGATCTCTTGCCGCATAGGAGGACAAAATTAAACTGCATATTCTATGTGAAGTGTTACCAGCATAAGATTTATTTAGATAGGTCTTTTGACTATTTAAGTAAAATTCCTACACTTTAGGATTACTATTCCAGTCTTAGTTATGTTTAACCATTTTCAAGATTCGCTCTTCCCAGTTCCCTCATTATATGTTAGAAGAAAATGCTTTGTTTGTTCGCCCTTTCTCAGTTCAGATGATTATATGGAAGCCAAATTATAAACTTTATATAATGCATATTTATTTAATCTGTAGAATAACAGTTTATAAAGGAGACGTCAGACTTATATTATATGACAGAGCCATTAAATTTTCTAGGCCAATGGCCTTGCAATGCGTGAGATGCTCAAAGCAAAGGAATCCTACTCTAAAACGGTCCGCTAGGCAGCCTGAGAAGCCAAGACAGTAGGCAGCTTGAACACGAATTGTCGTATCTATTATGTTATCTAATAACAGATAGGAGCTTTTAAAATATCGTTGAAGTTTAAAGAATGGCGGTTAATTTCTATTGTTTAGCGTTCGGCGTGTTCTCGATTCTAATTTCGTTCCGATTTGAGGAGATTCGCAGATAATTTATCATCGGTTATTTTAAGGTTTTTATGCTTGAGATGGTTTTTCCTATCCTAATTCTTTCTAGCTTAGGCTTTACTCACTAGTACAATTATATCATTAAGCAATTGAGTTAGTGAACTGGTTTTTCTAACTTTTACCTTAAAAAAAAACAAATTATCGATTAATGTTTTGTCCAAGAGTTTAAATTTTAGCTTGAGAACAATTGATAGAGATAGCTGATCAGTTGATCAGAATCCTTATTCGGGATGTGTGCTTAAATTGGCTATAACAACATTCTTATCGCTAAAGAAATCTAAAATTGGATATCTAAAGAATATAATATTGCTTTGGGAAGAAAAAAGAGATAGCAAAAGGGGTCATGTCCGTGAGCAAAAGTCCAAAGGAGCAGGTCATGTCACGCGAAGGAAGTACGAAATTGCTTTTGATAGATTTTAGTTGTTGACATGAGATAAGATCAAGATTGAAAACAAATTGTTATTCAATTTTCTGGCAGATGTTTCGCAATGGGCCACAAGTTCACATATTCAAAGTCTAATCTTGGCATTTTTTTATTTATTAAAGTAAAAGTGCAAAATAATGGACACATTTGTTCCATGAATATTTTGACGGTATGGACAGTTAAGTTAGACTATGTGATAATTTAATGTTCAAGTGAATTGTATATCAAAGTTGGGTGAATTCGTATTAACCTATTTAATTAATCGACATGGAAATTTTAATAATTTATTTTTGATCGGTAAAAAAGCTATGATGACATAAAAAAATAATAGTTGATTATATGATAATTGTCAATTTCCAATAAAACAACCCAAATTTTGTGGTAATATACTTTTTACGAAGTATGGAATAAAAATTACATTTATGTAGACTACACATAATGGCTTTGGGCGATTAGAGTTTACCTACCATTAAATTGTTTACTTGAGTAAAACTATCTTTAATAGTATAGCTATCATTGATTTGTTTCTATCATCCAAACTATAACTTTAAATGATAAATTATGCAATGAAGTATTACTTTACGGGTAGCATATCGATTGATATGCAGATATGGCGAGTTTTAGGAATGTAGGTTGAAGTATTTCAAAATTTCTAAGACGGAAAAGATTTAATAATTCCATAGGTGGCAAAATTGAAATTGACGTATAAGGATAAAGTGTGTGTTTTCCACATTATATATATATATATATCTGGCCTAAAGTATAAAGCACCTTATGGAATTATTCATATATATAATGTAATTAAATATGTGTGGTAAATGAATTCAATATATATATTATATATTTTTAATTAGTTTAATACTTAGTTGGCCCCCTTTTTAAAATTACACTTAATTCTACGCTCTGTGGATTTCTGACGCTTTCTCCAGCCAGGTTGTAATTTTTGATATAGTTTTGTTTTATTTGCCATCGTGGTACTTTCCAAAATCGGTCTATTGGATTTAAGGTGGGGATTTGTGGTGGCCACTCCATTGGGGATCATCCATATATTTTGTTGTTATGGGGTGCAATTTCTGGTTGTATGGCGATGTTGTAGTTGGTATAAGTTGTCGAGTTTATTCTTCCCTGGTATGAAAACATCTCCCATGTCAACGATGAAAACATGCAACCCCATACCATGATAGAAAGACATCGATGCATTATAGTTAGTACCAAACAAGCAGGGTGAAATTCCTATCCACCTACTCGTTTCAGACAGGTAGCACTAGAAGTCTTGAAATTTGCAAAATTGTTACCAAAATGTTAAATTTTTCAATAATTTTCTTACAAGATAATAGATAACTTTAGACCATTGTACATGTGTCCAATTTTTTGTGATATTTATCTCACAGAAGACAATAATTTTCTGTTGAGCACAGATATCCATGGTTACTTTTAGTTCTTGCACCCTTTTAACCATTTATCTCTAAGTCTCTTTCTAACTGTTTTGGATAATATTTTTTAAACTAAAGCTTCATTGATCATCCCAGCATGGTCAGAAAATGTTTTTCGACGATTCTCTACTGAAGTCCGAATGATAGACCTGTTTTCTGTGGGGTTTTTATGATGTTTACCTCCACTTCTCTTTTCTGACATCGTTTTTATATTGGTTCGGACAGACTTTCTTGAACTTATATTTTTAGCAATTTCTACTGTTTTTAACCATTGGATAGGAAGAAATTGGATTTTTCCCACTATGCTTAAGTAAGTTCTTTAGTTTTAGTCATTAATTCAAACTTATTATCAAAATATTCAAACATTAGCAATATTCACATTATTATCGTATATTTTTTAATAATATGATCAATTCTAAAATGTTTGCTTAACTTGATTTAATATATATATCTGTGTAGAGTGCTTTAGATTTTCGGCCAAGAATATATAAGGAATTCGTGTCCGTTAACTTAAGGCGGTTTAATGATGTTCTTAGGCAATTAAAAACTAAAACAAATTAACCAAGCATGAGAAAAAAATATTAAAGGTATTTCTTTTTAATTAAGTCCAAAACGTCTTCGCTTTCATCAACTTTGTTAGTAGTTGAAACGCGTTATTAAAAGTTCTCTCGTATCAATAAGTGTTTTAAATACAAATAGGGCTATTTAAAAATAAATACTGCTAAATAAAGGCTAAGACTTTGCTATTATGAGCTCTAATTATTTCATCATTGTTAATCTAAAATCAAACTCATCTTCTGGTCATCTTGTATTTTATTTTTAAAGATAGATACTCAGCCAATTTGTTTGAGTGTTTAAGCTGAGGGGAAATGAGCCTCTCACAATGATGCTTTCAAACTCTTTTGAGTGGAATTAGTATCGATTTGATGGTAATAAACTGAAGAGCACTTGAGAGGTTTCGTTTAATTCCCTTTTAATTTTTTTTGGCAGTTTCCAAGTCGTTCTTTGGAGAAAATAGGCTTAATATTTTGCTTTGATAAAAGCTAAATTTTGTAGAAAAAGAATTGCGTTCTGGGAGATGAAAAGACTGGCTGTTAGACAGCCAGGAACATTGGACATAGAGATTTGGCAAGTGGACGTGGAGGTTGTGTAAGTGAAAAGAGTAGGCTAATGAGTTGGTATCAAAGAATTTAATGATTAGACTCATTAGAAGACCGAAGGGGTAGGATAAAGTGGCTTAAGGAATGGGATGTTTAAATTCCGCATTCTATCTCTTATGCCTTTTCTATTTTAGGGTATTGGGCGTCCGTACATATAACCCGTCAGCGCTGAGTGAAGGATTAAGAATGATGATGAAAATGGAATGGAAATTAAATTTGGGCATTAATATTTGTTTAGGGATTTGTTGTGTAGCACTTAATAGTAACTAGTAAAAATCTTGTCTATTTGCAATTTTATTTTGTTCCATTATTATTCGAACATATTTAGTATTAGCCATTTAAGTAGGCAATATTCATGAGGGATGATGATGATGATGATGATATCTGACTCATTCATTCACGCGTCTAGCCGAAAAAGTTGTTTGATTCTTTCTATCAAATGGGTGCCAAAATAACAAATCAAGAAACATCATCTCTGATTGAAATCAATTTCAATTTTCCATTTGAAATGTTTACTATATAACTTCCACAAATTTTCACTTTCCCTACTTTCACGACTTTAGAAAGGTCGCTTCAAGAATTGGAGGAAATATTTGGTTAGTTTTTGCTCTACAGCAGTGAAAAAATAAAAACGATTGCTCTAGAACCTATTAATACTGAAGACAGTAAGTTTTACCAAAACATCATTGCCATACAGTAGAAAAACTGTAAACGTGGGAGCAGTTTTGTAAACTGCATTATACATTTGTAACTCTTAATGTATAAGATGATTCAAGATTAGAAAAGAATAGAGTTTTCACTAAAATACCTTATTTCCTTGCGGACCTTGTGATACCCTATATACTCATGCAGAATAGCAAATAATTAGACACCCAGAAGAACTCCTTTCAGAACCTCAGTTTTATATGGGAATACAAAAAAACAGGCCATCTAATATAGCATTTTAGAACCCACTTCAAATCCTCTCTGCCCGTATACTCCTAAACTCGTCTTAGTAATATGGGAGCACCGGGGCACTATTCGTGATGTGGCCCTTAGATAATCTTCAATAATGGCAAAATTTCGGATGTGAAAGTCTTCTCGCCAGGAGACAAGTTAAACAGAGTTTCCTGTGCACCGTATAATCCTAAAGTCAAACGCTGATCAAACCTTATCATTTTATAAAGTACACGAAACATGTATTCGTGCAATTGGAGGGAGAACCAAGATTTTACCAGAAGTGGTTAAAGGGAAGAGTGTGAACAGTTTGGGAAGAGAGGATTGAGAGGATGAGAAGCACTGGCTCGAAAGGTTTGGGAAACGGTAGAGGGGCTATTGGTCATACAGAGAGACAGAGCAATTTCATTAGAGACTACCCTAACTAGTTTTAGGGGGACATCAGAGAAAAAAGAGAATACATATAGAGAAATAGAAAGAAAACAGAAAAAGTACGAGGCCTCTCTCCTGCCCGAGGAAAACCTTTTGTTTAATCTCTCTTCTGATCTAGTTTTATATCACAAGAACACGAGATAGATAGAGAGAGAGAGAGAGAGAGAGAGAAAGAGGAAGAAAAAAGAGCAAGGGAAAAAGTGAAAAAGTGATCGAGAGAAAGAATGACATTTGTGGTAAATGAATTCAGCAAATATGTATATTTATTTTAAATTATTTTAATACTTACTTGGACCCCTTTTGCTTTAATTACAGCTATAATTCTTCGTGGAATGGATTTAATTAAATTTTGTGAACATTCTCAGTTTTACCTACTCAGCTCGTAATTTTTGGGGGGTATACACTTGTATATTTGTACTTGCGATATTTCTCATTACGTTTCCTTGTACTACCCACAAGTATTCTATTGTACTTAAGTTTAGGATCCGGTGTTGGCCACTCCATAGTTTGTTCATTTATTTGGCAAGAGATTGCAAAACACTAGCGATAATAATAAAGGCCTCTCTTCTATCTACTAATCTCTTATAAAGTATACAAATGTTTTCCACTTATAATTTAATCGTTAGCTGAGAATAGAATGTTTAGACACTTCATTTTTTCTAGTAAATTGCTCAAATGCTGAAAACTTTCGTTTTATTCATCCAAACTTTGCATAACCTTTGCCCAGGGCATCATTGATATTGATTATTTTATATTCCACCCATGCCCAGTGTGACTCCGAATTCGTTTTACTCATCCAACCAACATTACACGTTTAAGAAGTGATTTGGACAAATCTTTTTTCGTAAATTTGTAACCTCAAATCGTTGTAATTTTGGTAGTTCTTGGTTATTTTCTGCCTCTAGACGTTTATTATTATAATGTGAATATTTTCTTCCTTAGAGGAAGGGAGGATGGAAGGGGAGGATGGGAGGGGAGAGAGGTGCTGCGAGAATAGTTATGAGATGTTTGCAAAATTGTAAAGAAATAATCCTTTTTCCTGTTTTCTCAAACTCTAGGTTACAAAGAGATATTCCTCTTTTAGTCTTTCTCACTAAAGGTCTATATAACTACAAAATCTTTTTAGTAGACTCTAAAAAGAGTATATAAATGTGTCCAAGATATCTTCACAACTTTTCAGGGTACAAAGATGGTAAAATTTAAACTTTGAAATCTCAACAAGAAAGGAAAGGAAAGTACCCTGGCTCGTTTCATAGTAGCTTTACTTTAACTATGAAAATTAGTTGAATTCTTAGTATTTTCTAATATTCAATTAAAATAAACGTGGAAACCAAAAAGAGATTCTCTACTACTCTAGGTTTATCACTTTCCTTATATGTTTTCTTAGTAGATTTTACGGGTGTCCTAAAAATATTAATATACGGTGAGTGAATAAGCTTTAAAGAGGGAATTAAAGATGTTCGCGTATTGTGATATGAACCAAAGGTTAATAAAATTATAGTTGTTAAGAATAATAAAATAATAATTCCACTTTTTCCTATTTTATTTCTAACAACCCTTTGTCCAGCAAGAACGAGGGGGGGGGGGAGCGAATTTGAGTACTTAGTCTCTCTGTAGGAATTTGGCTTTGGAGGATTCTCGCATCTCTTTGGGCCCCAACACACAAGATGGAAGAAGATTGTCGTTCATTTTCTTCCATGATTATTTTTATAGTTTGTTTTCGTCTTGTGTTTTTCTTCTCTCTATATTCACAACGACATAGAGCCAAACAATAGGGAAAGATGGCCGTAAGCTCCTGACAAAACTTCTTTGTCAATAAACCGAACTTCCTTGATTTCTTCGGATAGTTTTTAATTCAATGAATCACATTTGAAAGAACTTCTGAAGTGACGCAATCACAGTCAGATTAACTCGATTGTTTAGCAATAGGCAAAAAAATGCTGTTAGATCGTGAGTGAGAGATTCGAGATAATAGGGTGAATTCAGGGAAGTGAAAAAGTGTGCTGTCTGTGAGAAAGATTCGAATTAATTTAGAGTAAGCGTGGAAGGCTCATAGCCCAAAACAGCAGACAAATAGGAAATTGTTAAATTGTAGTCACTGTAATGAGTGGCAACTAAACTCTCAGAGGCAATGAAGAAAAACTTCGAATGGAATACAAAAGACTTCAGATAACTAGTGGGAACAATGCGAAAATCACCTCCCCCCCGCCTTAACAATTTCGAAACCGTTAGATCAGATTTCATTTACGGCAGTTAATAAGAAGAGGACGTCTTTTCACAAAATTCAGAACATTTTCTATGCATGGACTTATAGTACATATAATGGTTATATATATATATATATATATATATATATATATATATATATATATATATATATATATATATATATATATATATATATATATATATATATATATATATATATATATATATATATATATATATATATATATACCCCAAACTGCAACGACAGGTCACGAGTTTATTATATCCCCCAAATATTTAGTTAATTAAATCTAGAGTTTCTGATGATTTTCAATTGTTTTAAAAGTTTAAATTTAGCTAGAGTTATCGTATGGTTTCATAAGTGAGACTTTCTTCTGAAATGTGTACTAGGTAGCTATACTGTGACCTCTAGTGCCTAAATATGACTTAAATGTCAACTGAAAAGAGTGAGTAATCTGCTAAACTATGACCAAACCAATTATTTTGTAACTCACTGGCCAAAATGATGTAACTGAAAAACCCCAAATGGCATCTTACGAGCTAAAGTGTCGAATTAAAAACCCAATTGGTACTTACGTGGCGAAATGGTAACTTAAAAACTAAAATGATATTTAAGTGCCAATTTGTGCCTTATATATATATCGAAGTAATTTAGTGTCAAATAGTGATTTAAAGACAAAAGTGGCTAATTAGGTATCTAAATAGCAACTTAAAAGACCAAATAGTAAAGTGCCCAAATGGTTGCTCAATCACCAAAAATGATTCCCCCAATGCCAAATATAGCTTAAAATGCTAACTGAGCACACTAAAGTAGCGTTGCCTCTGCCTTGTGACACTCAATTACGAAAAGGGAGATTTAATTCAGACTTACATGCGATTTTTATCCTGGCAATACCACTCTTCGTCTCCCCTCTGGAGGACCAGGCGAGGCAGTGGCACCGGATGCCCTCCGGGTCTTCGGAGTCCTCTACGAGCGGCCTCTCGACATTGAGGAGGCCCTCAACCACTCTGATCCCGGTCATCGGGTCGACGAAGGACATCTCCTGGGCGAGGGGCGGGGCGGAGGAGGCCATCCCTTGGCACCGAAACGACACTGCCAACACAAAGGGGGAATTAGTTAAGAGGGAAGGAGAAAGCTTGGGGGAATTAACGAATAGTTTTAGCTGACGGAGAAATCTGTGAGGATGAAACCCTATATTTTGGAACTCTTCCTATAATAATCACATGAATGCGTTAAATTAGTGTACATGGAAAAAAAATAATGTGAAAGCTAGAGAGTAAGAATTTAGGAGAACTAACCCCTAGCTGTAAGGGACGTTTTGAAAGATAATTATTTGGGGGAGCATTCTTACATTTAACGTATTATGAAAATTATATAATAATCCTATGAATCATGTAATAATCTTATGAATCTTACATAATATTCCTATGGACCTTACATAATATTCTATAGTTTTTTCATAATGATGCAAGAAATCCTATATAATAATCCTAAGATCTTACATAATAATAAAAGGAATCTGATATAATATTTCATTGAATACTACATAATAATCCTATGAATACTCTAATACACTAGTTATTTAAGTGTTGGGAGATTAGCTCGTGCTGAAATGGGAAGAACCCTTGGAGAGTAACTCAGAGATTCCAAGGCATGCTATTTTACCCTGTAATAAAGACGAGTGCCTATTTTTACGACAATGGAGATATGGTAAAGGAAAAGTTAATGGGGGTAATCCAACACAGGTACATTCACACCCTTGAGAAAGGAAAACACAGAATAAAATGCGGAAAATAAGGAGAAACAAGAGTAAAATAGTGTAATTTAAAATAAATAAAAATAAACATTGTAAAAGGTTGAAAAATAAAAATCTGTGGAATTAAACGTCATTAAGCAAAAGAGTTAAAGAGAGTTGCGTGCCCCATTTGGATTATAGTGTCACGTGAAATCTAAAGATGAAGATAATATGAAGATAAGTCGAAAAAGAAGATAAAGATTAGTCTAAGAAAGTGGAAGAAAATAGAAACTAAAGATAAGTCTAAGAAAATCGAAAAAGATGCTGATAATTAGAAGAAGATTAAGATAGGTCTAAGAAGAATCGAAGATGAAGATAAATCTAGGAAAATCAAAAAGATGAAGATAATTAGATGAAGAAGATAAGTCGAAGTAGAAGAATAGAAGATAAAGATAAGTCGAAGAGGAGAAAAGTAAGTTGAAAATTAGGATAATCTAGGAAGAAAAATCGAACAAAAGAAGAATCGAAGATGAAGATAAATCACAGAAGAATATAAAACGATGAAAGTAATTCGAAGATGAAGATAAGTCAAGGAAGAAAAAAAATAAGAAAGTCTAAAAAGTAGAATTGAAGAAGCAGAAGATAAGTTGAAGAAGAATCGAAGAATTAAAAGGAGGGAAAATTCTTTAATCACACCTAACCATTTTACCGCACACACACACACACACATACCATCACAGCCATTCGCACTCACCTCTCGGCCAGCAAATATACAGACTTTCCAACCACGCCCCTCTGCCAACACACAACTACACATCAAATGGTCCTGCTCTTGGCCGTTGCCCCGAGAAGGGCAAGGGTGAGGAGGCCCTTGAGGGTCAGGACGGACGCGAGGGGAGGTCAGCAGAGGTCGCTCACGCCTCTCATGATCCTGGGAGGAGAGACACTGCCATGCATTCATCTGCTAGCCCCCTTCCCACCCCACCGATCCATGGGAAGGGTGTGTCCGAAGGGGGCTGGGTGAGGCCCGACCTGTCAAGGCCTTTCTAGAGCGGGTTTGGTCAAGAAAAATGACGCAATTATTATTTGGTATTATTTCCAAAATATTACAATTTTATTTACTCTTAGGAATGATAATAAGCCAACACTTCACTATACCGATTCTCTCTCAACCACCACTTTAAAACAACACCTCCTCCACCCAGACTCAAAACGAATTCTTAGCACACTACTCCCAACGTCACTATAATAACCGATCAATTTCTTCCACAAATAGCAACATAATAAAACACAACCACAGACACTTTTACAACCTCCACCCAAATAAACAACTAAGGTATATCACTACACAGAACAATTATGAACAGATCACTCTTACTAAACCCTCAACAGAAACACAACACCAAAATGCGTCAGATGCAACCAAGACAATACTAAAATCATTCTTTTCTTCCACAACCTACACAAGTACGAACCTTATTAAAGTCTATCCCCTCACTAAGGGAACCGTGGACCAGCCCGGGCGATGTGGATGCATTCCTGTACGCTGCCCTCTTAACTCAAGATAAGTGTATAGAAGAAAAACTCCAAAGGCTAGTAATATTATTATTATTAGCATTATTAAAAAGGCAATACCAATAAGGGCAAATTTGTTAAGAGTTGTTTCCTCAATTAAGTGGTCAACTTGGTAATAGTAAAAATATTGAGAAGATATATAGGCCGAGTGTTGTAATGTTATAAAAGGGAGTTTACACATACCACAGAATACCCTACGGGTATTCCGCCTATGTGTAACTCCCCCCTAGAAAAATATTCCCAACTGGTTGTTTTTTCCATTCAACGCTTTCATCTTTCGTCTGTCTACCACTCTTTCGATGTCTATATTTTACGACTCTGGCCAGGCCTTCTCTGTGTAAGCACCGGCAGTGCATGTTTGGGAATTATGTTGTTGAAAATTGAGACGGGTGGTCAATGCACCCCTGTTTTCTCGTTTTCGCAGCCCTGGGAGGATTCTTAAAGGGATTAGGCTTCCTGCCCTCTACTTGGGGTTGGGTGTTGTGTATGATCCTCTTAGTCAGTTTGAAACTTTCAAAGGAGAGAGCCAGTAGACAAACTAGAGGCACACATGCGCGTTTTGGCGCACGTTCTTTCATCAAGAGAGGAAAGGAAACGCGCCGTCCGCTTTCTTTAGCAATCTCATCTAACCATTTCCAATTAATTTCTCACTTGTTAAGTAGAATACAGGGATGGTGTTTGGTAATTAACGGTAAGCTAATTTATGCTCTTTACGAGAAAAATGTAAGTGTTCAGCTTCATTATTTTGTATTGGTGGAATCTTTTTGTCGAATAATTTGCGTTGCAGAAAAAATTGGCTCCCTTGCATTTACTGTTAAATCCCTTTGAAAGAAATCTTGCACCCTCTTTTTAACTTCTTTCTTATCAAACTTTATCACTTACTACCAATTAACGAGGGAATTTGGGACTCAATCCGTCTCATAGCACTTCTGGGAAGGAATTTAATTTTTCTATAACTAGAAACTGGCCTACCTTAAAGCCTTTTATTAACCAGTAAATACTACCTCACTTACATCTGGGCGGAGGGTGTATACTAATACACTAGAGAAATTACTTAAAGCACTCACGAGATACCCTATAAACTGATAAATTTCATATAGATATTGATTAAAGATCGCAATAATAAAAATATATACAGCTTAAAAAATAGTATGTATTGCTCAATTCTTATTATGTATATTATTTATTATTTTGGTTAATTATCAGTATAATAGTATCGGTAAGTAATAAAAATGTCTGTAACTATTATTTTATTCGATCAACTTCCCAAACACTCCATTCGGAGTCTTACTTGAATATTGTTAAAAGTTTGGGATGTGTAAATGCATTTAGTAGAAGTAATTTAGACTTTACAATCATAAGATCAAGTTAAAAAAAGTATAAAAGTAATTTGGATTTTAAAATCTAAGTTACGTGCAACAAAAACTACTTATGTATAAGAACTTGGACCCAGGCTAATTAAATATTTGCAAGTACATTTGGTATGAGTAACTTAGATTATGATATCTTGTACAGTACAATAAAAACTGGAAATACAAATCTTGAAACAATTCTAGTAAAGGGTGTTCCATTAAGTCGGATCGGAGTTAGCAGTAAATAAAACAGTGTTATTGGTGAAAATTCACTGATTTCACTATTGGATCAAGTTATTTGAGTCATGGCAATTATGTGTGAAAAATAATATCGCCTAAATGTCAGCCAAGGCTTCGGCGGCACACCTCCACTCGATGGTTAAAATTTTTGATGACGTCTCTGCATAGTTGCTCCTCGATCTCACCAATATGCCTTATTATCTCATCCTTCAGCTGTTGAATTGTAGTTGGCTTGTTGGCATAGACTTTACTTTTGATATGACCCTAAAGCAAGAAATCGAAAGGCGTCAAGTCACACGATCGTGGTGGCCAATTGACCTCGCTGTTTCGAGAGATGATGCGACCTGGGAACTTCTCATTAAATAAAGCCATTGTTGCATTGGCTGTGTGGCATGTGGCACCATCCTGTTGAAACCACAAATCTTCGACATCCATAGAATTCAATTCAGGCCATAAAAAGTTGGTTATCATGGCATGGTATCACTCGCCTGTCTCCGTAACATAATTCCCGGCATTATTTTCGAAGAAATGCGGCCCAATGATTGCGCTAGCAAAAAATGCACACCAAACAGTGACCTTTTGTAGATGCAGTGGCTTTTCCACAATCTTTCTGGGATTTTCATTAGCCCAAATGCGACAATTCTGCTTAATAACGAATCCACCAAGATGAAAATGGGCTTCGTCACTAAAGATGATTTTTTGCGAAAAAATCATCATCGGCTTGTCTTTGCTCGTGCACCCAATTGACGGATGTACGGCGCTTTAAATGGTCAGCAGTCTTCAATTGTTGTGTCAATTCAATTTTGTAAACGTGTAGAGACAGATCTTTTGTCAAAATTCGATCTAACGTTGTCGTGGAGAGGTTAAATTCTCGCGCACTGCAGCAATGTTTTCAGTTAAACGGCGTAAACGAGCACGCAATTGCGTTTTCATATCTGCCACCGACCTCGTTTGTTTGAATTTACGAACAATTTTCCCAATTGCACTCTCGTTTGGTCGATTATGTTGACCAAAAAAATCACGAAGTGCCCGAAATGCGTTTCTGTTTGAACGTCCATTTTCGTAATAGGCTTCGATAACTTTAATACGTTGTTCGATTGTTAATCTTTCAATGGTTGAAATTTGCCAACGACTGAAGTTTTCAAATCTGAAATAAAAATAAAAAAATCATTAGACGCTTAAACTTAACTCACATTTAAAACCGGTCCAAGTTACTGGAACACCCTTTACATCTTCAAGTGACCTTTAATTTTTTTAATGTCATTAGAACCAGAAATCAAATCTACTAAACTCTAAGATCGAAGGTGAATAAAAATTAAGACGGTCCCTAAAAGCGCTTTGAGAATCCATGTCCTAAGATCTAAGGAAAAATCTTCCGTAAATTCATTTTTTTGGGTATAGACGAAAATCTAATTGTTTATCCGTCGATCCAACCATAAATGGAAAGGCGATTATATCAGGGGCGTATGATAGCAAAATGCAGGGAGCTGCATGTGAAAGGTGTTGGAGTACTTCTAGTGCTAGGTTAGCTGTGCGAAGAAAAAGAAAATACAGTTAGCACGAGCTGGATTGTTCAATTTTAATCTGAACAGTGGAGAATTTAGTGTATGTAATTCCTGTAAATAAGGCAAGGGCGTGTTGTCTTGTTAATTTTAACTTGTTCGTATGAATGTAAGGGGAAATGTTTGAAAATTTATGGGGTTTTTTTTTTGTCAATGATGTGGGAGTATAGATGCAATTGTGCATGCTCAGTGCTCACAAATAGTAAATTTCATAAAATTAATTTAATTCGTGTGTATTTGTAGATATGTGGAGCCACGTGTGTGAGTATGAATGTCTGTTCTCGTTCTCTATAGGCAGGTCTCTCCTTATCTGTCTTATTCTGTTAAGATTCTAATCCGTATTGACTTCTGGGTGTATGTACTTATATATATATATATATATATATATATATATATATATATATATATATATATATATATATATATATATATATGCGTGATCGATTTGTAAACACAACATCAAAAGAAGAAAGACAAAGGTATAATCAACGTGCGGTGGGAGTATGAAGATGAAAAAAGGGGTGTGTGGATGACGGAGACAATCTTCTACAAATGCAAACACAGGAGACTAGAAGAAATTTCCCTGCGGAAGCCTCTCTGTTTGTTATTTTGATAAAAAAACAATGTTGGATGTTAAGAAGAAGAGGAGAAGGCGAAAAACACTTTCGTTCGCCAAACATCACTCCCTTTTATCCCATAACAGGAAGAATCAAAATCTTCCAAAGAAAATGAAATTCTAGTCGTTTTTCCCTCGAAGGATTGCGAAATGAAGGTAATTCCGTGGAACTCCCATCGCCACCAGATCTACAATTACCATCCCCTCCTCTCATAGCAATCTCATCTACTCATCCTAAAGTAATTTAAATAATGCTCAGCTCTGGATCTTGGACTCTAGATATTAGGCATATACAGAACCCAGCAAGAGGTAAATAGATACTCATAATTTTATTAAAAACTCTTTTTTAATCTCATTTCTTGGTAATTATTATGACTAATATATATTTCCAACTTTTTAGAGTTTAATATTGTAATTATTAAAGATGCTCAGAAAGAAAAATTCATAGGAAATTTCAGATTTTGAAAGACGATGGATTGTTAGTCACTCAGAGTAGACTGTGCCAACGAAAATATTGCTAGGAATCTTGGAATCCCCCTTCCTTCATTGAAGTGAAATATAATTCCATTATTAAAAAGTGGTAAAACAGTATCTGAGTGAAAAAAAGGTAGTCCTGGGCTTTATGAAATTTGTTTTACCACTTCGAATTTCTATTGAGAACAACCCTTAGTTAACACCATATGAAGTGGCACAAGACTCATACTCAGCCAGAGAAGTTCAGAAAATTCCTGAAAATAATATTCTTCACACTTTCCTCAGCAATGTTAATATTTATTTAAATGAAACATCTGTAAATTCCATAGAAAATAATTACCCATATCATGCATATTTACAGGCCCTGTTGAACTATACTGAAGAAGAAACATCTACATTTCTTTCCACTGCAGGTCATAACTCTAGTAAAGAAAGTATAGAAACAAAATATAGTAAATCGAAGAAAAAACTAATTTCTTGTCACAACATAAGCTGTTGATGAATGGAGTCTCACTAAAGATAAACTTATCCTGACTACCACGTTCATTTACAGTATTTAGAAGCCACACCGGTTTAGAAGCTAAAATGGAATTTTTAGAGAGTTGGAAAATAGGTTGCTTACATGAAACGCTAAGTACCCTATCACGCAAGTTCGCATGTAAAATTTTTAAATTGTTAGTGGAATATCAATTAAGATTGTGGATTATATATATCTTCATGGGAGAATACCTACGAGGATGGTGATTGCTATGCTTAACCATTCAGCATTTTCTGGTACCAATGATGCCATTACCTTTTGACTTCAAACATTATAATGTGAATCACATCACTAACTATATAAACGGGAATGAAGTTGATAGACTATTTGAATTAGACTATTCAGACGATGGAGATTTTGATGCTTTAAGGGCATTTTACGCGTTATATAGCGGAATAGGGTGTATTTATTGGATGTGGACAAAGAATAGGACTTACGTATGAACAATTTCTAAAAAAATAGAAATATATATTTCATTAACCTAAATCAGGACAATGTTCCAATCCTCTACAACAGGACACATTATCAATACAGTTACAGTTTAGATATCCATTAAGAGACACGATCTCCCTTGTTATATACGCAGTTTCAGTCTGTTATTGGGATAGATAAATCTCGTAACGTACTAATTTATTCTTAGTAAAATGAATGCAATAGAAATAGATTTTTTAAAATTTTAGGAGCCCAACTGGCGACTACCTAGGTGGGAATAAGTGGGCGTACTCACTGCAACCTACGACTAGGCTATATTAAAAAAACAAATAACAAGGATAAAACGATTATAGACTAAAAACAAAACAAAGCAAAAATGTAACAAGAAGTTTGTGCGCCCCAGCGTCGAGGTAAGGTCCGCCTTCCCCCCGGCACAGGAAAATGCGTCCCACGACAAAAAGGTAAAATAAAGTGGAAGAGGAAAAAGTCGTATAGTCCACAAGTCTGTGTGCACGAACTAGTCCCGAGTAAAAAGGACAAGCGGTAGCGAACCCGCTCGAGATAATGTGCGCGAAGATCACCCAGACTGGGATATTCAACAAGAATGTTCCATTTAGTCTGTGGGACAACACAGTATTCGCGGTAAGGCGAGGTCAGCGCTCCATCAAATGGCGGTGCCTCCGGCGAGTGTCTGCAATTCTGAGATGACAGAAAGCAACCTGAAGCCGCGCGGCATTGGGGGGTAGGTCCATGGGAACAGTCGCAGCGCAATGACACGTAACTTTAAGTTCCCGTCGACCATCTCGCATGTTCTCTGCCATGCCGCCCGGAGAGCAGCCCGTATTCCTGCTATGCAGTTTGTGTGAGGAAGAGTGAAACACTGGTCTGGTCGCCCAGTCGTCGCGGACTTTTTGGTGCCCTCATCTGCGTCCTCATTCCTGGCAATTCTTACATGTTCAGGAACACAGCAGAAGATAATCTCGAGCTCCACCCGCGTCGCTAAAACCGTGGCGTCAGGGATATCGCAAACCAGAGGTTGCAGAGATTATAATGCTCCGAGAGCACTCAAGGCGCTTTATGAGTCGCTATATATCACAATCTGGTCTCCGAAAAGAGCCCATCGCGTTATCTCCCGTACCGAGCGGTGTATTGCAACCAGCAGCGCCTGGCAGAGCCCAACTGAGTTGAAATAGAGGAGATACGTCGTGGAAACCCACCCGTTCTTGGGACTTGGACCCCTCTGTATACACTAACATGGTTCCAGCGTGACACGAAGTGTTCTCCAAAAAGGCCAAACGCAATACTCCTGGTGCAGTCGAAGCTTTGGAAACAGAGGCGTGGCAACAAATATACAAAGGTAATACCCACCAGGGGGCGTCCTGGGCAGAACCAGTGGCCTCACCAGACCGAGAGCTATACTTAGCTCTGAAAGGAGTTTCCTAACCCGGCTTAGGGTATGACTGGCGTCTCTTGGCGGTATACGCACCATCAAGATCAGCTGCGGATAGAATGAGAACTGTTCGCGACTGAAGGAGGCGCTGGACTTGCGCATTTTTCACGGCGTAAGGCCAGTGGCATCTCCCCAGCATCGTCAAGTAGGCTCTCATTGAGGGAAGTATGGAAGGCCAGTGTGGTGGATCAAGCCCACCTTTCGCAATACACGCTTGGATGCGGATGCGGATGCTAAAACTCGCATCTGTGGCCCTATCAGCGGCCTAGGCGCTGAACTTCTCTGAACGAAGACTATCCATTGCACAAGTATAAGAAAACCTAAGGCTGCGAATATTAGCCTCCTAGGTAAAGCGTAGGTCCTATACAACTCCAGGGAAACGGTGCTAGCCCACCACTTCTAGGCGCACCCTGTTGAGAAACAATGCTGGGTCATTGTGGAGCCGTGGATGGCGGCAGAAATGCACGACCTAGATCTCGGCCAAGGAAATCCGAAGCCTGTGCGCTTCGACATAACGAGCGACCCGGTTCAATGCCTATTGGAGTCCATGCTCTGGAATTGGCGTCTGGGCCGTGCCAAAATAGATCGAAAGGTGGTCCACTTAGAGCGTAGCAAGAACATCATCAGGTGGCACCGAGGTGATGCCGTTGATGCTAAGAGCAAAGAGTGTGACGCTGAGGACACTTTCCTGCGGGAAAACTTCTTGCTGCTTCATTAGGCGGAGAGCCCCAACGCGGAATCGACGATATCACAAAAATTCCTCGCCCCTATCGTGTGGAGTCTCCATGATACCGTATTGATATGCGGTTTTATAGGCATTTTCCAGATCGAAGAACACCGTGGCGTAGTGTTGTCTAAGAAGGAAGGCCTCGAAGACGGTATTTTCCAGTCGGCGCAGAGCATCCGACGTTGAGTGAAACTTGGGAAGCCGCACTGTGCAGAAGAAAGATAACCTCCGCTGTACAAAAATAAGGCTAATCTAAGATTTATTAATATCTTCACAAACTTCTACTGAAAAGAGTTTAGAGAGATTGGGTGGAAACCAGCCGGGGTAGAGTGATCTCTCCCCGGTTTGCGAAAAGTGAGCACAGTAGTGATTTGCTAGGAATCTGCGAGGATACCCTCTACCCAAATCCTGTTGAACAAATCTAACATAAAGGCCATGCCTCGCTCACCCAGATTTCTAAGCATGGCCTACATGACATCGTCTAGACCAGGGGCAGTGTCTGAGCACAAAGCGAGAGCGGAACTTAACTCACTCAAAGTAAACCTGTCTTTGAAGCGTTCTCTGCCTTTGGAGATAAAGTCCAGTTAACGGCCTTTCGCGACTTCAGGACGCACGTTGAATGCTGATGGAGCAGCATCCTGGCTAGATAATGAGGAGAAAGCGGTCGCGAGGATTCCGTCAAGGACGCAGGGTCCGAGATTGCGGTCCCATTCTCCTGGAAAACTTGCCCCGAATCCTTTTGTCTTACCATTTCGTGAAGCCACGTATGTCAGCTAAGAAGAGAGGCGGGCATGTTTCGAAATATACTGGAACCTAGCACTAGCTCGACGAAATTCAACGAGAGCCAAATCATTTGGGCAACGATTAGGGCGCATGTAGGCATAACGCTTCTGTATAAGGGTCGTCTCACACTCGGCTGACTAACAAGGGAGCGGTCGGTGTGCAAAACGGAGAGACGTTCTAGGAATAGTAATTAAGCCTAGGGTGATGAGATTGACGGAGAAGAATTCAACGGCCTCATCTACCAGCCTAAACTCCTCGACTGAGACAGAGAAATCAGTCATTACCTGAAATGCGAACCACCGCGCCCGCGCTAAGCACTACTGGGGCGAACTCTTGTGCTGCAGTGGGCTAGAAAATGATATCAGATGGGAAAGAAACAACTAGAATGGAGGACATCACCTCACCTCCACACCCCCACTCAAAATCAGACTGTGCATCCGGAGAGCACAGAGATAGATTGAGACAGGGAAATAAAGCGTTCTCGGGCAGTGATGCGTAAACTCATCCACATTTAGGACACCTATTTCCAGGTCGTCGATCAGGTCTGCAAGGACTTGATTTCTGGATTTAATCGAAAAGTCTTGAGAGAGGAGGTGTCTACCGTTCAGATCTCTGAGCAAGAGAAAGGATCTCGGTTACCTTGTCACGACGCGGCGGAAGTCCTTCGCGTCAGAGTCGGCTGAAGGTTGAATTTAAGAGGAAATAACAGTATAACTCTTATCGAGGTGAAGCTTTACAGCTACTTCCCTTAAAGGAAGTATCTAAAGCGAAGAGAAGAACGTAGACATCATGACGGGTGTAAATCGCACATCCTCCCGCTCAGCCCCGATCCCGTGGTGGTGTGGTCGCAAAACCATTTTACCCATGGAGGGAGGACAGGGGGCACGAGCCCAGCATAGTCTCCTGCAAATAGATAACTAACGGGGAATGGGAGGAGACGAGCTTCCGCACATTACCCCAGTTGGCCCGAAGACCACGGCAATTCTGTTGGAAGAATATGTCCTCCAAACCTAGCTCGGAGGATATGCGGGGGCTATCTTCGAAGAGGAGGCTATCACGGATATTGCCATACGTTTCTCACAGGCAGAACTCTGGGTGCTGTTGGCTCCACAATGCACTGAAGGCGCTTTCACCTTCGAGGACTTATCGAGGGAGGTTGGGCTCATCATGCGAGTCTTTTCCTCCCTCCGCCTCGAAACCTTATGCGAACGTGGTGGCTTTGTCGTCGAGGGTCCATCTTTTAGGTGATCCGCCGTCTCCGTGTGCGGGATTGGAGCAACTTACACAGACTTCCCGTAACCCTGACTTTGCGCGTCTGCAAGACCGATGAGTATGACCGAAGCGGTGACTGTAGTAGCACTTTTGCGGGAGTGGCACGAATGCATTCACGTGGTAGCGTTACCAATCGGCCCGCACTGACTCAGGGAGCTTGTCACAGTCAAACGTGACGAAGAGTGTAGGGATGGGTCTAGAGGCTCCACTCTGTTTTCTCATCACAGCTTTGACCTTGACCACCCCATGGACCGCCAGCTGTAAGGTGATGTCATCTAGGCAATAGTCTACGATTTCCTTTGCATGAACTACTCCATTCACGAAGTTCATAGTAGATGGCAGCATCACACTTACAGGCGTACACTCTAGTCTGCGAAGGGCATTAATCATGGCCGCCTCGGAGGGATTCGACGCATTAGGCAAAAGGTTCCGGTCCAAGAAACGGGTCACTTTCGGCTCTCTACCAATCATAATACAAAGCTATAGCTCTCCTCTGATGGATCATGTTGCCCTTAGCCAACATGCTGCCATTAGTGGAGCGAATAACAAAGAAGCAATTGAAGCCAAGGGGCTCGAAAAACCCAGATAACGTCTCACGGAGGGTCTTCATGTGCCCCCCTCCCTCCGAGATATCACAGATCCCATTTGAGGTTCCCTTTTCAACTAATGCCGACGAACCGGAATCTGTTGAGGAAAAGATGGGAGCACGTATAATCACCACCTGTAGGCTCTTGACGCACGAGTGTAGGATATTAAGGGGCACGGGCCGACGGGCACTGCCATCTTTTGTTTGCTTAAGGTGGTTGGCCCTATCTTCAATTATGGGTCGCTTGCCTAATTTCTTGGCAGTCTCCTTAGAAAGTAGAGGGGGACTGCCACTGGAGAAAAGGGGTCGACGCCGGATAAGGGGAGGAGGGGGAATCCCCTAGGAGAGGAGTAAGCCTCCTCTCCGGTCAAAGAGATTTGGAACGTCCCTTGCGAACGCAGAGGAGAGGGGCCTTCATTTTTTTCGGTATAGCTGCCTGATGGCGGCTCCATCGATTGTACAGGGGGATGGGAAAGAGTTTTTTAGATTTTCATCATTTGGTATGGTAACCCTATACTTGTCATGGGACGAAAATGCACATCACCCCATGCAGTTGACCCCTCTGCAAGGGGTGAATATTTGAATGGCAAAGCCAGTTGCCGCCATTCTAAGCTACTCCTCCCGCTTTATGACCTGGCAGCCCTCTGTATGACGGCTCAACATTGGGCTCTGCGTAAAATTGATAGACACGGAAATGAGGAAGACAGGGTATGTGAGTAAGGCGAGTGGGGATGAAGCAGGTTGTTAAAAACTCATCACCCCAGGTTGGAACTCGATAGTGAGAGAACATTTTGCCATCCCCCCCCAGCTCCGACCCGTGAAAGTTGGGTGAGGGCAAGCTGGTCGTCGTCTACCCTGTGAAATTAGAGGCTGGCCAGAGCAATTTGTGGGAAGGTTGGAGGGAAAGTGAGGAGGTGAGGTAAAAATACAGGATGTCAGAAAGAAGGAAAAGAGGCTGCGCTGGGGTCGGACGGAGCGCCGAGTTCCTTCAGCAAGGCGGCCAGGAAGGCAAATCGCCGCGCCCTTGACGGGGGCAATAGAAATAGAACTATTGTATCGAAATGAAAATACGAAACGAGTTTTCCATGGATGTTTTGCGAGAGACATTCATCTATATCTGCCTCTAATATTGCTCCCAGCTTGTATGATTAACCTGAACAGCAGCCATCGACCGAGGTCGCATTGGGTAGTTGTGATGGCAGACAAAACTTTTGTGTGTTATTTCAATAACCTTTGTCTTGTTTCCAGAACGATGTTTAATTTAGTAAAAACTTAGTAAAAATTAATATCGTCAATGCAAATAGAGTTATTTTTCAGACTCTTGCGGCTTGTTCTGTGTATATTTTATTAATCAGATGAAAATCAGTAAAACGGGCCCTTTGTCTCAGAAAGATAGTCTAGACATATCTCATTTATGAATATTCAAACCACGTTAAAGACACACTATCCCAATGGACTTTGTCTCACTGTCTGTCCAGATTCACTTGGGGTGTTAGTGTACTGGGATGGGGTAGGGTGTCTATTCCATTAAATAAATCAAACAGAGACTCGAAGATGTTCTTTGAGGGGGTGGGATCTGGGTCCATTATGACGGTCATGTGTGTGTGTAGACTCGGCATTACTTGAAAAAGGTCACTGACCTAGTCAAAAAGAGACTAGGGGGTGGTCTTTGAGGGGATGGGGAGGGGGAGGGGGTCCATTTAGACGTCAAACAAACATAGTGGGGTGGGGGACAGGGAGGAGAGTAGGGCAATTATGACAGTAATGTGTGTGTATGCTCGTCGTGTATGTGTGTGTTTGTAGACTCAGATTTGGAGCTGCAATACTACTAATTAAGTATGCCTAGGCGAGCTGCAGATCATAAGGTGGCTATAGGAAAGTCCACAAAAATATTAATAATGTACTTTTATTGTTTAAAATGTATTCTGGGAGAAATTTTATCATTGATTTTAACTTTGAAAAAGTCCCCAGCCTGAAACACTGACCTTGTTCAAGTGATACAGAGGCCGGTCCTAGACTGTATATTTTTTTGTTTAAGGGAAGAGGGGGCATAAGAAGCGGTATTTTACGACCAGAGAACAGGTAACCGTTCCGCTTCAAGGGACTGTAGCGATGAAATTATTGGATGTTTCTGGCATGTACGAGTGATGTGTTGGTTATGCGAAGGGAAGACGGAGGAGAAAATGCTGTTGTGATGGGCTATGTATATGATGGAGTACGTGACTCAAACTGTTTGCGCGGAAACCTCAGATTTAATCCAACATCTGAATGGCAGCTACCATCCGCAAGTCCTAATTTTTTGTGAACCAGCTCTTGCCGAGAATCAAACTTCAAGTGGTGAACGCTTCTACTTTTTCCATTTTTTTTATCATGGGATATAGAATGAGCTGAATAAAGTTCAAAAGTACTTCCTGTTCACTTTTCCATCTTTCCTCTGGGATATTTAGGCAGAATTGCTCCCTTCATCCATCTCATCCAGTATTCTGTTTAAATTGGCCATATTCTTTAAAAAACTGAAGTTCAAATGGGTGATAATTTGAGATACTTGATGCGTGTTGGTTGATTGCCTCCTTTCATTAAGTATTTTCCTTATATAATCAAAATATTGTCCCGCCTAATTAACATACAATCGCAAGACGAGGAAATAGAACCACTTCCTAATTAAACCTCAGCTCTTAAACCGAGAATGAAACCTAACACTAAACTCATTCGAAAAATATCTTCAAATCCTTCGCGTCTGATTTCCCCACTAACGAATAAGCGAAGGTATTACTCCTTGTTAAACTCCATGTCAGAATTAATTCGGGTATCAGGAGCTTGGATAAGATTCCTTAGGGAATTAGCAAACGTTAACAATGGACAGCTTCTGTTATCTGACTCATAAAAAAGCGCCAAGTGGCTCTCCTAGAAAATTGGTTCATTGTTTGCTGATATTAGGGAGAATTCACCGATTACCGTCCCTCCTTTACTCGAGTTTTAATGAACTGATTTCAATGGAAGACAGTATTTGAAAAGACAAAATTAAACCTTTCCTCGACCGAAAGAAATGGATTTTGTGGGTTTATGGATTTTGAATTGTATATCTGGATAGGGCGAACTATTTACTGAAATATGAGTTTATATTTCCGCTCACATATGTGCGAATTTATTATCACCATGGTTGCAATGATCATAGCTGAGCGTATACTGCCCCCTCAAGCCTTAAATCCGGTAAGCTGCTCATTAAAGTTTTTTTATCAAATATATCAACTAATAACGAAACCATTAAAAGAAACCACGCGTAAAACTAAGTTTTAGCTGCTAGGACTATTAATTCAAAACGGAGTTGTCGCGTTTCATTTTCAGAAAATCGGATCTAACCGAGTCATGCTTGGTTTATTCTTACACGCACAATCCTTTTATCTTGTAAAAAAGAAAAACGAGGTAGATCATTGATGAAAGATTTTTTGAAAAAAGAAATGAAGAGAAGTTGGTAAAGTTAAAGTTAAAAAGAGTGTGAAGTAATATCCGGAGTGGAGATGAGGCGACTCAGGATGATAGATAGACGGGAAACTCGCGTGAATCTACTCTATTCTAAAACCAAGCCAGGTTATTTTTAGTGAAGTTTTCACCCAACAGCAGGCAGGCATAACCAAAAATGAAAACATTCAATTGCAATGTCCTCGGTGTGAAAAGCACTTTAAATGGGTACAAGAAACACATCAAAGATGTGATCTCGAAAGGTTTCATGGTAGCCAGAAGTCTAGGTTCTGGAACCTCCGTGAAAAATAAAAAAAGTTGTATATGGCACTGGTCATTACAATGCTGATATCCCCTCCCCTCACTCTCTTTTCTGTCGCAAAACTTCGAAAGAGTAAATGCTTAGAGTACAAATTAAGTGCCTATGAATTATCGTTGGCACCCGTCGAAGGGAAAGTTAATGGCAGTTTGATATCTATAGATCAACAAATTTTGAATCTTTAAGAAGAATATGTGGCCCTCAACCTAGGGAATAACGCCAGGACATTCACTTCTAAATAGCTACAGAGCATGCAGAAAACACAGAAGATATACGAGCAATGAAAATATTCTAAAATAAGGCGGCGACGAATTCGCCATCTTCAGTTAAAGTTCAAATGGAGATTGAGGATAAGATTTAATCAATCACCCAATTTGGCCCTAATATTAATTTCCCAATTGAAACATTATATTCGGGATTTACCTCGACCAAAGAAAAGAAACGTAAACTACATCGCACAAATAAGCATTATCCCTACCAACTAAGGAAACAACCACAAAAATCACTACATAATCAAAAAATAGTAAGAGACATTTAACAAAATATCAATCACTACATATATGTAAATATATTCAATTCAATGAATATTTATAGCAGCGATTAGCCTGATCTACATGCGACTCAAATCGTTTTGCTAGTCTCTTAATTTCATCCAAATCACTACCATCTTTATATACCCTTATACTAACTTCACCACTCTATCAAAAGAGGTTAAGGGAAAAAAAAAAAATGGCATAACTTCAATGAAACATTTCTATACCGAAATCAGCTCAGCAATAATATACTCAACATCATAACCAGCATACTCTAACAGAAAACAGTGACCAGGATAATTTCAACGGGAAGTCATCACCATAACCACAAATGAATGAATACCAGCCTACCGCTGCCAGAAACACAACTCAGGTACCAGATCTCTTCCGTAAACAATAGCTCCACGAGTGGCGTGCATTAATACCCGAATGTACGTACCTTTGAGGGCATGTGCCGCTTTACAGGAGAGGGTCGCTGGCTTGGTCCGGATGACGAAGGCGTCCTGGGGGTCGGAGAGGAACACCGGAGGCGATGAGTCACCATTGGCCAGAGGAGTCGGGGATTTTGTAGCTGAAATTAAAAAAAAAATCCATTAGTAATACACATAATAATTATAATAGAAATAATAATAATAACAATAATAGTGCACGAGTGTAGAGGAGGGGGAGTGAAAGAAGTTTGCGCTATGTAAGACGAACATGAAAGCTAATAATGATAATAATAGGTAGCACCATTTTTGTGTTAAACTGTTGCCCAATCCATTCAAAGCGTTTACCCCCCAAATATAAGTGTCTAAGTACCGTTTCTATTTTCATAGAAGGAGCAACCTGTCCACTATTTATAAGGGCTGCTTTAATGGGATTAGACCTCTATTTACCCTTGAGAAGCCAATGGGGCGTGAAATATCTTTTACTCGCCAACTATAAAATCAATAGTAACAAGTAGCAGCCAGATGCAGTCGCTAACCCTGGAAAATTGTACCCCAAAATCTTTGAAAATGCCTGTGAAATTAGGATTTAGTTAATTAAAACTAAATCCTTGACATTCTTCCAAAATCCTATTTAGCAAAAATTACCAAAACAATCGTGTTAAAAGATAATGCTAATTGCTCTACATAACCCGATAGAAACATATTACTTTTACCTTATCTAACTAATGACTAAAAATTGTTAAAGCCATCTTTGTGTTGGGTAGAGGGAGTGGAACAGTGCCTTCTTCCATGCCAATCTATTGAACCCACCACTCCTTCAAATCCCTGTGACTTAAAATCTTTTCTTACAAACTGGAGTAAGGGGCTAAATCTTCCATTATTCTGCCAACCAATAAGAATATGCAGCATTTTTTATACCTTTCTTGAATAGGTGAACAAGAAAACAGTTTGACTATATAAGTCTGGCGATAATTAGCTTCCATTTTTCAAAGACTTTAAAAGACCAACGATTGAGAACGTGTTAACACCATTTTCGGAGATTAGGTAGCAGAAATATCTTCAACCTTATTCGGTCATGCGACAAAAGGTTACTGAACTTTCTATTTTAAGACCCTCGAGTTAGGTTTTGCAATACTTATCTCATAACGAGGCCATTTTAAACAGAGGAATGGAGAACATACGTAATCAAATGCCTCCTCTTCTTCAAAAATCTTTTATACTTGGACAAACATCATCGCTAATTTATTACCTTTTGGTTACTACATAGGATAGGCATATTAGGTGTAGGCTCAACAACGAGATTTTGTGGTATTATATTAAACTTATCATCGAAAATAAACTGTCTCTAGAAATACAACAAAATATCAATATTTCTCCACCTAAGTACAAAACAGAGAGACAACGCCGAAAAAATAAAGAACTAGAATGGACAAAGAATAAAAAGAATTACAGTGATCATTATAACGGCAGGGGGGAGAGTATCTTATAATACTTATTTAATTGACAGATAAAAGAACATAACAGGTCAAACTACTCTATAATTATGAAAAGAATATTCAATATCACATTTGAATAAAATATTGGCAGATTACTTTTGAGATTAAATTCTGAAAGTAAAATAACTAATCTGATAGAAAAATAGTAACTCGGGCAAGGATTGAGAAAAGTATTAGTTAAATTAGATTTAAGAAATCTACAGAAGTACTGTAGATTAAATTCGGAAGAGAAATTTGACTACCAAACACGAAAAAAATAAAGGAACCGAGGAAATAACATAGAACGCTACATGATAGGAATAGCCAGAAAATAATGGAATAAGAACACAAACACGGATGGCAGATATAGTAAAAAGAGAAACGTCCTTAAATGGAAATAGGTGCGAACATTACTAGGAGAAGTGATAGTCTATTGGACGAAAGAAAACCTAGCTGAGCACATTTATATATAAACAGTCCCAGCAATTAATTGGAGGACCTAGTTCGATCGACTCTAGAGGAAGATATTTCAATTTACTTCTCTTGGCTCACTCCTGTATTTTTAGTAGGGATTGCCTTAGTTGAGCTCCTTCTCTCATCTAAGTCCTTCTCTCTTTCCTTTATAACTCCGGTTCCATGTGCTCATTCACGTCCATTTCTCTCTCTCTCTTCTACTATATGGAAGTATAATCAGCAATGTACCATTTCTGCATCTTCCTTTCTGCCTTGGAGCAACTGAAGATGCGACTTGAAAATTTTCCTTTTTTGTCAATTTACCTTTGCTAAATAGGTTCGATATACTAGTTTACGACAAAGGGAAACATGTCTTACTCGAAAGGTAATTAGGGTCCATTTTAGTGCCATTCGAAGGTGAATTCGTAGCTCTGCCTTCACACTCACTCCTCTACCAACCCAGTCATCTCTCATTCCTTTCTACAAGTAACTGCCAAGTCATTTAACTTTTCTAAAACTATTAATCCGAGTTGTGATTTAATATAAAGCCCTTTATTAACAAGACAAGCTCCCTTACATCGGGAGAGGTCGATACCTTCACATAAGAGTGTCCGATTTGGAGGCCAAAAAAAAAGACTGGATATCGTCGATGTGAAATCGAACTAGCGGCATTTAAACGCTTCAAGGTATATCGCTTCTTTTCTAATGGTTACTTCACACACAACCGATGAACATGGGAATGGAAGGCGAGGAAATCGATCAAAGTTCGAGAAGTGGTAGTCAAACCAACGGCAATGAGGGACCCAGAGAAGAACTCAATGGCCTTATAAACCGACCTGGGATCCAGAAATCAGTTATTTTCTGGAATGCAGGCCACCTCCACCCACTCGGCCTAACACCAAAATGGTTTCTGAGGCAGGATTGTGATCACTACGAGAGAGTTCATCTTCCATCAAAAATCAGTCTTTGCGTCCAGAGATCACAGAGGAAAACCGATGCAAGCAAATGAATAGGTTCTCTGACAATGATAAGTGAATTGGTCCCAATAACAGTGATATCCTGTTGGTGTAAATTGCGAATCCACCTGCACGGCCCCTATTTCGTGGAGATGGAGTTTCAAAATCCTCATACCCCTGTGAGGCTCCTGTAGACAAACAGCGTTGGAATGACTATAGAGACCACAATCTGTTTGCTTGACATTCGCTCGACCATGTGCCCCCCCCTTCCCCATTGGTCGGCCAGCTCTTGAGTAATATTATCGACAGAGTAGTTACCAGTTCCATAGAATACATTACACTTTTTAAAGGTTTATGGTAGGATCTGGTGTTACCATTGCAGGTGTGAAATTGAATGTCTAGAGACCACGCAGTTTAGCACACTGGAAAGAGTTAGCCACATAAATTTAAAAAAAACGTTATTTATGTCCTTCTATCAACCTTGTTCGATCAATCGTGCGTACATTTGACAACCGTTTGAAGATGGCGTGCTCGAAGACGCGCGTTAGTCTCATAATAAGGAGCTTCCACGTCTTTGGGGCTCCATGCTTTCTATCTGACAGATTTTGGGGTGATGAAAACTAGGTTTCCCTCCTTTTATCTTCTCTTCCAGGATGGTTCCGAGGTCAGATGGACCTGTCTCGATCTGATCCATGAAAGAAGTGAAATCCTTTGTTTATCTTGCTTTTACTGGCATTATTCCAAATGCAAGAACACCCTCCAAGAGTGAAATCGGTTTTGCGTTTGCCCCACCCTCCCTTCGGGCCGAGGCAACCTTAGTTTCAACAACGTGATCTCCGCTCACCTCGGCGAGGACCTCAATCATAACATCCCATATCAATCTTTCAGATATCAGCTTTCAACATCCCTGGAGGATCTAACCGGGAAAGTGTAACAAGGAAAGGAAGTACCCTAGGCTACTACTATATTGAAACAACTTTGGTTTCGGAAAACTGGCACTAGGGAGAAATATCTGGGTAGTCAATGCATCTGCACTAATGAAGATGACCATTCCATGGCCGAATAGCATGGGCAGACTCAATATAGGTATGTCAATGTTCGTCCCTATCAGGGACCCGTATATTTTTGGACTCCATAGGGAGCGGAGTGACCTTCCCATGGGTTTCTGTTTCTTTATGTTACTGACCTTTTACCACAGGGGATGGGTGAAAGGGAAACACCTTTGCCGCAAACCGCTTTCCGTTCAATGTTTCCTTTTTAACTAGCCATCAAATCTATATTTATTTATTTTTACTTTTCCTTCATTGAAAATTGTGACCCTTCTAATTTGGGTTGCAAACACTTAACGCCTGAACCGGTTTTATGATTAGTGGGTATAAAGCAAGCCGGCAAGACCGGCCGGGCACCACTTGAAGCATCTTTTCCCTAGCCTAACCCCTGGTCCGTAGCATGGTGTGCCAATGAGACTTGGGAATAAAATGACATGAAGTGATGAATGAGAACGTTGGTGGTAGTAGGTGGGTAAAACGGTAGAGGAAGAATCCGGGGCTTTTAACCCCCACAATTAGAGCTGAGAGGGAGAGGTTTTACCCACTCGCCTTTGCTTATTAAACGACTTAGATCAATTACCAGAGAAAAAAGTCCAACATCTCAACATATATGGATGTCAAATTCGAGAAAAAACTAAATATTTTTTTTATAATAAATTGTTCAAGAATATGACGCAACCCGTGCCGTAGACGAAATCTAGATAGATTTTCAAATAGACTAATAAATTTCCTCAAAGATGACTGATTAAAAAGCTTGAATATCCGGGTATTCGTAAAAACTTGCTCCCATATGTAGAAGACTGGCTTACAGGAAGAAATCACCCCGCATTAAATCGGGAAGGAAGGGAGTATAGACAGGAATAAACTGAAGATCTGTACGGGGATCACTTCTATTTTTAATGTATATATAACATGGTGGAAACCTTGTTACACCTTCTAACAAAGGGAAAATTAAAACAGAACAGGAAAATCGAGTAGGGATCAATTAAATGAAAGATGTGGCTCAATATTGGCAAGTATCTGACCAAGAAACAATAATTTCATTTTATACACTGCTAGGAATATCTTTTTGTTATCAATACAGTGAAAAGGTTTGTAACCATCAATAAATACCAAAAAATCCAAGTAATCTGTGGAGGCGTGCAAAAAAACAACAAATTCTTTGTTTTTTTGATAGAAGATTTTCCAACAAATCAAAGGTGATCATTCTTTCATTGTCCAAGTCCGTCATGAGGGCGTATTTGGAATATCTAGTGCAACTCTGATGTCATTACTTGCCAAAATATGCAACACTTGTAGAACGAGTGGTTGAGCAAATAATAAAGGTCCCTATTTGTGACAAGAATCACGCAATAGAAGAGGATGACGAACACGAATATTCAGGCGTGTACGGATTGAAGTTATAAGAGACTAAACTCTATTGAAGGTGTTGATCAGATTCTTTTTATACTTTAATAATGGATTCAAGCTACAAGTAATGTATGTCGTTGTGAAGCTAACGTGGTTGAACAAATGTTCACTTAAGAGGTAATTAATCATTATGATCATTTGCCTGAAAGTATCATGTTTAAAATTCGCTTAGATAAGTATTTCCGAGAGATGGGTATGTTCTTGCTAACAAGACTAGCCACCAGTGCGCCAGACCAGTCTTTACTGGCCCTATAAACTACTTATAAAAAGTCGTTTGATTGGACAAGGTCAGGCCTGTAGGAAATATGTGGTTAGGTTTACTAATGAAATTCTTATAGGGAAGACCCTGTTACCTTAGAAGATTTATCTGTTGTATTGTCTTAATGGAAAAAATCCATCATTGGATTTTCTATGCTTATGCAATTTTCAATTACTTTGCTTTGTTTGTCTCCCAAGAAAATCCATCAAGATTACTACTTTGAAATCTTCTAAATAGGTGGCATCCATTTTTGAGCTGACCACTATTTTGAATAAACTAGTGTGTGTGTCAACTGAAACTCAAAAAGAATAATATATTTTGGCTGTACTTGTATCCAAAATATTAATCTACTGCCTAATTTATACAATAAATACAAGCATTAAGTGTTTTAGTTGTATTATGAATGTAGATATCCTTGTTTGTTCATAATTACAAGTAATTATGTATGTGTACTCTTCCGGATATGTAAATCTGTTCGTTTTGTAGTTCATTCAGACTGGTCTGGACGATTGTGCACTTATATTTTAAGGTTTAAAACAGTCACGTATGTTCTAAATTTGGCCACTCAACTTTGTACGTGGCTTTTAGAAGTGGGATGCTCATTTAACCTCCGCACCAGACAGCTCATTCAATGTCTTAAATGTCCGATATTGAATGTATTTTTCTCTGCAGAAAAAAACGATGTTCTAATTTCCATTTTCGCGCATATTAATTTATGCTTTGCATAGGTCTTTAGCATAATAAAGGGCATAATGTAGAAGGAATAGAATAGAAATTAATTTAGAATTTTGGGGGGAAGGATTTTTTTTTAATTACCCGTCATTCGTTAAGTGGATGTAGATTTCTATGGTTGAAATTAGACATGTGTATGTATCCAGTAGGATATTTGCAAATCGAATTTACATGTACGTATTTTTGCAAGTGTATACCAGAAGCTAATTTATTCAAATTTATGCCCGTTGAAGCAAAGGAGCGCTGGCATCTGTGATGGATGACGACAGACGAAACTAAAATCCGTCACAAGCAATTAAGAAAAAGGCTAATGAGGAAGAATTAGAGGAGTTCTTTTAAGTGAAGACCTCTAGCAAGGTGCCCGGACTATAAGGGACCTTCTATCAACCTCCAATGGGTCTCCTGAATTTAGGTGTTACCAGTTAAAGCTTCAAGATTTAACTTCAATCAGTCCCCAAAAGTGGCATCGCCCGATTCAACGCCACAAGAACATCCCACCCTTTCCCCCTCCGCTATGCCTTATATAGCACAGTGACACCCCTTATTTTGTCCTCGCCAAATTGACCATTTATAGTGATAGGCTGCTATGTACTATAGCATCCCATCATACACACCTATCATAGCACCCCCCCCACTCTTTCATACACACCTATCATCTTTTTCCACGGTCAGATATTTCTATCTTGAAAACTCAGTTACATAATCACACCATATTCTACGTGACCTTCAGCTCCAACACCCCCAACTCTGACATTCTCGCATATTCTCTTTCTTTTCAGTTAGGAACATTTTCAGTCTCAAACACATTCCCTCTATAAACATCTCATCTCAGTCGTTCCTCCCTTTGGCACAAAGAGCATCCCTTTCAAGTTGACCAATTTGCACTGCTCTCACTCAGGAACTTCTCATTCCATATCATAATCTCACTTCCATTGGCTAAAATTAGCATCAACATACTTTCATGCAGCTCGTGGCACATTCCAATCGCCACAGAGACTTTCCTATACTTTAAAATCTTGTGGTCGCGATCGGATTCATCTGTACTACATACTATCGTTTCCAACTTGTCCTAGATAATTAGAGCGTCACACTTGTTTAAAGGAGACACCACTAGTTAGGATATCACATCCCAGACTATTCCCAACCCCAAATACTATTTATTACCTTAATATATTCTGCATTCACTTTAAGCCGGAATCCTATTTTTATTATGCGACCAAACATGATCATTCTATGTTGTGGGTGGCCTGGAAAACTACTTCTCATATGTCCACAGAGGAGGAGCAGCTTTGCTCTTTCGACTCTTTTCTTTTTGGTGGGGTGGGAAAGAAGATAACCTTTAGCTATCGTAAATGGCTTATGTATTAGATGATCTTACAACAATTCTTTCATGGTCACATCGCTCATTTTGGCCTCGAAACAAGTAACCTGGCACTTCCCCTTGGATTTCGCTTGAGTTTGTTCATCGAATTCTTGATGAGAGTTTGCGTTCTCACTGATCGGGACAGGGTGGAGGACGATTTCGTGTTTCTTTTAACGGTTAAATAGCTTAAAACGGCTCAAATGCATTCAACATTTAGAAAATATTGCCCATTCTCTTTCCGTTTCTATACGAATATGAGTGTTTACATGGAATGTCTACATATTTAAAGTGATTTGTAAAAAGCAGTCTACACTTTGCGTTTCCTCCCTGTATATTAGTAAATCCTGTTAAGATTTTAATTATTTCAAGTACAGGAATTAGCCTAATTGCCTTACGTTGCAACTTTTCTAACACTGTTACTTCTTTGTTGAGATAAGGAGAATGAAACTGCACTGCGTACTCGAGATGAGGCCAGACGAAGAATTATATAGAGGTCACATTATTTTCTTTCAATTCAAAAGCAACGTTTCAGGCAGTATACATATGCAAAAATTAGCTTAGATTTATCGGTAGCTTCGACGCATTGCTTCTATGCTTTCTAAATTAAATTCCCTTTCTAATTTAACGGATTCTAGGATTTGGCCGTTGAAATTGGGAATTTTCTTTAAAATTTCGACATCTTATGAGCATGATCTTGCATTTTAGGAAGAAGAGGAAGATCACTGTATCAGGACCTGAACGGGAATTGCGTTTGGGCATTTTTCCGATAAATTCGGGAGCCCATCTTGAAACTCAGGGTTCTTAGATCAGCCAGGGTGGTCCTTTTGTGCTTTGAGACAAATACTTTGTAATCAGAATGACACAAACACATTTTACTCAATAAAAGAGGGACTTTGGTTAATATCGGTACATCTCTCTGCCACTCATAAGAAAATGCAGTTTTATTTATTAACGTCACCTGTCCCTTTCAACAAAGACCGAGCCGTATTTCAGCTAAATTCAAACTGTTTATTTATTTACCTCAATTTGGAAATGGGAGGAAAAATTAATTTAATTAATTTTACATTTTTGTTCATTAAAGTTATGAGGTGTTGAGGGATTTATTGGATTCAACCGGGAGGCCTTGAAGTGTGTCTGTGTCTGCTTCTCTCTATGTATGTATTTATGGAGGGACCAATGTCTCCCTGAGTGCGAGTTGGCATGAGTGTATGATTGTGTGAGTTTAGACTGAAATCAATGTTTACATGATTATGGATTGACATGGGATTTGTGTATGAAAAAAAACCCCGAATGTCTGCGTACGAGTGGCAAGTGAAATTAGTGTGTGTACGTATGTGTATGATTATAGAATTACCCAATTATGTATGAGACTGAGGTAACATAGGTGTGTTTGTTGGTATGTGTGTATATATTGAAGGAAACTAATACTTACATGAATGTGAATTGACATGAAAGTTTGTGTACTGAATGAAACGAATGTATGTGTGTTATGTTAGAAGAGTGTGTATGTGGAAAGTAATGTTTATATGTGTGTGAAGTGACAATAATACAGGTACGTAGTGTTGAGTAGATGATATCGATTAGACTCTACTGACTGGCGCTCCTTCACTTAATACCTTTTCTCAAGTCAAACGGAACTTTATTTGTTCGGGAGAGTTGAGCACTACCTTTCACACATTTTCACATCTCTTAACTTAACTTCATTTAGGACTCTTTCTAAATAAATTTAAATTCCATTGAAACACTTTTTTATAGACTAACTTGTGAGATACAGATTGACTATGGAAATCCAACCAACCAACAGTCAATTTACCTACGAGTACAAAACAACTAAACAAATAATCAAGCTACTAACCAACAACTAAAGGATCGATTAACAAATCAAGGAACTAAGCGACTGATTAGATAACCCACAAACTAAACAGCTAAATAATCGATCGGCACACCACATAACCAAACCCCAAACTAACCAAACAACTAAAAAGAGCCATTAACTAACTACCTGGCCAGTCAACAAACCTAGTAACCAACTAAAAAAAAGACCAAAGAACATCCCTAAAATTAAAAATCACTGGTTGACCAACTAACTAACTAGAAATTCGATCAAGCAATCAACTCGCTGATCGATCCAGACTAAGTCGAACCCTAAACTTAATTCTCCCAGAAGGTTTTCGCTCCACAAACTGTATATCAGATGTACACAGGCGTAAATGAGTAAAAACAAGACACCTCCTCCCTTCTTCCATTTGGTTTATGTTGACTCGTTAGTTGTTATATTCAGTCAATTTGTTTCTCTTCTGCTACTCTATCTCTCTCTCATCTTCCAGGATAAAGGCTAAGACCAATCGAGTGAAAACACCACTTTCGATTTCGGTGATGTTAATCAACATCGGGACTGATCAGTACCCGGATGGAGTCCTTCATGGCCTTAGCCATAACCTGCAGATCCAAGCAGTTTGAACCCGAAGTTAAATAAATGACATCATAAATGAGTGCTAAGTACGCTAAATGAACGAAGAGTACTCTACCCCGAGGGAGTGGATAATTGTTTAAGTTATCTAATGGCTAAATCCACCTTCCTGTCTGCCAGTCCGTCTAGTTAAATTCCTCTCACCATGTGATTTCGCTTGTCTGTCTCCCAGTTTCTACACCTCTTTATTGTGGCGGTTTGGCCTCCCCAGTTTGTGTTTATTTCTTATTTTCCCTGAGCGAGTCTGTTGGCATCTATTTTTATGTTATCTAGATTGAAGGCTGGTTTGTTTATGCGCGTGTTCTTATTATCACCTGCTCCCCAGTGTGTGTATTCTATTTTGTGATTCTATTTCTTTGTTTCCAATTTGTTTGTTTGTCTTTATGTCTACTTAGGATAATATATTTTGGGCTGGGGTGTCTTTACGGTGTTTACCATTTTTCTACCAGTTTTGAATGTTTGTTTCTATGCTTCGGTTTTCCAGTTTGTTTTTATTTCTGTAGTTATATTTAATCTATTTTTTTTCTGCTCGTCTACCTAATTTGTTTACACGTCTCCTTTTTTCTGCCTGCTACGAGTTTTTGCTTATCATCGTTTTAGATTTTCGTTCCATTTGTTTGTTGTCAATTTATCTGTACGGTGATGTGCATCTCCGTTTCAGACTGTGTACGCCCGTTTTAGCGAGTTGTGTCCCCCGACTCGTTCGCGCCAATTCCCGGCGTCTATGTAGAGCCCAGCCTCAATGTCGGGAGCTCCACTCGGGCGATAAGACCACGATTGCCCAATTAGATGTGCGTGCGTGACTGCGTGTGTGTGAACGCATGCGTGAGTGCGTGCTATTCGTGCAAAGGTGAGGGCGGGTGGAAGTTAAAAGTTCGGTAGGAGAGTAGAGACGAGAGGACATCGTGGAAGAGACCGGGCAAATGAGCTCTCACGCAGGGTCGGAAGGAGGGAGTAAGGAAGAAGTAGGAGGGAACTGCGGCATTTAAGGTCCTCTTTGTAAGCTAAACGATTTTAAAGGTGATTCTGTCCCGGGCGGAGAAGAACCCCAACTGCAAAGATTTGAAGAGGCGAAATCTCTGGTACATCGGGAAGTGGGCTGCTGTAGTCAGGCCAGATGTGACGAAGGCATGAAATTGACATCTCAAAGTGGTAATGAATAAAACCCTCATACAATGAAATAAAAAAAAGCCGATGGGAGTGTTCGTTATGGTGCCCCGGAGGATGACATCCATCCTCAGAGTGCCAAGCGAGTCTATAGATTTGAGACTCAAGAGTGATATCACCATGGTTGCCGTTATGATTGATGATGCCCATAGCTCATCCTGTTCAAATTGAATAAACTAACCATCTTCATTTTTATTTGTCCGGTGCCACTTCTAATGGACTCAATAATTCTAATAATAATAATATTCTAATCACTTTGGTTTTATCACCACCATTTTATGACCTCGAGTTGCTCCTCTACGACGCTTCGTCATTCAGCTCCCGTCAGCGTCACGTCCAAAACACGACTCTAGCACGTTTTATGTCGCCCACTCTGAGAGCAGAATTCATTCGGTATCTTAATAGGGCCTGTTCACCTCACGCGCCCCTAATCGTGCCCACTGACACTCACGACTCGGTGCTCAGCCTTGTGAGGTGGGCGTGAGAGGGGGCGCATAGTGGGTAGATGAATAGGGAAAGTAGATGATACCGCACTTTCAAAATAGATAAGATGACCACGATTTTCGCCTAAGGTTAGGAGGAAGGGCAGGGGTGAGAGGAGGCGGGTTCAGTCGTCTGACAGATGACTGAGGGCGTTCATAATGTCAGTGAGTGGTGGGGGTGATGAGTCATGGGGGGGAGGATATGGTTGATTTCACTAAATGACTCTGCAAAGGATATAAGGTGTAGAGTGGCAACCATGCTTTATCTGACATAGGGAGGATTATGTGCCCTCTCGCCTACTATAGCTGGATCTGGGGCTATGTATGCATCGTGCAAGTATTTTTATTTTCTCTATAAATCTCTCCTTGCAGACTAATCTGCTCCAAATGCCCCCGTTTGTTATCTCTTCTTAGTTTAAATAACATTTGAATGAGCCATAGAGGGAAGGGGTTGAAGACCTTCTTAAGTAATGAGGAGTGACGGTGTGGTTAATTTGGGCTAAATGTTTGGGTGTTCTGAGGAAGTGATGGGGTGAGGGTGATGATTTAAATTTAAGGGTTAGGAAGATTTGAGTGAGGGGTAAATATATTTTGGGGTGTTAATAACGGGAGCATTTATTTATCTATTTTCTGTTGAAATTGGCTTCTGCAACCGATTCTAATTATTTCTTCAACGCTGACTTCAATTTAAAATCGGTTTAGTCTGCATCCTTTAGTTTTCATTCTATTTGAAGTTTATTATTATTCTGAAATTAACTCTATTCACGTTTTGTTTCAGCTCTATCGGTGGATTCAAGTGGACATAAATGCATAAATGATCCTAATGCATTCAGTACACCGATGGATGCTACACAATTGTTCTTCAAAACTGTAATATAACAAGAATTGTGCCCCGTTCCCATTGGTCTCCAAGACGAGACGTGCGCTCCCCAGAATGTCTTAAATGTGAGCAAAGTCTTCGTGTCTGAACCAAAGGAAAACGAAAAGGTCTGACTTTTGGGGTCCACATGGTTTGGCGAGAGCCAAATGGCCACATAACTGACTATTATTTTGTCCTGGTCAACATTAAAAGTGCTGGCAAGAAAAACCGGCCTAATATATCCTCCTACTATTCATTCTTGAATTGTACTTACCTCACTCACATTTTGAGAACGTTCCGCTTCCAGTTTTTGATTCTTATGCCTCCTCTGAAGAGGAAAGCAATAAATCAGATCAGGAGTTTAAAGACATGGTCTCAGAGTCCAACCAGTCTTAATGCAAAACAGTCATCAGCCCTTCAGTGTTTTACTCAAGCGGAACCGAATGACTTAGCACGTAATTTAGTCTGCTCAAAGAAAGAAGCGGAGCTATTAGCCTCAAGGCTAAAGGAAAAAAAAACCTTGGTAGCTCTGCAAATGTCTCATAATTCGGAACGTTAGACCAGATTTTTGTGCTTCATTTTTCACGAAAAAAGTAATTTGTTTAATGACACGATATCACGGGTATTCTAGCACAGTTAGGTGTCTCGTATAACGTTACAAGATGGAGATTGTTATTTGGGATAGTTATAAGCGCAGCCTCAACTGTAATCTCTTGCATAATGGCGGTGTTTTTGGTGTAGTACCAGGTGGTCACTCAGTGCATTTGCGAGAAAAACATGAAATAAAAATAGTAATGACTTACTTAAATATAGAGAGCACAAATGTATCATTTGTGTATACTTAAAAAGGTTTGACTTCCTTCTTGGACAACAGAAAGGTTTCACCAAGTTCGAATGCATGTGGGACACTCAAGCTCGAGATATCCCTGGATCCAGAAGTCATATTCTATCCGTGACACTCTGGAAGCAGGCATGCTAACATTGTCAATGACCCGACCGTCACTCGAGAGAAAATCATTTTCTCCCCATTCCATCTCAGCTTGGCTTTATGAAACGGTTTTGAAGGCATTGAGTACTGAAAAGGAATGATTTCAGCACTTAGTTCTTCCCTTTCCTGTTTTATCTTTTGAGAAAATCAAAGCAGGCTTATTTGATGGACCTCAAATTAGTGCCGCTGTACGCAATGATGAATTTGTCAGAAAGATGAATGACAAGGAAGATACAATCATTCGTGCCGGTTATATAAATTTTCTTTGAAAAAAAGCCGATAACCTATTGGATTTGGTCACTTAAATGCCGTTGGCTTTTCGTGATCCTTGATACAACATGAATGTCAAGCTTCATTTCCTGAATAGTCACCTTCACCCTTTCCCAGGGAACTTTGAAGTTGTAAGTGATTAACAGGGAGAGCGCTTCCATCATGACCCTATCGCCATCACATTCAACGAGATGACTCTGACAGAGACTTCTAGTGAAATAGCTACAAACGCAAATTCTTGCCAAAATAGCAACAATTTGAGCTTTTTTATTCAATCGATCTTTCTGAATCGCATCAGTGAACACTGATATTTTGATATAATGGATAGAGGAGTCAGATTTGACGAGTGGTAATACATATTTTTATGTTGCATATTTGATTTATTTTGCATTTATTTCAAATTCTAATACGCATTGTGATGATTATACACGCTGTTTGAGAGAAAATACAGATAATTATTTGCCTAACAGTTATTTCAAGCCAAATTTTAGCATACAATCACAATAAATTGCTTAAATAGAACATGAAATTATGCGAAAGGTGTCATAATTTCTCAAAGAAATAAGGGCGAATTGTCAAAAAATATGTAGCTTATAGAGAAAATTTGAATTGAGATTTGAATTCATCACACCCAAATTAGATAAGAACAAGTGCCATTGGAAATTTAACAATTTGTTCTCCAGTGTTGCAAGTATAAAATATCAATAGCATGAACTTAAAACTATTGGAGAAATAGCAGGGTAACGCATAAGTGGTTAACTGACGACAAAACAACGCGGGGAGAGAAGGACATGAAAAATTAGTGGTCATTCGCAATTTTTCGACTTGAATTGACTCATTCAACACTTTCAACCACGGATTTAGTTTGAGGGTTATACGGATGCCTGAATACTGAGAGCACGAAAATGTGCGTGATTGCACGGAAAGAGAAAACTCTTAGGAGCGTGTAATTGAAGAAATATATATCTTTTCTGACAACGAGAACGTGCATACATGGGAATTCAGATGCCTCATTTTTCCTCTCACAAATCCCAAGTGATGAAAGAAAGTGATTTCTCACTGTTTGGAACTTTCAGTTCTCTTAGGTTATTTCTTCCATGCCAGTAAGATATTCCCCCCCCCCCACCATACCCTCTCTCTCTCTCTAAAGGGTAAATTTTCTAAAAAAATGTGCTTACTGTTTGGCTACTACTAACGTAGTGAGAAAACTAGACTAGCTGTCTAAACACGTTCATTGTCACTCCATCCTTCATCTCTTCTCGGTGTTTGAAAGCTCGAAATTGTCTTAATGTATGGATCGCAGCAGTAATATTTAACCTTACTATGCCAACTGGAAGGTAGTCAAACGTGATGAAAAGGTTTGTGGGAAACTTCTCATTACTGTGGGGCACAATAAATCATAAATAATACCCCTCTTCTATCTACTTCACTAACTATCCCTCTGTTATGAAAGGAATTGGCGAAGTTTGGCTTTGGTGCCATTTGGGAACAAAATTATTAAATCCGTTTATACAACACATTATTTATTGACTTGGCTCGACATTAAAATGATCGTAATTTAAAGCGAGGTGTATGTGCTGGCTTCGCTGAAGGGATTTTTGCAACCGGGACAGTACAATTAACAGGATTTGTAATGACGGTGATAATATCATTCTGTATAACACTGTCGGAAAACTGCAATTAGTTATTGAAGACTAAGAATAAGGTTGAAATAATGTGAAGTAATTTATGCTGGTAATTATTTTCTCAACCACCCGTAACCAAGGTTACGCACCACATATTCAGGTTTGTAGATTCTGGTTGTTCCGCAGAAGCAGAAGTTTGATGTCTTGAGTAAAAGTCTTTAAAAACTTTCGTTTGGAGTTGTGCCCGTTGTTTTATTTTTTAATTATGATAAAAGAAAAATCTTTCACACACACACCCACAACTACAGAATGCACTATTTCGGTCTTTAACCTAACTTTAGCAATTGTTTCAGGTTTACCACCTGTCTCCTTCTTGCACTCATGTTGGTTTCCCCTTTGGAAAAAAGCAAAATGAAAATCCTTCATCCATACACCTACAGGTAATAGAAAACACTTAATAAAACCACAACTTTATCACATCAATCTTTTTTGGCTCATGTTGGATTTTCTTCTTTTGAAAATGAAATCAAATCTTTCCTACATGCATACAACCAGAATACACATTATTTAAAGAACTACTCCAACATATAATACATTATGATAGTAATCACATCAAAACAACAAATTTACCACATCAAACCTTATTTAGAACCCACATTGGTTTCATTTAAAAAAAAAAAAATTATTCACAAATACACTCACCTACAGCTACAGAGTATCCAAACTTTCAAGGATAACCATAGCCTCCATAACATATTTATTAGCCATCACCACTACTCATTAAGCGGCCATGTTGCTACTATTTTGGGGAATACATAAAATATAAATCACCCACACATACAAAACTACAGCATATAAAAACCTTCTAGGATATCCATACCCTCCCACCCTTCTTTTAGAAATAGCTTCCTAACACCGCAACATTTATTACTCTGAGAAACCGACTTGTGACAGAAACGCAAAACAACTCATGTGAATTTATAATCCCAAAGATCAAAATTTACCCCTCCGCAGAGTTCCCCCCTCTGTTATTTTCCCTCAATGCAAACAAATCCTCAGTCAGGGTCTGGCAATGTATCTAAATCCTGGTGGGAAAGAAGTTTGAATGCTGGAAAAAAAGTTCTTAAAACCAATATTTAACGAGTACAAAGGAGCAGTTTTGGTATGGCTGTGCCACCATTTCGCGCTGTATAACCCTCATATCCGTGCGGGGCGCCAGTTTACTCGTAGGATACGAGTCATGAGTCAGTACAGCAAACGGCAGCTGCAGAAAGTCAAACGAACTGAAGGGTTTCATAAATTTGAACTGTGTTTGAGTTTGATGGGGTTCTGAGTTTTGAAGGAAGAATGTAATGTAGTAGTAGTGGTGGTTGGCCAACCTGCCTTTATCCAGGCGGATCCGCAACCGGATAATGAAATAGATATAAAGGTCGGTATGACAATCGCTGGTGAGCCCGAGGCCAGGTCCTGTTTGGGTGAGAGGTGCCAGGAAGTATTGGGTTTTGACACCAGACAGCGTTCAGGTTGAACCTTCGTCGCCCCGGGGCAGAGGGACCTGTCCCGCGTCAGAGGTACGTGGATATAGATACCCATCGGCAGGATTCCTTGGAACAGAGAATGTGTATGCGTGTGTGTGTTGTGCTGTAAATACAGGAGAGGAAAGAAAGCAGTGTTTTACTTGACTTTCTGTGTGTGATGAGAAGTATAAGATCTACCCACCCGAATACAGGGCTGAGCACAGCGCGTCTACCAATCGGTAGCCAGATTTTTGCGTGCAGTGACGTTTGTGTCCGCTCATGCTGGGATCGACCCGGGTACCGCGACGTTGGCAGACCAAAGCCGTATCCACTTGGCTAGCAAGAGCTCTCGAAGGCAGAATATAAAGCATTTATTTACTTTTTTTCAATTCACTATACAAAGGTGATATAAACAAAATTATTTAGAGTGCAGATGTAATGTAGTTTGCTTTAAATAAAAAATCATCACCTCGTTACAGTCTTAGTTACGTAATTGAAGCATATTTAGGAGGTTTCCGCAGTTTCCAGCACATGCAGCCACAAATACTAAGACTAAAAGCCTTCCACATATTTTCACTTCCCCTAATTTGACCACTTATTACAAACTGCACTACTTTCTGGCGAAGATGCCCTCGCTATTTTCGCTTTACTTTTCAAAATAAACCTGATCTAGAATATGATTAAATAATTTTTTGTTCAAGATTTACCGCTAGTTTTTTATTCGTACAACAAATTGTTTGAACTTGGGTAGTGAGGAAGAAGAGACGTCATATGCCGTTTGACACTGATCAGCAAATTTCATTCCTGTCAAGAATCGCCGCCGATTTTTGAGACACTTAAAGCCTGCTAAGTCGCCGCATGTAGTCCCGATTCTGATTTAAATCACACCATTTGCCAGGCCCTACAGATAGTTCTGATACTACATCATACTACAGGTCCTCACTGAAAAATAAAACGCTTCGAAGTGGGCGCCGATCCGCGATTAAACCCCTATGATTTATTTTTTCTCTTTCCACCTGTCAACATAGACATGAACTGAGTGACAGCATCTTCCATACTGTAGGTCAATGATGAACGCATACATTAAAAAAAATACCTGTCTTTATACCTCACATACATATGAACCTACAGGCATTAAATAGATGTCTCTCAACCTGACTTCAGCTAAATCGAATTAGACAAAGGCGTTGTGTAAGACTCTCGCGAAAGAAAAGAAAATAAGATAACCGATTATAAGTTTGAGAGATAATTTAAAAAAGTAGAAATTTAATGCCAAAGAAAATATCAAGGAAAATGAAAATAAAGAGTATAACAAAGCAGAAGGGAAAATAACTCACCTCCTTGTGAAAAAACGCTGCTCAACAGAAGCAGAAACGTTTGTAAGGCCAAAATTTGCGAGTACAGTTTGTTGGTCCTGATGAGCGCCGGCCACGGCTGTTTTGCTTTGGTGTTGTAGCCGATCTCAAGGGCTGATGTCGCCCTAACATATGGGCGCCCCCTTGACTGCGCTGGCATTATTTCGTATACCACCTCATCTGGAGGGGAAAAAAAAACATTATAAGAATAGAAACTGAGAGAGGCTGTTTGAGGGCTGTGAAAAATGCAAGGAAAACTAAAAAATATAGCATTCAAGAAAATTGGAAGAAAATAGAAAAAGTAATAATAAATAAGCCACAACGGATTCAAAATTAGCACAAAGAAGGAGATGCGTCCTATTGCCCAAAATGCTTTAGTATACCAGAACACAATTGAGACTAGAATTGTGTACTAGAACACATTTATAAAACAGTTTCAACTAAGTATAAGTACTATAATCCACACTCTGAACTCGCCATAGGAGTAGACTACAACTAGTAACTAGTAAACAATTCCAACCTAACTGTGCATTTTCCCGTGCTTTTTCAGCTGGTAAAGCCGAAAATTACACATTTCGACCTAAGATGTCCTGAAACCTTGTCACTTGGGAGCTTTAAATAGTGTTTTAAAATCAGTTAAAAGTATCAGTTCTGGGTTCCCTTGAATCATGTTTTCCACTTTAACTTTTTATTTAAACAACATCTCAAGAGCAAGGAATTAGGTGATAAATGAGAGAACATAAAATTAATTAATTGATAATAATTAATATTATTATCTATAATCGTACAGGAAATAACAAACTAAATCAGAATAAAGAAAACTATCTACAAGTTATAACTTCATAATGGAATTAAGCAATGAACAGAGGGAGCTCAATGGAAGCACAGTTAATATCTCACAACCTCCACATATTGTCCACAGGTATGTGTTAACTAGGCCATCTACCAGCTCTATCACAAAAACTTTCCTGGTTGGGTATATTTCAACGTTTATCAGTAGTTTTCAGCTTCCTACCAACAGACAACCCTTGCAGTATTTACCGGAAAATGCACAAAAGCTCAAGTTACAAAACTTCGTATATGAAACAGTTGATTCTATTATCCCAATCTAGCAAATGGCTAGGATCAAACCAATGACCAAGTACAACGCAATGAAGCTTCTCATGAAACTACATGAGAAACATTGTGCTTTGGTGAAAAGCAAAGGTAGAAAAAGCAATCTTGGTGAAATAAAACCCTTTCTCTTGGATTTAGACATCTTGTTCGATATATGAGCTCCAGATACAATGCAGAAAGTACAGAACGACAAACTGTCATCCATAGAGAGAAGAAAGATGAGTGTATCAGGTTCGACGAAGAAAAAAAGACAGAGGAAAAGTCATATATCTGGTCATGACAATAATCTTTTGCGAAAAGATCCCTGTAGCAAGCAGCGAGGAATGGAAGACTGTAGCATGGAAAAGAACAAGGTAAAATTAGTTTCTGTGAATGTAACACAAATGTTTAAAGATTATTCTATTGCGATATGTAGGATGTGCTTAAAAAAATACTGTCTTAATATGCTATAATATTTTACAGCTGTAGCAGAAGAAGAGGCAGTTGCTAATGTGGATAACATTACCTTGGGTGACTCAACTGAAAACGACGCTAATAGAGAGGACATGAATTACCATAAGCCTCGTCCTTGATGTTCTCACTATCAAAGTCATGGAATGTGATGTAATCTGTAAAACAACTGATTGTCTTATTTTATCAGAAAATCAAGCTTTTGTTATGGTTTCTGCCACCTTCAAAGTTGGGGGGGCTGATCTGGATAACTAACTCATATCAACCTCAACAACAGATCGTTTTCCAGGTATAATATCAACTAGAGTCACATATCAAGGTTTTGCGAAAAGAAACCCACCGTATGCTGCCTAAAACTGAAATGGAAAGTGCTGAAAGATGTCTTGGTCGTTGAACTTGGAAGTACCTCACTCTTTAGTTGTGCTAGTGTCTGGTCCACCTTCATACACTGAAAGAAATTTATTGGGAATACATGCCATGGACAATTCTAGCAAGCATAGCTCAGGCTGAGGATTTAATGGATTTCCTGGAGACGGGAAGTAGAAAGGGTTGGGAGAGCCGACTAGAGAAATGGCTGAAATGAGACTTATTTTCTTAGAGGAGCGACTCTTTGAGGTATTCATTAGAGTCGACCATGAGCGATTCATCAGGCTAGTTTGCAAATCAACTTGAGTGCGACAAAGACAGTGTATCTAAACTAGAACGAGTCAACTCCTTCTTTGCAATGTTCTACGCTCCTATGTGGATGATGTTAATGTCTGCTGCAGAGGCTGCGGTGAATGATTAAAGTCTAATCCAGGACATTTCGAAGTACAAAAAAAACACCAGGCCCAGAGTTTGCTAATGGAAAACCACATATATCACCTAACACCAGAATTCGTGTCATTTGCCGTGTTCAACAGTAGATTGAATGACATTAAAGAACGGCATTGTTACACGCCAGTGAGAAACCAGAGAGCTTCAGAACATGAAAGCTTCCATTCCAGATAGTCAAGGCTAAGACCGCCCTCGTTTATCTCATTGACCCAAAATCGCACTTACTCCTACACACACGCCTCAGCATGCGCACGAAGAATTCACAACACCACTATCATTCTCTTCCGGCTTTAGTAGCACAACATCCCATTCTCTCCTCCGTTTCAAAACCCTGCAGATGGAGTAATTCTGTCCAATATGGGGGCGATCATATGAACACAACTCTAAGACATTACGAGGGTCCCTCCTAGGGTCAGGACGGGTAACACTATAGCTGGTTGGTGTATCAAAGACAATACGGCCCAGATGCCCTCCACGTATGCAGGTGGAGCGCTTATTGCCTTTAGACTCACCAGTGCTGTCATTCTGAACTTTATGTGCATTTATTTGCTTTAATTATTTAATTTCTTTTTTATCCCACACCTTCTCGTGTATATACAAGTATATATATATATATATATATATATAAATTACCCCACAGGAAAATGAAAAAATGAATCTAAGTACTTTCGAACTATATTTGCAAGTTCATTTTCAATGTGTCCTGGATTAGACTTTGAAAATGAACTTGCAAATATAGTTAGAAAGTGCTTGGATTCATCTTTTCATTATATATATATATATATATATATATATATATATATATTGTAATATTTGAAAGACTAAGAGGAGTTCCCTTGGAGCCTCAACAAACTTCAATCTCTTATTTGTGTCCTTATTATTCAGGCCAGCTGGTCAAGGGGTCACAGCTTAATTCTCCCAAGAGATAGCACAAATTACTAGTCTCACTTGATGTGGTTGAGAGGTAATTGAAGAGAAATGAGAGGCGCAAAATACTTTCGGTAAAATAATATATTTTACTTCAAAAGAAAGTCAAACACTTTTAGAAGGACAAATAGTTTGAGAAAAGCAAATATTTTAATACATACAAAATGGACGTCGCTCTATCCACGTTAGTAAAGAATGCAATTAACAATTAAAGAGAATGCTTACGCCAGGTCCTCTTCACCATACAAAAGATTACACTCTGGACAATACCAAAACTCATTAATACTTTCTGCTGGGTGGATGGGGGGGGGGCTGACTTTCAGAAGAGTGATATTTCTTTAAGGGTGGGAAATTTCGAGGTGGCGATATTTTCGAAAGCTCCCAATTCAGGGCAGAGCAGGACCAAAACTATCCCTTGCGCAATTCGCCTCAATAAGGGCTCCCAAGATAACTTGATTGGATAATGGTATTTCGTTACCTCGTGACGCAAATCGGAGCATGTCCCTCTCTTCGACATATGCACTGCTCTCAACTTCACCGAGACGTACTGCTCTCAATACTAACCAAGACTCTCACTAGTCTTAAAACAACGTGTATAGGAGGGCTCTTAACACTTAACTCGTTCTGCTCTCAGCAAAAAGAAACTCGTAGTTCTCTCAATACAATGAGACACTCCCTGCTCTCAACACTCAGCGAGAACATTATTATTCTCAACACTCATCAATAATCATACTGCTCTCAACACTACTTCTGCTTGTTTTATCATGGCTTGACTTATTTTTTGATGTTCTTTTTAGGTTCTTTTCGAAATTTTATTTATACCCTGCGTACTTTCCTAGATCTAGATTAATAGAGACGTATTACCTCTGTTGATTGCCACCATGGTAGTATGTATCTTAAAAAAAAAGTCCGCTGTTCCCCACACTGTGCCGCGGGCCAAACGTCCTAATATGCATACGGGAAAAGTCTCCCAATAAATCACAAGATACGAATAATCCTTTTAAGTATGAGATGGGGGGAAGGGGGGGGGCGAAATAGTGGTCACTTGGGTCTTAATGTCCCATTAATCGCCATCCGAGTGAGTTTAAATCTAATTACCCCATGACCCCTATTTACTCTAATTTGCGGGGATCCTTAATCTTATTTACCTCATGACACTTCTTCAAACTAGCATCTCATTGATCCTCACTCTTATAAGCACCCTATTACCCTAATTTCGGCTACCACTCCATTGAGCCTCAATATTATGTGCCGCATGATTCCTCTCTAACCTGCCATATGATTGATTCCTAATCTTATTTGCCCCATAACCCCATTTTATCCCACGTCAGGTGTGCGCCCATTGCCATTTTCCAAGATTGACTAAAATGGAAAGAATGGACCAGGGTTGCATAGGTAATTATGTGGCAGCTCACTTCTGGAAGGTTATGTGACCACCCCGGTTCCACCGCCTGCAGGAGGAACTGCGGCTATACAACTGCTACAAATTTTCACTCTTTCTATCTTCACCACTTTTCTTAGATATCTCTCCTTATTTTTACTGACCCAGATGCCCTCGCCATTTTTTACTTTTTATGTTCAAGTAAGAATAACGTCAAAATTATATTGAGACTATAAATGCAATAATAATTAGGAATAAAAAGTGAATTATATTTAGAATTTAATTATAATTTTCATTAACGTGTGTTGTAGATAACTAAGTATCGGTAGAATTAGTGATTTATTTAAGCTATACAGAATATTAACTTGTTTACTAGTAGTCACCGCTTTCGGAAACTCGGGTTATGTAGGTACCCTTATGAGTTTCAAACCTGATTACTCTAAAAATTCTTTCAAATCGCCTTCAAATGTTTTGTGAGGCAGATCTCTACGTTGCTTTTGCTCTTTTGGTTAATTAATAATAGTAATAATAATAAATTGCATTTGATATTTAAATAATTCCCCAGTTTCCACTTATAAAATTACGCCTTGATTTTTTTTAAGTCTTAAAAGCTTGACTTGTCTTCTTAATACTGCAGTATTAAATTACATTTATTCTCGCCCTGAAGAAAATTTGCATTCACCACAAAGACAGCGGTTCATTTTACAAAACCATAACCGAATTAATACCTCAGTGTGTGACTCACCGACTACAGACTCCTTCCATACTACGGAGAGATGAATCGACGGTGTAACAAAGCGCGCAAACCATTTTGTTTAGGGACCAAGTCAGAGCAGCTGCCTCAAATTACTCGATTCGAAGCCCTTAAAGCAGTCATTTCGTGCTGCAAATAGGCCAGGAACGCCAGGACGATCAAGTGATGAGGATTAAAAGTCAAATCTCGCGAGCATTTGAGATGACTGCTATTAATAGATGAATTTATTGACTTTTTGAGACGAGAGATTAATAAGAAGATTGCTGGTACTTCACCACTAATACTTTATTTAGCCAAGCCTAATTTAGCTTAGGCTCTGCCTGAGCCATTTTGTCTGCGCCGCTGATCTCGACACATTTGAGCTTTGTCCGCGGAGGATGTCTTAATTTCTTATTTGGCTGTCCTTCTGTTTCGGGGACTTTCAAGGATTTCATTTCGTTCCCTATTGTTATTTTGTTTTGTGTGCCTGCAAAGATTTCATATTTACTGTTATTTTGTCTTTTTTTATTTTTTTTCCTCTTATTTTGACTTTTGTGCAGTGATTATATCATTATCAAATAAGTGTCAATCTCATGAAGTGCTCGTATTAACAACAGTAGCTTCTCGTTTTAACTTTACTGTTAATCTTAGTCTCAAAGGAAACCACCACTAATAACTAGATTACACTATTGCAGGCCCATTAATCCAAAAGCGGGATCTATGGCGAGGTTAAGAAGCAAAACATCTTCTGGCCTCAACATCATTTAGCCTCTCTGTCGCGATTCTATTATCTCCATTGTGGCGAGAATCGCTTTCTCAGTTCGAGAGAAATATCTACTCCCTGGTTCTTAAAACCCATAATGGCCTTCATAAGCGGCCTACAAATACGTAAAGAAAGTGTGAATCTATATCGTCTCACCTTGACTGTCTTATCTATGTGACTTATATAAGCTTGATTTTAGTATCAATCTAACCTTCATGAGATTGCATGTAGATGTAACTGATCGTATCCTAATTTTAGCATCTATCTTCTCTGAGCTTAATTGTAATATCTAACTTCAATGAGTTTAAATAGGAGCAAGTAACTAATCTACGATTATGTGTAGTTTTTATCAAACTTCTCGAGGTCTGTGTATAATATCAATCTGATTTATTGAGCATACTTGGAATATTTAACTTCTTTGAATTTAATTTTAGTATTTAAACTTGAAGCTCAATAAACAAAGGCTTCATTGTTTAGTTCTTAATGTTTACAAGCAAAGTGATTATGCCTAATGAATACTTCCTTCCCCCCTCAATCTTCGAGATAGGATATGGTAGATAAAGGAATAAAGAATTCAGTGGGGGTTATTCAGTAAAGATAACAACTAATCTAGTAAATAAAGAATGAGATGACTAGAATTGCTGTATTGAGCTTTTTTAACCTGAAACGCTAGGGTTCGAACAAGGACCAAGTTAGTGGGATGCCTAAACGAATTCATGTACAAAACAAAGAGGTTTCATATATAATACATGGGTCTGTAAACCTATGTATGTTTTTGTATAAAAAAAAATTCGTCATTTTTTAGTCGCGTGCGACTCTTATATTTCACTATGTCGGTTGGTCCCCGTTTTGCATTTGTTGTTTTGGGAATAACATTGTAACTATTAGACGGATTCTAACAAAGTTGAAACTCTTTAGTTGTTTTACATTCTCTTTCGAATTATCTAATTACCAAAGTCCTCCCAAGGATTGCCAGGGAATTATTTGGTAATAACATCATAACTATTACGCCGATTCTAACGAAGATTGAAATTCTTATGTTGTGTTACATTCTCTTTCGAATGATACAATTGCTCAGGTCTTCCTAAGGTTAGCCCTGGAATAATATCATAACTATTCGACCGATTCTAATGAATTTTGAAACCCTTATGTTGTTTTACATTTTCTTTCGAATGATATAATCGCTAAAATCATCCTGAGGTTAGCCGGTGATTTATTTGTCAGTAACATCATAAATATCTGGCTGATTCTATTGAGATTTAAAATCCTTATGTTGTTTTAAATTCTCTTTTGCATGATATAATTACCAACGTCGTCCTAAGGTTACCCCAGAAATTATTGAATGGTCATAATTCAGAAAATTAAGAGCACGTGGCTTTTGGCCAACAGACCCCTTTCTTTTATTCATTTCAGTATGATTCTTGTCTTGTATATACATTAATTATGTACATCCACCCATGAGTTTTGTAACAATTTCTTTTAGTATCTAATTTTAATTCATTATCTGTAGGAAACTTTTAATTAATTATTCTTAAATCATTCAGTTCGCTGCCTATTCTTGCTAGTTCGTTTTTAAATATTTTTTATTCTCTATTCTTTTTATTTGTAAACTTATGTTCATTCCATATATTGTGTAGGAAAAATAATGAAAACACTAACTCTATCTAATATCAAAATTTCGTCAGCGATTAAATAGAAAGAAAGATCCATTTGTCAACGACTTTTATTTTCCATCTATTTCAGAGATCTCATCCCTGATGTTGTTAAACCCAAGTCATGCTATTCTTTGGAGTTCCGATGGCTTGAGCCACGCTCACGAAAATTGCTGGGTTGTGTCCGGATTTGAGAGGAACCATGTCGGAATTAATACTAATGGCGGCATAAGAAATAAAAGAAAAACAAGCGCTGGTTGCCGTACCTTAGGAGGGAAGGGGAAATCGGGATCTCGCAAAATATTAAACCGTATTAAGGAGAAAATGCATAAGAACAGCTGTAAGAGTCACCTCAGAACATACCCAACCACTTGCCGGCTAAGTCTTAACCAGAGCAATTGGGCGAGTCATTCATGCAGCTGGGTACCAGTGAAGGGCTGCTAATGTCACACCTCTCCTCTCTTATATATCAATATTAAAAAACAAAAAATGGTGTAGTCAGGTTTTAGTAGTTAAAAATAAGATTAAAACTCAAGAGAGTTTGTTTCTTTTAAATGAGCAGGTCCAGCTTAGAGTACAAACATTGTTACCCCAAAGTCGCACGGTCCTTCAAGATGAGAGCGCATAGATCTACACCGCTAGGATTGTTAGAGCGTGGCAAAAAGATCATACTACTAAAGTAGAACATATAGATTGTAGTCCATAATTATGGATATTGAAATTAGAGAACATCAGTGGTTTGTATTTGAAAAAGATGTTGAAACCCATTTTCCTCCTCCAGCGTCGCTGAAGGAACTGGAATCGGTTTTGCTTTAAAAATAGTTGAAAATTTCAGTACCACTATCGTAAAGGTATTTGCATCAATTTCTCGATAGATTAAAGCAAATATTGATACTAGAGGAGGAGCAACTCCATATCGAATAAAATAACTAGAATTTTACTATGATTTGATAGATTTATTCACCGAACGTATATTCACTCCTCTGATGATTCTTCTAATAGTTTATATACTTGGACATACTAATATACCCATCGGATTCCTTTAAAAATCTTCTTCCCTTGTTTATGCAAACTCAAACGATGCTTAAACGCCTCTATTTTAAATTTGAGAATTGTTTATCCTTTCAACGAAAATGAAACATTTGAGAGAGGTAACTTTCCTAAAATAGAGGTAGTGTCTCCCACACCACCTGTATTCTTTAACCTCACCCAATTTCACCACTTACTCTCTCTCTCTAATTTTAACAAACATTTTAAGTCCAAGTCCAAGTCCTCGCTCCACAAACCACAGACTGCTCAGTCTTCATTGAAGAAACAACGCTAACTCAGAAGAAAGTTGATACCAGATAAAGGAGGTAGAAGAAAGGAAAAACGCCTTCAAAAACGTGGAATCTTTTTCACTTTTTCCTACGAGGAATTAAAAAAGAGAAAAATAAATTTGGAGCTGTGAAAAAGTGATACATATCTGCCTAAACTTTTCTTACTAGTCCCTCTGAGGGGCAGCCAAGCTGGCGTTAACTGGATTGACATTCATTTAGTCTCTACTCAACTTTGTCGTTCTCTGTGATAGACATGATCGGAGGCGCCAAGGAAAGCAGGTTTGAAGAGTAACCCTCTGTGGATCACGGCGTCTGAGGCACACGAACAAGGGTGCAGGACTGCAACTTGTGGGGGGAGGAGAAGGGGGGGCTCGCCCCAACTATTCCACACTGGGAGCCCAACCAGGACCATAGAGGGAAGCAAAACCCATCTCTATGTATGCCGGCTGCAGCACTGATACCCAAACCCTCGAGGGGCGGCACCTCCGGTTAGCGATGGTTGATTCCGCGCTAACCAACAAAAGTCACCCATACAATCACACCTCGTGAGGGCCACTTAGGTTTCACCCACTATCATTATCTCCCCATCCGGCAATCTATGTTCACTACCGCTGCGCTGCTATGAGGATCTTAGTCACTGACTTGACCAATTTAACGAGAAAACACAGCCACAAAAAATAAGACTCAAGATATTCAACCATCATCTAACTACCTACAGAAAAATGGAAGAGGCAAAAATCAGAAAGGCTTCACGGGGCCTCATTGTGTGCAAAATGACACAAGAAAACACCAAAAGAATTCCCCTGCGGGTGATCAACGGGCAGAACAAGCTCAACTTGGATAAGGTATTTGAGCTAATGTTCGAAAAACTCAACATCGCTCTTATAAGACTTGTAAACGTACTTTCCTGGGTACGTCGCGATCTGCGAACGGTAAAAGCACGTAGAGTTCATTAAAAAAGAAAAAAAGCTCTGGAAACCCTAATAACCATTGGACTACAGCCCGCTATCCCTCCGCAAGTACAACCTCATCCTAGTGTAGTCTGCAGGAGACTCGGTCCTTGGATCGGGCAACATAATAGAGACGAAATTAAAGAATAAATCGAGCTTAAACAAAAATGGGCTAAAGTCGCAGATGTCATAAAATTTAAAAACAGGCGGGACAACATCGAATACACCCATGTATTTAACGTTGTCTTCGTAGAAACGTCGATGGCCTAAAAGGCGAAAGAACAAGTCTTGCTTATGTTCAACGCCAAGGTGAGTGGAGACCAGATAGAGTAAGAACAATTCTTTCCAGTCCAGATTTGCTTCCGCTGCTACAAAATGGAGCAGCATGCCACCCAAGAGTGTAAAGAACCTGAGGAAACGTGCTCCAAGTGCAGCGAGAAGGGACACCATTGGAATGACTGCCGCAACAAATACGAGAGAAGTACCAACGGCGGGCAAGGCCATAGATCAATTTCTATGTCATTCCCTGTCAAAAAGGAAAAAAATAAACAAAAAGAAAAATGACAAGAAACAGGAAGAGCTACGTAGCTCAAACACTACTTACACACAGGTAGCTAAAGTCCCGTACAACGAAACTGAGACGAAGAAAATATATTTGAAGATAGAGAACGCATAGTCTAGAAAAATCTTAACGTGCATCCTCTATGTTCACGTCAGGAATCTAACCCAACCTCGTTTCTTCGCACAAGAACTCTACCAAATGCTGGCGAAAAAGAGAATGAGCCAAATGTGGTTCCCAGACAACCCTCCAGATGCAAATGGTTCATAATAGTGCAAATGAGATGGACACCAATAACGAAAAAATAGAAAACAAAACCCAAGAACCTAAACACACAGGCTCAACCAAATAAAAAAAATCACGAAGAGAAGCGAAACGGTGGAATCGGCACCAACGAAATCCACTGACTCCTCGGATTCTTTCGACTCAGAAGCTTCCCAAAGCAAGAAAAGAAAAAAAGGGAAGAAAACCAAAAAAAAAACGCTCGACGCGGATAGGATTATTCTCGCCATTTATGCCTCAGAGAAATTTCCCTTCCCTGAAAATATGGATGAAACAAAAATTCTAAACGGAGTAAATAAGAAAATATACAAATAGGAGTATGACGCATCGATCGAGGTTGAACTGGTTGAGGAGGTCTTACTACGCCATAAAGTTACTATGTACGAAGACTCGTAAGAGCAGGTCTCCAACAAAGAATTTAAAAAGAAGAACAACAGAAGAAAAAGAAACGTCATCCAGAAACACTAGCAGAAAAGACCAGCATGGAGAACGTGAACAATATATTGAGGATTCTAACCCTCAACGTTAATGGACCACGACATAATTATGATAACGGAGCACGGTATTGACACCACGAAGGGTCAACTCAAAATACCGGAAAACAGTCCTCATGAAGAATCACTCACAGGAAAGGTTCGATGGCGCTGCAATAGCTGTTAGAGGAAACCTCGCCTACAAACGTCTCCCAGTATTGGACGAATCCTTTGTGGCGATACAACTTTACACGTTGGTGGGGAACCTCACGATAGCTGCAGCCTATCAATCCCCTCGCCGATCCTATTTACCCGTGACAAACTTCTGCACACTTCTCAGGCACCGGAAAAGAGCATTTTTAGGGGACGACCTCAATGTCAGATGTCGAATGGCGGACTATGGTAGAACCAACGAAAGAGAGCGAAACTTGGAAATGATAATGGACAGGAAAAACATCCAGAGGTTCTGGCCGGATTTCCCGACCTACATTACTATCAGATCAGCCACCAAACCTGACATTAGCATGCCAAGCGAATGCTTCCCCTTCTACTACCATAGCGAGCCGGGGCCAACAACTTCGAGCCACCACATTCCTGTATTAACCACAATTTCACTCGCACCGATCCAGCTGCCAGTCACACCACTAAAGATCTAAGCCGTCAATGACTGAGGTCGTCACAAGGTTCTTCGACAATACGCCCGGGTCGACCTTAGAGAGGCTACTTTGGAAAAGATCGACGGAGAACTAGAAAGATTAACTATCTCTATCATCGAAGTTGACCTCCAGTGCGTTCCCTTAGAGGGTACAAAACGCTACCTCAGCCCAGATCGGACAGATAAAATGAAGAGGATCCCACATATGCATAGATAAGTGTAAGAGGAGATTAGACGGAAAGTTCCATGCCAGGAAAGAAACGTGATACGACGCCTGCTAAGCTCCGAACTAAAGGATGCAATAAAAATCCAACATCCTGAGATATGGGACATCCTTTAGCCGTAGTAGACAGTGAGCTGAGCCCGGCCAAATTCTGGAACTAAATCAAGAAACTGAAAGGTTTGCAAAGAAAGAAAAAGGCTCGGATAAAAGAGGACGGGAAATATATAGAGGATCAGCAGTTCTGGAGGAAAGATTAAGAGCATACTGGGAGAAAGTCTTCTCTATCACCAAAGAAAACAACGAAGAGCTCGACCAGGAATTCGAGGGCCGTCTAATTGACGATCTGAATCAGATAATATACCGCACGCATCGACACCACCAGGCGGACATGGCAGGAGAGATGGTTGACCATGGTCGTCCAATAACAACAGAGGACGTCATGGCTACTGTGAAAGCCTTCAAACAAAAGGCACCACACAGCAGATCATTCAGGGAATCACCAACATCTTTAACGATTCCATGAACACGGGCTATTTTCCTGACGGTCTAAAGGTGGCCAAAATCATCTTTATACCCAAGGTTGGTAAGACCCAAGATCAACTAGTAAATTACAGGCCAATCTCTCTTCTCGAGTTCGTGGGGAAAATCTACGAAAAACTCCTAGCAAATCTGCTTTAAGACCAACTAACCGAACTGAGAACTCACAACCCCCAAAAGCACGGGTTCCGAAAGTGGCGAGAAACAGATACTGCCTTCGCCCTCCTAACGGAGAAAATAGCCCACTGCAAAGCCAAGGGGAAATACTTAGACGTCGTGCTGTGCGATGTATAGAAGGCCTTCGATAAGGTTTGACTGAGGGGTCTCCAATTCAACATCCTGAACCTCCACCTGAACCCAGTAAGGGTTCTTTGTGACTATATCATGAAGAGAAAAGCCCAAATCTCCATTGAGGTCTTTTCAGAACCCAAATTCGAACTCGAGGCGGGAGTTCCACAAGGCAGCTGTCTGAGCCGATGCTGTACCTCGTATACACAATAGACCTCCTTGCTCCAGTGCGAAACGAAACATTCTATCTTCATTTGCAGATGACGTCCAAAAATCGTCCCTAGCTCCTATAGAAACGCCGGAGTTCAAACAAGTGATACAGCTGCTGAAATAAGCAACATTAACAGATATGAAAGGATGTGGAAAATTAAAATCAACCGCCAAAGTTCCAAATAATCTCTATGAACCGTCGGAAAATATAGAACGTCTTCGTAAACGAAGACCTATAACCGTACTCCGAAGATGGAAATGTCCTGGGTTTACAATTTACCAAGTCTAGCTCCTAAACCCACATCAAGACCAAAGTCTCCCTAGCTAAAAGGCAACTTCGGAAACTATACAGGTTCCGAAACCTTAACGCTCCAAACAAGAAGAACCTATACACTGCCTTGGTACGCTCCGTCCTGGTGTATTCGGCAGTTGTAACGCAGATGACAAGTTGTACCTCTCTCAGAACGATGCAGAGAGTAGAAAAGAAAGTCACCCTGCTAATAGCTGGCGCTAGGAGAAACGACCGTATTAGGCAAACAGAACTGCACGCAAGAGAAGGGCTTAAGCCAATTAATATGTAAGTTCAGAGGCTAGGGAGAGACTTGAGAAAAGATACAGAAAACAATTATATCCACACACGACAACCTGAACATTGCAATACCGCAGCAGGGGTGACACAAATTTGCAAGGTCAGCTTATTCCCAAGCGGAAGAAACTGCGCATGAGAGGCAATAAACCCGATTTTTAAATAACCAAGATCGAAAAATACAAATATATGACCGGATAAAACCAAAAAATAACAACCAATATAGACTAAAATAAAAAAACGAAAACCGAACAAAGAAGAGATATACTGAATAAGACTACATAAAATAAATAAATAGAAGGACAAACAATAAAAAGATGCGAAATGCCCATAAAAAGAAAGAGAAATAAAAGAATAATAGACGAAGATAAAACAAAAGAGAAAAAATGCCCACAAAAATAAAATTAGCCTAAATAAAGTTAGCAAAAAATAAACTTGAAAGGCTAGAAAGCTACGATGGAGGAATAAATAAAATAAATAAATAAATATATATAGAATGAAGATTCAGAATGGCTTTGCCAGTCAAAAATGGCACCAGTGGTAACACTGGCGACAAAAAGGCAACGGAAGAAGATGAATAATATGGAAGTAGAACGAAGGCGATACCCTCGCAACCAAGGGGCAACTAAAACTCAAAAACTTCTTCATCCCTATCACAACTACCACACATTTCACCACCTATCTCATCAAATCAAATCCAAACCAAAATCACATAATCTAGGTTTTCCGACCCAAATGGGGGTTGGTCTGGGGGGTTGTTGTGATGACAATGTTCGAGGAGAAAGTGTGGATATTAGGTGAAGTAAAAATGTGTAATATATTCATAGCCTGAGTAGTAAGGAGTGTCGTGTTTTGGCCCTTTAGTCAACAAATGGCCACATTACAGCTCTTCTTACCAAAGAGTTAAAGTTACGGCATTCTCACCAGATACACAATTCCTTACTTTCTCTTCCTGAACCTCACTATATCTGATGACATGAGTTTCGACTCTAGATTGTTATTATTAAGTCAAAGTATTTTAGTTGCAATTATCCTTATTACATTCAAAAGTAATATTTATTATAATTAAATAATTTCATTTTGTGTAAGCTTTTCAATTATTTATTTTAATACACTTAGTTTGCATATCTGTTTGTTTACAAGATATGAAATAAGGTTCGAAACGAATTTCATTGAGATTTTGAGGTGGGGGTGTCAATGGAGCATATCTCGAATTTTGGAATGAATCCAAATCAGGAAGTTGATTGTGCATCAAGATTCAATTTATGGTTGTCTATCAAGATATCTAAAAGAATTATCGAAGGCTTGTGATGAAATTTTGTAGAGGAATAAGGCTGAGCCAAGGAATGAGAGTTGGTTATATTTGCTGGCAGAACCAAATCAGGACCTGGATTATTTACTTAATATCGCTAGATGGCCCATGCAGGCGCCAGAAAATGCCATCTGGGTCCTTTCTAGTCTTCAAGTCTTCTTTGTTACAATTTCCGTGAATAAGGAAGGTGCTCTTCTTTCTGGTAATTTAAACCCTGAACGACCATTTGAAAAGTAATGGATCATTTCAACGTTTAAACACCACCCAAAAGTCGTGTGGAAGCTCTAGTTTATTCTTAAATGATTTGAAACCTTTATAATCTTTGTAGTAATACTTTTTTAAAAAACTCATTAATAATACAAATTATAATGACCATAGCTTCTCTCAGTGGAGAGCTAAAATTTCAAGTGTGATGTCTCTCTCAGGCACAGATACTACCACAGCATTCTCTATCTCTCTCTCATATATATATATATATATATATATATATATATATATATATATATATATATATATATATATATATATATATAAATATTTCCTTTGATGTTCATTCCTATTTATGTCGAACTCATAAATCTGGTGGATCTCGTAATTAATTTACTTCCTTCATATTACTACGCTCAATCTACAGGGTTTTTAAAATTTATAGTTAAGCCCTAGACGCATATATATATATATATATATATATATATATATATATATATATATATATATATATATATATATATAAATATATATATATATATATATAGAGAGAGAGAGAGAGAGAGAGAGAGAGAGAGAGAGAGAGAGAGAGATTGTGGGCAATGCGTCCCACTCAGCGAAGCGGGCTAGAATTAAGGAAAAGAACGGAAGAGAGGCAAGTGAGTGAGAGGGCGACACAATTGAGACTATATCAGAGGAAGGAGACGGGTGGTAGTGAGGAAGGAAAAAAGGTGATTTGCGGAGACTCCTGGTCGCTTAAACGTAAATTCTCCGATTTGGTATACAATATCAGAAAAAGAATGAAGCGGCCATGGGGTATAGACTGCAGTGGACACTTAATGAGTATGTGGAAGACAGCGCCTCTGGAACCACATGAGTTACAGGTGAGGGAGATGAATCGCGGGACCTAAGAACCCGTGAGCAAGCCTAGTATGACCCAGAATTAAGACGGAGGCGAACCAGGACCACCTCTTAATGAAGGAGCAGTGGAAGGGTGATGTCTAGAACCGAAGATTCAATTGATATATTGTAGCTTGGTGATGGGCGGAGTTTGTCACGTAGCAAATCAGGAGAGACGCGTGACGATCAGGCATATACAGATAATATTAGATGAATGGAGTTAGTGTTTACTGCTGTGAAAATTCTTATCGATTAACCTTGTTTCAACGACGATAGATATACAATATCCCTTTTTATTCATTCCCTCTGGAAAAAATAATTAGGTTGGTAAATTTATCTATCTCTTGGACAGTGTTAACCCACCGACCGGATAATTAAACCAACATAGAATGACGAATGCTGGTGAACCCGAGGGCACCAGAAGCCGGGCCTCTTTTGTGGGCGGAAGAGAAAGATACCTCACTCTTCGACGATTCTCCTCTAGTCGGACGTCAGCCTGCTGGACTAATTTTAGCGCCCTACGGTTAAGGTAAAGTGCCGTGTGAAAAAAAACTATTTCAACTCGGGACTAAGACAACTCTGTTGCAAAATAATACTCATTCAACTTGGTTATAGACGCTTCTCTTTAATACACACATACACATTGCCAAACACAAAAACAGATATAAACTCACCCTGTACGGTACTTTTCGTTTGTTTCTACCAGTCGCTCATATGAGAGGATGGAAAAATAAATGAGGGAGACTCGGCGGATTCCGTTGAAGACCCTCTTCGATGGCCCCAATCCTGACCGAGGGAGGGTCTTCGCAAAAATCTATGGTGACTTGGGAATAGCTTTAGTAGACTTATCGATATACATAATGGTTACGCTGCAATCTGTTCTAAGGAGGCTAACTGCGAAGCATTCACTTCCCCAAAGGCTGCAGAGTGTTTGAAAACTACTAACTTAAAGCCACCTCCACCACCACAGATCAAAACACACCGCCCTGTTATCCTTCGCCGTCTCAATCCATCGGTTGTGGGGCATTCCGTTTAAAAAATTCATGCGGAGGTGGAAAGAACCACATCTGGGTGAAGGTTTCGGAAATCATCAAGTTCAAAGACTATACTCATGTCTTTAAGATAGTCTTTACTGATACGGCTATGGCGGTTAAAGCCACGGAGGAAGATATGCTCCTCTTTAACGTCCGCATCAGCCCAGAGCAGATCGAATGTGAGAAGTTCATCGAACTCCAGAAGTGCTTCAAGTGCTACAAGTACGATGAGCACACCACGGCCACGTGTACCAGTGGGAATGTTCTTCTGTGCTCCATTTGCTCGTTGGATACACATTCAGGGAGAGGTTGCAAATAGCGCAGCCTTGAAGTGCCTGAATTGCGCAGGAGCGCATGAGACGTTATCTCTGGCGTGCCCGATCAAAAAGGATTTCTTAAAGAAAAAGGCAAACCAAAATAGACTGGCTGAAGAGGCGAAGGCGAATAGCACTTACGCGAAGGTTGCTAAGGCTGCTGTGGCGGAATCGAAGGAAACGAAGATATACCTCTACGTCGAGAACGAAAACTCGACAAAGATTATGTTTTGCATTTGTTATGCTTACATTGTAAATCTCTCCCCCCCGGGGACCTTTCCGAGAGAGCTGAATAGAATGCTGAGGCATAATGGAATGTAGGAAATGTGGTTTCCAGGAAATCCACGATTTGAGGACATTTTGAATATTAGTCTCAATCCCCAATGCGAGACTAGTTCCAGAAGATCCCCAGCCCCTGCAGCACCCGAGTTCCTTCCAGTGACCCCAGGATCCAGGCACAAAAAGAAAGAGAAACGAACCCATTCACCGAGAAACAACATAACACACATACGCTTGGAAGTTACGGAGACTGAGCATGCGAGACCCGAGGCAGGGGCACGATCGCCCCCCTCCCGGAAAACCTTACAGCCTCAAAGATGTCCGAGGTCGTCCTCTTCTTGTAATAGGAAGCCTAGGCACGCATATCATTCAAGGAACATAAATTTGAAGGTATACGCTGCCTTTCTTTAAGGAGATGACAGCCTTAATGTAAGTGAAGGATTAATATCCGGAAGGTACAAATGGGATTTCACTTCTGACGAACGCCATGAAAAGGAAGTTGAGGCGGCTTTACACCAAGGCTTAATTAGATTCGCTCCCAAGGCTTTCATAACTTTCACGGACGGAAATTCAGAAAAAAACGACCAAGCAAAACAACTATGCCCCCATAATCTCCACAAAGACCTAAGCTCCTTAGAGATTAAGTCTAAAACAACCTAAACACACACAGTAATTTATAGTGAACAAGACAATGAATACATTAAAAATATTACATTTTAACTCCAACGGTTGGACGGACAAAAAGATAAAATACGATAACATAATACGACAATGTGACCAAGGCGTTGCATTTATCTCAGAACATGGGATAAATGACAAACACAGGATAAAAATTCTCCCTACGAAATCTTAACCAAAAATCACAGCGGAGAACGTTTTGACGAATGTGCGAGAGCTGTGAAAAGAGGTCTTGACTTCAGATCGATAAGTGGACTTGATGAGTGATATCTCGTTGTGGAGGTCCGTAGGACAGTGCCTCCCCCCCCCCTGGTTGTGGCAACAGGGTAGCAGCCGCGAAGGAGAGAGTACTTACCCTTTCACAACTTGCTGCCACTTTGTGGTCACGGCAGAACCGTTATTTTTGCCGGCGAACTCAATGCGAGGAATACTGCCTCTAATTACACGTCAACCAACCCAGCAGGCAGGAATCTTGGGACACTTATTAACAGAGAAACTATTATTAGAATTGGACCAAATTTCCAGACATACATTGCACATAGATCAGCCACAAAACCAGACATAGTGCTCACTAGCAGTGTGTTCCCCTATAACTACTTTATTGAGCCGGGCCCTCCTATCCCCAGCGACCATCAGGCTATCCTTATTAAAATCTCGCCCTTCCCTATTTAGGACACCATCCCAGAACGCAAGAGCTACGCTAACGCCAACTAGGATACTTATAACCAACTCCGGGAAAATTACAACCCAGTTCCTTTAATTAATGCTATTTAGAAGAGATTGACGATTAGTTAGATAAAATTACTGATTAGTTATTAAAAGCTGATAAGGAAGCCATTCCCCGAGTTAAATATAAAACTCTCCCTTTCCCTTCTTGGACTTCCAGAATGAAATCCCTCGCGAAAGAATACGGAGAACAGATCAATGAAGTAAGCCTCACTGGCCCCAACATCACTACATACAGACGAAAACGACAGACACGCGAAGAACTAATGACTCTTATTAGGGAGCAACAGAATGTAGATTAGGACAATTTACTAGACAGACTGAATTTAGAAAACGACTTAAGTACATTCTGTCAGACAGTAAAAATACTAAGGGGAGGAGACACACAAACGACTATAAAACTTACACGAGACAATACAGAAATTAAAGACACGGATGAAATCGAAGAAGAATTCCGACTCTTCTGGGTATCTATATTTAAGATATCCCCCAAGAGATGATAACTTTGATTTAGACTTCGAAGACGGAATTATAAACGAACTGAATGACCAGATACACAGAACTTATCCTCACCATTATGTATCGCAGGAAAGGAATATGGAGGGACTCGGTGGTAGAATTACTGCCGAAGAAGTCTCGGAAAACTTAAAGTCTCTTCATCAACGAGCATCTGGCAGTACAGGACTGTCACGGGAGAATTTTATAAGAGCGCAACTCAGCATAGTTCTGGGGCTTATGAATATCATGAATGCGTGCCTGAACGTAGGTTACTTCCCTGACTTCTGGAAGGTAGCAAAAATGGTATTCATTCCCAAATTTTGTACGCCACCGGACAGTCCAGTTAACTTCAGGCTTATTTCTCTCTTAGAATTTGCAGGGAAAGTCTTTGAGAAGATATTGGCCAACAGGGTGAATACGTTCCTTGAAAATAATGATCTGCGCAACGACCAACATCATGGCTTGCGAAGGAAGCGAGGAACAGACACAGAGCTAGTCGTGATTACCGAGAAGTTAGCAAAAGTAAAAATAGAAAGACGCCATGCAAATATGGTACTCCGCGACGTCAAAAAGGCCTTTGACTAAGTATGGAAGAGAGGCTTGCAATACAAGATCTTACACCTGGGCCTCGACCCCATACTTGAAAGGATTTTATGAGACTACGTATTAGAGAGAAACGCATTTGTGAACATTAAGGGATTCAATGGCCCCGAGTTCTAGCTCGAGGCGGGGGTGCCACAAGGTGGGTGTATAAGTTCCTTGCTTTACAACATATACACCATTGAATTTCCCCCAACCTCTGACTAAAAGCTCGTTATACGTCCAATTTTCGGACGATATTACGATAATCTCCACGACACCATATCGTAATGTAAATTATATGGCACAGAGTACGGCAGTAGAAATCGATAACATCAACTCTAGTCCAAAGGTACCCTCTTTGAATGGACCGTAAGGTCTCCTATGGTACTTACTTTCCTTGTTACTTCTTGTTACTCCTTGTAACTCTTTCGAGAGAAGATGGAAGATATCTACCAATGCTAAAAAGTTCTGTGTAATTCCTCTATTCTGACAGACCCTTGCAGCTATCAGTGTGTGTGTGGGGGGGGGGGGGGTACACATCCCGTACCGCAAGGAGGGCACGGTTAATGGACTCCGGATTACGACTGGGGGATATGGGAGACATGTAGATAAAGCTTCAGCGAATGCCCGGAGGGACTTGGGGGATTTTTCCGATTCCTAAACCTGAGTACCTCCAACAAGCTGAAGATCTACAACGCATGTATTCGTTCAAAACTCCTGTACCCCCGTTCCCTATAAACCAGAGTCTCGAGACCAAAGTCTTTAAACTGCAAAGAGTTCAAAGTAAGGCTGTATTAATTATAACGAAAACCAGAAAGAGAGAGAGGAGAAGTCTTCAAATTTTATTTGAAAGACAGAAAATAAAAATGGCATAGCCCTGTGGTGGTTGTATAACACCCGCAGATCCTGTAGTTGCTTTTTTTCTATGCATATATATATATATATATATATATATATATATATATATATATATATATATATATATATATATATATATATATATATATATATATACCAAAACGCAGAGATACCCCATCACCTTTCATTCTACTTTCATTTTCCCTTTCCTATTATTTTTACCCAATTTTCCCCACTATTTCTCCGACTAAAATCCTCTACTACTGTATTGCTCACTTTATATGTCCAATGTCGTCCAGCAGGCTCCGACTCCACTTGGAGACTGGTTGAGGCCTGCGGGGATTTTATTGAATAAAAATTAATAGTATAGCAATTTTTCAAGTTCTTAACATCTATCATTGGTAAAAATATCTCTATAAACGAACTCTCTGCTTTTCGGCCCATTCTAACGAACTTTGAAACCCTTATGTTCTTTTACATTCTCTTTTGAAATGATATAATTGTCAAGGTGCTCTCAAAGTTCCTGGAAATTATTTTATTTTGGCAATAACATCATAACTATTCGGTTGATTCTAACGAAATTTGAAACCCTTATGTTGTTTTACATTCTATTTTGAATGATATAATTTCCAAAGTCAGTTCCAGTATTATTCAATGTTTCTAAGGTCGTAAGTTCATAAATCAGATTAAGTGAGAACACGCGACCTTTTGGTTCGAAGACCTTGTATTTTTAAGTTAAAGTTAGGCGATAAATTACACAACACGACATGCAGTTATTCCTTTTTTTCTGCGCTGTTTCGTCGAATAATCGCTTTAATCACCATCATTTAAAAATTTATCTACTCTATCCCTGCTTGATAAATTGTTTCTTCTTCCACTGTTTGTCTCCATTTTTCGCTCCTAACACTTGTTTCTTGTTTTTTTACCAACACACTTTTGTTTCTTTGTCTCTTCTAATTCGCTTGTCCCGTCTTAGACCAGAAGTTTCCATCGTCTTATCTAACAGCGCACTTTCCTTTATTTTCCTAACACAATGATTCATTTTTGTTTCTTTCTCACAGCATGTGTTTCTTAGCTATCTTCTGCATCCTTTGTCTCCTTTATTCTAACACAACTCGTTTTTTGTTTCTTCCCACACCCCATGTTTCCAGTTTTCCTACTATCTACGTTCCCTTTTGTTAACAAAACTTGTTTCGTCTGTCTCTTCTCACACTTTTTTTCTGTTGTTTTTTCTAACATCGCATTGTCCTTACTTTCTTCTAACAAAGTTAGAAGAAAGTATCCCCGCTTGTTTCCTTTGACTTTTTGCCACCAATTGTTTTCACTGTACGTTTAAATGATGCCGATTATTCCGTTTAATTCTTTTCACACTGCATGTTTCCTTTATTCTAACATAAGTTGTCAGGTTGGTATCGTGGGAAACTGGATGTTTCCTTTGTCTCTAGTTACACCCGTTGTCTTCATTGTTGATTAAAACACCAATCGTTTCCCTTTACTGTTTCTCCTTTATATCGTTTAGCATCATTTTTTATGTGTCTTGTAACAGTGCTTTTGTTTCTTATAGCACCGTTTGTTTCCATCTTTTGGGGAACTTCCATCTGGTTATTTATTTTAACACCGCATGTTTTCTTTGTCCTTTTAAACTCAGCTTTTCCCATTGTTTCTTCTAATAATCTGTGTTTCCTTTGACTCTTCTAGCACCGTTTGTTTCTGCTAATAATTATAACAGTGAATACTTCCTTCGTCTCTTGGTACACCGCTTCTTTTCTTAGTTGTTTATAACATCACCAGTTTCCATTTACGCTTAAAAGACGAGTGGTTTCTTTCCTTAATGCCGCTTGTTTCCGTTGTCTCTTCACCCTCTAGTCTAAGTTTTTTGTTAAACCACCTCTTTTATTTGTTCCTTCTAATAGTACCGTTTTTATTATATTCTCGTTTGGCATGTTTTATATCTTTACATACACCATATTGTTTCTTTGCTTTTGATCACACCGTGTTCTTTTGTCACATTTATGTAAGTTTTTTTCCATTGTGATTCCTGACAATCTTGTTTCCTCTTTTATATAACACCTCTTATTTCCATTCTTCTGCTAACAATGCTTTATTTCATTGTTTTTTCTTAACACTGTGTATCTTTTGTTTCTTTTGGAACCACTTGTTTTCTATTTTTGATCACCTTTTGTTTCTTTGGTTCTAGCACCATTTTCTTATACTTCTAACACCATTTGGATCATGTCTCTTCTAGCACAGCTCATTTGTTTCTCTAGGACTGCCTGTTTCCTCTGGAGTACCACATCATGCATTTCATTTGTTTCTTCCAACACCGTCTGTTTCCTGTGTCAATTCTAACATACTTGTGTCCCTTGCTTCGTAAGACACATTTGTTTGATTTGTTTCTTCTAACTCGACTTATTTCCTTTGTGTTATCCCACATCGCTTGTTTCCTTTCTATCTTTCTGTCCACATTACAAGTTTCTTTGTTCTTACCTCCTTTGTATCCATTATCTCTTCTCAACTCATTTCATCATTCCGATATCCCCTGTCATCATCATCACAGAGATGCGCAGCGATGATTTGCGCCAGTGCTTACTCACTGCGGATTTTAGTGAGAGGGTGCTGGGTTTTACGTGCTTGGGGGCGGAGTGATGGAGGGTTTCCTTGGCCTCTTGCTGGTATTGGTAGACACAAAACGACTCGAATGGAATGACTGGGGCAAATCGTTTAACCTTCAAACTAAAAAACACATAAACAAGTTAATAATTATTAGCACTACCCGTCCTTTCTTTTTACGAGATCCCTCGACCAGATAATGAAATTTACATAAAATGCAGGAGGATATTCACTATAAATCTCATTGGCACGATGAGCCAGCCATGTACTTTGCCACCAACCAGAGAGTGCGCAAAACCTTCATGAATCAAATGAAAGCCATCCGTTCAAACGGGGGAATGTGGACTTGAAACCTCCTTTGAGGATTCGTTAGACGGAAAAGTGATGTGCGGTGTGTGTGACTGGGAAAATTGAAAATAGGACAGCAGTATCGTGATGGCTTCTGTGGATGAAACTGCCTTTGCGCATGCATCAGCCTCGTTGAGACGCTGAGATTTGAGGAGACAACTCTGGGAACATATATCAGGACTAAAGTTCATTCGTAGAGGCGCCTGACTCATAGCTACGAACATTCTTACAATATGGCGATTGAAGCTATTTTTCGGGTGTGATGGATAACAAATGAAGGTAAAGCTGTCGTCAGCTAGCATCCTGAACAGACCACCCATCGGGCGGATACGCTGATACTCACGGCCGACGGGGTAATGATGGATAGCAAATGAAGGTAAAGCTGTCGTTAGCCATGTTAAAACGGCTTTCGATTTCTGACGTCAAGGAGCCAGGGGGTCGATCTAAATGAGCGCTGACACAAAACCTTCAGCGGCATCCTGAACAGACCGCCCATCGGGCGGATACGCTGATACTCAATGCCGACTGGGTAATAAGATTCACACTCTTCATCATGCACATAGACAACCACAGCACCGCTATCAGTTCCGTCGTCTTTGCACCAAAATGTACCCACTCTCTCTCTCCTCTTTCAAAACCCTTGCCGGTGGAGTAGTAGTGTCCTCTATGGGGGCACTCATGTCCACTTACCTCTGAGGCGGAACGGCTGCCCCATCCCAACAAGAAGTCACGAAGAGTTCCACCATCCTTGCCTGGTTTCCAAAATGCACAATACACCCTAGTCCCCTTCTCACCCCCCCAAGTGCCGCCTCCTGGTGTCTTCGGACTCACCAAATATTGTCATTCTGATCTTTATGCGCATTTCATTTTCCGGCTGATCGATCTCATCCACGATGAGAGAGACGAATGGCGCTACTCACCAATGAGGTCATTCAACAACAAAATCAGCGGGGGGAAACCTTTTGGGGGATGACGAAGATGAATAAAATGAATGGAAATAAAATTGGGGACTGAATGGATCCAAATAATTGTGAAAAAAAGAATGATAAAAGGTGCAAGAGCCAACCTCTTCACCAATGAATGGGGCGCCTGGCGGGTGTCGTAACGATCCCCATCAACGAGTTCGTATAAATAGGAGAGACACTTATGATTACGAACTTCCAATTTCCCTTCTCGTCATGACTTGTGTTCGTTCTTAAATTCGTCTTTTGAACCAACCCACCACAGGAACGAAGTGGAATTCCGAGCGATTTCGTCTTTATTCATCAACGGCTTTGTTCAAGGATTTTTGTACAAATGTATAGTCAGAAGTAGTTATGTAAGTATATATGTATTAACCTGTCTTTAGCAACGATTATAATGTATGTACTGGTTGTTCGGGCTAAATTTGGCGAATTTTAATGTCTACTTTGTTCAGGAACAGGTTGATGTATCGGTGAACAGTCAACGTCGTTTGATAGTATACAGAGTAACGCTTTTAGTTGAGAAAAAGATAGCTGATAGGTAGGACTAGCCGTTATCTGAATAATGGAAAAGTATTACCTGCACTTTTCGCGCCGGGTATCAAAAGCCGACCTCAAGACGTGCTCAGTGCTCTGTTAATACTGCAAAGATTGATAAACGTGACAAAGGCAGCTGCAATTGAATGAAGATACGAAGCAATGGCTAACATAAAGTAACACATCAAACCTTATGACTGCGGCCGCACGCCGGAATTTATCTAACAACTGCAGGGTAAGATGATGGAAGAAAAAAATAAGTGAATCAGAGCTTTTGCGATAGAGATGGGTATTGGAGTTACCACCATCAAGCTGGTCCTGAATGAGGATCTTCGCGAATACTCGTGTAACAGGCACAAGGGTGAAATTCTGATAGCCAAAGCCAAGGAAACCTGCTTGGCGAAGGCAAAGAAGCTCTTCAACAACCTAAAGGTTCCTCCAATTAAACTAGGAACAATCTGTTTATTCTCAGATGAAAAGAAATTCTGCCAAGATCATTTGCTCAACCCCTAGAAAAACATGTGGCTTGCATATAATCCATGAGACATTCCAGATATCATGACTATGTTCCTCCAAACTCTAGCCTGTGTGTGTCTCTAGTGAGGGTGACGCCATGCTTCCCTACAGCTATGTTTAGCCTCTAGAGATAGTGGTCAAACCCTAGCTGTAGAGGTTTACTGATGGAACGCCATACCGTCGAAAAGAGTCAGAAGTGGTTGTCGGAGAATTTCTACGGCTACACCAGCCACACTTTCTGGTCTTCTAGATCAGCCGATTCTATTTATATGGATTACTATATGTGGTTCGCAGTTGGTAAAGACACCAACTGCTGTTTCTGTAACCCCAAGGCCTAGCTGGTGGCCAAGATCAAGGAGGTGCTCGAAGATCTTCCCAGGATCACGGTGATGAACGCATGCGAGAGCTTCCAGAGCCATTTTGAGGTCATGGTTGAAGCTGATGATGGCTATTTTGAGTAAATTATCTCCCAGCTATAATCTAGCTGATATTTCTTTTAAAAAATAAAAAAAACATTTATTTTTAGCTGAAATATTGCAAGGAGAGTATTCTTTTATGTAAACCGTCAAAAAAGTGCATGTATGTACCTGACTCTACCTGTAAATGAAACAGTAATAAAAATCCAGCTGCCACGAAATAATTTTAGATAAAAAATATTACAGACATAAAAAAACTAATTCTACCAAATATAGGCATGAATGCTGTTGTGTAATACTACAACATCTTTATCCCATTCCAATCCTCTATTTCGGCACGCGCGCAATTCATTGTATAATAATAAATCCATCGTACTTTCTGAACCCTCACAATAGGGGCGTATATCGCTACAAGAGAGTGAATGCCTTGCATTCATGATTTTCCGAGACAACCGGACATGATGAACAAGCGGGAAATAAATTTAAGTCGAAATAGAGCATAAATTTGTTTAAGATGGAGAGTTGTTGGTAGTTTCTGCATTCATTTGTAATTGCTTTAATGAGAATGGAGTTAGTTGCTTTGTTTAATGACACTAAGGATGGTCGAAGCTAAACTATTTTGTTCGGATGAATAAAAAGATGGGTATATGTCATAAAGTATTGCTTCACATATATAATTTCTATGTACATGATGAACAGAGAATCTGGATAGATCTTATGACTGAGATGGCAAGACTCGTTAGATGAACAAATATAGTATGTTGTAATAGGTCTTTAGAATATGAGAAATTAGCTATATTTTACGGGTTGGAAATGGTCATGTTGAATGAGGACCAGAAATTGAAGAAAACTAAGGGTATACCAAAAAAGATTTAATTAACAACATAGAATTTTGATGTTTATACTCGCTGGATACGAAATTGGTGCGGGGCTTAAATATTTTTTTTGATTAAAGGGCTATCTGGCGACTGCCGACTTAGGCATAAGTTGCCGTAAACAAACAGCCTAGTTCTAGGCTACTTCAAAATAGTTCAACAGGAAACAAAAATAAAAATAAATAACAATAACAAAGCCATAACAAAAACGATAACAAAAACAACAACAACAATAAAACCGGGTTAAATGAAAGGGAGAAGGCCGGCCTCCCCCCAAAAGTCAATAAGTCCACCAGTCATGGTGCACGCACTCGTCCCGAGTACAAGGGACAGGCGGTAGCGACCCTGCCCATCCCGGTACCGAGACAGGTATCGTGCGCGAAGATCACCCAGACTGGGACATTCAACAAGAATATGCCGAACAGTCTGGGGGACGACGCAGTCGTTGCAATAGGGCGCATGCGAGCGCTCCATCAAGTAGCGATGCGTCACACGAGTGTGTCCGATTCGAAGACGACAGAAAGCAACCTGAAGCCGCCGCGGCATTGGGGGATAGATCCATGGGAACAGTCGCGGCGCAATGGCACGCAACTTTAAGTTCCCTTCCACCGTCTCCCATCTTCTTTGCCAAGCAGTCCGAAGAGCCTCCCGTATTCCTGCCATGTAGTCGGTGTGAGGAAGAGCGAAACGCTGGTCCAGTCGCAGAGTCCTCGCGGACTCTTTGGCGCCCTCATCGGCGCGCTCATTCCCCGCAATTCCTACATGTCCAGGAACCCAGCAGAAGATAATCTCGACATCTGCCCGGCTCGCAAAAACCGTGGCGTCACGGATATCGCGAACCAGGGGATGCGGAGATTCCAATGCCCCGAGAGCACTCAGGGCGCTTTGTGAGTCGCTAAAGATCACAATCCGGTCTCCGAACCGGGCACGTTGCGTAATCTCCCGTACCGAGTGGTGTATTGCCACCAGCTCGGCCGTGAAGACAGACGCAGCGCCTGGTAGAGCCCCGCTGACTTCAAACAGAGGGGATACGGCGTGGAAGCCGACCCCCTCTTGGGACTTGGAGCCATCCGTATATACTGGCACGGTTCCAGCGTGACACGATGTGTGCTCCAAAAAGGTCGAACGCAATACACCCGGGCGCAGTACAAGCTTTGGGAGCAGAGGCGTGGCGACAAATAGCCAAATGTGGTACCCTCCAGGGTGGCGTCCTAGGCAAAACCATGGGTGCCACCGGCCCGAGAGCGATATCTACCTCTCGAAGGAGTTTCCTGGCCCTAAACCCAAAAGCCTTAGGGTATGACTGGCGTCTCTCGACGGCATAGGCACCATCGAGATCAGCTGCGGGTGCAGTGAGAGCTGTTGGCGACTGAGGCAGGCGCCGGGCTCGCGCGTACAGTCGAGTGATACACTGCACGCGGCGCAGAGCGAGTGGCATCTCCCCAGCATCGACCAACAGGCTCTCAATGGGGGAAGTGCGGAAGGCACCGGTCGCAAGGCGAAGGCCGGTGTGGTGGATCGAATCCACCTTCCGCAATAAACGCTCGGCTGCGGATGCATAAAACTCGCATCCGTAGTCGAGCTTCGAACGAACAAAGGATCGATAAAAAAGTAAGGCAGTAGCCCTATCAGCGCCCCAAGCGCTGAACGTCACGGAACGGAGAATGTCCATGGCGCGGGTACAAGAGACCCTAAGGCTGCAAATATGAGCCTCCCAGGTGAGGCGCCGGTCGAATACAAGACCAAGGAAACGGTGCGACTCAACCACATCCAGGCGCAGCCCATTAAGAAACAAATCTGGGTCGGGGTGAAGCCGTGGATGGCGGCAGAAGTGCACCACCTTAGTCTTGGCCAAAGAAAACCGAAACCTGTGCGCTTTGGCATAGCGAGAGACGCGGTTCAATGCCTGTTGGAGTCGACGCTCCAGAGTTGGCATCTGGGCCGCGCCAAATGAGATCGAAAGGTCGTCCACGTAGAGCGTAGCGAGAACATCTTCCGGAAGCACCGAGGTGATGCCGTTGATGCTCAGGGCAAAGAGTGTGACACTGAGGACACTTCCCTGCGGGACACCCTCTTCCTGCTCATTTGGGCCGGAGAGGGCTCCCCCCACCCGTACGCGGAATCGACGATCTCGCCAAAATTCAGATATAAAAATTGGGAGGCGTCCCCTCGCCCCCATCGTGTGGAGAGTCTCCATGATACCGTATCGCCATGCGGTATCATAGGCCTTCTCCAGATCGAAAAACACCGTGGCGTAGTGCTGTCTACGAAGGAAAGCCTCGCAGACGGCATTTTCCAGTCGGAGCAGAGCATCCGACGTGGAGTGGAACTTACGGAAGCCGCACTGTGCGGAAGACAGATGGCCTCCGCTGTCCAGGAAAAATGCTAATCTAACGTTTACCAATTTCTCCATCAACTTGCACACGCAAGAGGTTAGAGAGATTGGGCGGAAACCGGTCGGAGTAGAGTGATCTCTCCCCGGTTTGCGAAAGGCGAGCACAGTAGCGATTCGCCAGGAGTCTGGGAGAAGACCTTCCACCCAGATCCTGTTGAACAGATCTAACAGAAAGGCCATGCCTCGCTCACCCAGGTGTCGAAGCATGGCGTACGGGACATCGTCCGGACCATGGGCGGTGTCCGCGCACGAAGCGAGAGCGGAACGCAACTCACTCACAGTAAACTTGTCGTTGAAGGGTTCTCCGCCTCTGGAGGTAAAGTCAAGCCGGCGGCCTTCTGCGACATTACGACGTGCATTGAATGCTGGTGGAGCAGCATCACGGCTAGAGAATGCAGAAAAAGCGTTCGCGAAGGATTCCGCCACGGACGCGGGGTCCGAGATTGCGGTCCCATTCTCCTGGAGAACGGGGGGGATGTCCTGCGAGAACTTGCCCCGAATCCTTTTGACTTGCTTCCACACCTCAGCTAAAGGGGTCTTCCCGTTAAGTGAAGACACGTATGCCCGCCAAGAAAAGCGGCGGGCGTGCTTCGAAATATACCGGAACCTAGCCCTAGCCCGACGAAATTCAGCGACAGTGAAATCGTTCGGGCGGCGCTTATAGCGCATGTAGGCATAATGCTTCTGTTTGAGGGCCGTCTCACACTCGGCCGACCACCACGGGAGCGGTCGGCGTGCAAAACGGCCAGACGTCCTAGGAATAGTAGTCAGGCCCACGGCGATGAGGTTGCCGGAGAAGAACTCAACGGCCTCATCTACCGACCTAAACTCCTCGACTGAGATCGAGAATTAAGTAATTTCCTGAAATGCAGGCCACCGCGCCCGCGCCAAGCACCACCGAGGTGGTCTCTCAGGCGGCAGTTGCCCTGAAAATGATATTTGAATGGGAAAGTGATCACTACCATGGAGGTCATCGACCACCCCCAAATCAAAATCAGGCTGTGCATCCGAAGAGCACAAAGATAGGTCGAGGCAAGAAAATGAAGCGGTTCTCGGACAGTGATGCGTAAACTCATCCACGTTTAGGACACTCATTTCAAGCTCTTCGATCAGATCGGCAAGGACTTGTCCCCTGGGATTTATGGAGTAATCTCCCCAGAGAAGATGCCTGCCGTTCAGATCTCCAAGCAAGAGATAGGGCCTCGGCAACCGTGCCACGGCGCGGCGGAAGTCCCCCGCGTCGAAGTCAGCTGACGTTGGAATATACGCAGAAATGATAGTATACCTCCTATCCAGGTGCAGCTGCACAGCCACTGCCTGAAAGGAGGCATCTAAAGAGAAAGGAAGAACGGAGACATCATGCCGGGTGTAAACCGCGCATCCCTTAGCCCGGCCATCCCGCGGTGGTGGGGTCGCAAGACCCTTGTATCCCGGGAGGGCGGGCAGGGGGCACGCGCCTAGCATGGTCTCCTGCAAAAAAATAGCTAACGGGGAGCGGGACGAGACGAGCCTCCGCAGCTCCTCCCAGTTGGTCCGGAGTCCAAGGCAATTCCATTAAAGGAATATGCCCTCCAGGCCTAGCTCGGAGGAGACGCGGGGGCCCTCCTCGAACTGAAGACCCTCACGGGAATGGCCGTACGCTTCCCGGGGGCAGAACCCCGGGCGCTGTTGGCCGGACAAAGCGCTGGAGGCGCTGTCGCCTTCGAGGACTTATTGGGGGAGGTTGGGCTCGCCATGCGAGTCTTTTCCTCCCTCCGCCTCGAAACCTTAGGCGGGCGCTGCGGCTTCGGAGGTGGGGGGCCCTCTTTTCGAGGAACCACCGTCTCCGAGCCACTCGCTCCACCTCGGGGCGTGGGCGAAGGAGCCGAAGCTCCTTTGTTGCTGTCCTCCTTTCGGGGGACAGCTTTAGGAACCCCCGAAGATGGCCTAGCGACCATCTTCAGGGGTGTTGCCTGCTGTGAGTCTAACGAATCGGTGGAGGCGCGTGGCCGATTCGCCTTGCGGGAAACGGTCACGCTGGGGGAAGAGGGGGGAGCCCTGGTTTTAGCCGGGGCTGGGTATGAACCCTTTTTGCCGCCAGCTTTACCAGGGGAGCGCACGGGTTGGGTAGAGCCCGCAGAATGGCTCCAAATGGGCGCGGAAACAACCGTGCTCGTTGGCCTGGATGGGCCAGGAGCAGAGGTTGCCTTTCTAGCTACTGAGGCATATGAAATCCCAGGCAGAGCTGGGCGCGCCAGGAATGAGAGTCTATCCTGGGCCTGATCGGCCAGGATTTCTTTCTCCAGGAGATATGCACCACATTGCTTCGAAGAAGCAGGGTGCGGCTCTCCGCAATTGACACACTTGGCCACACACGATTTGGACTTATCGTGTGCGACCTTGGAGCAATTTACACATACTTCGGGTGACCCCGACTTTGCACGTCTACATGAGCGATTTGTATGGCCGAAGCGGTGACAGTAATCGCACCGCCGCGGAAGTGGCACGAATGCCTTCACGCGGTAGCGGTACCAACCGGCACGCACCGACTCAGGGAGCTTGTCACAGTCGAACGTGACGAAAAGTGTAGGGGTGGGTCTCGAGGCCCCTCCCTGTTTTCTCATCACACGTTCGACTTTGACCGCTCCATGGTCGGCCAGCTCTAGGGTGATGTCCTCAATGGAGTAGTCAACGAGTTCCCTCACATAAACTACTCCTTTTACAAAGTTCATGGTAGAGTGCGGTGTCACACTCACCGGGGTGCCATGAAGTGTCCGAAGAGCACTCATCTTGGCCGCCTCGGCGGGATTCACCGCATTCGCCAGAAGGCTCTTGTCCGAGAAACGGGTCACCTTCGGCTCTCTACCAATTGCACTAGCTAATCCTCTCCTTTGATGGATCATGTTGCCCTTGGACAACATGGTGCCATGAGTGGAGCGAATAACGAGGAAGCGTTTGAAGCCAGCGGGCTCGAAAACGCCAGGTAACCTCTGAATGAGGGGCCCCGATGTCATCGAGGCTCCGCCCTGTGCACTCTTGGTCTTAGTCAGGGGCTCCGCACACGGGGGGGGTAGAGGGGCTGGATGTGCTAATCTTGGCTTGGTCGCCTACCAAAGTGGCAGCAGACCTATCCGCCCCCGCAGCCCCCGCGGATGGAGAGGAGCCCCGAGTCTTCTTTGTCTTTCTATCTTTTTCTTTTTTGAAGAGGAGGGCGGGGAATGAACCCGCTTCTCACCTCCGCCGGCAGAAGCCCCCATGCCGGATGGGCCGGCCTCAGCCAGGTCCCTCTCCGAAATGGAGAAGGTCCTAGTAGTCGTGAGGGCACCTGTCGGAGGAGATCCCTCCCCTCCTTGTATTGCCTCGGAGCCCTCAGCCGTTTGAGGGGGACCTTGCATAGGGGCGGACTCGGGTTCGGTGCTTGGCGCCGAGCCCGGATTCGCCCCCATGGAAAGCCCTACCGTCTGAGGCTGGGTCTCCTCAAGGACCATGTCTATCACAGGAGGGGGCTCCAGTTGGCCATCCCCTCCCAGGACATCGCAGGTCCCCTTGGCAGCGTCAAGAGTCATTTGTGGGGAGGCACAAGCCTTAACCCCGGCAAGGTTTAATATCCTTGCCAGCAGGTCTTTTGAGGGAAGCGACTGAAGGGGCCTGGCTTCCCCCTCCCCCCTAAGGGGGTTTGCCCTACCGAGCCGCTTCGACGGGGAGCGGCTGGCTAAGGCCTGCCTGCTGGCTTTCTTGGCAGTCCCCTTGGAAAGAAAAGAGGGGACTGCCGCTGGGAAAAGGGAGGTGCCCGAAAGCACCTCCAGAGAAGGGGGTGAGGGGGAGTCCCCTGCACCCGTAGGCGAAGGAGAGGAGTAAGCCTCCTCTCCGGTTAGAGAAATATAGAGGGTCCCCTGTGCTTGCACAGGGGGTGGGGGACCTCCATTTTTTTGCTGGAGCTGCCCGAGGGCGGCTCCGTTGTTCTTGGGGAAGTTGGGGGTTGGGTTTTTTTTGTTTGATCTTCATCATTGGGCATGGTGACCCCTTTTTTTAACACGAGATGCAATATCGCACACCTCTCGCAGTAGCCCGCACTGCGAGAGGTGCTTACAAGCCCGGCAGAGCCAGGCGCCGCCATTTGGGACCACCCCTTGTGCCTGGTGGCCTGGCAGTCCATCGGCATGGCGGCTCCACCTTAGACACGGCGTAAAAATGATAGATTTTGAAGACGAGAGGAAAAGGGATGTGAGGAAGGTATGGGTGGGGATGAAGCAGGTAGTTAAAAACCAGCCACCCCAGACCGGAGCTCAGGGGTTAGGGAACATTGTCCCCCACCCCCTCAGCCCTGATGCGGGACGGTTGGCTGAAAGGAAGGTCAGCATCTACCCTGTGAAATTAGAGGCTAACCAGAGAAAGTTGTGGGAGAAGTTGTGTGAAAAGAGAGGAAACAAGTGTTTTGAAGGAAGGAAGAGAGGCTAAGCTGGGGCCGGACGGGGTGCTGAGTCCCGTCAGCACGGCGGCCAGGATGGCAAATCGCCGCGCCCCTTACGGGGGGGGCTTAAATAAACTTACATCACGCTATATGGAGAAATATTGGGGATATATCCGAGAGTAAGGTATTTTATTGAACATGTTTTGCAAGAAAATGTTTAGTGTGTGAAGAACTATGAGGTGAGATGTCTTAATCCAATTGGACAGAAGATAGACTAAAACAGGAACAATGATAGTAGGCGAGGCAGTAGACTCTTTAAGATATGTGGCGGCGCCAAGTGCCCAATCCAATCAAGTTATTATGTGCATTCTCAGGATTATTATATACAATTTGAGTAATATCTTATTCTCGCCCCGAGGGCGTTAAAATAAAAGATAGATTATAAGGACGTTTTAATTACCTCTAATCATTATAATTAACCATTAAGAGAATTGTTATTTTTTTTTAATTTTCTAAGATTATTATGTAAGTAAAATTGCGGGTTTTGCAACTTGCATGCGGTATGAGACGATTTCAGATACGGTAAAGCTTGTATTTGCAGCAGTGTCTTAAGCTTAAAAATTCAGTGCCCACTTAATGTGGGTCTGCACCCCCACAAGAAATTCAATGTTTTCTAGTGATAAAAATTGTAAAGAAAATATAATTTAAAAAGATTTTGAGTTTTCTTTATACGAATCGAATATTAAATAAACCCCACCACGCATCAAACTTACACGTTCTCCCGTGAGTTAGCTCCACATATCTGAAAAGAGGTTAGGTCAGATCATTTTCTCAATATTAATCGTGTCATTTGATGTTGCAACATAAATAAATATAACGCATATTTAAATATGTTCAGCTTTATAATGTGTTTTTCTGTTAACTTTGTAGTATCACCAGTACAGGTGAAGGAAGTCATTTGGTTTTCAGAAGCATAACCAGAAATTGGACACCTGCAAAGAACTACAAGAATCTGTATATGATCAAGAAAAGGTCATGAAACTCAAGAATGAAAATGTGAACCACGAAACCTGAAAACGAAAACTAGAACCATGAAATTGCAAAAAGAAAAACAAGCCAACATCAAAATTCATCATGTTTCTGTGAATGCGTGTGAACACAACAAGATCTCAATGGGAACTCCAGCAAATAATATACTGCGTCAAACATTACTACAAGAAAGGCTCGTTTAAGAAAGTGCGTCAGTTTGAATGTGAAAATGCCCCAAGAGCAGAATTCTGGACTGGATGGACCACTTCGAGAACTATGGGACAGTGGAGAACCTCATTGCAGTCAATGACAAGAGTTCAAGCCATTCAGGACGCCACAGGAAGCGTAAAGCTGAGCTGGTCGAGAGCGTGAGAGAGTCAGTTCAGCAGAGTCCAAAACGCTCTTTGCGCAAGCGAAGTCAGTCCCACGGTTTATCCCATGAGACCTGCAGGAGAGTGCTAGTAATGGATATAAAGACCTACCCATATAGAATACAGACGAAGCATACCCTTAGTGCCTCAGACAAGGAACAGAGAAAGGCTATGGCAGTCAAGATAGTGGCGAAGATTCAGGAGACCGTAACTTTCTTAACTTCCTTTGGACTTCAGATGAAGCTCAATTCCATCTTGAAGGAAAAGTAAACGGCTGAAAAAAAACTTTGGTGGCTGTGTGATCAGTCTCAAGAGTCATTTTGAGTGGGCACCTCACAGCCCAGAAATTAGCCCCCCAGATTTCTTTCTCTGGGGCTACCTTAAAGACAGATCGTAAGCAGGGAGACCCAGGACCATCACGGAATCAAGGAAGCCAGCAGGGAGTAGATCAGAGCCATTAGTCGGTCGGTTTGTAAGGACGTCATGGACAACTTTGTGCTGCGCCTCAAGAAATGCACAGAGCTAAATGGAGGTCATCAAGAACACGTGCTCTATAATAAAGAATAAAAGTCCAAAGCCTCTCATGTTTTGATATAATGTTTTTAAACACAATAAACTAGTTACCACCAAAGTTTCATTCAATCCTTCCAGAAAATTAAGAAATGAGGCCTATCCAAATTTGGGGCCTGTTTTTTTGGGTGGTCACTTTGTAGATATATGATCAAATTTTCCCGCCAAAACTTTCCCGCGCAAATTTCGTCGCAGGAAAACGAGTTCCCAGCGTCATTTGGCGCTGTCGAACAAAATAAGCGATGAAACGCAAATGAAGTGTTAATGTGTTGAAAGCACGCATCGATCATCATACAAATAATGACCTGGCGTATCGTTACTTCATTGGATTAACATCCTGCTTCGCATTCGTCGTTACGGCACTTAAAGTCCTGACAGAGAATTGATGTATTTCCTGTAACAAGAGAAATAAAAACGCTCCGAAGCAAGATTTTTTTTTAACAAAGGTGAATGTTATTTTGTTTGTTTTTAACTTAAATAGAAAGTGAAAACCGACCAAGGCAAGTACGTCAGAACCTTTTGAAGGTGTCAAAACGGAGTGAGAGGAGGAATGGTATTTTTAGTTGAGTTGATGTACATCGGCTACATCTTTTGGAAAAAATGATTAAAGAAGTCGAAGCTCGTAAAGAAACTAATGAAGTGTAAGGTAGAGCACTAGGGGCTGCCTTCACAGAGGTTGGTTGGCTGTTCACCCTTTGGAGCAAAAAAGGAAGATATTGTCGAAAAAGAAAGAAGAATTTCGTAAAAAGCAAATTGGTGACAGGAAAAATCTCCAGTCTCCTAAAGCGAGGTGGGGTATTTTTGCAGCAGTATTTACGGGAGTGACGCATCTCTTCCACTCTACAATAAAGACATACTTTCCTTTTATGAAACAGAATGGATGAGTGAAAAATAATCCGATAAGAAAAAAGGCATGGAAGAGTGGCGAACAAGCCTATAAGAGAAAGAGAATTGCGGAGTGGCAGCAAAAGTCAGATAAGAGAGAGAGAGAGAGAGAGAGAGAGAGAGAGAGAGAGAGAGAGAGAGGGGGAGAGAGAGAGAGAGAGCAGTAGTGGCAAACAAGCAGATAAGGGCATGGAAAAATTACCAATCAGTAAAGGGGTGGAATTAACGAGATCCCTTATGCTTTTCGGCGCTCCAATAATAATGGGGTGGAGAAGAAATTTAGCCTTTTTGCGGCAGACGAATAAACACACGGAAAGAGCCAAGCAGAAAAGGAGAAGAAGAAAAAGAAAAATACGAAATCGAAAAATAAAGAAAATGAAGAAGTAGGAAAAGTGGGAAAAATATGCCCCAAAAGAGGAATTAATGTAAAGGAAAGAGAAGATTCCTCACCACCACCGCACCGAGTCCACTCCTCTCACACCAATCAACCCTGGGCAGGAGGGCGTCGCATTACCATTGCCCTCCATCCCCCAAACTTTTTCTCTCTTACAAAAACACAAAAGACAACGACCAATCTTAACAAAGAGGCGAGGGAGCGATGGTGATGGGACTGCGTGTGAGAGAGAGAGGTATTATTATTTTAATCCATTTATTATTAATTATCATAATTACCCTTGCCATTATTAAATATAAATTAGAAAAAAAAACAAATAAGTGCAGGTGGTCATGAATGTATTTTAAGAGGCGCTAAGAAATTATTGAAGTTATGAGAAAGTAAAGTGTGTGGAAGAGACAAATCTCGATTAATTAATTTGGGGAGGAGACTTTTTGGGGCGATCGGTAACGAAAGGAAGCAATACTCTCGGATATATATATATATATATATATATATATATATATATATATATATATATATATATATATATATATATATATATATATATGAGTAAGTTAAATCACAATAACACTTGACACAGTAGATGCTTTTTAACCCATAGGAAATAAGGAAAGAAATACACAAACTATTTGGCAAAGATCATTTATCCTCAGCCACCATTCTACAAGTGGATGGTGTTCCGGTGGTCAGCGAGAAGGCCTGAAAAGCGACGACAGGCTCGACAGCATCTTATAATCTCACTCTAATGAATGAATAAAATAGTTTATATCATTTTATTCAGATTGCGATTTCTCTTTCTCTCTCTCTCTCTCTCTCTCTCTCTCTCTCTCTCTCTCTCTCTCTCTCTCTCTCTTTTGTTGTTTCGTAATCTATGGATGATCCTTGCAAAATCACTTGTGTATCTTATTTCCTTATTTCCTATTGGTTTAAGAGTGTATAGACCAAATTCTTTCTAAATTTCTCCCACTTTTTATTAAATAATTAAAAATATTATACCCAATAAAATAAAACTGAAAAAATATAACCTAAAAAAAATCGAAATAAAACGTGAGAACCACCAACAGCTGTCCCCAACTATTTTAAGAAATAATTTTCTTTCCACCAAACGAAAATTTACGACTCGAGAGCGAATGAATTTTAAAAGTCATCGCTCACCCATAATAAAGGAAGAACGTCGCTTTTAAACTTTTTAAAGGTTCTTATAATTAATCGATTCATCAGTGAAGATAACAGAAACGAAATAAAGCACTTCGATATTGCTATTATTCAGTTGGGTTTCTCTGGTCGAGCAGCTCCACCAAACACGATGAATATTGACCGTAAACACAGTTAAAAATAATACATTAGAATTAAAATCAATACATTAAAATTTTAGGCTAAAGAAATTGAAAAAAGGCAAGAGCAGTTCATAAATTAAGAAACCATAGAAACTGCATTTTAGGGAAAATGTTTTTAAAGCAAAATGAAAACAATATTGTAATCCTATTATAAACAATAAATATTTTAAGGCAATAATCTAAAATTATAGGAGAATTTAATAACAGTTTTTAAAAGGTAAAACACAAGAATTAAAATATTGTTTCACACTAATAATACAATTATTTTGAGACAATAATAGGAATATAATGGCATTTATCAAACACTTCGAATAATAAAAGAGTAAGTCTTAAAAACACAAACTACATTTTCACCAAACATTTTAATAAAAAAAATATGTCAGAATATACAATGAATATCTCTCATGAGCAAAGCAATACAGGCTATGCAAGTAATAACATGCAATCAATAAAAAAATTATTTTATGATAATATAACACGTAAATAAGTATTTTTTAAGCCAAAAACATAAAAATAAAAGTTTTACAATATAATACAAACAATACAAGATAATTTAATCCATTTATAACAATGCAAGGATACTTCATTAAAAAGAATACCTTATATTTTTATCAAACAATTCTAGATTATCTCAAAAGAATAACGAACACTAAAACGTTTTTTTACCTACTAAAGCAAAGAAATCAAGGTTATTTTAACCCAATAAACATAAAAACGATATTTTTACCCAATAGCCCAAACAACGTTTACCTAGAGCCATCAAGATAAACATATCTATTTATATCTTTCCCTCCTACTACAAACTCTGAGTTAATCTTCGGCACGGAATCGCTTTCCATCAATTAAACATTACATCTTCCTCACATTTCTAGCCTGTCCCTACTGTCTATACTAAACAATAACACGTAGGGAAGAGGAGGAGATACAATCTCTATATGAACAATCGTTTTGCTAAATAGCTTCGAAAAACTCATGGCTGTAAATTGATTTCTACATGAATAATTTATGAGCAGAGATCTCGACGGGAATGTATCACAAAAAAATAGCATTTTTTATCATCACGACTATCACCCATCAATCTTCCTTACCAAGAAACAAGGTAGAATTTTAAGATTCGTTAACGATGAGAAAAATAGCATCATCAGATTTATAAAGTACACTAGTAAAAAAGAAGAATATACTAATACACGCACGTTGTATAGGCATACATGGTTTAGAAATGGATTTTCAGATAAGGATAATTTAGGACCTATCTACACACAGTTATTTATCATTCAACTTTTCATCTTCACAATCCATCACGAAGGCAAATTCATTTTAGTTAATTCCCATCATTCTTTTCATACACGGACAAATATCAGTACTTGAAAGAATATTAATCAATTATTTTTGTGAGAGATACTTTCTTGATCTGCACAACAATTACATTAGTAAGGGTTGTGTGTTGGTTCAGAGTTTATGTTTGGGTATGTGTCCGGTGTCGATGAAAATGAAAATAAAAACCTTTTAAACTTTCGACTTAAGATTCCAGATTTCTCGCTCATTCAATTATCTCCCAATGTCTATTTTCTTTGACCATTTATCGTCCAAACATCCATTAACCTTCAGTACCTTTATCTACCCCACAATATTGCCCACCATCCAATCATAACACGTATGGATTATCATCCCCTTCATTTAAATAATCACCAAATTATGTTTATCTGTTCGTCAACAATTGCTCCTCGAGATCATCTTAGGCTATTTGATTTTTTCACGTTAAGTTCGTAATTTAAGGTCACTGGAATTTGGTTTAAGATCTTATTCTTAATGCCTTTACCTGCATCCTTCCGGCTCGATTTTTAGTTTTATAGGATTTACGAAAATTCTTACGATATTAAATATTTGATCATCTGATCATCTTAATTTCCTCGATTACCCATCCTTGTTTGGATTGAACCACGTTCAATTTGCTCCTCAATAATTTCCAATAAATAATTCCTCACATAAACAATTGAACCGAAGAAATATTTTAATAAGCTATAATTTCTAGCAAATATAACACCTTTCTACTCTAAAATTATTTACTCGTCGATATTTATAAGGTGTGCCTTCTCATCACGAACTTCCATATTTCCATGGCATAAAGACCCGCATGGGAATATTTGGCATAGCATAGGAAGCCTTGATGCAGCTGACATCTGAATGATCGCGTTCTTAATCGGCCACAACGTCTGAAGATATATATCTTCCACACATTTTCACTTCCTGTCTCTTTACCACTTTCTTCACTTATCTCTCCGTACAAGCCATTTTCGGGCGATGCACTCGTTGAAATTGCTTAAAATTTAATAAAATAAATCCGATAAAGACTAGCTGTATCTACCTTACATTCCGCCTTCATCTTTTTATCTAAAAGCTTCCTACTTTTCCTCAACACTTTCCCCTCATCACTGCGGGGAATTTTAATCCACCCCCTTCAGAATGGAGTTAAAGCGAGGGTGGAAATGCACAAATATACCTTGCTGTGTTCATATTTCAACCAGAGGGATGATGAATTTTATGACCAAACAAACTTTTACACATCTTTTACGCAAAAAATTACCCCCTATGTGCAACGCTGCCAATTATGTTCACTACCACACACTCGCTACTTATTGGCACTTACACGGAAATATAAAAAAGAGGGTGTAATAACCATTAGTTTTATAAATAGAACTCGATTCCTTGAGGGTTGTCTCCTACACCGCAAACACATCGCCACGAGCGGCAAGATGCTTTATGTAAGGGGCTTCCGTAAGGGCTTCCGAACGGGTCTTAGGAGGAACGGCGGGAAGAAAGGAGGGAGGGAGTGTGGCAATTGGAATAGCTAGTGACAAATGGGGCGCGTTTATGAAGCTAAAATGGAATGGGAAGCGCCGAGTCGAGGATTTAAGTTATTTGAAGGATAAATGAGATGGGATGGGAGCTGCGTGCGAATGAGGAAGGAATTTAGGGTGACAATTATAGACTTTTTTTTAGCTCGGACACATGAAAAGAAGACAGGTATATATGACAGCGCCCCCCTTTGCCAATCGCGCATATATATGTATACGCCATGACTGTAGAATGGCCGCGTTTGCGCGGTCTATTTGTGAATTTGTGTATGTCAGAGCATGAGTGAGATTAATGGATGCAAAAGTGAGTTACACGGAACAGGTGTGTCTACGTCTAAACACACAGGAGAGGTAGAAAGAGAAAGAGGCGGGAGGTGCCATAATAATATATGGGCAAAACGGAGACGAATAGACAGACTGAAAAATAGATATAAAAGAGTAAAACTATGCAAAATAGGGACAGGTAGATATAAAATGGACAGAGAGCCATAAAAGGGACATAAAAGCAGCAGAGAGAATATAAACATAAAGAAATCCCAAAAGACAGACAAAGAATCAAAGAGAAAAGCAACAGACAAATAAATACTGTAAACGAGATAGAGCGAACTAGAGACAAAGATCACAGAGAAACCACAATTGAGAAAAAATCAAATCTATCAATCTAACGGAAAACAGAGAGAGAACGAAGTGACTTGCTCGCAGTGATAAATGTACACAAGCAAACAAACAAAGATATTTACAACAAAAAATGAGTTCCACCAAAGTGGGGTCACCGCGTTTTAACGTCACTAATCCCTCCCTATTTATGTCCTATTAAGCGCAAGGCACCCATCATTTTGTCCACAGGCCAGGAGGTTCCATACATGGCTCATTAATAAACTCTTTCCTGCACTAATACCATACACAACAACATCCACACCTCATCAGTCAACTATTTATCTCTCAAACACTAATTCACAAAATCAACTCCCTTTTTACACTCACTGTCTTCCAACCATTCGCACACCCAGAGACTCAATTTCCTACATTATCTTCATATGTCAATTTCCATTAATTCTTCTTACAAGTTTATCCCACCTCAGAACACTTATTTAGGTCTTCCACACTAAGCTTCACTCCATAAACATCCACTACCCAGTCGTTCTTCACTCTCCTCTTCGCACACCAACATCCCTCTTAAGGCCTTCATTGGCAATGCCAAAAACCGAGAACTTTCTTTCTCCTCCCATACTGTTTTTTTACTTCCATACACCATCGTTGGTACCACCACTCTTTCATCCAGCTTCCTGGCATATCCCAAACTCAAGCCCTTAACGATGATCGCCCTAGAGACATTGTTAATATAATTTATGATTTTTTATTTAGCTAAATGATCGAGCGGACACTAAATAACGGGTTTAAGTAAGCAAACAAAATATTTAACACTACATTTTCACAAAAAATATCTTAGAAAATAACACAAACTTGAATAAATATTTTGCATAGAAATGTGGCGGATTGAAAGAACTAGTAAAATAACTAAACAAAAGAAGCGAGTAATAATACTTTAAAATATAAGCTCAGAAAGAAAAAAAAGTTAAGAAACTACACTACCGAGCAAAATAAGAGAATGATTTTCCTTTATTAAAATATTTTCAAAATTATGATGAGACGCTAAATGAAATTTTCATGCTTCATAAAGGCATGCATTTAATATATTTTATCAAGACTTCATATTATACAATTGTATATTCAAGAAATTATACTTAATAAACTAACAAAATGAAATATTATAAGTGCAAAAATAAGAATGATTTTTCAGGAACATTCTCGAAGTTACTTGAATTCATCTGTCAACATTTTTCTCAGTAGGTGAGAAATGTATAACAGCTATTGTTTTCATACTTAATCTGAAGATATACCACCACACGTGAAAAGGACTCCGGAGCTCTGTCAGATAATTGCTCGCTTGAAGACCTCGGGGAGAACTCTTTCTTTGATTTCAAGAGAGGTAGGAAGGTATGAGGGTAGGAAGGTAGGAGTGGTAGGAGTGTTAGGAGTGGTAGGAATCGGATTTCGCACCTTGTGAACTAATACAATTGAAATAAAGCCTATAAATCTCCTAGTAAATTCGCTTGACCCCGCATAACCACCGTCCGAGAAGACAAAGCCTTTAGGCGTTTGTGTATAAGAACATAAGAACATAAGAAAAGAAGGAGACTGCAAAATGCCATTCATGGCCTACACTTGGCAGCTCCTGTATGATGAATCCTTTCGAGACTGCAACAGAAATTTCTCGAAAAATTAAGACCAATAGTGGCAAATTGAGTCGTTTCAGTGATCCGTCGGCAAATTGCGTCTGGTTTAAAAACTCATTCACCAGCAACCAAACCATTCATCAGTAAGTATAACCAGAACGCGAGCCTAATATGGTGATGTTCATGTTGTTTGGAGGGTTGAAGATTAAGAGATAATTCATTTAGTTGGATCTGATCGCAAACGCTTTTTTAGACGCACTTCAGGTGACAGACTTAACCCAAATGTGTTAAATTTTTGCCAAGCATGGAGAAGGCAGCGTCATAGTATGAGAGATATTTTCGTCTGAAGGTGTTGCTCCACTAGTGTGAATAATTAGAATGCTAAATGCGAATGTGTGCCGACACCGCGTACAATAGCATGTTATACCTTCAGTCCAATCATCTCTGAACCAGCAAGCAGTATTTATTCAGGACAACGCGCCATGCCATACTGCAAAGCGAGTAAAATACTATTTCAAACAAGAAGATATCGAAGTGATGAATGGACCGCTTAGTTCCTGGACCTGAACTCAATTGAGGACCCCTGAAAGATTATTGGGACAAAATTTGAGAACAGAAGTCTTCAACAGGGACGGATTTATGGGCGAAAATTGAGCAAGAATGGAACAAAAAAACACCAAAATGTTGCAACAAAAATGGTAAGGTTCTACAGTCGTCATTGGGCCGAAGTAATAGAAAACAGAAACTACAACACCTCATATTAACTGGTTTAAGTTTCATCCTTGTCAAACCTTGAATGGTTTCTAGTGTATTTGATTGCTAAACAATTTTGCGAATGATCGTTCTCTTATTCTGCACGTGTCAATATTTTATTTTGTTAGTTTATTTAGTCTAATTTCTTGATTATACTATTGTATCATGAAATATTCATAAAATATATCAAATCTATGCTTTTAGGACCATGGAAATTTCATTTACAGACTCATCCTATTTTTTTAAATATTTTGAAAGGAAATCGTTTTATTATTTTGCTCGGTAGTAACTCACTCACTCGTTCCTTTCTTACGACCTGCCACACTGCTTCTTTATCTACACGCATTCTCAAGATCAATGAACCCTCCACACACAAAATACCTCTTATCACTTGTAGTTTTCCCACTAGTTGTTTCAATGTCAATAGTTGATCCACACGTCCCAACTCACTCTGACCCACCTTGCTCATCCCCTATATATCACTGAATTATGCATCTTATAAGCCGAGTCTAAATCTTTCCATACATTATAACTAAAACAACTGTACCATCAAATAATTCTTTCAAACCAAGGCAGTGTTCCAGAACCACCAGACCCATTCAATAACACAAATACCAAGAATCACTACCTTCTTACTTGTTCATCGTAATATACAACACCCACAGAAGGGCCGGCGGTGTCCTCTTTGACTGCCACATGCAAGATATTATTATAATAATTATAATCATTATTATTTAAAACTGAGAAGAGAAAATTAACGTTGGCATCTCCACCACATTGCGAAGAATTAATCAAAGTGGTGAAGTTAGGGGAAGTGAAAATGTTAAAAAGTACCTAGCCATAGTGACTTAAATCAGTCCTTGAAAAAGAGAAAACAAGCGTTTTCGGATGATTTAAACTTTTAAAATCTTTATTTCACCAATAAACAATCCACTTAAAGACAAAATGTAATCAAAATCCAACTATACTTTTTTGAGTAATCCCATGATCTAAAGACAAAATTCAAATATTAAAAAAATAATTTCTACGTGGAAACGACACAAATGATCTACATTAAATTAACTGCAAACCTCCGCTCCTCTTTGGTCGGAAACTAAAATGTCATCTGAATTAAATCGAGCAATTTCAAAAGGCAAATAAATGTACAGGAACAATCAACAGCTGTTCTAAACTAAAACAACCATCACAGATTCTTTTCTGACAACCAGTAATAATTAAGCCAACCTAAAGATAAATTCTCAAACCCATGATTTGCTTAGGGGTGGTAGAGATCAATCGATACTTAGGTAGTTAATAAAAAAGTTTTTTATTTGCCAATACCTTTTTATCCATAATAAAACAAAGAATTTCAAAAGCAAAGGTTTATGTGATGAAAAACCAATTGACCCAAAATAAAATAAACAATTCCATAACGCCTCAAACACAATTATCCAAAGGCCATTTCCAATTTCTCGGTTTTTTCAAGCGGCGGTCGTTAGTCCGTAGCCGCTGGTTTTGCCCTTCAGGAGATGGGGTGATTCCCTCAATTTACTGTCATCCCGTCCGGAAAAAATGCGGGTGGTCGTCATCAATTTCGATTTTTATTTCTCCATAATTGTCAACCTAGTCTTATATTTGTTCCGACTGATTAGTATCATGGGGTCTACTTTTAAGAAAATGGACGTTGTATTAAGTTTTATAGAAAATAAGATGTTCATTTGTGTTGTGGAGTTTCATGTGGAGGTTTTGAAGAGGCATGTTTTGTCGGTACTGGTACTTTTTACTAGTTCGATTATATAAGGAGATTGGTTTTATTGCTGAACGGGGGCTGGTTCACGACAATTGTGCGCACTCGCGGTTTCATGTGTCATATATGGCGATGCATCTTATACACACTTTACTTTTCTTAAATCGAGCACTTCATTTACCAACCTATCTTTCAATTTTGGCAGTGGGAAGCTCCTTCGTTAGTATGCACTTTATTTATAAATCCAAAATTGAATTTTATTATTTATCTTGTGGGCGCACATCAACAACACGAAAATCACCTTCCAGTTTGCCCCCTATGTAAGCCCTATTAAGAATAATAATACCATTTGTATTGCTCTTTTCAATGGCATGTGCTTCAGTGAGGAAGAAAGGTAAGAATGGGCTGGGAAAATTAAGATCTAGGGATCATACGGGTAGCCACTGCAGTTCACGGATCACGGTAGCAACACAAGAGAAACGTCCCCGGGAAGAAATAATACAGGATACACTGTTGTAAAAAAAGTAAAAGGGGTCAAGGAGTTAAAGCATGGGTTTCACGAGGATGGACTTACATATATTAGTTAAGGACAGAGGTAACGAAATCGTGGGCAGTGTGTGGTCTTGGAACATTTTGAGGTCAAACTGCGAGAGGATACGGCTAAAATTACGAAGAAAGTAGAAAGACTTGCAGACATTAGGAAGATGAGTTCAATCGGTTGACTATCAAAGGTGATGCATAGGTTTAGAGCACTGTCGAAACTGGGAATCGTGGTTCCCCCAAGGTTAAGGGAAGTAGTATATGTTTTAAAGTAATATTTTATTGATGTTAGACGAGGATAGGAGATTTCTAAAAGCCTAAGCAAAGGAGGTTGGTGAAGAAGATGGGTAAACATGCGTGCTATCTGCATAAGAATGTAAAGGTGAAAAATCTACATATGAAAAAGAAGCGTACAGGAAACCGCGCCAAAAGGACCAACACAACGCTCTTGCTCTGGCCTAGACATATCACTATCAACATGACCGGAGTGATTGCCAGATGCTAGGCATTTAGGAAACAAACCGGTGTCCAGACGCGTATCCAGGCTGGGTG